>OU898276.1:146175282-147375282 GCA_918026665.1 Diabrotica balteata | reverse complement strand
TGAAAGGAAAATTCTATAAAACTACCATAAGACTGGCTATAATATTTGGATCTGAACGGAACTATGGGCAGTGGATGGATTGAGTGAGAAAAATGGATAAAACTAAGAATAAATATGTTAGTAAAAGTCTAGAGGTGACACCAATTAATGACAAAATGGGGAGCAGAGGTTCAGATGGTTAAAACATGTTCAAAGTTGAAATGATAATCCGATACGATATAATTGCGGAGGAGCTGAAAGCAATAGAAGTGAAAGACCAAGAAGACTTGGTGGGAGATGTTTAGACAGGGCATTTCTGTGAAGGGATTGATATTTATATAAGCAGAATAAAAAGTTATGGACACATGTAATTTAGGGAAGCCGACCTCGCATAGAAAAAAAAAGGTAAAAATAATGATTATCAAAAGGTGTTCCGAAGAAGTCTAGTATTCCGCGAAAATGTTCGCTTAAGTAATCCAACTTTGGACATAGGCCTCCCCCAAATCAATCCAATGTCTTCTATTTTGCACCACTTGCTCCTAGTTGTGTCCTCCGATCTTCTTAATATCATCCACCAATCTCATTTGTTATCTTCCTCTGCTTCTCTTTCCTAACAATGGTCTCTATTTTTGTATTTCGTGGTTACATCTCTTAACCTTCAGTCGGGCATTTTGTCCTGCGAAGCTTCATTTTAATTTAGCAGCATGTTCTCCTGAGTCTTTTACTTTCGTTTTGCTTCTAATCCATTTGTTTGTTTTTTTGTCTATAAGTCTCACCCCGAGCATTGATCTTTCCATCGTCGTTGTGCTTTTACTATTTTATCCATGTTAGACTTGGCGAGTCTCCACATCTGTGAATCGTACATGAGTATAGGGAGGATACACTGATCGTAAATTCTGGTTTTCAAATACTATTCTATTTTAGTGCTTTTCAAGATCCAACTCAATTTTCCAAATACTACCTACGTCAATCTTATTCTCCTGGTAATTTCGGCAGTTTGATTTTCTTTGTTAACTTTCATTATCTGTCCCAGGTAGATGTATTCGCTTACTGTTTCTAAATTTATGTCGTTCAATGTTATTTTTCTAATGTTCGGTGTATTTGTCATTATTTTTGTTTTTTCCAAGTTCATCTTAAGACCTACTTTTTCCGAAGCTTGAAATAGTTGCGTCATCATGGTCTGCAGTTCTTCGAAACTTGTAGCGAATATTATAATGTCATCAGCGTATCTTAAATGACTCAGTTTTCTTTCATTAACATTTATTCCTTTATTTGATTCTTCGAGAAGAATTTCACTATCCTCCTTCAACATTTCTACAAGTATTCCACCTGGGCCCAGAGCCTTATTGTTTTTTAGTTGTGCCATCGCTTGTTTTATTTCGAAGGATTCTATGTTATTAAGTATTTCTGAGTTGACATTTGTTATCTTCACAGTTACAGATAACTGTGACATTGCACAGTGTCAGAAATCTGATACCCAACGACTGCTGATTGTTTAAATGAAAAGAATGTTCAACGACAAATTGTTTTACAAAAAGGCATCATATAGAAACGTTGAAACCAGAATATTACCTACTATAGAAGGATACTACTATTTACGAATTACACTTGATTTTTAAGAAAACTTCCAACATTAGAAAACATAAAATATGAAAATTTGGTATTTTTAACAGCCGAAGACTTATTTATGCCTTCAAACATTACATAAACAGTTATAACCGTATAGAGTGGGTGACCCTCCATAAAAGAACTTCAAGTTCAATTTAAAGGAGTATGAAATAAACAAAGATCCGTTATACAAATTAACATCAAATATATATAAATAAATAAGATGAATATACCGGGATATCTAAAAGAATGTTCTGAAAAAAGTAAAAAGTATCTTAAAGTTTTGTTTCTTCTTGAGCAGTAGCTTTATACTGATTAATTTTCTTTTTTTAGAGTTCTATCCAAAAGCAAACAATAAAAATTTCAATTTAGAAAAACAAAACAAAATATTCCTCTAAAGTTATAACTTCCTTGAAGTCACACAAACTCGTACATAAACAACACTTCCTTTAAATAATACATATTCAGCGACTGATAAAATGATACATATAACCGCTAATGATCTGAAATTAACATACTTAATTGTGCATGGTTGTCCAAAGTTAAATAATAAGACCATCACAAGTGCCACCGCATTAGCTTAACTAACGAAATGTACAGGAACGATGAGTAGTGTGGATAGATACGCACTGAGCAAAAGAAAGTTAGCATTTTGTTGTTGTTGCCTAAGATGTAAATTCGATAATAAATTTTTAATGTCATTAAACATCTTGTATATAGTTAATTTTACACAAAAAAAGGACAGTAATATTTATATAATAATATGTACATGTTTTAATTTTTTATTTGGAAATACTATGGTATTTAAATAGATGGAGGTTCCAGTTTATTAAAGTATCTTTATTTACCAGGTGTTAGTATGTTTATTAACTAAAGTTAAGAGTTATTTGTTCGCCGTGATTCACATTTCCTTTATATTTTGTACATATCTTTTGTCTGGGATGTACTGAAAATCGTTGGAAAAAAATTGGAACCCAAGAGTTAATTATATCTTTATTTTGTAACATTTTCCTCTTTAATTATCTCCATCGATGAGGGTTAGCGATGTTTTTTGCTTCATATTTGACACTTTTCAGTCTTAATTTTTCTTTCATCCGATTTCTTTTATCTTATTCACTCTGCTCTAAATTATATAGTTATAAATAATATATTAAATATAAAACGACATGAGAGCCCATGCCTCATTTGCATCGTTTGTAATGATTTACTGCTTCTAGCTTACAAGGATTAATAAAGAGAATCAAGATTTTTTCTTAACAAAAAATGTTTAATTAGCCCTATAATCTTCTGCTTCCCCAAGATCGCAAACAACTTTTACCGCCAAAACTATCTTATCTGGTATTTTTTAATGAAATAGACTATATGTCAAATAGCCAGTCACAACATGACTAATCTGGTTTGAAATATGTAATAATCCATGACAACCAAATTTAGCTATTGCAGTTGCAAACTTACAGGAAACTGTTTTATCGTTATGGAAAAGAGCTTACCTCTTTACCAAATGTGACATTTTCTCTTCAAATTTGGTTGTAACAAATTGGCATATTATTCGCCGTTTATTGGCTTCCCCTTTTCTCAGTTTCTTGTAATTTCGGTATTATTAATGTTGATTTCGATACACAAACATCTGAAACAGCAAAGGTCACCCAGGTAGCAAATCAAATCAAGGAGAGGGGACTTTAGTTGAACGCATTGCTCCAACCAAAGAGTAAACATCCATTTAAAAAGCCTTGTAGATGAAATCAGTGGTTTGCCAGATAAAATCGTGGAATAGTGGTTTATTTAAAACAGTTTAGTAATATTATTTCAGTTGCTTCGTCTTCCTCTACTGTGCTTCAATAACTTGTTATTTCTATATTTCTGATTTCTATATTTAAATTTTTTCGTATCTGATAAGTTTGGATGTTTGGAGCATAAATTTGTTTATAAATATGATAATTTTACCATCAGGCATTCTTCTTCTACGATTGCAGAATTCTTAATTGGAGTAGTTTATCGTTCGACGAAAGTGACGAAAGTGTAAGCCTAGCGTGATAATTTAATTCAATGCCATTGTGGCTTGACATTTCTTTCTATTATAAGTTAAAATATTCAGCAGTGCTTCTTATTTCTTGCCCAAAGTATGTTGTCTTTTGTTGACTTTGGTAATTTGGTACCCTTCCGCGGTTTGCCTGCATCCTTTTGGGGCTTTTATGTTGATATTATTTGCTATTACCTTTCAATTAGTACTTTAAAACTGTCAAAAAACCCACATTTTGTTTTTAAATATCGATTCCCGATGTAAAATTTTAGACCCAAATAAAAAGTTAATGAGAGTTTTTTATCTTAAAAGTTAGAAGTTATGGGAGTATACAATAGTTTATAATAAAATCGAAACAATGAAGATATATCTTGGCAACATTAAAAATATATCAAGTTTTTTTTTAAAATGGAAGCTTTCTTTTCTTAAGCTATGTACGTATCATCGAGGAACTTTCAACACAAACTAACCAAACGTAATTTGGTGGACAAAGGTTAAGGTATTACTGATCCAATTTGCGCTATATATCTGATATAATTCTTGTACATCATTTTAGTTAGTTTATTTTGAAAGTCACCTCAAATGCTAGAATGCTGACGTAGTAAGATGTAATTTACATATGTAAATAATGTTAATTTATTGATTATTTAACATAACAGCAATGAACATACAGTACATTGTCAGAAAACAGTTGCTGAATTTAAAAAGGTTAAGGTGACAACATTGTGAATGATTTTCTCTCAAATCGATCTTAGAGAAAATACTACACATAGAAAGTTAAAAAGGAAGTGTAAGAAAATGCGAATAATCCTTAATGATTAAACAGGAAAGAAATCTAGTCAAACGTGGTTAACTTCCCACCATCATCTACACAGAAGATACAAAATAGAAGTATATATAAAACAGTTAGCGCAAAAACAAAACCAAAGTAAATAAAATCCGAATTAAACAAAGCTCATTACTATTAATTTTAATTGATTAATTAATTAATTAATCATAATAATAGTATTGTATATAATTTTAGATGCGTAATCTACTCACTTTTGCAGATGAAGAGGCAGTCAAGAATGTCAGATGTTTTGAGAAAATGTATAAGGTAATTATTTTATTTAAACTACTTATATCTACACTCCTAAATAACGGATTAAGGTCCATTGTCTTCTCTAGCATTCAACTTTGTATGAGTATGTATATTTCAGGATTTCTGAAAAATACACCTTGTCAATTGTTTTTTACTCGGAAGATCCACATAACATAATGCAAAAATTGGTAAATTGTGGATTTGGTAAATTAACGAAGCATACCAACGGAAGAGAAAACAAATAATTTGCAAAGGAAGTGCTTTAGAAAAAGCTTAACAAAATGAGTGCAACCACGGCAATCGTTTTGATAAACGAAAAACCAACCAATTAGGCTAAAACATCGAATTCAGCGATGTGTTACTTACCTGAGTCAGATAATAAAGCAAATAATATCTTCAATTAGAAGGTACGTGATAAAAGAAGTAAAAATATAAATTAGTGGATTCTATTGGAATTAAAAAAAATAAAGAAATAATACTTGACAAATTGCAGAAAACTGAAATTGATCGTTAATTTACTTCAATTGATGACAAATAAACGAAATCATCAAAATGTGGACAGGTGATTCAGCAGATAAGGACTTGAGCAGAAGAAATATCTACTTGCGTAAGCCCACGCGGATCATTTAAATTCACAAGATTTAACACTTTATAGACCGTCTGGCCACTAAAACGGGGATTCACCTTACTTAATACGAAATTTCTTTAGAAAGGGTTAAAACTTTCTTTGGAATGTTACCCAATTTTACTTTTTCCATGACGTGCAAACTCATGTTTTTATTTAGATATGAGGTTTGTCGTTACTGAAACTTTCAATGTGCGGTTTGTTATAGTTGTTATTACCCAGTTATTCATTTATATTTTTTTAACCACATGAAGAATAGTCAAACGGTTTCGATTTATATTTAGAATTATAAATGCCATGAGACTTCAAGATAAGTCAATAAATAATATTGAGGTTAAAATTAATCGTGGCAAATATAAAGATACAATAAATGATTCATTATATAAATCTCTTAAAGAAATGATTATGTCTTTGATTGTTGAAATCGAACAATTTATCAAAAATCGAAATTTTCAAACATTTGTTCTTAAAATTCAAATTGCGTGATATTTTTGTGAGAACAAAAAAGTACAGAAATGCTTTTAAGATCAGGGAGAAAATAAAGAAATCTTAAAGCCATAGTAAAGCTCGAGAAGTATTTATTTAGAAGTAGAAAATGGTAATATAGCAATTTGAGAAGGAAGAAGCATCAAAAGCTTGGTTTGAGTGGTATAAGGCTTTTGCGGTCGGTATTTTTAATCATAAATAGTTATTCGGCATGGAAAAGGTAGTAGCTTGGAATTACTTCTTCCTAAGGAGTGCTGCTAAAATATGTACGACATTTATACGAACCAAATCATTTAGAACCAATAACATTAAAGAGCTACTGGATACGAACACCCACAAGAAAATGTGACAATGGTCCTATCCCAAGAAAAACTTGCCCACCCTACTTCTAATGAAAAACCAATTAAGCACAACCGACGAAAGACAGAAGCACACTATCACCGCGACTGTATGGCATTTCAAAACTCATAATGAAAATGTTCCTTTAAACCTATTGTCAGCGCAGTTGTCTCTCCTCGATACGACATCGCCAAATATCTAACAACTGTGCTAAATAAAACCACCCATTGACTAGCCTGAAACTTACCTTACGGATTCTATAAGTTTTATCTGAAAAATAACGGATATCGTACTAACATCGCAATTATATACTAACTAATATAGTGAACTTCTGCATAGTTCCACTGTTTACCATGGAGCCAATTGGTGAGTAATTACAGTTCATTAGTCAGCATTTCTCAGAACCATTTTGGTTATTGTCTTATCACAATATATTTCCAGTAAGACGACCGATGTTTCGAACACATTGACAGGATTGCAATGGAAAATCCGTTGACGCATTAATAGCAAACGGTTTCATGAAAAATTGAAGCAACAACCCTACAATTAGCAGATAAAGTATTAGTTCCGTTATGCGAATGACACTTCTGTAATCTCTAGCCATAGGGAAAGAAGAACTTACTAATTTCTTAGTTGCTAAATTCCCTAAATCGTAAGATCTGAGTCACCACACAATTAGGAAAAAACAAACAGACTGATGTTATAAAAACTAACGCACACTGATGTGTTGTAGAACAGCTCGAATCATCATCCTAAACATAAAGAGATAAATCACAACCTGATTGTAAAATTGTACTACCTGAACATGTAAACCTAAATGCTTGTAATAAGATATGAAGAATTTAGAATAAACGTTGGAATAGAACGTTTATACTTCTTTAAAGGATCTATGCGTTCAAAAACATGCAACTGGAAAATCGACAATACGAGCCTAAAGGTAGAGTTTTTTAGCTAATGTTAAAAAAGTAACGGATCAAACTAATAAAATATTGGCGATATCGCAGGTTATATAAAGATGAGCCAGGGAGGCCATAGAAATCCAAAAACCGCCGATCAATTTTAATTACAAAGAAAAAGGTCTGCATTTTAGGTATGTACCTTAATCGTAGCCAGGTGCACTCATGGAAAAATGTGGCGTTTAAACCAGAGTTATATTGGACTTATAAAATGATAATAAAACCAACAATCAAATATGCATCAGTGGTATGATGGTGAAAGGTGCAGCAAAAAAGTACCATTCTTACATTAAGCAAGGTGACAGACTTGCTTTCCTTGGAATTACAGAGGCTCTGAGAGGCACACCAACAGCAGCTATAGAGGCCCTACTGCACTTCACTCCTCTGCAAATCGTAATAAGGGTAGGCGAGTATGGTCTATGGCAGAACACTACCATATGGGGCATAGATACTGGGTCTAAATTACCTTTCCTGATGGACATCTACCTACGAGAGGGATGGGACAGAGGAAACACATAACTCTGTTTGAAACTGCAGAAGGGTCGGGTGTAGAAATATTCAGCAGTTGTGTTACACTGATATGTTATCACACTGATATAGGTCATCAAGCAATACATGGCAATGAAAGAGTTGATGAAATTGCCGAAGAGAATCAGCTACAAAATACTTTGGACCGGTGCCAGTTATAGGAGTGTAAATCTTGTTGAGAAAGTATACCTAGTTAAGCACATGGCAAAGTGTATATTGGAGGAACATGCGCTAAAAGGTTGTAGTACTGCTAAAAATAAGCAGGAATCAGCTCAGAATAATTCCCTTTTTGGAAAAAAACTAAGTGGTAAGTGGTGAACTGGTAAGTGTCCTTTACCAGTCAAGGGACACCTCCATAATGGATTTGTTTCTTAGAGACTTTGGTTGCAGACTCCGTAGCAGAGAACATGAAACAGTCAATCAAAGCTTGCGTAATTGCGAGGCACTATACCGCAAATGACAAACACTTTTTGGTGACTAACAAGGCACTCGAAAAACACATGCTACTAATCCATTAGACCTCTGGACACGATATGGATCTCAACGCTACGAAGTACAAAGTTTCCCCATAGATGCATCGAAAATTCCAATACCGATTCGAGCCAACCGATAGAGCCTGTGGGAACTTAAAAAATATAACTATTCGGGAACATGATTAGTAAGTGATATAAAATTATGAATTTTGCAGCATCGCCCTTGGAAACAACACGGAAAACAATGAATCACTAATTTAAGTTTGATCAAATCAAAGGCAGATATCGAGCAGTTTTATTAATTAAATCTTGCCTTTCGCTTCCTAGAGCACCTTCAATGGCATTTCGTCAATTGTGGCCTATCCAACAAGAATAAAACGTTAAAAACATCAAATTAAACATCACACTCCACTACACAAAGACAAACAGTTTAAAATTATTTAAAATAGGCGAAGCTATATTATGGTCGGCAACAGGGGAGATATTCTCTATCTCTCTGTATATCTGTTTTCAGGTTATATTAGATGAGGTCAAGTGCATACAGGAACGAAAAACGAAAATATAAAGGAGCAGTCAGTCTCTTAGGAGAAAAAGTTGAAGAGAAAGTTGTATTTTCGATTAGAGATTTTAACCTACAAGGCCTTAATTTCTACAGGCATAAGACACTGAAACCGCAGAAATTCATTATTTAAAAGCTTGTAACATTACATTAATCAAAATCTATGGAAATAAGGTGTACATAGATTAATATATAGGTTTGGCACACGAGAGATTCACGGAGAAACTGTCAAATCAAAAGAAACATGTAGTATATGTAGAAAGATTCGCTAACAAACCAAAGAAAAAGGGGAACATCATTACCACTGACTTATTTTAGAACCTATTGGATAAGATTAATTAAAAGAATATATTAATTCATTCAATTACCAACGTTTTAACCACGAAAGCTTATGCGTTAGGTAGTAGTTAAAAGGCCTTCCAAAAGACGCACAGAAACATCGGCAAATTTAATGAATGAATGTGTTTTGCTTCTGATTGTCCTCTTATCCATTAGTTTCTAAAAAAATTAAGACGCAAGTTATGGACCAAATTGATTTTTGTATATCAACAATGTTAAATGTAGGTATATCTATAATATTTCTGGGCCTATTTTTGCACAATCTGATTAAATATTAATAGATGTGTTTCTGTAGCTTTCCATTAATTAATTGTTTGTATTTCTTTTCCTATTTTGCTAACTTAATTATTGTTTTTAACGCCAACACATCTTATATAACCAGTATTTTCACTTTTCATTCAAAAGGTATTTAGATTTATGATGAACGTGATGACATCTTACTAAACCAACGCATTTTTTATCTAAATATCTGAGCTGAAGCCTGTTTTATTCTAAATAACAACGAATAATTTCTTCAAAACTATTATTTTTTAATTATGATTCATAATAAATAATTTTATTGTGATTTTAGGTTTTATCAGAAGCGTTAAGAAAATATCCAAAAATGATACCAATCCAATTCCAAAACCAATGCATAACAAAGAATATTTTTTTAACTGGCTATCTGCAGGCAAACATTTATTCGTGTAAAATGTTTGTGAAATAACTGTCATTAAAAAAAAATGAAATTTAGAACTTTGTTTTAAAGTGTCATCTTCCAGTGCTAATTGTATACCCTCTACTTATTGTTAATACTGTCGACATATGTTTTGTATTGGTGTTACACTCTCCAAGCAGATTTTTTAATCGGTAATATCATCTCCCTCAATTAGATCTTATCATAAATCATCTGGTACTACAGCACTAGTTGAGCCCCGACCTTCACTAATCTATTTCGCTAGTCGTTCCTCTCCATTGCCAACTGTTGACAATCATCCTCACGTTCCTCATCCTTCCAGTTCGGTCCTGGATTGCCACAACTTCTATTTCCCAGAAGCAATAATAATAGGAGTTTTCTGGATGCTTTTATTCGCTCTGGACAGGTGTCTTTCCCGTGTATCCTGCCTATTTTTGTGAAGGATACTACATCCCTGAATTCTGTCATTTATTTATATTTCTTATATTCTTATATTTGAAAGATATATCGCCTTCTTCAGCTGCTGTTCTCACAGGCTGCACCATGTACTCTTAAAATCTTTAAATCTAAGAAGAGGGGACGATCCGTTTTAGAAATACTCCTTATTTCAGTCCATATACCGGCACTGGTAGTAGTGATTATTGTTATTTTGTTTTTTTTGCCAAGTTCTTGTTCTTTCGATATTTGCTTATCCAAAGAAACATTTTCGTTAATATTACCGATTTTTATTTCCTCCATTATTTAGATAGAAGGAGAGTGTGCACATGAATTTTTTCACAATCTCTAAATTGCAATTCTCTACGCTGAATTTTTATCAGTCTGTTGCTGTTCGGAATCAACGTCGTTACTTTGGTTTATCTCTTAGTTTATTGTGAGTCACATATTTTCTACGATAGTTAATGAGGCAATGGTCTTTAAAAGTTCCCGTAGGTGTATTATAAATTATGTATATTGAAAAGAAGACATACAAAAGCGTCTTTTGTATTTGCACTCTGAGGAACAATTTACTGATTATCTCTTTCATTTATCTTAAAACTTGATTCATTTGAACTGGTAGAAAACACTTAGTAGTAGTGGTTCTCTTCGCCCAGAACATGTTCAGAGATTAATTCAAAGTTTTACTACTTAAGCATATTTTTCTTCCTTCTCTATGTCATATCAGAATTCTTCGAAGTTGGCAACTGGCATTTTGTACGAACTTTAGATAGCACAATACTAGAACTTCAAAGTGCATTGAAACACATATTCCATTTATTAATGACATTCGGGAAAACAAGTGCTTTAAGCTCTCTTGTTAAAGTACAAATTAAAAACGGAAACATATTTCTTAGGGACAATTTTCGTACAAAGAATTCTCCTCTCACCATTAATCCATGAATAAATGTTAAAACAGTTGAGCTGGAAAAGGTCAGAGTCACCAAAATTACTGTCAGTTGTTATTAAATTAATATTGTGAACATATTTAATCAAATTGCATAACAGCATAGATTTCAACTCAGATATTATTCCACAACTACTCAATGAAGTAAAGCAAATCATTCATTACCAGCACACAGACATACATACAGCTCTAAAGTCGCTACTGCACATGATCACATATTCATCCTTAGTAAAACACGTAGTTTCATTTTTTTTTTTAGAACTTACCTCACTTTGATTCCGTTGTAACATCGCCCGCAATGTATGGAGATTTTTCTCCGTCTTAAGTAATTCCTGGCACTTCTTTTCGTCCGGAGAAGTAGAAGAAGCTATTTGGCTGCGTAGAAGGTCTATGTAGTGCTGCTCTTTTTCTATCATTAACTTATAGTACTGCTCTTTTTCTAGCTGCAGTTGATACTGTTTTTCGTTCTGAAAATAAATTAATTTGATATGTAAAATCTGGTGTCAATATTGCAGCAATAACATTTGGTGGACCCAAGATAAAGAAGAGTTGATCACTTATAAGAAACAATGGTACCTAAAACGGGTTGACACACAAACAGAAGATGTTAGAGAACATT
The DNA here is from genome assembly GCA_918026665.1 of Diabrotica balteata. Classification (NCBI taxonomy): domain Eukaryota; kingdom Metazoa; phylum Arthropoda; class Insecta; order Coleoptera; family Chrysomelidae; genus Diabrotica; species Diabrotica balteata. The sequence goes on along the minus strand of OU898276.1, from coordinate 147,363,613 downwards.
ACTTTTAAACAGAAGAAATACAAGAAACTACTAGTAATGCGAAGAGAAATATGGGACAAAAAATGCGAAGAAAATAGTAGGTTAGATTAGATTAGGTTTCTTGAAGAAAATGTTCGGAATCATGGAATATTCATAAAAAGAATCAGATCTAGTGAAACAATTGCGCTAACATTCAACTTATACCTACAAAAAAATGGATTAATCATTATAAAGATTTGCTCACGAAAGACAGAGATAAATGATATTACGAAAGTCCCGTAAGATTTATGACCAGGTGATACCTGGTGGTAATCACATGGTAAAACGATCAGTCATTCAATGTGAATTACTATAAAGGAATGAGCAGGGTTACGAAAGTTCCGTAAGATTTATCCCACATAGAAAAAGTTCCTTGACAAAAAAGAAGAAGTCTAGAATATTCCAGATGCCAATGAAAAATCCTGAAATGTCTAGTGAGGTCTGGAACGTAAGAAAAATATAAAAACATATGTTGTTGCCAGATTATAACAGTAGTATTTTGAGTTTTGAAGTTTATAGTTGTCATTCTATTAAAGTATTGTAAATAAGTTTAGAAATAAGTATAGAATAAAGTTATTTGAAAGAAGAGTAACAATAATTTGCAACCTCGCCAACCGAAATATCAATTGAAGAAAGACAAAACAATAAACATTGGCGATGACAATAAAAAAAGTGATGAAACAGTTCAAAATGGAGTACCAAAGCAAATTCCAGCGAGCGTAGGCGCAAAATTTCGGACCAATGCATTTTAAATGCATTCATTTTTTTTTTTCAAATCCTGAGAAAACTAACAAATACTTGGATTACATTATTACCGAGGGCCGAAAGTCCCTTAGAATAAATAAAAAGTTTTTTTGAATGAGATATTTGACATTAAAAATCACACTTAATTTTCTCTTTTTTTTCACCCCTGTAACTTATTAAAATAAACATTATAGAAGTTTTCAGCGACTTTCGACCCTTGGTAATAATGTATTCTTTCATTCTTCGTATAAATTTTTCAAAAATATTTATTAGTTTTCTCAGGATTCGAAAAAAATGAATGCATTTAAAAAGCATTGGCCCGAAATTTTGCGCCTACGCTCTTAAGAACGGGTCAGAATTTTTCTAGCTGCAGTAGTAGCAACAATTTCCAGCAGAATTTATTAAGAACGGGTCAGAATTTTTCAAAACACTCACCTAGTGTATAAACCAGTACGTAAATGGTACCCGGTGCCGAAAGAGATGGCATGCCAAAGGGATTTAAATTTAGGGAAAAAGGGAAATTTAGGGATCTGAGCAATTACAAAATGGAGAAAATTCATGACACGGAATTCCAAGATTCTTCTTTTACATATTTTAATAATAAACTTTTCGGCGAACTTTCCTAATATAAAGAAAATACACTTGTTCAACGGTCAAAATATAGATTCTATGTTACTACGACTATATCTACTACTCGACTAAATAATATTCTAATTAGCAAACAATTTGTAAACACAATTATTTTTGTTTGGGTACAGATATATGTTTATCTTCATTTTCATTTTTTTTTTCATACATCTCTAGTATACTTAATAAGGAGAATCTTGAAATAAAAAAAAAACTCCAGTAAGCAAGAAAAAATGTACTACTGCTTGAACTCCAGTTTGTCTAGGTCAGATTGTAGTTGAAAATAGTGCAATTAACTCAATACATAATAGACACCTGCATATGCATGTTTACTTGATCAAAACAATTATGGGTTCGGTCAAGGGCAAGAGATAACAGTTAAAAATTGACGATATGTATACAAACATGTTAAAAATACTACAATATATTTGTGGATAATAACTAGCACATGCTTATAAATAGAACAAGATTACTTGAAATGTACGAAATATTACAAAAACATAAATAAGAAGCCTAAAAACATCAGCTTCAAAAGCGTGGATATATTATCGTCAAAAATCTTGCAAACTCCTGCTGCAGATAGATGTGTTACGTTAACCATTAGAAGAAATTGCCAACAAATTTGCGCAATAAGACTACGTTAACCATAACTCTAAATATATAAATAAAAGAAATAGCAAAACATGCTAATTTAGCAAGGTTGTTAATTATATAAATTAAACACAACTAGAGACACTTTTGTCTTAGCGATATGTGTCTAAACATCTACCGTAAAATGGGGTGAATTTGATCCAAAGGGGGGAAATTGACAATTGTGAATGATTCTGAATATTTTAATTTTCTACAAAATCTAAACAGATTCAGAAAGGAAGTACTATTGACAGCCAATCAGCATGATTTTTACGAATATATTCTTCTGTAGAAGCAGATAAAAAATTACTCAGACTTTTGGAGTCTGAGTAATTAAATATTGGAGTATATATAAAAAAAGTCCAAGAAAGCCCCAAAACACCAAAATTAAATATCTCAATATCCAACAAAACGTTAATAGAAAATGACTTAAACAATAAGCTAAAGAAACCAATAATTGAAAACAACACAGAAATATGGAACACATTTAAAGATCTTACCTTGAAAGTAATAGAAAAATAATCAACAACGTTACACAGGCACAAAAAACAACAATAGATGACTGATGAAATCCTGGAATTAATGGAGCAGAGAAGGAAACTGAAAGGTAACAAGACAGAATATAAGAAAAAACAAAAACTAATTAAACAAAAAATAAAGGTGGCTAAAGAAAAATGGATGGAGGATAAATGCAAGGAAGTAGGAAGTAGAGGAGTTGAATGAAAAACATGATACGTTTAATATGTTTAAAAAAGTTAGAGAAGTAGCTGGTCTTTATCATAAGAAAACTCCACATACTATAACTGATTCGTCGGGAAAAATGATAATAGACGAACATGAAATTCGAACAACCTGGTGTAATTATATAAGTGAACTGTATAATGATGATAGACCCGAAGAACTGGAGACTTTAGTTGAAGGTGAAGGACCAGAAATACTGCATGCTATAAAGTTAGCAAGGAACAAAAAAGCCGTTGGCCCTGATAACATACCGGCAGAGATGTTAAAGCTTATAAATGAGGAGAACATTGGAATACTGGTCAAGCTTTTCAATGATGTTTATTCGACTGGTGATATTCCTGAAGATTGGTTAAAGTCCGAATTCATAACACTACCAAAAAAAAACGTCCGAAAAACTGTAACGATTATAGAATGATAAGCCTTATGAGCCACACTTTGAAAATATTTCTACGCATCATCCACAGTAGAATCAGAGATAAATGTGAAGAAGACCAGGATGAAACACAATTTGGCTTCAGAAATGGACTGGGAACTCGGGACGCCCTCTTTGCACTAAATGTATTACTGCAGAAATGTCGAGATTAAAGGAAAGACGTCTTTGCTGTATTTATTGACTACGAAAAGGCCTTTGATCGAGTACAGCATCACAAATTAATTACAATATTAAAAGATAAAGGAGTTGATAGTCAAGACATACGATTCATAGAAAAGTTATACTGGTGTCAAACAGCGACAGCTTGCATAAACGGAAAATCAACAGAAATATGTAAAATACAAAGAGGTCTCAGACAGGGTTGTATACTATCCCCACTGTTATTTAATTTATATTCAGATAGAATATTTAAAGAAGCGCTGCATAATTTGAAATGGGGCGAATGGAATTCTGATAAATACAATCAGAAATGCAGACGATACAGTTATTTTAAGTGATGATATGAATGGACTACAATGCCTTTTAAATGACATTGATACAATGGGAAGAGAGTTTGGCCTAAACATAAACTGTTCAAAAACAAAACACATGGTGTTTAGCCGTTTAGCACATCAAGATGCACGATTATATGTTGATGTTCATATAATTCAAAGAGTGTCCAGTTTTAATTATCTTGGTTGCCATATTACTGAACAACTAGATCCAGATCAAGAGATAAAATGTAGAATCGAGATAGCCCGCACGACATTTTTAAAAATGAGGTCATTCTTCTGTAATGATAACTTGCAACTTCAACTTCGAAAGCGCATGGTTAAATGCTACATTTGGTCAGTCCTCGTATGTGGTGTCGAAGCATGGACATTAAAAATATCCACCATTAATCGTCTGGAGGCTTTTGAAATGTGGCTGCACAGACGTATACTAAAAATTCCATGGACGGCTATGCTGACAAATGTGGCAGTCCTTGAGAGAGCAAATGCTGCTCGCGAGTTGCTTGATAACATAAAATGTAGAAAGATGGCCTATTTTGGACACGTAGTAAGAGGAGACCGATATAATATTCTTCAACTTATTATGATGGGTAAAATCGAAGGACGCAGAGGAATTGGTAGAAAGCAGGCCTCTTGGTTGAAGAATATTAGGGAGTGGACAGGAATAAGGAAAGCTGAGCAACTCTTTAGAATAGTTCGAGACAGAGACAGATTCGCCATGTTAATCGCCAACATAGGGGATTAATAGGGCACGTTAAGAAGAAATATATAAATAAAAATATATAGATAAAATATATTAGAGTATTCATAGAGTTCAAATGAGTATAACGGAGTATAAGGGAGAGAGAGAAATTTCTCGCCTTGGATGATATTTTAATAAGTTTAGATAAGTTTATGGATTTAAATCAAAATTAAACTTAAAAAAAAATAGTTTACATAAAGTACGATTTTAAAAAGTTTGATTTAAAAAGCTTATAAGAGGGGAGATCTGGCGCCTTTGGTTTAGAATTAAGGTTGGTGCCTTTTGTTTGAGCCAGTCCGGCCCTGTTCACATCCTTAACACACAAATCGAGTTTAAAAAAAACGTACTGTAACAACATGAAAAAGAATACCTATATAATATTCATCGAAAGCACAAAGCATAAAGACAACTTAACACAATTTATCTAACGATAATAATAATATGCTAAGGATACGCTAATGACAACACGAGTTACGACTATAATGATTATGAAGTTAAGAATACTATACCAAACATACCTATATAAAATGGCTGTATTTCACTCACATTATAAAGTTTTTAACACTAAATCCGAACGGAGACACTAACTTTTTGAAAACTGTTTAGTCACGGACAATATTAAACAAATGATGCAAAACATATTGTGGCTAATGATGACCAAGACATTTCTGTAGTAACTTATCAATGAAATATAAGAACCGGACAGTTCGTCTGATAACAATATAGCAATAAGCAGATTAGATAATAAATATTATTATACTTTAACAATGAAGGAAGTAAAATTATGAGTAAATATTTATTATTGTAGGTAGTTGGTTTTGTATACACGGGGATTTTCAAAGTAGATAATTTGTTTCGATGAAATAAGTAAATACGGGCACAAAAAATTAGTCTATAATTCATTTACGATATTTTTCATTGCCTGATATTTTTTTGGTGAAAGAAACACTAACAGAGGAGTAGAAAAGAAATCAGTTTAATTCTGAATTAGACTTATTTGCAAAAGAAGATGTTTTAGTAGAGTCGCGGTAACATATTTTGTAGAATGCTACAAATGCGCCGACGTTTGATCCCCTCTCTTTTACAATCGTTCGGATACCTGTGCCGAAGTGTTTTAATTTGGAAGCAGTTCATTAGTGAAGTGTAGAGTGTTGTTTTCTGTAATTTAATTATTTTGAATAGTGATCTGGCGTCCGTGGGACAGTGGCGGGTTCTCTTAATGACACAATCTGGAAGAACAAATACCTAAGACAAGACACAAAAACAAGAATATATAAAGCAGCAATTAGACCTATATTAACATACACGGCGGAGACAAGACCTGACACATCTAAAATGAGACGACTGTTAGAAACAACAGAGATGAAAATGCTCCGACGAATATCAGGGAGAAGTCTGTTGGATAGAGAGAGAAGCGAAAACATAAGAAGAGCATGCAATATAGAAGACATAAATGGATGGGTGACAAAACGAAAACAGGAGTGGAACGATCATTTTAGTAGAATGGCAGAGGATAGAATAGTACGAATAGCACGAGATAAGTCACCAGATGGACGAAGAAGTATTGGCAGACCAAGAAAAAGATGGTACGACAATTTAAGCAATTAAAGGAGGCTAATATTGAAGAAGAAAGAGGCTTTAAAGCCTACATACTAGAAGGAAGAAGAAGAAGAAGCTACAAAATATTATGCAGGCCAAATAGCAGGCAAACGCAGTCCAGGACGAAGAAAGACTTCGTGGTTGAAGAATTTGCAAGATTGTTATGGTATTGATACAAGCATGCTATTTAAGGTGAAACTGAATAAAATTAAGATAGCTATGATGATAAATAACGTTCTGAAAGGACATGGTATATGAAGAACAACTTTTCTTTCGAGACGCATTAGAAATGCTAGAACGTAGATGAGCAACTCTTAATAGAGACTAAGTGATATATATATATATATATATATATATATATATATATATATATATATATATATATATATATATATATATATATATATATAAGCGAGGTTCCTACAGCCTCTGCCGTTTCTCGCATTTCAAGCGCCATCGTTTTCTGTCCATCCATTCGTCTTCTCTGATGGCTCTATCTCTCATTATCTGCCGTACATTTTCTTCCCAGGCAACTGAAGGCCTTCCCCTTCTTCTTCTTTGTTGTGGTATGTAATTTAAAGCTTTCTTTGGCCATCTATCTTCATTCATTCGTTTCACGTGACCATACCACACTAGTTGTCTCGTTTCAATTCTATCTACACTGGAATATACAGTATTTGTCCTCCTTCTAATATCTTCATTCCTGATGTGATCTTTTTTGGATATACCACACGCTCTCCTTAGAAAATCCATTTCTACTACTTCTATTCTTTTTCTATCCTTCTGCGTTATCTGCCAAACCTCTGCCCCATAAGTCATAATAGGCTCTACCAAGGTTCGATAGATTGTCAATTTCGTTTCTTGTCTAATATCTTTAGACCAAAGTAGAGAGTTTAGAATGTTTACCACTTTTTTTCCCTGCTGTGTTCTGTTTTCGATGTCTCTTTTGGTAGTGCCTTCTTTAGATATTATAGATCCGAGATATTTATATTCATTGCATGTTTTTGTGTTTCTAATTTCTAACTCTGGATCTTCTTCACCATCTCCTATTTTAAGATACTCTGTCTTTGCCATATTCATATTGACCTAAGTGATATTATTATAAATAAGTCAAAATAAAAGTCAATACATTTGCCAATTTCTTATTGTAAGTAGTTCGGGGGGATCGGGCTGGGGAGAAAATGATCAGCCAAAATAATAGATGTTTTCTTCTGTAGTTATTTTTACATATCTTCTATTAGGTTTCAAGTCTTTTTATGTAGAATGACATCATTTAATATTTTAATTGTTAACAAAGTTTGAAGACAAAAAATAACACAAAATCACATAATTTATTGAAAATGTACGTTTAAGGTCGATTCAGACACATCAGTCACGTCTCGTCACAGTGATTGCGCCGAACCGAACAATCCGTCATACAAAATATTCTTTAATACAAATATGTTGCCGGCATTCCCACTCATCAGTTGACAAACAGTTTCCCAGCTGTCAGATAGTTGATAGTTCTGTGACCAAACAGAACCGGTTCGGCGCCGAGACTATGACGGGACTGATGTGTCTGAATTGACCTTTAGACGACCGTACTTTAAGTTTTCGACCGGCGCGACCCTAAAAAACTGCACACAATTTATCAAAACTCAGTGTAGATTCAGTGTTTTCAATACTTACATCAACAGGTTGAGGTCCTGTTATTCGCGAAGACGTAGGAGTAGTAACCGGTCGAACATGACCTGGAGATCCCATATTCCTTTGAATATTGGATCTTTGCTGCACAGTTAATACCACTTGGGAGGAAGCTGTAAAAAATAAGAAGTATATTAAAAACTCTTTTAACCCAAAATAAGTGTAAATAAAGCAACTACTGGCACTTAACTAAAACTGCATTTTTATTTTCCTGATAAGATTACACTGTATCTATTACGTAGCTGAAAATTTTTGTTATGATATTGCGAAAAAATCATGTCATAAGTATGCGGTTCATTTATGACGAAAAAAATATTTTAGAGTGTTATGAATTAAAACATTAAGTGTTGTTTTTCATTTTCTAGTGTACTTTATTTACAATGTGTAACTCATCGTACAATAAACGGATTTTTAATAGCCAACTATGGTTAGGTAAGAACATTTCCAGCAGAACTTTCAGTTTACTCTAGTCTAATACAACAAACAAAACGCTAATGATGTAGTTATGAGTTATCACATATTACTTTGTCTACGCCTCTAATAATACTAGTCATAACGAAAGTTTCTTCAGTTAATAATACTGAGACTAATCCTTTTTTCAGAACATAAATATACAAAATAAAAACATACCTTATGAATTGCCTACACTGGCTTACGTATGGCTTAATAATGTATATCCAAGTGCAAGACAGTGAGCAACATATTTTTACGACAATAAAAACAATAATATCGCTTACTAGTAGGCGAGAAATAAGCAAACACAATTTTTACAAATTCTCATTACTAACAGGTGAACAATGGTTTTACATCTTTTTATTTTTTCGTTAACTTGAAAATAAACTTATTAATAGAACGTCCAGTGGTTTGTCCTGCCAGAAGCCTCTTACGGCAGAATAGTTGGACAGAGCTTACGTCCTGCCAGAAGGACTCAACGATTATATGATCTGTCCCTCCAGCAGGAATTAAAAGATTCCAGCAGTACACATACATTTATTTATCAGTTGCGTGCATACAGGTTTTTAGGTAATCTTTGAGGTTTTTTAAGAGCATAAACATTTACTAAATCAACAATCGTAAAATAGTTTCGAAACACAATTCAGATTTCTGCTTTTATCTGTGCTTCCTAAAAATTGCAAAGCAAAACAGACGTTGATAAAGGTGTTAAAAGAGACGTGGGGAATCTAAAATTTGCATTCCACGACACATCTTTTCAACTAAGCAGAAATCCTTAGCGAATTGGTTTCTTGTACTCGTACAGAGTAAATCCGAAAAAAGTGAAAAAGACAGCAAATATTTGATTTCACGCAAACAGCGCCTTTGTATCTGTTGATACGTATTTCGACCTAATAGGTCTCATCAGAACAGTTATTCAAAGGTGTTCTCAACGTGAAAGATCAATATTTCCTGTCTTTTAAGAAGCAACAATAACATGGCTTCGAATACGGACGCACTAGCGACATCTAATTTAACAATCGTAAAATAGTTTCGAAACACAATTCAGATTTCTGCTTTTATCTGTGCTTTCTAAAAATTGCAAAGCAAAACAGACGTTGATAAAGGTGTTAAAAGAGACGTGGGGAATCTAAAATTTGCATTCCACGACACATCTTTTCAACTAAGCAGAAATCCTTAGCGAATTGGTTTCTTGTACTCGTACAGAGTAAATCCGAAAAAAGTGAAAAAGACAGCAAATATTTGATTTCACGCAAACAGCGCCTTTGTATCTGTTGATACGTATTTCGACCTAATAGGTCTCATCAGAACAGTTATTCAAAGGTGTTCTTAACGTGAAAGATCAATATTTCCTGTCTTTTAAGAAGCAACAATAACATGGCTTCGAATACGGACGCACTAGCGACATCTAATTTAACAATCGTAAAATAGTTTCGAAACACAATTCAGATTTCTGCTTTTATCTGTGCTTTCTAAAAATTGCAAAGCAAAACAGACGTTGATAAAGGTGTTAAAAGAGACGTGGGGAATCTAAAATTTGCATTCCACGACACATCTTTTCAACTAAGCAGAAATCCTTAGCGAATTGGTTTCTTGTACTCGTACAGAGTAAATCCGAAAAAAGTGAAAAAGACAGCAAATATTTGATTTCACGCAAACAGCGCCTTTGTATCTGTTGATACGTATTTCGACCTAATAGGTCTCATCAGAACAGTTATTCAAAGGTGTTCTCAACGTGAAAGATCAATATTTCCTGTCTTTTAAGAAGCAACAATAACATGGCTTCGAATACGGACGCACTAGCGACATCTAATTTAACAATCGTAAAATAGTTTCGAAACACAATTCAGATTTCTGCTTTTATCTGTGCTTTCTAAAAATTGCAAAGCAAAACAGACGTTGATAAAGGTGTTAAAAGAGACGTGGGGAATCTAAAATTTGCATTCCACGACACATCTTTTCAACTAAGCAGAAATCCTTAGCGAATTGGTTTCTTGTACTCGTACAGAGTAAATCCGAAAAAAGTGAAAAAGACAGCAAATATTTGATTTCACGCAAACAGCGCCTTTGTATCTGTTGATACGTATTTCGACCTAATAGGTCTCATCAGAACAGTTATTCAAAGGTGTTCTCAACGTGAAAGATCAATATTTCCTGTCTTTTAAGAAGCAACAATAACATGGCTTCGAATACGGACGCACTAGCGACATCTAATTTAACAATCGTAAAATAGTTTCGAAACACAATTCAGATTTCTGCTTTTATCTGTGCTTTCTAAAAATTGCAAAGCAAAACAGACGTTGATAAAGGTGTTAAAAGAGACGTGGGGAATCTAAAATTTGCATTCCACGACACATCTTTTCAACTAAGCAGAAATCCTTAGCGAATTGGTTTCTTGTACTCGTACAGAGTAAATCCGAAAAAAGTGAAAAAGACAGCAAATATTTGATTTCACGCAAACAGCGCCTTTGTATCTGTTGATACGTATTTCGACCTAATAGGTCTCATCAGAACAGTTATTCAAAGGTGTTCTCAACGTGAAAGATCAATATTTCCTGTCTTTTAAGAAGCAACAATAACATGGCTTCGAATACGGACGCACTAGCGACATCTAATTTAACAATCGTAAAATAGTTTCGAAACACACATATATATTGTAAGGTGATAAACAGCATATATATTGTAAGTTTTGTTCTGTAAACCTGTAAATATTTACAAATTCTCACTCACTATCAAATATTTACAAGTTAAGTTTTTTTGATATTTTTTTATTTTAAAGACTTTTTGAAAAATATTTGCGGATTGTAAATAAATCGAAGAGTGACGTCTATGTTGTGTATTAACGTTTCTGGAAAGGATAGGTGGGGCCTATAGTTTATTTTGCTAAATAATACACTGATGAGTTTGTTCCCAATATTGAATCGTTTTTGAAATAAAAAAAATTCCAAAGAAGGTAGCGTTATTAATCGACAACTAACTTCAATAAAATTCCACGAGGAAACTAAGTTCCTGTAGCTGGCTGTATACCATATATCACAAAAAAATTTTGTTTAAAATCCTTTATAAAAGGTATATAAAAATGACCCAAACGGGCTATCACAAACACATTGCAAAACGTTTTCGGATTAAACAATCCATCATCAGTGCAAACGGTTGTACATGCTAGTAGCCACCAAAATATATGGGTAAAAACCCTTTAAATGTGTTAAATTTGAAGTTGTTTTACATTATTAGTATTTATAATTTGTGATGTTTAAGTTACCGTTGGATAGGTAACATGGCGTATGACTCTGTAGCCCTCATATATAACTCTGTAACCCTATAACTTCAATAGCCCTCATTATCTGAATGACGACGAAATAATTAAGTTCTTCTCAACAAACATGACTACTTCAGTTCAGCTTTTAGATCAAAGAGTAACTGAATGTTTTAAAAGGTATTATCGAGTGAAATGTTTGAGAATGCTGTTAAAGGGACCGAAATATCAATAATTCAAAGTTTGGTTAAAACAGTACTCCAGTTATGTACTTAAATGCCACCGAACCTCTAAAAATTAAAAGACATTAAAAATCGCGGTTCATTACAAAAAGAGCTAATCAACATTTTTGTTCTTTTTTAAGTACCATGTCTGCGACGAAGGTTGGCAATCATCACTGCTATTCTAACTTTTGACACTACAGCCCAAAAGAGTTCAGATGACCTGCATCCAAACCATTCTCTGAGGTTTCTCAGTCAGGACATTCTTCTTCTACCTATGCTGCGCTTTCCTTGAATCTTTCCCTGCATTATTAGTGTTAGGAATTCATATCTGTCACCACGTGTTATATAACCCTGATATTGTAGTTTGCTTATTGTGATGTAATTAGTATCTCACTGCTGTTCTCTATTCTTCTTAATACTTCTTCATTGGTTATTCTATCTGTCTAGGAGATTCTCAGTATTCTTCGATATGTCCATAATTCAAATGCTTCCAATTTATTGAGACATTGTTTATTTAACATCTTGACTGCGTCACGTATCCCCAGGGGCATGTGCGTAACTTTTCAAGTGTGCTGTAGCAAAATTGGTCAAAACGCCGCATCGTGCGGTAGCGATAAAAATGGTATTTGTATATCGTTTTAAGTGTAACAAATAGGTTTCAACTTGTCGGTGCCTGTCGCTGTATATTCAGTTTATTAGAATTCATTAAAGTGTGAGCAGTACTTGTGAAAATGTTGAAAAGGGCAAGATATATGGTGGACATAGTGAAACAAAAGATGATAGAAGTTGCAAATGAGCAAACAATTAGTGATTGTTAAAACTTTGGAGAGAGCTCTGAAACGAATACTATGTTAAATGAATTAAATGATAATACAGGGTTCATTGAAAGTTATGAAAATTCTAATATTGAAAATGAACAAGAGTTAATACAGACATAAATAGTAGAACACGAAATGGAGAATGAGCAGGGTGATGAACACGATATGGAGACCGAGCAGATAGCAACTCAATTTTCATCTGATACTGACAGTATCGAAGATCCCTATGACAGTGACGATTCATTACTAGATAAAAGTTATTTACCTAAATCTTCATCATCTTCCGATTTAAATGCGTCTATTGATAGTGATGGCGAAATTATTACTACAACATATGTGCAAATTCTATCTGATAATAATGAACAGAGTGTTGAGAGTAGTGGTAGTGCTGAATGGTGCGATTTAGAAGAAGATGTAGATGGTGACGATTTTGTAGTAAGAAAGAATACATTAGTTGATATTGAACAACGTGCAGTACAGAAACCAATAGATGTTTTTAATCATTTTATAACAGATGAAATATTGAATATCATCGTTAATGAAACCAACAATTATGCTGTTCAACAATTAAGTATGCAACACTCAAGAAAATCCAGATTAAATTCATCATAGACAGTCACGAAAAAAACTGAAATAAAAGCCTTCCTAGGGGTAATAATCGCAATGGATCTCACTCAGGTACCACATATAAATTTATATTGGTCTAAAGATGGTATTTTTTATAATAAATTTATTGCAAAGGTTTTAAGTCGAGACCGCTTTTTGCTTTTATTGAAACTTCTTCATTTTGAAAATAATGAGACATCTGATACAACTAATAGATTATACAAAATAGAAAATTTAGTTACAAAGCTGATTCAAAATTTTCAAAGAATAATGGAGCCTGGCAATATTCTCGTTATAGATGAATCTATGGTACCTTTTAGAGGAAGACTCCATTTTCGTCAGTACATCCCTAACAAGACTCATAAATATGGAGTGAAATTGTACAAACTCTGTTCACCTGAAGGCTATACTTTCAATATAAATATTTACACAGGGAAAAATGAACAACAACCAGTTAATGTGGCACACTCTGAAGCAGTTGTTCTAAAATTACTTCAGTGTACCACAAATAAAGCTGGCAAAATATTATTTGCTGATAATTTTTATTCAGGAATTCCTCTTGTTAAAAGATTGTTAGCAGAAAATATGATGTACTGTGGAACTCTGAAAGGAAACAGAAAAAGAATACCACCTAATTTTTAACCAGTCCAAAAAGATGAAGTTATTGGAAAAAAGAAAGATGGACTAAGAATTATTAAGTGGATGGATAAGAGACCTGTGTTAATGATTTCAAGTGTACCAGCCCATAGTAAGAAGTTGATTCCAACAGGAAACCAGAATAGGCAAAAAGAGGAAATTGTGAAACCGAAATGTATAATTGATTACAACTCTGCAAAGAAAGGCGTAGACTATTCGGATCAGATGTCATTCTACCATACAGTGCTACGTCGAAGCTTGAAATGGTACCGGTAAGAAATAAAATAGGTTTTAATTTTAATATCTCTTTCTTTTAATATTCATTTTTTTAGAAAAGTAGTATTTCAGATGATACTTGGAACAGCTATTGTTAATAGCTTAATTATATTCAATATGTGCTCTAAAACAAAAATGAGCATTACAGAATTTAGACGTCAGTTGGCATATAATTTAGTACAATCACTTGAAGAAAAACCACTTCCAAAAAAAAAAGAGTGCATACTTTTACCAAATCTGAAGAACCTGGAAGAAAACGGCGAAAGCCATGTAGAGGTTGTCGTCAAGTATTAAAATCTTCAGGTTTAAGTTACCGTGAAGTAGATAAAAAAGTTCGTAGGATTATAATTTTTTGTTCCGATTGCCCTGGTCAACCTGGCTACTGTTTGTCTTGTTTTAACAAGGCACATAAATAAATAAAAGAATCAGAAACTACCAGTTAATTTTAAAATGCGTTTATTCTTTTTATTTTAATATAAAATATTTGGTTTTTACAAACATCTTTTTATCCAATTACCTTCAAGAGAAAATTTATTTCGCTGTCTGTGCTACACGAGACGTTGGCGGCATGTCCTGTTTGAGAGGAAAGTAGATTAATACTTCTATAATAGTTTCATGTATAAAGTATAAGCAAAAGTTATACTTCTGTGTACTAGAAGGCATGAAGGACCTATATGCACACACATGCCACATGCGGCATGTGACGCATAGACAGAATAAACCATAACGTATCTCCGGGGGCATGTGAAGCAAGAACTAGTATATTAAGTATTTGACCACAGCAGTCAAGGTGTTAAAGTCCATGTCTCCACACCATACAAGAAAACAGAAAATACATAGCACTTTAGTACTCGTTTTCTAAGATTTAGGCTGAGGTCTCTATAACATTATATTTGTTTCATATTATTAAATGCACTTCTAGCTTTTTCCATTCTAAATCCAATGTCTTTGGTATACTCGTTTGTTTCATTAATGTTTGCCTCTAAATAGTTATAATTCTGAACTCGTTCTGTCGTCTTATTATTTACGTGTAGATTGATATATCTAATATTTTCTTTGATATAACCATGAATTTCGTTTTCTTTATGTTTAGTGACATACTAAATTCTTCACTCGCTGCAATAACCTTATCTAAAATTCTTTGTAGATCTGTAATATTTTCTGCTATTAGTATTGTATCATCAGCATATCTAATTTCACGTATGGGTAGGCCATTTATTTTTATGCCTGCTACTTCATCTTCTAATGCTTTTTTGAATATTTCCTCTGAGTATGCCTTAAACAGTGATGGCGACAAGACACAGCCTTGTCTAACACATCTTTTGATTTTTATTTTATTAGTTTTTAAACTGTATCGAATGCCTTGTTTTAATCTAGGAAGCAGACATAGATGTCTTGGTTTACATCTAGACATCTCTGTAAGCACATTTACTGCATATAATGCTTCTCGGGTTCCTTGGACATTTCTAATTCCGAACTGAGTTTGTCCAATGTCTTCTAACTTTTTATATATTCTACGATAAATAATCTTTAGGAATACTTTTAGTATGTGGCACATTAGACTGATGGTATAGTTTTGTTCAAAATTATCTAATTATCAGGTTGTGAAGATATAAATTATGATGAATTAGGTGTAGGCTAAAAGGTGATGATTCGGAACTTGACTTTACTGACCAAGAAATTGATAACATGGTTTTGCCAAAGGCAAATAATACCAAAACCGGGAAAAGCACAGAACAAGGGATCTTCATATAGACCTATATCATTGCAAAAAGGATAATAATAAACTTGCAAAAATCAGGAAGTATTACTATTTCGTAAAGGGTTTTCCAATATTATGCAGCCTCGTTTCAAATTATTAAAATTTTTCCTATATTTTTCTCTTTGATTTTTTTTTGTATATATTATATATAATATAATATATAATATTGTTTTATATTTTTGAAAATCTTCCGTATTAGAAATCTGATCACTTTCAAGTATTATGCAAGTTACCGTTTATTTATATTTTTATATATTTAGTACATATCCGGTATAACGTACTGTTTGTTTTTAGCTTGTTTAAACTGCAGAAAATACCTCTATATTATACCTCTATTTGTTTGGCTATTAATTTTATTACGAGATAAATTTGGCAAATAAACGAATTGTGTAACACTTAAATTTTCATAAAAACATGTTAATGTAAACAAATAATTAAAACGTGAGATCACACCTGAACTGGGATCGCACGTTTTAATTATATTAATGGTTGAATTATGATTAAACAAAACATTAAATAAGGTAATTAAAAATTATACTGAAATTAAAGATAGGAAATTGAATTTTAAATATCAAGTATCGAGCTATCGAAAAATCATAATTGGAACAGCCTTTCTTGAGTTGGAAGTTCCTCCCACACAAGAATATACAACATAAACTAACTTGTTTACAATAATTCTCTGTTTTCTTTAAGACAAAACGTTGAAGAGAATAAGATAACACGTTTAAGCCATTTTACATACTTTTGTAACATACATGAGAGCAATTTATGAGAAATATAATAGACAAAAAGAGTCACTCAACTGTGGAGAAGGAATAGATGTTGAATTAAAATTTGAATATGGATACAAAGTGTGAGGAATAACTGCAGTGTTAGATTCAATTTAAAGTGACATAATATTAAGGTAGAAAACTTTGAAAGTAGCAAAATTTAATAGTGCAGTATTGAGGTTTGTGTACCCTAATAATTAAAACAGCACAATATTTGATTGTGTGTGAGCACATCCTTCTTTTTCTTCTTAGTTCAGTCGAGACACGTAATCTCTGATACTTGGTCATAAGATCTTTGCAACAAACCATGTTTTTGCTTTCATTTAACTCCAATAAGCCCTGTGGCCTCAACGAAGATCAACAGATTCCTCATTGTTAATTTCATTATCACTTCTGGTTCAATCCTTAGTTGACCAGTGAATTCCTTTCTCATATCACTTAGCACATAGCAATATCACAGGCTGTGTATGGCAGTCTCTTCTTCCATTTCGTATTTTCTGCACCATTTCGGTGACCGTTTTAATCTCTCGGTTACTGAGGTTCATAAATTGTCAGAGAGTTTTTTATCAATACTCTTGGCTATTTTCTTAGTTTTGATTTGCCCCTAAGTTGCTCTCCATTTCTTTTGATGATTTCTTATCAACCACTTTTGAACCACGTTTCTTCTAGCATCTTTGGTGATACCACACAATGGTTCTGGACCAACAAAGGTTTTTCTCGAGCCTTGATTTGCCAACAAATTTCCTAGTTCATTCCCATGGACCCCAACATGGCAACTATATTAAAGATACTTCACTATTTTTTGCCAGGTTGTTGAAGAGATCCTTGCAGCTCCTCGCAGCACCCGTTTTAATTTGGTAATTTCTTTGGTTTTTTGGCTATGATTCTCTTTGCTTTGGGGTCTCCATTCAGGATTTCATCAATGCAGGCCACCAAAGCAAAAACTTCAGCTTGGAACACATTTGTATATTGACCCAGGCTGTAAAACTTGTTATAATTGTTTGTCCAAAGACTCCTGATCCGGTACCATGGGCAGTTTTACATCCATCGGTGAACCAAATTAAGTCTCCATTAATTTTTGGGACGTTTTGTTCTCTATCTATTGGGTTAATCTTCTCAGTTAATAGTCTTGAATCGTACAGGAACGGCTATCACACGTCTCCCCCGGTGGAATTATATATTTCGGCGGTAGCCTTAATGAGCATCCTTAGACTTAAGGCAAACAATACTTAGAAGCCGAATTATGTATTAAATAGTTACACAAATGCCACTTTGACTTTCGAAGGTCCAACTTCCGACTGTCAACGCAGTGGGAGCGTGAATTGAGAATTTCGAGGTAGGATCTAAACTTTCCTCAGCGCTTGATCCTGGATACCTACTGCACTCCTTCCGTAATGAACAGTGTAGGACTCTGAATTTATTGGTATTTACAGAAATAGTCACTATTTGTAGGATACTAGTAGGGCTCTATACGCGAACAGAAATGCGCGGAAAATAACCCAACATCTGGTGAATGTAATGTTAAAGTAAGAAAACACTACCAACATAGCGTTCTGCGGTAGTTTCTGTAATCATTCTCATCAATGACATAGAGCAACTTCGTGTCACAATATTTAACACGATCAACGAATAATTTCTTCATCCGTTGTTGCCATTTTTCTCGTCCTAAGTATATTTTCCGTAGACTTTACTGGATAAATTGTTTAGCCGAGCGATGCACACCACCGTGAAAACGAACTAGGACATAAGTTGGATAGAAAGTTGGAGCGTTAATGGAGCCGATTATCCTACTAGTAGTCCTATTTCACTATAGTCTAGACGTAGTTTGAACTAGTCCTAGTTCAAATATGAACGTGAATGTTCCGCTTTACTCTTCTCTGTAGCCAACCAAACCAAACCGGGTACATTTGTAGTGAATTGTCACCTTCACATTTGTCTTTTATATAATTTCAGATGTTTTCCAGATTGGGAATTGGTGGTGAATAAATGAAAGTTTTTATAAAGGGCCATTCAAACATATTGCATATGTTTAAATCTTAATATCTAGTTGAAGATGGAATTTCGATATTCTTCGTTACTCTTCTAACATAAAAAAACTTCTAGATATTGAATCGATTGTCTGGTTTTGTGCTGCTGCCCATCAATAGTAACACTCACTTTGTAATTCATTATAAAATTTATTTATGGATGAACTAAGCGTATCACTTCGATACTGTATTGCAGTAAGTATTCCTTCAAAAAATGGTGCCCACTAAAAATTGGTGCATGAATACGATTTTATCTCTAATTTTATAAAAAGCAAAAAAAAAATGTTCCAGTCCCGCTCTTTCATATTTCAAGCAGTAGTAGTTTGATGACATAGAAATTTCGGGGGTGAAGGGGATCGCATGAGCGCTCCCTGGTCACAGAATAATAAACAAACAGAATGCCCACTCTCCATGGAAAATTAAGTACGCGCATCACCTTCGCGCAGACGTTCCGCCATGTTTTAGAGGGAACCAGTGTTGTTTATGTGGTGTGCATAGAAAAATTATCCCGGTTTAATTGACTTACGGCAATCATAGACATACTATACAGTTATATTAACATTATTAAATATAATAACATAAATATAATATAATTAAACGTAAATATAAACAATTACATAACCTCACAAATCATATGTCTGTGTTATGTGTTTCCTTCTAAAACATGGCGCGCGTGCTGAAAAACTTCAAAGGCGGCACCTGAGAGTGAACATTCTGATTGTTTATTATTCTGTGCCCTGGTGTTGAGGGATCAGATGTAAAAACGTAATATGTTTCCTTACAGCGTATACCAAATAATTTCGTTGAATTGTGCTTCAATATGCGTCTATATTTGTTGATAAAATATTCAAGGCAGATTGACCATAGACTAAATATAATAAAGAAATTTATGCTGTATCGTTTCCATATTTTGTATTTGGATAGCACCATAAGTTTACCATATCCATGAGCAGTATTTCAGAATGTATTTGACCAACAACGCACAATACAGCAATGTAATAGAATGGACATTTTGGAACTTATTTGTGATCCTCTTCTATCTATCTATCTATCTATCTATAGCCCAAAATCTATTCATGTGTTGAATATAGGCCTCTCCCATTTGTCTCTGTCTTCTGTTTGTCTTTTCCACATTGGACCTTCTCTTAACAAATCCGAAATGTGAGTCCCAAATATTTACTACATTTTTAGATTTAAAAATATCTTTATCAACTTGACAATCAAAGATAATGGGATTTTTTCCAGTTTCAGTTTTCAGACTGGGAAACGATTCAGTTTTTGCTTTTGTGTGAACAAATCTTAGATTTGTTGTTGACAAGATTAATATGAATAAGACGCAAATAATGACTAATCTGGTGCTAAATCCAAATATTGCTGTTGATGGAAGGGATATTGTGCAGACTACATCGTATAAGTACTTAGGATTTTAGGATGGACAAAACGTATTTTAGAGTGGAGACCATATGGAACGAACTGAAGGAGACCTATGCCCAGCAGTGGATGCATACAGGTTGATGATGACGAACAACAAATTCTGTTGATTTGTTGGTAGCCATTAAAATAAAAATATTTTCATACTAACATTCTGCAGAATGGTAAAGTTTCAGGTTTTAGACACGTGATAAAAAAAATTTTCAAACACAGTGCCAATATATTGACACCTAGGACAAGTGGTTTAAAAACTAATGAAGTTAACTGAATTGTTTTCGTTAAGAGTGTACATAGTTGGTGGTGTTAAGAGGACATTGTAACTGCTAGACCGTATTAAGTCTGGATATTCAGAGTAAACCTAATTTTGCTAAAATATTACAGTCTAATAACATGCAGTTATGAGGATACGATTGATGATGAACCTAATAAGTATAATGCAACTTTTGCAACCTTGTGCCTCTTTACCTTATAATAGCAAAAGCATAAATTGAAATACATATAATACTGTTACAAATAGCCGCGGTGTCAATATTTTCGTTCGCATATTCTTTGCACATTAATTTATACTTTTATTTAAAAAATATGTTCAAAGTACCTTCAAATTACTAGTATCTTCAAAGAAAAAGGAACGCAAAATGTCCTGTTATTGTTACCGCTCAATATAATAATTATTGATAATGGAAGATCAGGGCAAGGCCTATTTATGAACCTTTCAGGCACTTACCTCCTAAGGAGGGTCCATTGCATCACCTATCTATATCATACGGACTAGGGCTCAGGGTTCCCATATCTGCTAGATTCAGCAGGGGCTCCGAATCTGAGCTTTTCTGCTATTCAGAAAGTCTAATCGTTTAATAATCTTGTGGCCTCACAGAAAGCCACAAATTTCTTTAGGGGTAAATCTCTCATTTTGCTCAGTTGCATAAAGACCGAACTCAGGATCTGGCACCTCTGATAGACCAGAGGCAGATACTTTCAGAGGGCATTATCACATAGACGACACCGTGGACCATCCTCCAATCCAAGCAGACGTAGGTGCCAAGTCTACAGTGACGTAAGCGTACTGACTATCAGAGAGCATCTTCTACGGTCTAGAAGGAGAAGTTGAGCTGTAAGACTTTTGGATGGCACAAAAGAAGCTCCTTGAAACTATCCTGATGAGTACTGAAGGGTACTGCAATCACAAGTTCCGGTCCCACAGTCAGATTGGAAGAGCCCCGTCTTGCCAGAGCACCAGCCCGTTTATTCCCTTCCACACCTGGCTCAATATAATACGAAAAGGAAACAAATAAACAAAATTGATATAAGGTTGAATGCTCGAATAAATGAACTTTGAAAAATGAAAGGCAAATATCGAGCACAATTTTAACAATTAAATCTTCAAGATTTAATTCACTAACAATTAAATCTTGAAGATTTAATTGTTAAAATTGTGCTCGATATTTGCCTTTCATTTTTTAAAATAGACAAAAATAATATCAGATATGGAGATCAAAGATCTAACAATATAATCGTACAATGGAGAGCTTGGAAGAATAATAGAGGACAAAAAAGAACGCAAGTGTCATGACAGACAACTTAAAAAAATTTGCAGACCGTAAGTAGATGAATATAGTAAAACATTTAAGAATGAGAGAAAGTATTGAAGAGACATGCATCAAAATTGTTCGTTCCTGTGGGTATAGTAGTCGGAATAAAATTGGTTTATTTTTCACGTCGTCAGATGTTCTATTTTTAACTATGGATATAAAAAAAATGTATAATACAATTTAATAATGATCGTGATTACGTCTTTCCAATTTCTGTGCACTCTGTATTATTAAGTATATAAGACTTATTAGTACATATTCGTAGTTTGTTAAATAATTAACCATAAAAGTTTATAACAATATGTACAATTGTACAATTAGACGGTAGTAAACAGGTTATAGAAATTCCAACTGTACTTTTAACTTCACCGATCGCCATCTCCAATCGCAACATTTGAATAATTCATATTTTCAGTAGTTACAAATCCGTTTATAAATAAGTCTGATCCAACCACACAATGTTGTCACTTTAGGTCAGATCTAACGTAATGAAATATCAAGAAGAATATAAACGACACCCAGGTACTGTTAATTATAATCCAATGCGGTTAAAAAGTGGGTGAAGTTAAAAATAACTAATAAATGTCTATACCGAAATGCGTATTTGAGTTGTGTTCGTTAAAAAAAAATTGTTATTTTTGCCAAACATATGGGAATTCACGTGAGACGGTTATACGAAATATAACAACGCAAGAAAAGAAAAATAAATCCAAATAACTGAATACTTGTTTCACTGACCATCACCACACACCACTGCATTAAAAGGGCCCGTAAATGTACTCAAAATATAATCAAAACGTAAATCATGTACAAAAAAGAAAATAGAAATTACTTGAATTAGTATGAGCGAGTGCATTGTCCTTGTGAGAAAATAATGTTATTAAAACAAAATTGAAACAGAATTTTAGTACAAAAAATGTATTTATAATAAATAAATAATTTAATCTTGATCTTATAATACGTTTATCTGATTGTACTCGATTTGGAAATGCATATAGCACAGTTTTTCTAACAGAAAATTACAACTGATAAAAAACTGTTGACAGCAAAAACATTAATACAATAAATATCAATACCTTCTTGTCTTTCCTGCCTATCTCCTTGTATAAGAATTTATAAAATCTTACAATATCGTGTCCTTCATTAAATTCATTAATCTCGTCGTTTCTTCTAATGCTTGATATGACGTCTTCCTCTTGCCTCGGGCCGTAAACTTTTCTCGGTATCTTTATCTTTCCCTCGAATGTCTTAAGTTTAAGCCCTCTTTTTCGTTCCGGATCAATTTCCTTGAACACTTTAATTAAGACAGTTAAGAATTGATTTAACGTATAGTGCCTCTGTATATTCGCTTATACGTATTTCATCTTAAGAGGATTCATCAGAGCGACTGTTAGAGAAGCTCCGAACGTGAAAACAAATCCTTCCCGTCGAAAAGAAGCAACAATAAAATGGCTTCAGTGTGGACGCTATAGCGACATCTGATAATAAATCACGAAAGTAGAAATCCGAGGAATTCTATTGACGAAACCAAAATCCAGATTTTTGCTTTAATCTGTGCTTTCTAAGAATGCGTAAATAATTTGTATTGATTTGGTATTTGTATGGCCGGGTAAAAGGGTTTTCTTTTTTCTGATGACTGTTTTAAGAACTAGGTTCAACAGCATGGTTGGTAGAACGTCTTCCTGTCTCACTCCCACATTGCTGTTAAATAGGTAATCCTCCAACTACTCTAACTGCGACTTTTGAACTCTGCAACGTTATTTTTATGAGGCTGATAGTATTGTTAGGTATACCTAGATTTCGAATATCTTGAAGCATTTTGTTTATGCCCACACTATCAAAAGCTTGTTTAAACTTTATACACATATCATATAGTTCGATGTCGTTGCACACTATCAAAAGTTTGTTTAAAATCTATACACATATCATATAGTTCGATGTCGTATTCATAAACTTTTTCTTGAATTGCTCTTAGTATGAATATATTGTCTATAGTGGCTCTATTTGGTTTGGATCCATTTTGATATTCACCGATTATATTCTCGAGTATTCTAAGAATCTATTATAAATAATATCAGAAAGAGTTCTGTATACTATAGCAATGTATTTGGCCTATAATTCCGGCATTCCCTCGCAAGGCAACCAAAACCGTGTATTTGTCTCCAAGATCGAAACTCGAGTTGTTGACAGTAAATAATATTTCTGGCTCCGTTTGGGTGTTGCTACCATCACTTTCGTTGTTTCTTCAATTATCTGCAAGTCCATTGTTTCAATCAAATCTTCAATTGAAAGATTTATATAAAGCTCAAGTCTGTGATATAATTATTGTCAAGCCATAAAAACGATAACAGCTAGGGTTTTACGTATAGCTTTGTATTCATAGAAATGCAAACCCATGTAGATATTAGCAATATCTAATCAAAGTCTCTTGAATGTTCAACCAGGCGTTCTGAATTAATTGAATGCTTTGACTAATTTTATCTTATTTAAACAATAATATTTAGATATGGTGGGCGGGTATGGGTCTGAAGTGTTTGTTTACTTATCAGGATGTTTAAGCGAGATAAAACTTCATTATTTTCATTCATGAATTAGAAAAAATGTGAGTCTATTTTCGTTATTTAAAGTCCAAAATATCCTTGTTTTAACTAATCTTTAAACTTCCTGTAAAATCTCTCCGGGTGATATTTTGAAAAACTAAAGAACGGGCTTAGTTAGAATAAAAGAAGCTGAAGAAATGCCCCAGGATTGGAAATAAAACAGAATTATACCAATATTTAAATGAAAGGAGAACTACAAAAAGACACTTCATTCACTGAGAAAAAAATTGGGAACTACCAGCAACGATTCAGGGAAGGTAGATCCACTACAGTTGCGATCCACATAATTACACAACCAATCGAGAAATGCCACAAACACAACATACAACTCCACACCCTCTTCGTAGACTTCCTACAAGCCTTCGACTGTATTGGAAGAAATAAATTATGAAATAAAAAATCAAAATATAGCGGCAAATCTAATTAGATTAATAAGAACAACTATCGATGAATCTCGAGCTAAAATAACAGCAAAAGAAGGTAGCACAAACGGGCAACAGAAAGATTAAAAAAACCAGTAACAATCCTCGCAAAATCCTCGCCGATGTCATAAAGACATATCATGTAACTATAACCTGGCTGATCATAGAGTGTGCAAGGTTTTTTTTAAACTCTTGACATATCTAACAAAAGGATAAGGAATGATATTATTAAAAAAAAGATAAATCCATCTGGCGCATCACAACGTCACAAACGAGGAAAGAAGGAACCGCCAAACAAAATTCCAACAAAGTGAAAATAATTATGGAGAATATAAGAAACTTTCCGACTTACTCAACCCATTATAGTAGGGCTAAATCTCCAAACTAAAGATATCTAAAGCTTGAGTGTGCCAACTATGTATAAACTGTACGAAAAATTTTGTAGAGAAGAAAAAAATATGGTACCTGAAAAAGAAAGCTTTTACAGATTTATATTCAAAACAAAATTTAATTTAAGCTTCCACAAACCTCACACCGACACCTGTGTCACTTATGACAAGTTACAAATAAAAATTAGCCACGGCACGTCTGGTGAGAAGCAAACAGCTGAAGTTGAAAAAAAAACTTCATTTAAGGAAGGCAGAGGCAGCTAAAGAAGCTAAGTGAAAGTGCAAATTATTAAAGAATGACAGTCAAGTTGCAATTTGCTTTGATTTACAAAAGATGATGCCGACAGCTTATGTGACAAATTCAACGGTCTATTATTTGCGTCAACTCTGGACGTATAATTTGAATATTTGCAACCTAACAAGTGAAACCGCCCACATGTAACTGTGGCACGAAGGACAGGCAGGTATGGGCTGCCAGGAGATAGCTTCTTGTTTGTTAAAATTAGTTCAGTGACTTCCTCCGACTGTGAAACACATCTCTGCGTTCAGTGACAACTGTGGAGGGCAAAACAAAAGTCAATTAATTGTCAAATTTTGGCCTTATATTGTTAAGAATACTCAAATTGAAAATGTTTATCACCACTTTCTAGTCGCTGTACATTCTTACATTATTTTGGAATCAAAAATTAAAAAGAAGAAGAACCAACGTGATATCTATGTACCTACCAGAAGACTGGATAAATCTGTCTGCCTCAACAAGTAGAAAATTTAATGTGACTAAGTTAATGGATGCAGCCTTTATTGATCTTCAATTACTAAATCAGTACTTCCGGAAAAATGTGCCAGGGATACGAGGAATGCAGATACTGCATTATGAAAAGGCAAACCCAGACACTCTTTTTTATAAGACACCACCAGCAGAGGGTATTATACCCTACGAAAAATTGCCAATGAAGAAACAACGAGCAGGTATAATTCCTTATCAGCTTCCCATGCTTTAACCGGTAATTGAAAATCCCAAGCTTAAATACAAAAAGTATGAAGATCTCATGCAACTCTTGCAATTCGTCCCACCGATATACCATGAATTTTACCTAAGCCTACCTCAAGAAACAAAGACTAGAAATCCTTTAGCTACAGGTACTTTTTTAGGCAATGAAAATGATGATAATCACTTTGGTAACAACATTTGTGACACAGATGACAGCAATTAAACTGTTTTCAAGTGCCAACATCTAATATTTTCTGATTTAATACTGTCATGTAAAAATAACATACAAAATAGTTGATTAAATAATAATAAAACCACTTACGTATTTTTGTACACATTGAGCATTTTCATTCTCACAAAATGAATGAGAGGTAAAGGGATCCATGTGCGCACCATCAATTACATTTTATACATAAAACAATAACCGAATATTGTAATACTTTCTGCTATTGGCAACAACAACCCAAAGATCTGATTATCTTGATTTTGTTACTTAGACCCCTTGACTTCTAGGGGCCTCATTCGGAAATAGTGAAAAAACTTTGGAGGGTAATTACTCAATTTGGGGTACAGACTATGGCGTCACAAAAAACCCATAGCCAATCTATTATTAATTAAAGGGATCACCCATAATCTTATTTGTCGTATTTGACTTGCACTGAATCTACGGTGTACCAACCAAATACATGCTAACTCCATAATTGTAATGGCTGTCGACATGCTGGTAAACTGCGGTGTTTAGCGCTGTCACGTGTAGGATTGGATATAATTTTTTTCTAACGCGATCAAAATATTCCGAAAACATGACAGTATCGAGTTTTATCAAGAGTACTTTTTTGGTGAAAAATTGTATGCTGTTTAAGTTCACTTTTGATTAATAATTCTACCCTTGAATCATACTTGGTACGAACCTAGTAACTAACGCCCTCTATGAAAGTCAGATATAAAAACAAATATATATATCGGTTTTAAAACGTTCTCCTACGTCTTCCGATGCTTCCGATAAGGTCCTGCTGTATCCCACCGATACACATATATTCGGTCTTTTTTATGTTTATTTCCAAACCACCTTTTTTGTACTCCTCTATTAATTTCCTTGTCATATATTCTATATCATCGTACTCTTGCGCTAGTACAAGTTGGTCGTCTGCAAATGACAAAGTGTATATTATATTGTTGTTGATCGGTAATCCCATGTTTTTGCATTTGCGTTTCCAAAGTTTTAGAGTTTGCTCGAGGTAGATCTTAAATAATGTCGGTGAAAGGCAGCATCCTTGTTTTAGGCCTTTGCTAATTTGGAATCCTCTCGATAGTCCGCTTCCAACTTTCACCCTTGTTGCAGTTTTGGTATACAATTGTTTCGTCGCTGTTATTAGATTTGCGCTTATATGGGTTTTCTCTAATGCTTCCCATAGTTTGTTTTGTGGGATGCTATCATACGCTTTTCTCAAGTCCACATATAACAGATGCACCTCCTGGTTGACGGCCAGTTTCTTCTCAATAATCTGTGTAATACAAAACAGATGGTCTACCGTTGATCTCCCTGCCCGGAATCCTGCCTGTTCTTCAGCTTCTATATCTTTATATTCGTTTTCGATTTTATTTTTAATCAGTTTTCCGTATATTCGGCTGATCGAGTTCGTTACAGCGATGCCTCTGTAGTTGTCACATTGATCCCGTCTGCCTTTTTTATGTATGGTGGATATCCATGATGTCTTCCATTCTTCTGGGATTTCCGCTCCGTTGATGTATCTTTGAAAGAGTTTAGCCAGGTTTTCATATAATTTTGTTGTGCCATATTTTATTAGTTCAGCTGGTATGTTCCCTGGTCCTGGTGCTTTGTTATTTCTTAAAGACTTACATACTTCTTCTACTTCTTTTGTTGTTATTCGTAATGGTGAGGCTAAGATATTTACGTTGCTGGTATCACTGTTATTTAAAAATTCCGCTCTGTCCTCATTTAGGAGTTTTTTTTAAATATTCGTCCCATTGATCCGGTGTGATTGATGATATTATATCTCTTTTCTTTTCCTGTCGTAGCGATTTTAATACTTTCCAACTTTCTGTACTTCTCCGTCCTCCTAAATGTATGTTAATCATGTTACACTTTTGCTCCCATAAAAACAAATTCATTGGATATGTCAGCTTTGAGATGTGGCTATATCGGAGAATGCTTAAGATCCCGTGGACTGACCCAAGTCACAAACGAGGAGGTCCTCAGAAGAATGAATAAGCACCGAGAGGTACTGACCACTAACAAATCTCGAAAGTTACAGTTCTTCGGACATATGCGAAATGAATCCAGGTATGCTCTCTTTCAAGCCATCCTGCAAGGAAAAATATTTGGAAAACGGGGTCCAGGAAGAAGAAGAACATCTTGGTTAAAGAACCTCAAAATCTCGTTCAATACAACATCTATGCAGCTTTTCCGCGCTGCTGCAGATAAGATAACGATTGCCATGATGATCGCCAACATTCGTAACGGATAGGCACATCAAGAAGATACCAGCTTCCAAAATTACCTATCCTAGAGACGGTGTTACCGTTTTTTGAAGGACACTGTACAGTCCAATATAATATATGGGATACATTTTTGCATTAACTTGCCAGATGCCAGCTGTCTACTGGACGTTCTAATGTCTATGTATCAGCCTATCGTTGTAATATTATGCCACGAAACGGTGTTTTGAATGAGAAGTTTCTTCTTCTTCAAGTGTCATCTCCGCGGAGGAGGTCGGCAATCATCATAGTTATTCGGACTTCTGAGATGGCTGCTTTGAAAAGTTCATTTGATGTACATCCGTACCACTCTATCAGGTTGCGCAGCCATGACATTCTACGCCTCCCTATGCTTCTCTTCTCTTGGATCTTTCCCTGCATAATCAGCTGGAGCAAGGTGTATTTCTGTCCACGTGTAATATGTCCGAGATATTCTAATTTTCTTGTTTTTATTGTATTTAAAATTTCCATTTCTTTATTCATTCTTCCCAGAATCTCTTTGTGACGTGTTCTGTCCACGATATTTTCAGAATTCTTCTTTACACCCACAGCTCGAATTATTCCAGTTTTTTCACTGATGATGCATTCAAGGTCCAAGATTCCATTCCATAAAATAAAGTAGAAAAAACATAGCACCTCGCCAACCTAACTCTTAGTTCCAGTTTTAAATCACTGGTCCATAGCACTCTTCTCATTTTGTTGAAATTTGCTCTAGCCTTTTCTATTCTTATTTTGATTTCCTGATTGTAATCATTTGTGGAGTTAATCATTGTTCCCAGATATGCATATTTGTCTACTTGTTCGACGTTGGTTCCGTTTATTAGAAGATTCTCGTTATTTCTTTGAGGTTTTGATATTCTCATAAATTTCGTCTTCTTGACATTCATTGTTGGACCATACTCTTTTCCATACTCTGCTATTCTGGTCACCAGTCTCTGAAAATCTTCAATGTTTTCATAAATTTTATATGATCCTGAGGTCGTTGTAGTCAATCTTCTTTTATTTCAGGACATTCATTAATTGTTTATGTCGTACTTTATCGAATGCTTTATTATAGTCAATAAAACATGCGTATATATCTTGATTGACGTCCAGGCATCTTTGTATCAGTATATTAAGTAAAAAAAGAGCTTCACGCGTTCCTAGGCCTTTGCGAAAACCAAATTGTGTATCATTAACGTCTATGTCCAGTTTGTGATATATTCGGTTATGGATGACTTTAAGTAGTAACTTTAGCAAATGAGACATCAAGCTAATGGTGCGGTAATCGGTGAATTCTCTTGCGTTTTTCTTTTTAGGGAGACAAATAAAAAGAGATGTTAATCACTCTTTGGGTCATCACAGTCATTAACATCTTAGTAGATGTGTTGTGGTTCATAATTGGGTTTCAGCAGCTCGGACAGTTTGATTGATAATATTTCTCCACTGGTCGCGGTCATCAGTTATATGTATTGCCTCAGTATACTGTTTATTGAGAAGCTTTTAGTAATGTCCGCCCATCGCTGTGGAGATCTTCCGCGTTGGCGTTGAGTCTGAGGCCTTCCTTGGACCACCAACCGCTCCATTTTGTGATCACTTCGATGGATATGGCCAAAGAACTTTAAAATTCTAGAGTAAACGGTACTGGAGAGACGCTGATCCTGTTTAATTTCATCCAGAACCGAGATATTTGTACGGCGAGCCGTTCATGGAATTCGAAGCAGGCGTCTCCATGTCCACATTTCAAAGGCGTCTATACGTCGTCGATCTGATTCTTTGACTGTCCATGTCTCGCATGCATAGTAAAATATGGAAAAGACCAGAGTTGAAACGAGTCTCTTTTTGTTTGTCATAGTAATGTGACGATCACGCCAGACTCCGTTTAGTTCACTCATTGCTGCTCTTGCTAGTTGAATGCGTCTTCTAATTTCGGATTCACAACTGCCTGTGTTGTTAACTAGAGCTCCAAGATATATCATAGATGAGACTACCTCGCATCCCGCAATAGTTTCCTTTGGGTAATACGCCTGAACTATAAATTTGGCCAATCTTTAATAGAATGCGCAAACTCTTTTGCAATCGTGATATCAATATAAAGTTACGAATACGAATGCTGCGGTGTTATGTCTTTTCTACCCTGTTAGATGGAGTTGAGGCTTGGACACTAAAACAGTTGACCATAAAAAACATCGAAGCTTTCGAGATGTGGTGCTATAGGCGCATTCTCAGAATATCATGGATGGACCGCGTCACTAACACGCAAGTACTCCAAACTTTAGACAAACGATGCGAAATTCTAAATGAGATAAAAACGAGAAAGATGGAATACTTGGGGCATATTGTGAGAGGTGAAAAGTACGAACTTTTAAGAAACATCATGCGGGGCAAAATTAAGGGCAAAAGAAGTGTGGGAAGAAGAAAAATATCGTGGCTTCGTAATCTACGTGAATGGTTCGGGTGTAGTTCGATTGAACTTTTTAGGCGCGCTGCTAATAAAGTCGCAGTGGCCATGATGATTTCCAATCTCCGCTAGGAGTGGCACGAGAAGAAGAAGAATAAATTTTTTTCAAGAGTGTCACAAAAACATCAGTGTACTTCTCATCTAGGATTTTTAGGATTTCTATAGGAAGCATTCCAGGTCCAGGGCTTTTCTCACTCTTCATTGTTTTTAATGCGTGTAATATTTCTTCTTTTGTAATATATGGACCTATTTCTTTTGACGTAAGTTCTATGTGCTTCAGATCTCCTCTTTCATCATCGAACAATTCGATGCCCATCTTTGTACTTTCTCATCCGTATGTGTTATAGTAGTCCCATGTCTATCCAGAATTGCACGAGTGGGATGTTGTTTTCTAGTTCTGATGAGATGTATGAAGATGTATAAAATAAATATTAAGAATAAGCAGCACAGTGTTGAGAGTTGGAGGACATCCTCTCTATATCAAATTCTCGGAATATCTTATTTATTCACTTATTACAAGTACATATTAATAACTAGTTTTCTTTGTAATTTAACCATTATTTAACACCACGTGTAACAAGAAATGATCAACATCGTTCTCGTAAAATCTTTGGAACCGATCCATTACAAAATAACAGCTAATTAAATGAAAATAAATCAAACAACACTAAAAGTCGTTAAACATATGGATCATGTGCAACTCTCTGCTATTAACCCGACCTAATATAGAATTCAATCATTTTTATGAGTCGTTAAATCCAAAAAGACTTCAATATACTCCAGAAGAAAACTTTCATTTGTGAATCTAAAAAATAGATAAAAAACCGTACATTGTAATTTTATTGCAGTCCTTTGAAGTAAACATTTGAAGAGGAAACAATATATAATTAAAATTAATGGTTAAATTAAATTTAGATTTTCTCTTTTTATTTTATAATACAGGAGTTAACATAAACAAACACAATGGACCGCAGGAGTTTTTTTGCAGAACCTTTGCGCTTTTTACAATACGTAAGTATTCTTATAGTTACTGCAACAATTTTACAACGTTGTGTAAATAATAAAGCATGTCGTTTAATATAAATAGCAATAAAATACATGTATCGGTAAAGTAAGGTTAGAATTTTTTTAATTTGAAAGTGAAAAAGACAGCAAATATTTGATTTCAGCCAAACAGCGCCTTTGTATCTGTTGATACGTATTTCGACCTAATAGGTCTCATCAGAACAGTTATTCAAAGGTGTTATCAACGTGAAAGATCAATATTTTCTGTCTTTTAAGAAGCAACACTAAAATGGCTTCGATACGAACGCAATAGCGACATCTGACAATAAAACCGTAAAATAGTTTCGAAACACAATTCAGATTTCCGCTTTAATCTGTGCTTTCTAAAAATTGCAAAGCAAAACAGACGTTGATAAAGGTGTTAAAAGAGACGTGGGGAATCTAAAATTTGCATTCCACTTTGCTTAGTTGAAAAGACGTGTCGTGGAATGCAAATTTTAGATTCCCCACGTCTCTTTTAACACCTTTATCAACGTCTGTTTTGCTTTGCAATTTTTAGAAAGCACAGATTAAAGCGAAAATCTTAATTGTGTTTCGAAACTATTTTACGGTTTTTTTTAATAATAGATTATGGCAGCAAAACATTGTCCGTTTTTCCACAATTATGGATTTTTTCAAGGAAGAAGCAAAACTTGTGTCTCGTGGGGAAAATGCTGTGGAGTCAAACCATGTAAAAGACATGGTGTTTGATGGGCAACGTGGAATGATCGTGGAAATCTTCATTCCAGTATGAGAGATCGTATTTACATGGTTGAGGTGGGTATTATAATATTCTTGATACATCTTAAACGGATTATAATACATAATTTAGTATATAAATGTTTTATTTCTAGATAAAACTTGATAGCGAGCGTGATATTGAGGAAGCAATATGCACTTGCCCAAGAGGTCATTTGATGTGCCACCATATGGCAGCATTGCTAATTTTTGCTTATCACAATGTATCTGTGACAGATGTGGTTTGTTCTTGGACTAGCAAGAAGCCACCAACATGTGATAAAGTAAAAACTATCGATGAGCTATATGGGGGGAAAGGCATATCAACGTATCAGTGGACGTACACATACACAATGGTGTTTTAAGTACTTCATAGCTTAAAAGCTAAACGAGTTATGGGTAAAACCATCAACTAACACATATTTTAGAAGATATCAGAACTCGTATACTGGAGCATTGTAAGATACACATAATGTGCTATTAAAGCACATACATATTTTCACCCATACTTACAAACTAATAAGGGTTGTTTTTTAAGTTGAAATATAATAAATTCATAACATTTTGACATTTTGTCTTTATAGTTTCAATGAAAAAAAAAACTATTCGAACTTTTTCCCACGGGATGGTTTTTGTAAGGGTAGAATTTATGTGGTAAAAAATTAAAACAGTAAAGAAATCTAAATTTAATGTCACTGTACAATTAAATAATTCCAAATTAAATATTACAATTATATGATTTTTTTCTAATGGAGGTCGATTTCATCCACACAATATAAAAAGCAACCAAAGGCACAAGTCCAATTTTGAAGTGGAGGGTACGTATAACCTAAATCCCCATGCAAATCAGTGCATTCTTTTTTTTTTCCCAATAGGGGTAGTTCTAACCCCTAAAAAATAAAAAGCAAGCAACGGCGCAACTGAAGTAAAGGGTAAGTAGAATCTAAATCCAAATTTTCTGGGAAATCGGTGGTGACACGGAAAATTACAGGGTATCGCCGTATTTCACGTTCATTTACTGGCCTACACCAGCTTTTGGCTGCAATAATCTTCGGACAGACTGACATTCAAAGCGCACAAAACTAAAGGACTGATTTTTTTTAATTAATGTTATGCATAATATTATGATTATCTTTATTTTAATCGTAAGGCATTATCCTATTTGTTCCACCTCCCCTTACATTTTGCGGTTTTTTTTTCGACTTTTCGCGTATTTTCTTTTTATTTGTTTTACTACAAGAAAGAAAAAATCCTTTTCAACGTATGAAGAGAAATAAGATATATGATGTTACAGTTATAATGCAAGGAAAGATAGTTGGACGAAGAAGCGTGGGACGTAGAAGAATTTCTTGGCTGCGAAACCTTCGTGAAATGTTTGGAATGACATCATCGGTCGAATTACTCCCTGCAACAGTTTCGAAAGTGCAAATATCCACGTTGATCAGCAACCTCCACAGGAGACGCCGAAAGCAACCTATTGTGAGTATATATGAGTTTGCATACTTATCTAGGCTTATTCAACTAAGAGTTCACTATTGTTGTTCACTAACCACTTGGTCTGACTCCAACGATGTTTCAATTTAGGCATGCCTTTACTCCAGTCGTCAGAGACTCTCAATGCCACTCAATCTCTAAAAATCATACAAACACGCTGAATTTTGCTGGGGATATCGATTTTGGAACCCCAAAAAAGGCGCAAAAAGTTTGCCACGCTTACCCCCAGGCTTCACCTAAAACCCCCCTTGTCGTGGGAGAAAACTGGAAAAATCGATTTGCCAAGAATCTGTACGCCGTAGAAAAAAACTTGATTTAAAGAAGAAATATAGCGTAGTACAAGAAATGAGATAATTTTGAATAAACAACATAAAAATGTTCATTGGCACTTTTTCTGTAGAATGAACCGTTCTCTCAGAAACAATGATTGAAGAGTCCGGCGATTTTGATTGTCATACCGTAAATACTTTTATATGTTTTGAAGATTAGATTCTGCGACCGGTCAATGGAAGTGATAAATTTTATTGATTTGGACTGGACTATAAATATCGGAAAATTTTTGGGGTGTTTCCTATTTTGCAACTTGTTGGAAGCAATCCCTCAGCGCTGTACAGTTGAGTACCGTTTCATTCTGACGGATATATAAAAGAAAAGTTTTGGATGCACATTTTGTCAGTGCGTCCACTTTTAAATGTTAAACCACCTTTCTGTAGTCATCGAAGCAACCTTACCACAACAAAACCATTGTTTTATTGTTTCTTCCGAGAAATGTTTATTATAATTGTCCAATTAACCGAATCTGGTCGTGATATGTAATTATAATGATTTTACTAGAAGATTAAAATGGTTGGTACAAAGTGTTTAGTCAAAATAAAAATAAACTTACACTTAATGAGGGCAACAACCTGGGTGTGCGTCGACTGCATTACATTAACCCCATTGACTTTGACGATTTTATCCCCGGCGTGAAGACCAGCTTTCTCTGCTGCACCACCTGGAAAACAACGTGTATATTAACACGGGCGATTTAAATATAAAGGGTGTCCCAATAGGGACGCGAATTGTAAATAGCAACAAAATTGAATATTCTCAAGTATTTGCGGATGTACTTAATTTTCGAGCATCATTTTATCTTAAACGCTTTTTAATAAGCATAATAATATCAAATCTCTTATACTTGTCTTTG
This sequence comes from Diabrotica balteata, assembly GCA_918026665.1. Taxonomy (NCBI): domain Eukaryota; kingdom Metazoa; phylum Arthropoda; class Insecta; order Coleoptera; family Chrysomelidae; genus Diabrotica; species Diabrotica balteata. The sequence goes on along the minus strand of OU898276.1, from coordinate 147,328,254 downwards.
TAGACTTCAAAATAATCTTCGACTCAACAATAAAAAAAAATGAAAGCGAATCAATAAAAACTCTTAGATTCCTGAGCCAATTGTATAACAGATGATAGATATGTAGCAACAATCAAATATATTTACAAGAACGCAACATGAAACATTTAAATGCCAAACAATAAATATTCTAACAAATTCAACATAGACAGATCTCTCCCTAAAAATATTTGTGGACCTTCTGCAAAATATGCTAATAACATAGAATGGAGATCAACTGGGACCAACTGGGAGACAATCATCTAAAGAAATCAGTTTGAAAATAAATATTTCAAAAACCCAGTTCACGAAAAATCTAGTGACTAATGCACCTCTACAAATAAATAACATTAACATTCAAGGTGAGATTCAAAGAAGAACAGGTCTTACCTGGGCAGAATTTGAATAATTAAGTACACATTCATCATCATCACGTAGCGCTACAACCCTGGGTGGGTATTGGCTGACTGTACAACTTTTTTCCAATTTGTTCGGTCTTCCATCAACCTAAGGTCAAATGGAATGTTCATTTTCCAGAGATCTGCTTGGATGTTATCTCTCCATCGCATTCTGGGACGTCCGAGTGGTCTTTTGCCTTTGGGAATCTCCTCCCATACCAGTTTTACAAGTCTCTCGTTATGCAGTCTGTGCACGTGACCTGCCCATCATAGTCTGATGTGATAGTTAGTTAGTTAGTTTGATGTGATTTAATTAGTTGGACAATATCAGCGTCATTGTAGAGTGTTTTTAAATCGATATTGGTGCTGGCCTTATACTGGTTTGTGGTGATGTCATGGTGAGGTCCGAAAATGTTTCCAAGTATTTTTCGTTAAAAGCGTCTGAGCTTTTCTTGGTTTGTTTTGGTCATGGTCCACGTTTCGCATCCGTATGTTATTACAGGTCTGACGATGGATTTATAGATTTTGATCTTTGAACTTCTTGCAATATTTTTTGATTTTGTGAGCTTATCCAGTGCGAATAGACAGCGGTTTGCAGATTGGATTCTGTCTTTTATTTCTTCAGTAACATCGTTGTCAGTTGTGATTATTATTTTTAAAGTTCTTAAGAAACATCCTAACTTGTTATTTTGGTGACCATTGCTTCATTAGTTCAATTGGTTTTCTGTCAAATTATTCTCAAATTCTTTCTGTCAACTTACAGAGTAAAATACTCTGTAGACATCCATTTCGAGAACTAGTATTTTATTATTTTCGTCTAAGATACATCCAATCTGTTTAGAATTTTTTTGCTTTCTCTACAAGCGGCTATTTTATACATTTATAACTTATAACTTCAAAAGGTGGGCTAAACTTTTTATTAAACAATTTTGGAAAAAAAAATGAGAAAAATTCAATGCTTTTTCTCTTTTTCTACATCTCGGCAGCTATAAATTAAAAAAAAAATTGTAACGACAAAAAAGTTTTAGAATTAACTTTCGTATAAGACAAAATTGATTCCAAAAGAAAAAAATAATACCTAATTATCATAGCAAAATTAGCAAAAACAATCTTAATGTTTTTTCTCTTAAAATAAGCGGCTTTTGCAGAACTTTCGACATAAGTTTAGCAAACAAATGTTAATGAAAAAGTTATTGAATTTGTTTATTAGCTTAAAAATTGCACAGTTGTTTAAAAAAATCCCTAGGCTCTAATATGTAACTGATTTCAATGGTTCGACTTTTATTTGAAGTTTGAATGCCCTTTAATACACAAAAAAACTTTTTGTGTTGGCTCTGCATAAGTTTGAAAATTATTTTTCAAAAATATTTTGCAAAGACTTTTAATCGATCGTACTGAAATTTTAAATAGTGTTTTTTTTTTATCTTAAAAATTTTCTGGGTAAATTTCGAAAGTTGTATGTGGCCTGTAAATATACACCTGAAAAAAAATATTGAAAAACATTGATTTTGACACGTTTTAAATTGTTTCTGCTAATTTTTCAATATTAATTATTATTTTTTCAATTTGCAATAAATTCTGTGTCTTACAGAAAATTTAATTATAAAACTTTTTAAGAAAAACATTGAATTTTACTCATTTTTTACAAATTGTTTATTCTTCTCTGTGTAACTCTTAGTTTGGTAAACGAGGCTTTTGTTAGAGTAAGTGTTACTGTTCCGTATGTTAACAATGGGGAGGACGCATTGATCAAATACTTTTCTCTTCAGGCATGTGGGCAGCTCACTTTTAAAAGTTTCTCTCAGTTTTCCATATGCTGCCCTCCCAAGACCTATTCTTCTCTTCAGTTAATGGGTCTGATTATTCCTGCCAATCCTAATTTCATGTCCTAGGTATTTATATTTATCTACGACTTCTACTTCTTGCCCACCAATACTGATGGTGGGTACCAAATTTGTCATTATTGTTGTTTAAGAGATGTTTATATTTAAACGCATATTTTCTGTAGCCATAAGTACCATCTCTCATGCCATTCCTAAGTCCTCAGCTATTATGACAAGTAAGATATTCTCCATCTATTTTTATTCCCTTTGTTAGCCAATCCAAATTCTTAAAAGCATGTTCCAGCACAGTATTAAAAAGTTCAGGTGCCACTGGGTCTCCTTGTAGGTATATTATATATTGTATAATAGGATATAGAATAGGGAATACTTACAAATAAATAGGCGAAAAGCTCGGATTCATTCGTGAGATACCTAAAAATAAGATTTACTTTATTTTTATTTACTCCAGTCGTCAGAGACGAAAATGCCACTGAACCACTAAAGAAGTCAATTTTGGACCACAAAAGAAGATACAAAAAGTTTGCCACGTCTACCCCCGAGCTTCCGCCTAAACACACCCTCGTCTAGGGAGAAAAACGGAAAATAAATTTACCAAGAATCTGTATGCTGTAGAAAAAATGTTTTTAAACACGAAAATTAGTAGAGACAATTTTGAATAAAAATGTTTATTAGCACTTTTTATGTAGTATTTCTCTCAGAAACAAGGCTTGAAGCGACCGGTGATTTTGAATGTCAGTAACGCTCGCGAAATCAACTTTAAATAAAATTTGTATAAACTCGACGGTAAAAATTCGATAATTTTTATTGTGTTCTATCGACAAAAATCGAAATGTCTTAAATAAAATCAAAATACTAATAAAATGAAATAGATTAAATTAAAAACCGTTGCTCCGTGCGTTGACGATAAGAAAACTATGCCTCCCCTTTTCGGTCACGCCTAGAGTTCTAAAACTCGATTTTCTAAAATATATCGTCTAAATAATACTATCGTCTATTTTTTTTATTGTAAAATTGCATGTTTACAATCTACCCTATACACAGAGTAATAAGTAAATAGTCTGTAAGTAAATTAACTTGAGTTAGGTACCGTCCAGTGACGGTTCTCTAAGTATTATTGCAGTAGGTCTTCTGGCCATACCCTCTTCAATCTTCTTTGGGAAGTGGTTGGGTGAATAAATTATTTATCAGTTCGTTGTTGTGATCAGTGGTGCAATTTTTATATTTTATTGAGCGATTCTTTATTATGTCCTTAAGTAATGAGATGTCCAGATCATTGTGAAGTATTTGGTTAGATACATACCATGGAGCTTTACTTATCATACATAGTATTTTGGATTGTAATGTTTAAATTATCTTCGTATTTGAAGGTTAACTACAGCCCTATAGTTCTCTTCCATATGCCCAAACTGGTTCAAGTATAGCTTTGTACAGACGCAGTTTACTTTCAAGAGATAACTGAGACCTTTTATTAAATAGCCAGTTCATATTTTTTAGTTTAAGATCTAAATCTGTCCGTTTAGTTTTAATGTGCGTTGTCCATGTAAGTTTTTCATCCAGGTGCAATCCCAAGTATTTGACAACTGGTTTTATAGGAAATGGAGTATTATTAATATAAATTTGTGGACGTAAATTTTTTTGTTGTAAAAGTAATTTGTACCGATTTACTAGCGTTAAGACTGATCTTCCATCGCTTAAGCCAGTTTTGTAATTGATCTAAATGATTTTGTACTTTTTGTGATGCTATATTAGGGTCGATATCCACTGTCAAGGTTCCCGTGTCATCGACAAATATAGCTAAGAAGGTATCATTGCTGATTGGAACGTCTGCTCTAAATAATTTAAAACTGAAAAAACAAAAAACAAAGCTCAAATACACAAGTAAAAAATTTGATTTTCGAAATCACCAATGAATAAATTTAAGTTCAACACTTCTATCAGTTCCCGATGAGAATTTTTAAACCTATTTTTCTATTTTATTTAGTAGTTAGATTTATGAATATACATACCACTCACGAGTTTTTCGCGTTATCTAATAAGCACTTCATTAACAATAATTAAAAAGGTTTTATTTAAATTGAATTTTTAAGCACTTGATGATTTCAAAAATATTTTTTACTTGTATTTTTGAGCCTTGAAAATCGTCATTTTTCGTTTTGTTCACTTTTAAATTTTTTTAGAAAATGATCAAATTCAGAAAAAAATTGCAAGAGACCTTTTTTGTTCAGAAGGATCAAAAGATAGGAAAAATTGCCCTAGCCAAAAAAGTTCATTTTTACAATTAGTTTTAAAAAAAATTTAATAAAATTGGCGCCACTCTTCGCATGGTTGACTTTTTGAATTTTATTATAGGATGTCTCACGAATATGATTACGCAAAATTATATTATGTGAATATTTTTTCGAACCCACCCGAACTTCTCGCCTTATATCTAAGATACTGTTCAAATATTCAGTATAGCACGACTAAAGAAATATGGTGTCATAACATGTATCCAAAATAAGGTCAATACCTGAAAAATAAAAACGCACCAGTCCATTAAATAACTGGTTGATTGCAATCAAATAGATGTAAATCAAAAATAAACAAAACCTACCTTCTTTTACACTCTGTACATAGACGGGGTTGTCGCCGGATACTTTCATCCCGTACCCTTTCTCATCCCTATTCACTACGACGCGCACCACGTGCTGTTGGCTTTGAGCATGATCCATAAGGGAGGCCGGCCGCCCCACACCGCCCGAGACTGGCGTGCCGGGACTTGGAGACGGCCGCCTCATGGAACCATTCATACACAAAGATGGGCTGCTGCTGAAACAAAAGTAAAAGCAGATGGTTAAGTTCTAATTAACTTTATTTTAAGAAATAAAGTGTTGTAATAAGATAGGATACTGATAGAAACTCCCAGAAACTATATTGCCAGTAAAATTCGTCTGCTATAAATTATACTTCATTTAGCCAATTTTTAATATCAAGGGTATTAAATTCATCATAGTCTTTCATTTTTGAATGCTCTCTTATGAAATACATTACTTACGTTTACTTTATTTATTATAGTTGTGTGCGTTCTGAATTTGTTATGTATTTTGTTTTTATTTTACTCTTTTGTCTATTTGCTACATTCAGTACTTTAAAGTTTTCTTCTGTCTTGCCTCACCATCTTTTCCAAAATGTTCCTATGTTTCATGGGCTCAAAAGACTCATGATTCATTTTATCATTTTCCTAAGAGGGCTTAGCATTATGATTCTTAGTTTTAGCTTTTTTTTACTTTTATGCATGTATGCCTCTTCCTAATTAGTTCTTTGCAGAAAAAAAATTAATCGAATTATTTTACCTTTTCAACCTTTAAACGTTTATATATATATATATATATATATATATATATATATATATATATATATATATATATATATATATATATAGTCTATCTTGGTGTAGCGGGTAGGTACTCCTCCACAATCCCAGTGGAGGATAGACTTACTTCAGGGATGCGACCCTGCCCTACGCGAGCCTTGATTATCTCTCAACTCCTATGGAGAGAAATCATGCCCTAACCCCATTCCTACCCGATACCTACTACCCTACCAATTTCCCAAACCAACTCAATGGTAACTTGCAAAAGCCATTGTACGACATCACTTGGCCCTTACCAACCCGACCTGAGGAAGCGTGGTAAGGTATGCCTCACGACCCCTTATGGATAAATAAAAAAGAAAGCCGCGGCCCTCATTCTCCGTAGGCCCAACTGACCCCGAGATGGGTAGTTCTCGGGAAATAGTCAGGAGGGCAGAGGGTGCTAAGAATCTGCGGAGTTCAAACCACTACCCAACCAGAACAACAACACTATACGTAGCGACCTATAACTGCAGGTCGTTAGCGAACCAGGCAAGACTCATAGAGTTTGGGCAACATCCTCTATCACAAAAGAACAGAAAATGGACGAACAAGTGGAGTGGGGTTCCTAATTAATAAGAAATGGAAGGATAGGATAGTCGACATAGCAAGCACCTCAGAGAGAGTAGCTAGTCTAAGTTTAAGACTATCCAGAAGATACACCATCCAAATTGTGCAAGTATATGCACCAACCATATCCCACTCCGATGAGGAAATAGAGGAATTCTACAATGAAATAACTGAGGTGCTTAACAAAAACAAAAGCCAATTTAAGTATCTAGTCGGGGACTTTAATGCCAAAGTGGGTAAACAGTCAAATCAAGAACAATGTGTCGGCAATTTTGGCATTGGGGAAAGAAATGAAAGGGGAGAGAGACTGGTTCATTACGCCCATACCAGAACCTCTCAATCGCCAATACCTATTTCAAGAAGAACCTCAATAGAAAATGGACATGGGTAGCTCCCCATGCAACTACCAAGAACGAAATAGATTTCATCCTAACTAATAAGCTGAAAACCATAAAGGATGTAAATGTGCTCAACAAATTCCGAACAGGTAGTGATCACAGACTAATTAGATCTCGAGTCGTTCTAAACACTAAACTAGAAAGAATGAAATTACTCCAGAAACCAAGTGCAGGGGTAAATATCACTAACCTAAGCAACAACTCGGAACGCTATCAAAATTTAATTCAAGAAAAATTACAAGACTCAACGAATAGCACACACTTAATGGAAACAATCTTAAATTGCGCTAAAGAAGTTGGAGGATCACAAGCACACAACAGCAATAGAAAACTTTCAGATGAAACAACAGCTCTCCTGAAACAACGAAGAGAAATGAAAATCAACTCCAATATTAATAGAAATGAATATACCGAATTGTGCAAAGCAATACGGAAAAAGATCGCAGAAGATATAAAAACGTACAATGAACGACTTGTACAAAATACAATCGAGAACCGTAAAAGCTATAGGAAAACCAAGAGCAAGTTGGCAATCGGTAGAAAGCAAATAATAGCATTCGGAAACAACAACGAAAGGATCACAAATAGGGATGAAATAATAGAACATGTAACCAAATTTTACGAGGGTCTATATAAAGCTCCGGAAGTACAAGAAATAGGCGAAGAAGAAACTGCGGTTCAAGAAGATGTACCAGATGTTCTTGTGGATGAGGTAGAGGCAGCTCTTAAGAGCATGAAGAACGGCAAGGCAGCCGGTAATGACGGCGTTACAGCCGAACTTCTAAAGATTGCTGGTACAACAACTTGGAAAATCCTAGCAAAAATATACACAGACTGCCTAAAATCGAGACATATTCCAAAAAAGTGGAATTCAGCCAACATAATCCTCATCCACAAGAAAGGTAGCAAGGAAGACATCAGAAATTATAGACCGATCAGCTTGCTGCCTGTGATATACAAGGTATTCACCAAAATCATTAATAACAGAATACAGAACACACTTGACGCTGCACAACCCCGAGAGCAAGCAGGCTTTAGAAGTGGCTTCAGCACAATGGATCATATTCAAACATTAAGAGAAGTAATGAGCAGAACAAAAGAATATGAACTACCACTGGCGCTAGCATTCATAGACTTCGAGAAGGCATTTGACTCCGTATACCCAAGAGCAGTCATAGAAGCTCTTGTCGACCAAGGAGTAGATAAACCATATGTCGAAACGCTAGCAAATATATACAAAGAGGCCACAGCTAGAGTAAGCATATATAAAAATACCCCAGAATTTCCCACTCAGAAGGGAGTCCGACAAGGAGACACCATATCCCCTAAGCTCTTCACTGCAACCTTAGAAAATATCTTCCGGAAATTAGACTGGAACAACCAAAGTCTATGTATAGATGGCGAATGCCTAAACCATCTTAGATTCGCTGATGACATCATTCTAATTGCTAGAAGTCCTGAAGAATTACAACTACAAATTAATGGCCTTAATACAGCCAGCAATGAGGTAGGCCTAAAAATGAACCTAGCAAAGACTAAAATAATGTGCAATGATCTGATCGCCAACGTGGAAATAAAAATTAATGAAACCTCGCTAGAAGTAGTAAACGAATACATATACCTGGGACAGCTCATACATAAATCGGGATCACTACTTCCGGAAATCAACAGACGAATAAAACAAGCGTGGTCAGCATTCGGACGAAACTCCATAGTCTTCAAGTCCAAAATGCCACTATACCTCAAGAAGAGAGTATTTGATCAATGCATATTACCCGTATTGACGTATGGATGTGAAACTTGGATATTAAAGAGAGAAATAACGTCGAAACTCCAAGTAACTCAAAGAGCAAAGGAAAGATGTATGCTAGGGATAACAAAGAGGGATCGTAAAAGAATTGAATGGATACGGAGACAAACCCAGGTGACTGATGTAATCCAAAGAATAAAATCCCTGAAATGGCAATGGGCAGGACATATAACAAGACAAACAGACAACAGATGGACCACTAGAACAACTATGTGGTATCCCAGGAACGCTAAGAGACCAAAGAGGAGCCCGAATCTCAGATGGGATTATGATATAAGAAAATTAACAGGAACAAAGTGGTCTCGAATAGCACAAGATAGAAAAATATGGACGCAAATGAGCGCAAATTACAAGAACAACGAATAACTAAGACATCGTCGAATACTAATAAGAACATAGAATAACATTAAAATAAGGGAGGCTGCACCGTAATTGGAAACGGTCGATAAAGCTGCACATGATGATATAGTCTATCTAGAGTCTATCGAACTATGGATATAGCAATGCCATGACAGAGCTACTCTGACCTAGTACCTCGCAAACTGAAAATTTAGGATTCGTATAGGACTAGTCCTGTCTGAAGTCGGAATTCCAGAGGTAGAAGTTTCACATGAAGCTACTTTGTCTCTGCTGTTGTATAACATACACACTACAAGACATTGCAACTAGAAACCTTCAGACTGCACTAGACGCCTTAGTAGAATGGTGCGTACAGTGGAAAATTGCAGTAAATCTGAAAAAGACCCAAGCAGTAAGTTTAAGAAGAGACGCGACGTACCAGCCGAAAAACTAGAGATGTTCGACACTCCCATCGGATGGGAGTAGTAGCAGTACAGAAGGAAAGTACAAGCCAATATCAGAAGCCTAACAGAAAGAAGAATCAAATTAACGTTGAGAATAAAGACAAGGCTCATCAGCGGTATCATACTGCATATTCTGACATACGCATCTCTCGCATGGGGACAGACTTAAAAGACGAACAAAAAGAAGATCTCAGCGAAGACTTCACGGGAGAAGACGTTAAGTGGGAGTCTCGTTTCCTAAGACTCTCACGTGACAAGCTTTATTGTGATAGTAAACTCTCATAATAATGCTTTAAAAATTATTTTTGATTGAATACTTTCACAGCCAACCTAATAAAATTTCACCTAATTTTGTTACGAGAAAACTAAGAAAATATTCGTTTCTAGTTTTGACCAAGCCTGTATACCAGCATTAAATATTCGGCTATGTTAATGATTTTAGACAATAGTAGACTACATTAAAAATCTTTTGGACATAAGGCTGTTTTATCGGTACACCAAAACCTAGAGATAGTGTTTTCTCTGTTATGTCTCGAAATTTGGAAACGTTATTCAAAATTATGTTGCCTTTAAAATGATTGTTTTATTTTAAATTTTTTTGAAAGTTTTTTTGAAATATCGGATTATGCAATTTAACGTTCTATTATAACCAAATTTTTTACGCCCATCACTTGAAAGAGTTTTTTTTCTGTAATCGTTGATTTTTTTTTCACCTTTCTGTGTCCGGTAATAATCGAGAAAAGCGTGTTCAAACTTTGAAGAAAATTGCTAAAAAATACTGAAATCTAATAGTGAAACATGTTACTCATCATTGGCACTTAGTTCCACCGTTATCGGCTTCGTGACGTCAAATCTCATGAACGTACGGTCAGTTAGTTCGATTTGAAATCATTTTCAAGCTATAACTGCGAAATTGTTTATTTCTTTGTGACAAAAAATTGTATTTTTTTTTTGAAAATAATATTTTTTTATTATTTTAAATTTATTATAAATAAACACCATGATGTTTTTTGCAGTCACGTTTCACAAATTTTTATTCAATACTATATTTATCTAAGACATATAAATTAAAAATGTGATAATTCTTTTTAAAACATCTACGATAATCAATCAAAAAAGGTATTCCCGACAAAACTAATTTGAATGGAGAATAATGCATTTGTTGTCATTAAACTATCCGTCGGACGGCGCCACTGTACCTGCTGTACCCGTCGACGGCTGGCGTAAGCAGTGTAGAAAAGTGATACGCCCATTTCAAATCGCAGTGTGCTTTGACTGCTAAAACAGCCATAAACGTCAAATTTCTACAATTCTACAGAGTGTTAATTTTGCTACGAAATTAGTAAAAACACGTAATTATCTTTTAAACTACCTCGTATAAAACTGCAAAACCTGATAATGAAGAAACGGGAACATCGAGAAGAATACAAAAATGTAGAAATATATGTTATAATTTTTTAAGTATGCTCCTATCTCTGCTACAAATTTTACCTAAAATATTATTTTTCGTATCCCTTACGACAAATAAGTACATGGACATGAACACACACACGCACACACACACACACACATTTATGATTTGTTGATCATCGCTTGATGACCTTTGTTCCAATTTTACAGAAATTTCATATCCTTAACCTCCATGTTACAGTTATTTCCTTTATGATTAATTTTTATTTATGAATGATGCAAGCCTTTTATTTTCACCAGCCTAGATTATTTGTTTCTATGAAACAATTAGTAAAAAAATTCTAAAGCTTGTAATTAATTATTTGTAATGTGACAGAATTTAAAAACATAGACTACATATTCTATCAAAGAACGCCAGCAATTAGTTACAAATGTGACAAAAACTTTCTCTGTAGTTTTTGTGGGTTTATGCAATGTTACTTTTTCCAAATTTAAATAAATTATGAGTAACAGTTGTTATTCATAATAAACCATAAAATACAAGAGATTTATATATGGTTCTGAAACTATATTCTTTTGGCACTAAATAGCTATTTTATATTTTTGGGACTAGACCATAATCATTATAATTAGGATTACATGTTTTTTGTTATGAAGTTTCGACTTACATTCCGAAAAGCGTTTTCAAAAATGTTCATGAAGCTGAATGTCCGATATTTTTGGAAACACGTATCAAAACACTGAAATCACACGTGATTGGAACCAAAGTGGTATGGGAATGCTTAGGAAAATTAAATGAATGAAAAGGAAAAGTTAATTATCCTCCTATGGTTTCTAAAACATACCAGAGAGGAGGAAACAGTATTTCCGACAAATTAGACAAAAGACTTAAGATAGATCATTCAGACCAAATAAATTTAGGGGCAAAATTAATGGTTCTTAAACCAAACGTAGATAAGAAATTATAAGTTAAATACTCTTAACGGCAGGTAATTCATGGGATTGGAAAACAAAGATAATTTAAAATTATATTCAATAATTCTATTATCAGCTAAGATAATTGAATACATCTTGAAAGAGCCTTTAAGGGAAATATAATCTTCAGTTAAGGGTAACAAATCAACTAACATTAAAATTGTATAACTCACTTAACTGCCTTTGACTAATGAACCTTCAAATTTAATATTAGTTTATGTAGGTAGTGAGTCAAATTTAAAAATTAGTATATGTTATTGCATTAACGTGTTTGGATTAAAAACTTGATATTGTTTTAAAAATTCAAAGTTTAACGAAAAATACTGAAAAGACATTAATAGGAAAATTTTGTACATACAATAGTTTTCTATTAAAAGGATAAATTATCCTAGACGTAAAAGTCGCATTGCGTCTAGACCTAGACGGCAACAATTGAGACCGCTAAAAGACTAATTTTATTGTATTTTCATTTAATTTTTTTGGAATCTAAATACGACGTGTGGCCGAAAAGACAATTCGATTTTTCTGCAAATTTAGGGTTCCAAAAACTGCGACTACTTAATTAAACCGTTGATTGAATAATTCAATCAACGATTAAACCCAAATTCACAGCTATTTGGTATATCGTATTGAGCGGAACAAGCAGCGTACTAGAAAAATATTGTTAGGATTTGGGTGCTGTATATTGGGTAAAGTTTGTTTAGCAGTAAATGGTTGACTTAAAAAGGCCCGGTTTCAGGTAAAATTTAAATACGTTTTTTGGTAAAATTTGTCAATCTTAATTTCTCAATATTGATTTAATTGCGTACAATCCAAACTCATTATAATTTCATTAATACAGATAAGGCTTATATTGACCAAGCTGTACTCATAAGAGGGCTTTTCGAATTCGATGGTAGTGCGCGACGGGTTTGCTAATCACCTTTTAAGTGGTTTTCAGGTATTTATATAATAAGTTTATGGAACTGAACACCAACCACTATTTAAATACGAGTTCTTGATAAAATTTGTTTGTCTTTATGTATCACGGGAAGTGTTAGCAGTATTACTCATTTTATTCATTACGTTTTCTATCATTATGGCATCCGTGGGATAATAATAATGGGACTTCTTCTAGTGTTCCGATAAAGAAGAAACATTTATCTGTAGATGCAAAACTTCTTCTTCTACTACTTCTTGGAGATCTTTTGATCTGTTTAATTCTGAAGCTGCCTCTGGTTAATTTCCCGGGAGGTAGATTGCCAACTATCCCTCCATATTTTAGGTGGTCTTCCAGGAGGTCTTAAACCGGACGGGTTGGGCAATTTTTGGGAGTATATTCCCATCCATTCGTCTTCCACATATCCTCTTACGCTGCCTTTCCCATCTTACAATATCTTGAATTTTGCACGGCTCTCTAACGTTTGTATTTCTCACCCAGTCTCCTCTTGTTTTGCCTACTATTGTTCTTAGGGTTTTCATTTCGGCAACCCCTAGCAGCTGTTTCGTTTTGTTGGTATCTTCGCGCACTTCTATGCCATATGTCATGATCGGTCGTATGCAAGTCTTGTAGATTCTAATTTTACTATCTGTGCGCATATACGGATTTGACCAGACTATCTCCCGCAGACAACCTGACAATGCGGATGATTTGTTGATCTGACTCCTTAGGTCATTTACTGGGTCGTATGAGCTTGATATATCTATGCCCAGATATCTGAATTGCATCACCTGTTCTATGGGGTTGTTCTCAACCATTAACTTACACCTGAGCGGATCTTTTGCTATTGTAATACATTTAGTTTTGTTGGTAGTGTTACAAACTGAGTCATATTAAAATAAAACCTGTAATTTTTGTTTACTTAATATTATGTTCTAGATTTGACGATCGAAATCTACCTGACGCATCAATGGGTCAACCTGTAATTTTTGTTTACTTAATATTATGTTCTAGATTTGACGATCGAAATCTACCTGACGCATCAATGGGTCACCCTTCATTCTCCGGCGAGTCGAACTTTCGAGGCTGCTATAAAAAAACCCAGTCTGACCGCACGGCGACGGGTTTATTCCGGAAGGTGACTACCCGCTTCTAGATAACGGTATTTGGATATAAATACATGGAAATTTTATGTCAGGAGGGGGTGAAGAAAGAAGCTCGGGAACCGCGATTTTAAAATGTATCGAACGTAACATAAATTTGTAAAGTTATTTAATAAATTAGTAATTAATTATCGCGAGTTTTAATAAATTAGAATATAGACAATAAATTAGAATAAAGAACTATAAATTAGAACTATATAAATATACTACAGTAGAAATGGTCATATTTAGTTGGCGGCTTATTTGAAAGAAGTGAAAGACTCTGAAGATCATCTTCTGATTCGGCAATAATTGCTGCATCATCTGCGTAACACACCATACCAATTCTTTTGTTGCCATTCTGTATCCGAGATTGAGAGATGTTACTTTGTTTATAATTTTGTCCATAAGTAGGTTAAACAAGAAGGAGCTAAAAGTGTCGCCTTGTCTAATTCCTCCCGGTGTTGGAATATTTTGAGTGAATTGGTCTCCTGCTCTAACTTTGGTTACATTGTTGTTATTTAGGTTATGGACTATCTTTGTTATGTTGGTCGGTGTTTTATTTTCTATTAATATATTTAGAATGTCTCCCAGCCGAACTCTATAGCTTTCTCTTTTATTTGTTTTATTATGAATACTGCATCTGTTATAGACCGCCCGCTTCTAAATACCTGTGACCACAGTAAAAAGAATTACATAAAATCCTATAGAAACAAGAAAAAAACGTAAATTTCAGTTCCACCAAATGTATGGACGAAGCCGATAAGGACTTGATACGTCGAAAAGTATATACCATGTACGAAGAGCAACGCATACCTACATTAAGAGCTCTCAGGCAACGGCTCAATGTTAACGAAACCCAAATAAGCTGTAGCCTCACCAGCTTATAGAAAATTTTGAGAAGTATAGTCTTTCGATATCGTATAATTGACAAAAGACAAGTAATTATGGAATCTCATAGATTACAAAAATTACGTTATGAGTAAATAACTTCGAAAAGAAAATTCCGTTCAGAAAATCGTCCGATAATTTACCTCGAGGAAACATGGTTTAATACATATACAATGCGACCTAAAGGATTTGCCGATTTCTCCGATAAATATAAGACAGAAGCTCCGTCAAATAAAGGGAAAAGAATAAAGATTTTACATGCTGGATCAGAAAATGGTTGGGTTCAAAATGCCCTGTGGCTTTCTGCAAAGAATATGAAAGACTACTGCGTCAACTACCATAACGATACAATGACAGAACCTTTTGAAGAATGGTTCAAAAATAATCTTATGCCAAACATTCCTCAGAGTAGCATGATAGTAATGGACAATGCAAGCTATCACAGTTGCCAACTATAAATAAGTAAGGCTCCAAACTCGAATAATACTAAATTGGAAATTCAAAATTACATGGAAACGAATTATATGTATTTTGAAGAATGTTACACCAAACAAGAGCTTTTATAAGTTTTAAAGGCATTTTCTATAAAAAAAAAGTATATGTTTGTGGTACATTGGCAAAGGAAATGAGATTCCACTCTATTATTGTATGTTTAATCCCATAGAACATATTGTGGCACGAATTGAAGTCTAACGTGAGGTCACAAAATATTTCTCCAACGTTAAGTAGTACTATTGTAGAGTTAATAAGAAAATGTGTCAATGATATTCTTCCAAGTAGATGGATAAATTCAGTCCGACACGTAATAGGTAAAGAAAAGTCATATGTTCACGTAGATCAGGATATAATTGAGCCGATTATAATTAATTTAGATGAGGATAGCGATACAAACTATTTGTGGAGTGAAACTGTCATCAAATCTGCAAATGTTACGATTAAAAAAAACGGTTCTTTTCAGAACCACAAATTATTATTAATGTTTGTTTTTCTATAATCTTAGCAATTAAAAATAGAGTTAATTTATTTGAATTCATTTGAAAACATTAATTTCGGGTATATAAGGCAAAGCAATCATTTTACATCCGATTTTTTTTGTTTTTGACGTCATAATTATTGTACATTTTGTGGATCCTTTGCTTTATTATAGGAGTACCGTCTAGTCCGTGTTAATTATCACAATACCAACTCTGTCTACCTCGTTCGCATATCGCTCCGGACCGGTCTTAACAATGGGTCAAGTCAGATAAATTTAATAATATTTACAACCGCACTAATTGAAGTCAACCATTTTCTGCTAAACAAACTTTACCTAAAAACACCATATTCAATTGATCTTTACTCCAATGAATAAATCAAATGGCAAAATCGGGAACAAATTAAAAAATTTTTAGGAAAATGGTAGCTGCATTATTTTTGGGTAAGTAAAGATGCAAAAAAAGTTTTAGCTTAAATTTGTTATGAAAAGATGCTAACAAAGGCGATCACGGGCCAGTTGGCCGGTGTGGCGGGTCCACGGGCCAGTCGAGGTCAGATCACTTCAATTTAGGCAGTGATTTTATATTTTTTAACTTAATGGTTTTATCAGGGGCCTGAACTGCTGAATAGTATGGAACTTTATTCCAAAAGGAAATTTGAGCAATTACAGTCTGTCAATATCATGTATAGTCAAGAATCTTATAATTAACATAATTTTGAGGCTATTAAATAATATTATTATTTATATTTTGCGTTTTTAGTCAATCAGTGTTTAAGAAACAAAACACTAATTCTAATTATGATATAATTTGCTAATTTCTCTCTAAAGTTTGTTATCTTATACTAGGTTATTTTTTTATTTTAAAAAGTGTATACTTCATTGAAGTATTTTATAAATTAATAACTAAATAAAAAAATGTTTAGTTAATTTATGTGAAATGATGATTTATTTCATAAAACATCAGATGGCCTTACTTTATTATTATTATCTATTAATCAAGAAGAGAAAAAGAGGAAGAGTTTCGCAATTGTAATATATGTTGATAAATGTAGTTATTACTTAAATATTTGAAATCTTGATCAGAAGTATACTTCTGAAGGTTATTGGATTAACGGAGTACAAATACAGGTATGCAAAATTAGTATGAAATTAATATGAAACATACCAAACATGTCACTTGGAAAGTTTTCTTGATTATAGACAAATTAAATTATCTGTACTATTTCCATAACAGTGCTTTTAAAATTCCTTAGAAACATTTCAAATTAGTTAATGGTTTACTTTAAAAGTCCATGACAAAAGTGAGAGCTGGTACATACCATTCAAAATAGTTTTTTCCTGTAGATTTTGAAATATCTTACTATCTTTTATAAAACTAGGAGTTATTTTGTCTCTCGATTCATGCTTTTCTCCCATTGCAGACAATGCTTTAGAGGCTCTAACTGAAGTGTTTAATCCTGACAGCAACAATCGTTGATAAAGAATGTTCCTACATATATGTGGGACAGGTATGAATAAGCCCTAGGCAATTACATAATGATTCACACAACATTATTTAATTAATATATCACTATTTCTCTAAAGACAAACAATGACAGTACAAACACAAAACATTGGCTGTTAATCCGTGGCAGACCTTAGATGGTTAAGGGATAAAATAGTATATCTTCATGAAAAATGGGAACCACCCCAAAGTGAAAACATGTAAAGCTATTAGGATCAGAATGTGGAACTTCAGGAGTATGTTTATAGTAAAAAAAACATTTTATAAGAGAAATGAAAAAACTATAAATATAGAAATATGTGTCAGCAAAGTATGACCAAAATAAGAAAAATGTAAAATTGACCAATAGGCAATATACAACTCAGGTAATAATTTACCAGACCATCCAAATGGTGTGGGTTTTATTGTGACTCCAAAAGTTGAGAATGCATACATAAATTTCATAACATATAAACAGACTGATTAAAACCCCTACAGAATATAAATCTAATCTGTTGCTATGCCACAACAACTGATAAATGCCATATAAAAATCAAGGAATTTTATTCAGACATAAAAATATTAAATAAAGTCTTCTATAAACAAAACTGAAATGTGAGAATATGGGGAAAAGAAATCAACAGGAGGGCATACTAGTATAATTCTGCCAGGAGGAAAAATTAGCAATCTCAAATATGGAAATCTCCTCAGGATTCACCTAACCATATAGTGAGGAACCAAATAGACTATAATGTTCGAAAAATCTTTCATGAATGGTATATTAAGTATAAAACATACAATTACAAATCTAAGAGTCCAACTCAAGAAAATAGTAAAAAGAAAAGCTAAACACTTTGGGTTGTTCGGAGTGTTCAAAGATGCCATAAACACCTGAAACATCTGAAAACAAAGGACAAACTCAGGAGAAAAGAATGGATGACCATCGAAATCCTCAAATTAATAGGTAGATCACTAAAAAACTGAGACCAAACGGAATACCTCAAAGTAAATATCGCCATAAAATATAAAATTAAACAAGCCAAAGAGAAATAGGTAAACGAAAGGTGAATTAAGATATAGCAGTTACAAGACAAAAAGGATCTATTTAACATGACAATAAAATTGAATAAAATAAATCAGTCAACATAACCTCAAAATGTGATGTATTTGATTTTAAATATTTGATTATAATCAAGTTTTGATATGAGTTCGAACAATTGGCCCTTAGTGCTGTATTAAATTAGGACTATTATTACAAACAGTAAAGAGAAGAGAAAAGACATGTATGAAAATAAAAAGACTCAGTAACAAGTGAAATTATGAAGAAAAGTATAACCAAAAATCAGCAGTTCCTTCCTAGTATTTTCTCCTCCTTGTAGCCATCCTTAGTTATCTGTAGACCCATAAGTATATGTGAGCTGTTTTATGACTTCAATGGTTGTATTGTTTATTGTCAAACTTTGCATGGTTTTTTGTTTTCTTCTAGGGCTTTTGTTTTATCTATGTTGACAGTTAAATCTATTTTTTTAAATACATTTTTCTCAGGTTCCACATAATGTTCTTTGATACCGTCAAAGATGTTTACATCATTCCCATACACCACAATCTGTTTAGATTAACTGAACAATATATTTATGTTTTGACTTTACAGACTTTTTCTTACAAACATATTTCACACAAATGTTAAATAGAGTAGTGCCAGTCCATCTCCCTGTTTTAGCTATATAAGTAGATATGTGGAAGAGATCTTTCAGTTGGTCTTGGACTCCTGATTGTGCTTCGGTAGGAGTAATGGTGGCTTGAACAAATTTTACCAATTCCCTTATTCCATTCCAGGAAATATAGTTTGCATCTGTTTATGTTGTCATAGGCTTATACAAAATCTACTAATGGAAAAATTGATTTTACTAAATCTGATAGTTACCAGAATCATTTAGCAGGCTTTAGCTAATATTTGTTGAATCTGGGCTGGTATTCCTGTGAATTGACCCTATCTCCTGTGTATGTGTATGACTTACGTAAATACATTAAAGCATAAATACCTTATAGCCCACTTAGGGTAAGGATATGGCTCTGTAGGTTTTACAACTGACTGTCTCACTTCTTGTGCTTTGGGCATACAATTGCTTTTTCCCTATCTGATGGAATTTCTTGTCCCCAAGTTTATTATTAGTTTATGAAGTATACCTATCAGTGTATGTCCTCTAATTTTGGAAATTTTGGATGATATATTACCAATCACTGGAGCTGCATTATTCTTCAGTGCAATGGCATCCACTATATCCTTATTGATAGTGAGAATGTTAATTCATAATCTTGGCTCTGATCTTCAGCTATCTCCAGATCTGCAACTTCATGGGATGTGTTTGTTTGTATTTGCTCTATTAGCAGATCCTTAAAGTAGTTTTTCGAATGTGTTTTTATAGTTGCATTGTCAGTTGCCTTTCACTGTTCCTACAAACATTAGTGTGTGGTTTATGTCCTTCTCCTACGTTATTTGACATGCTAGTGCATACAAAAACTCGTTATATGTAGTCATATGAAATACTATATTTTTGTTAAACACTACAGATCTGAGTCACTTAAAGATCTTTACTTATGGAATTATGGTCTTAAAAATACACAATTACTTAATTGTAAACAAAGAAATAGATACCAGGAAGTTACCAACTTATACCCTTAATGTATATAAAAAATATTTGGTTTGGTAAAAAGGAGAATAAATGTTAATAAAACAAAAGAGTAACAAAAATAAAAATTGTAGGTACTTATAGGTACACAAAAATAAATAGTTTAAAATTACTATTATTTTAAGAAATGGGACAAAAAACCTCAGAACACATTTATTCTGGGTCTTAAAAGACCCAGGTTACTTATAATTATTTAGAGAACTGGGCATAACCAAATAGCTGTTTTTGTTACCTTGGAAATCAATTGAAATTTTGTAGAAAACTTGTTTTGGGACAAGCTTAAAGAATACCACTAAATTTTGAACTAAACTCCAATTTCTTAAAGGATTTGCAAGGACAGCTATAATAATATATTCTCACATTAACACTTAGTCTATATATACTTAGGGCCAAATCAGCTATACCTAGTACTAGTCTCTAGGGTCATAAATATTGTTCTCAAACTGTTTCTTTGTAGTATCTCATTTTTATGTGCATCTTCAGGAAATTAAAGAATAAAAGTTTTATTTGACCTTGATCAATGCTTGGTTTTATCTCTCAATTGGAAGTAGTTTTTAAATACCATTTGAAAACAGTTTTTAATATGAAAGCTAAAATAGCAAACTAAAAGTGTATTACTTCTGGTTCATTCCCAATTAGCACCATATGATTAGTTATTTTGATCTAGGAGGAGGCTAAGTAAACAAAAGTGTAGACCATAAGTTACTGATCCAATGTAGATTATATTTTCGACTTTTCAATGATATACAGGAGTAAACTTTTAGTGCATTGTTTGTCATTAAGATTTGATCTACAGTAACATCTGACAGTTTGGTTAATATCATGAAAATCTCAATTCAATGATTAAGTTCTTCAAAATAGAAACAAAATAATTGTTTATATCTAATGTATACAAGAGATTAATATTGCTATTATACAGAATAGAAACACACAGAGAAACATTCTGAAACTGTTTTCTAGTGTCATGTTTAGGTTAGATATTATTTTATATGAGATTAAACCACAATGATTGTAATTAGAATTACCTTTTATATTTGCTTTGAAATTTGTATTTCCAACCTGGAAATCATTTCCCAAAATTCTAAAATATAATTATGAATGATCTTAATCTTTGAATCATTCATAATGTTATTTACAAATGTGAAATGTAATTCTCATTACAATCAATTGTGGTTTAATGCCATATAAAACAATATTTACACAGAAATGTAACTAGCAAATCTGTCTCCACATAGAGATAAAAGCAAATGGTATTATAGGATATTATTTATATTTTAAAATTTGGAAATTATAATATTGCTCCAAATATCCAATGTTTTTGCTGACATGTTTTATATTCGTTCATAACAATCTTCAATTATGGCAAGTATGTACAAAAATTTTCTTATAATTTGTAGCCATTATATCTATATCTGCAATTTAAACATCTTGGCGAAAGGATTACTCTTTTGCATGTTTAAATTAATATTAAACTATTAGGTATATGTGTTTGCTTCATAATAACAAAATACACTACAATGAAGATGTCAATTTCCAAATCATTTGTGTAAACTTGTTTAGTATTACTACAAAGAACCTAGCAAAGAACTTGAAGGATAATGTACAAAAGTACCAAAATGTTTGGGCAATGTTCTTAAATGTTGATTTATAAAAGATTTATACACTAATGGAAATAAAAAACTTTTGTAGATTATTTAGTCATGACATCTTGTAGGTAAGAATATATATTTCAAACACTTTGAAGATACCTATTTTAAATTGTAAAGCATCCAACCAAATACAAACTTTATGCTTACGAAATTTTGCAATTAACATAAAACTTATGATGTCGCAGTTAGTCATTTAATATTTAAAAGATTAGTAAAAACTTAGCCCAAGATGTGTAAATTAATGAAAAGACTAATATAAAATCCTAATTGAGTGCATTGGGTATAAAATTATGCTACAAATGAGCAATTCAGCATGAAGAACGCCTACTTAACTACAAAAATACATAGCTAATAAATTTTATTTTGAATGTAAAGATAGCTATTTTACATAGAGTATGCACAAGGTATGTGCCAAAAACTGTTTTCATTGATGAAGTATAAGTGTCAGCAATTTCATAACAAAAGGTTGACTAAAGAAAAACAGGAATGTACTAATAAATTTATTAAACTAGAACAAATGTTTGAACTTTTATTTGAAACCTAAACAATACCGTAATCCGAGTCAAGCCTAGACATACGACTATTTGTTGTTTTCTTTGAATTTGGGTAACAGGTAGAGAAATATACAGTGACGTAAGTGTCAACTACATCATTGCCCTTCGTTTTGTTATTGCTAGTTATCAGTAAAATAAATCTAAATAGCCTTCGTAATTAACACAATCCACTTACCAATCTGTTGGTGTCGATGAGTTATCCATCTAGATCTACAATAATCCAATATTTACACCACAAAATAGTAAATAATGAATGTCCACGGAAGCAGTCATTTCCAAATATTTCACTAAATAACATTACTGCGTAAGATTTTTCGGAAAACTCGGACACCGCACAAGAAAAGCACTAACACATCAGTCGAAAATTTAAAAAATAGTTCGGCGAAACAACTAAAACTTCGAAATAATCGCTTACAAAATATCAAAACCAACAAGTGTCAGCCATCTTGAGTTCAGACTCTCTTTAGGGGAAAAAGTCTACTGCGGTTGCGCGAACTATTAAATTTATTATTATTAATTTTAATGCATAGTTCAATGGTCATTCTTTTAATTTGTATTATAAATTTAACTTAAGTGTCACACACAATTCAGAAGTGTTATGTTTAAATATACAAACAATAATACTATTTTGTAAATATTAACTCTAAGTAAAAATTTTTATGTTTTATACTCTTATACATTATTCTCGAAAAGAAGCCAATTTTTAAAATGGTAAACAAGAAAAATTATAAAATTAATAGAAAGAGTTAAAAGTCCTACTAAGAAAAATAATATTTGAGGCATACATTAGATGAAGTTGTCAAATGAATGATAAACAAACATTGAAAATATGAAAGTTATTCAATAAATTAAATTTAAAACATTATTTCCTACAATGCAGAATTGGTTTTAAATTGAATCGTTTTTTGTGCGTGTAGAAATGATGTTTTGTAATCGTAATTAAAGTAGGTAGGTTCTGGAATTACATTTAAATGATGCTGGATGGCACTTAACAATTTCACAAATCATAAATGTCAGTACCTACATGATTTTTATAGTTGGCCACTATCAATATAAAGATTTTAAATCCTGTTGCAGATTGTACCTATTAGGAAAAAAATATAGTCGATTACTTGTACTAGAGACAATTTTGACAGGATTCCTTCAATGCGGAATTATTTTGGTAAGCCAAAAGCCGGAAGATTCACTCTTTACCTTTAAAACGCATGTTGATTTTTGTCGATATGACACTTGGACCAAAAGATATCGAATTTTTACCGTCGAGCTGATACAAATTTTATTGAATATTGATTTTCCGCTAACTGACATTAAAAATCGACGGTCGCTTCAAGCGTTGTTTCTGAGAGAACAGTTCATTCTACATAGAAAGTGAGGATAACAATTTTTTGTTTAAAATTAGGTATCTTAGCTACAATTCTCATTTGAAACATTTTTTATCTACGGCGTACATATTCCTGATAAATCGATATTTTTTTGAGTTTTTACCCCTAGAAGGCGGCTTTTAGGCGGAAGCCCGTTGATAAAAGTGGTAAACTTTTTGCATCCTTTTTAGAGTCCCAAAATTAATATTCTTGGAAAAATTCAGCTTGTTCATATGATTTTTAGGGGTCAAACCTCTGAGGACTGGACTATATCGTACCTATTACGCTTTGATTTGTGGTGTGTGGGAAGGGTGGGCATAGTGGCCACTGTGGGCATAGTGGTCACTGGTTGTTACTGCACAGTAAGGTGTTGATACACAGCGAAGGGCCAGTCAACTCTTTCAATTGAACGTCATCTTAGATGTGTTGAAGGTGTAAGCTGTTCTGAAGAGGGCAAAGTAGCTACGTCTGTGGCCACTATGCCCGACATAAAGTTTAAGTATATTTTCATTGAAAAATAATACTATTGTATGTTTATGTATATGTTTATGTATGTATTATATAACCGTCAATGAACGATTTAAAAACTGCATAAAATCGGTCAAGACTTACCCAGGTGCCGATATTCGGTCAGACCATACTCTACTGTGCTCTACAATCACAGTTAAGCTAAAGAGAGTCTGTAAAAATCAGAAAACCTCAAAAATATCGCTAATATTTAGATGCACTCCAAGACCCATGCACTCTAAATAAGGTTTCTCAAGAAGTTAACGACAAGTTCCACGAAATTAGACTAGAAGATACCAACAACATAGATGATTGCTGGGAACAAATGAAAACGACAATAATCACTGCATCTCGAGAAAATCTTCTAAGACGACCAACAGTTAAAATTGACTGGATGACACAAGACATCTTAGATCTAATGGACGTTCGGAGGCAGTATAAATCCATAAACAGAGAAAAATACAATGGAATACATAAAGAAATCCGAAAAAGAATTAAAGTAGCAAAAGAAGAATCCTGTTTAGAAATTGAGAAACTGGAGCAACAACACAACAGTTTCTATTTGCATAAAAAACTAAAAGACTTAACAGGCAAAAGCAGAACTTATGGGCAAAATATATTACAAGACTCTGGTGGTAGAATACATAATAGAATTATTTAACGATGACCAAAGAATCTACGAAGAAATAACATCTAACCGAGATACAGGTCCACTGTTGAATGCTGTAAACAACGAATGCACTGAAAAGGGCTTGGCAATCAACGCAAAAAAAAACAAAATGGGTGGTGGTCGGAAAAATTAATATTGAAGACTCAGTACTAAGATTAGATAACAAAATCCTGGAAAGGTGGAACACTTTAGATATCTGGGTAGCTGGATTGACTGCAGGGTTGAAAGTGACGAGGAAATTTCGACAAGGGGTCGTATTTTTGAGTATGTTCGAATTTATTCGCATGCGATTAGTTCGAACGAAAAAAAAAATCGTGCACGAACGTAAAAGCGTATTTTAGAACGCAATTCGAAAGTTTAAATCGCATACGAGAATCCGTTAACCCAAATTCACCGGCAACGCCGCAAATTCGCACGAAATTAAGAAAAGAAGAGGTAGAGGTGACAGGCGACATTTATT
This sequence comes from Diabrotica balteata, assembly GCA_918026665.1. Classification (NCBI taxonomy): domain Eukaryota; kingdom Metazoa; phylum Arthropoda; class Insecta; order Coleoptera; family Chrysomelidae; genus Diabrotica; species Diabrotica balteata. The sequence continues at coordinate 147,303,335 of OU898276.1, read as the reverse complement.
TGACTGACAAGTTTATTTTACTTGTTGCAACAGACTTGAAGTTTTTTAGTTTTTTGTGATTTGCTCAATTTTCTACACAGTGTTAACGTGTTTTGGCTTGTGTTTTCGTACTTATCTGTTTTCTCTGTTTCCAATATGGACAAAGAAAATAAAAATTCCATGTTCGGAGGATTTGTATCTTCCGAACAAAAAAAAAAGAACTGATAGATTTTATAGAAAAAAATAGATTAGAAAACCTGCAAAAAATTATTGTAGGTAAACAATTTTATTATTCTCTATGTAAAATACTTGGCCCGGAATGCTTATTCTTAAGGAACAAAGCGGAGGGTGCTTTGGGGAACATTTTCACAGTATACCTATGTCGAATTAAAAATATTTGTTATACTTATCTTTCTCGGTTTGCTCAATGCAGATGCCCTAGATGGAGGTACCAAGTGGGGCTCCAAAAGTTTTATTAGTTCCTCTGCCAGAGGCTTTGTTAAACGGTATAATTTTACAAATTGTTTGTCTGATAAGGCTTCAAGAGGGTTTAAAAATGCATGGTATACTCTATTCTCCATATTCGCTAACATTTCTGCATCTTCTAAGGCATTTAAAACATTTCTTTCAATTAAAAAATTTAGGCCGGCCATCTCACTTATGTAAACAATTAAAAACCAAACGAAATGCAAAAGTCAGAAATGTCAAATTCCGTGTGTTTACCGCTATTCGAATGGTGAATACCCACTCGAGCAGTCGTGTACGAAAATTGTCGTATACGATGCGTTCGAAATCAACTCCGTTTCCGATTCCGTTCGAACGGTTTCGAAAAAACGGGCCCAGAATAGAACTCACACGGAAAAACTTTATTAGCTGGCGTTCTGTATTATGCAGTAGAAGTCTGTCGTTGACCACACGTCTAAGAGTATTGAAGTGCTTCGTCTGGTCCACTTTGTTCTATGGATGTGAAACCTGAACAACAAAAATAAAAAATCAAAAAATCTTAACAAATTAGAAGCGTTTGAGTTATGGTGTTACCGTCGCAAGCTCAGAATCCCGTGGACAGCACACATATCGAACGAACGTGTGCTAGAGACCGTGCACAAAGAGCGAGCATAGATCAACATCATCAAAATGAGAAAGGTCCAATACTTCGGTCATATAATGAGAGGACCTAAATATCGCTTACTCCGGTTAATCATTCAGGGCAAAATCGAAGGAAAACGTTGGATCGGAAGAAAACAACTGTCCTGGCTGCGTAACATTAGACAATGGACAGGTCGAATGGAGGAACTGTTTCATCTAGCTGCTGACCGAGAATCATTTCATCAGCTTGTCAATATGACGATTCAATATCAATGTTCAACACACTAAAACGTCGCGTACTAAATAAAAATTAAGACGCCACTAACAATAAAAAAGTATTAGACCATTTTCAAGCTGTTTTCAACAAAGAACAAGAACAGCTTGGTAAATTATCTCTTGGAGATGAAGGTACGTTTTTTGTAATTACTGTAGCTGATTTGCGCATCCTTGCTTACCAACTGGCTTAACGGAATAACATCCCCCATGGTTTCAATAAAGAAACGAAATTAGCAGGAAAAAATTGGGTAACTGGGTTCAGAAAGTGCCATTCTGAGCTTGTGTTAAGAAAACCTGAGGCGACTTTAGCAGCAAGGGCGCAAGCATTTAACAAAACGAATGTAACCAAGTTTTTTGACATTTTAAAGGATGTTCAAAAACATCACTTGTATGCTCCTCAAATGATTTACAATATTGATGAAACTGGACTTATGACTGTCCAGTTAAAGTCTTCAAAAGTTTTTGCTCTAAAAGGGTGACGGCAATTCGGATCTCTTATATCACAGCACATTTGCAATTTCTGTGTGAACTGGGGGAGTTTTTATTCCTCCTTTTATTATTTTCCCTAGATAGCGGATGAAAGTGGAACTTCAACACGGCGCTCCACCTGGAACAGCTTTTGTTTGTCATCCTTCAGGGTGGATGCAAACTGAGATTTTTACACAATGATTTGACCATTTCTTGAAGTTTGCGAAGCCATCCCAAAACGACTCAGTTTTGCTCATACTTGATAGACATTCCACCCATAAGCTGCAGCCACTCGATGTATATTTCATGGGACCCTTCAATACTTATTATGTCCAAGCGATCGAAAATCTCTGGTAGAAATCCTGGTAGATCAGTGACACAGTGTCAGGTATCTAAACTTTTTGGAGAGACATTTCCATTTGCAGCTACTCCAACTATTGCGATAAAGGGGTTTGGAAAATGTAGCATAACTAGAAACATACAAGATTCTATATCTCTTCAAAAACTGGATGTTGAATACCAAGAGGAAACTTCTGCTGTGGTGCCAGGAAAAGATATGGCAGATTCGCAACAAAATATTCCTCGACGTCAAGAGACACCACTTGCAAATAAAGAGAACCCGCCTTCTGGAGAGATAGATTTCCGACCAGCAACCTCTGCATCCAACGCTTCAGTTACTATGTTTTTCAATGACCACAGACAAAATGTCACTGTAAGATCTGCAGATCCAAATTCTACATTTATGGAAGGCAATGATCGAGCTCGGCATACCCAAGAAACTAGCTGCGGTAACACAAATGTGTGTAAGTAACTCTTCTGCACAAGTTAGAATAGGGAGAAAAATATCAAATGCTTTCTGCGTAAATTCTGGACTGAGACAGGGAGATTCGTTGTCCCCATTATTGTTTAACCTGCCCTTAGAATATGTTATGCGAAAAATTTATTAAAAAATCAAACCAGACATAACTGCTGGGTGAGCAAAAATCATACTCGCTTTTGCCGATGACGTAGACGCAGTAGCACAATCAATCTTAGAAATTAAGGTTATTTTCTCGAGCTTTGAAGAAGCTGCATTAAACGTCGGTCTAAAAATAAATGAAGACAAAACAAAATACATGGTCGTCTCAAAACAAGAACGACGGCGAATAAGGCAAAACATTACCATAAATGATCACAACTTCGAAGTGGTTAAAGAATTTAAATATCTAGGAGCAACAATCACAAATGACAACAAATTAGAGCGAGAAGTTGAAACGAGAATAATGGCAGGAAACAGATCTTTCTTTGCAATGCAACATCTGATGAAGTCGAAACTTCTTTCACGAGGTGCAAAGATCCGGATATATAAGACCATAATACGACCAGCAGTCGCGTATGGAAGCGAAACATGGACGATGACAAAAAGAGAAGTAAATAAATTGCTGGTGTGGGAACGTAAAATTCTTCGAATGATATATGGCCCTTGCAGGGACAGCGTGACAAACGAATGGAGGCGCAGATACAATAAGAGAGTCTCTATTCGGAAAAGAAAATCTAGTCAGATATATAAAGGCCAATAGACTCAGATGGGCAGAACATGTGATACGCAGTAACGACAATCGCCTTTTAAACAATGTGTTCTGGGAAAGGCCAGATGGAAGAAGGTCTGTAGGGAGGCCTAAAAAAAGGTGGAAAGATGCAGTCAAAGAAGATCTAGAGAAAACGGGAGTGCGACAATGGAAATTACTGGCACAGGACCAACAAACATGGAAGGCAATAGTAAACGCGGCAAAGATTCACGAAGAGTTGTAGCGCCATTGATGATGATGAAACTCTACATTAGTTCTAATCTCTAAAGATTCGCCAAAGCCAATTACTTTAACATTCCAGCCCAGTCCACCGCCTTATTTCAGTACTTCATGTGATTTAATCAGCAACTCCAAGGACAAGGGGCACTATACTTTTCCTGTAAGCCCACAGTATATTGTTTTAATCCCCAAAGCAGATATTGTCAAACGAGAAAATAGGCGAAAAAAAGGAACAGCTGAAGTTTTGACCTCAAGCCCTTTTAAGATGGAACTAATAGCCGCAAAAGCAGAAAAAGAAGAAAAGGAAAGGCTTAAGAAAATAAAGCTGAGACTGAAAAAGGAAAGCAGAGTAACAAAAGGAATGAAAGATAAAGTGAAAATTAAAATTGTCTTATGTATATAGGATATTGTATGTTAATATATAGTGTATTCCTTATTTATTTTCTTCAAGATAAAAAAAATATTTCTTAGCATGGCGCCCACCTGTCTCCTATCTACTGCTAAATGGAGAGGACAAATTAAAAAGGGAATGAGATTTCTGGATTTAAGTAAAAATAAGTTGCAGCGACCGTCAATACGTCCACGTTCATTTTGATTCTGCCAAACACGCATGAAGCAAATATTTGGCATGTTTGGCCCGCCGCCACATGTGTAGAGTAGCGTACTTGTTATTTGCTAACAAGAGTCAGCGACTGACTTTTTCTCATTCTGTGGTGCCGACATTTTAAAGCGGCCTACTCATGGAACGTCCATGGGCCTACTTGGATCGTTTTGATTACTGCGCAGGAAATATTATTAGGCTGTGTGATAAAAATTACCGCAGTAAAATCAGTTTGAACCGAAAATTAACAACACTAACAACATACGCTGATAAATTAAAAACGATAAAAGCAGTGAAAAAGGAATTAAACAGTAAATGTGTTACTGCTCACTTTTGCTTTGGAAATGTGACATTCCTTGCAGTAAAAAATTCCTTTAGAACCTGCGGTTTTCCTTTAGAATTACACAACAGAACAAATAACAATTGCTTTTTTATTCTGTGCTCAAGAGATCATTGAAGAGGAAGACAATAAAACGCCTGATGAATGGAATAGTCACATGTCTGGAACATTACTTTTAAAGACTTCGTCACTTGTGATGATGCATTCGACATAGCGGAGACGTTAATAGAAGAAGACATATTGGAATCATTTAGTAAACGTATTGAAAGTGATAAAGCAGATAATTTTGACTTCATCTACGAGCGTATCGATCATTGAAGCAAGAAACACTATAGTGACTACTATACTATACTTTGTCTAAAAGTGACTAGTCTGTACAGGGAATCTATGCAATGCTAACCTTATGGTAATTTCGCCAAGACGTTGCCAGTTTTATGCAGTGAGCGATGGCGTTCTCTATTGTCTATCTTTCAAAATAAACGGAATAAACTAGGAGTTCTCAACAAGTATTCCCGTACAATTTTATGAAATTTACAAATATCGTTTGCTAATAATTTTACATAATACTATACATTATTTGTTTCTACTAGTAACTTATCAACTTTTATCTTTTATTAGTAGCAGTAATATAATAAAATGTGCATTAAATAAACATTTCTTTCAAAGTTTTTCAAATACTTGCTTCTAAGTTATTCGGTAATAAAGAAGCAATTAAAGTAATTCTTGTACAGAATATGTTTAAAAGCTTGATACATCCAGGGTCTTAATTAGTCTTTATTTGTTCTTCGGCGCGCGTAAATATATTTGAGTTACTATTATTTGTACCATCTTGGATGTACTGTTACTGTTTTGTTATTGTTATTATTTGTTGGTGGCTGTTGTTGTAATTTGCTGTTGGCAAATATTGTTATTTTCTGTTGTTGGCTATTGTTATCTATATTTGAGGCGAATTTTTACCGCAAAATGGAGGAAATTGTTCAATGGAAACGTGGAAAAGCTCTGAAACTTTCAGAGACGCAGATATTAATGAATATAATTAATTATCATCTTAATCAGGATAACAACGATTCTGTATCAAGTGAAATTCGGAAAGTGTCAGAAATGAGTGGTGTTTTCGAAAAGACTCTGTTTCGCATACGACAGGAATATTCATCACCTGCTGGATTACAAGTCTAAGGTCCAAAAAGGAAAGGTTGGTAATTCTCGTGACAACAAGTACGATGTAGGTGTCAGGGGCCAAATTCGTAGAATAGTTCATCAATTTTTTCGTGACAACATACCACCAACAATAAAAACCATATTAGCTGTTGTAAATGTCGAAGAAATGCCCAACTTTTCACGGGCCACGCTACATCGCTTGCTCAGTGATATGGATTTTGTGTTTATAAAACCTGGCAGTGATTCAATTTTGATTGAAAAACCAGAAATCCAACATAGTGTATTTGGATCATGGGTAAATATCAGGCACAGTGTGAAAAAAGAATGGGTTGATAAAACAACTATTACATCTCATCGCGATGATTTTGTTCGTGGTCTGACAACAGGATTAAAATCTCCAACAGCTCGTGGTGCACGGTTCGTTTTATTGCACGCAGGATCTACCAGTGGATTTGTTGATGGAGCAGAGTTCATGTTTTTAGCAAAGAAAAATACTCAGGACTCCCACGACGAAATGGATGGACCGACCTTCGAAGATTGGTTCGAAAATAACTTAATGCTAAATTTGCCAGAAAAAACTGGTGTGGTAATAGACAATGCAGACAATGCCTCCTATCACAGCAGAAAGTCAGAACAAATTCCCAACAGTTTAACACTGTGTAATTAATTACTATTTAACTGTGTAATTTGTCCGACATTGAGAATTTGTTCTCGTGTGCCTCTTCCAGGGACAAATCCACATTGTTCTTGTGGGATCTGTGGTAGAAGTATTAATTTTATGTAACAATAAAACACTGAAAACTTTTTTTTCAAACTTCCACAAAATTTATTTTAACTATTATCACTACAGCTGTTTCGGCTGATAACCTTTCTCAAGTGATCTATTTTTGGCATGCGTTTACAATTTATAGTCTCTAATGAAATAGGTTGAGGAGGGGAGAACTGTTTGTCTCAAGTTGGTCATTCAGAATTATATCTGTGTTTTTTAATTTATTGATTTCCATAGATTCTAACAAAGATAGCTTAAGGCCTTTATTTTGAACGTGAAGAATTTTAAATTTGTCATTGAAAGAATGATTATGATCTAGAAGGTGAAGTGCGTATGTCGAATCTGTTTTTCTATTCTTGAAAGCCCTTTTATGTTCTGCTATTCGTTTCTCAAAGTTTCTACCAGTTTGACCGATGTAAGTTTTTGGGCAGTCGCCACATTGAATTTTATACACACCACTATTTAAGTGTTTTTTATTTTGGCTCTTGTTATTTTTACTATATTTACCTAGGTTGTTATTTGTTCGGAAAGCTGGTGATATTCCTTTCTTTTTTATATGTTTGGCAATTTTTGTTGTTATTTTGCCTGTATATGTAATCGAGCAGAAGGTACTGGGTTTTTTCTCTAATGGTGGAAATACTATTTTCAGGGCTTTCTTGTGTAGTTTTTGATTTAAAATTTTATTAAATGTTTGTTCGTTGTATCCGTTGTTTACTGCTATTTGCTTAATTATATTTAATTCTGTCTCAAAGTTGTCTTTTGACATCGGAATTTCTGTTAATCTATGTCTAAAAAACACTTAAATAGTGGTGTGTATAAAATTCAATGTGGCGACTGCCCAAAAACTTACATCGGTCAAACTGGTAGAAACTTTGAGAAACGAATAGCAGAACATAAAAGGGCTTTCAAGAATAGAAAAACAGATTCGACATACGCACTTCACCTTCTAGATCATAATCATTCTTTCAATGACAAATTTAAAATTCTTCACGTTCAAAATAAAGCCCTTAAGCTATCTTTGTTAGAATCTATGGAAATCAATAAATTAAAAAACACAGATATAATTCTGAATGACCAACTTGAGACAAACAGTTCTCCCCTCCTCAACCTATTTCATTAGAGACTATAAATTGTAAACGCATGCCAAAAATAGATCACTTGAGAAAGGCTATCAGCCGAAACAGCTGTAGTGATAATAGTTAAAATAAATTTTGTGGAAGTTTGAAAACAAAGTTTTCAGTGTTTTATTGTTACATAAAATGAATTTCCATCAAGTAACGGTCGAATCCATCAATTATTAATTTTATTCTCTTGTTAATTATAGTTATCAGAACTTTACTTGCGTGGGAGATCAGGGCTATAGTGTGGTAGTTATTACAGTCAGTTGGTGAGCCTTTCTTATAAATGGGTATGAAAGTGAGCTTACACCAATCATCTGGCCATTGTTCTGTGTTCCAGATTTCATTATACAGTTTGGACATTACTTCAATTCCTATGTCTCCCATTTTTTTAAGTGCTTCCGCCGTGATTCCGTCTTCTCCTTGAGATTTTCCAGTTTTTAATTTTTTTAATGCGGTTTCTATTTCCGTTTTTAAAATATGTTGTTCCTTTTCGTCATTTATTTTTTCTGGATTCACGTCTTCATGGCCATTATGAACAACATTTCACAACATTGTTTCCATGTCTCTGCTATGCCCTCTGGATTGGTGATGATCCTTCCCAAGTTATCTTTAATTATCTGCTTTTGTGGTTTGAACTATTTATTTAAGTATTGTACTTTGGCAAACAGTTCTCTAGATTCTTGACTGTTAACGTGTACTTGTAGTTGTTTGCATATTTCTTTAATTTGATTATTTTTGTCTCTTATACTTGATGATTTTATGCGTCTGTTTACATTTGCTATCTTGTTTTAAGTTTCTGTTGGATTTGAAGCATTGTTTCTAATTTTTCTTCGTTGTTCTACTAGGTTCAGTGTCTCATCAGTCATCCAGTGTTTTTCTTTCATTGGGGTTTCTTTGGGGCTTGTAATATTTATTGCGTCTATAATCCACGTCTTTGTATGTTTCCATGTTTGATTGGAATCGTCAGTAATGTTTGGTGTGTTACTACGTCTTAGTGTTTCTTTGTATTTTCCAGGCTCTTTAGGTATATATTTAATTGTTTTATTTGTTTCGGTTTTTATACGAAATTTGATACGGAATTCGGATTGTTACAGTTTATGGTCTGTTTCGTAATCAGCCGTTGGTTTTGTCTTTACGTTAACTACTGAACTTTTCCATCATTTGCTGACAAGAATATAATCTATTTGATTTTTATATCTTCCTCTGGTGAAGTCCAAGTTGATAGTCTTTGCGGATGATGCTTAAACATGGAAACATCGTGTTTATGATACTAAGTTCAGTGTCGATGACAAATTGTAATAGCCTTTCTCCTCTCTTATTTCGTTCACCTATTCCAAACCCACAAACTGTTCCTTTCAGCAGATCTTCTGTTGTTGTTTTGCCTATTTTTGTGTTCCAGTCACCCAATATTATGACTGGTCATTTTTTGGGTATATTCGTCGGCTTACAAGCGAAACACACTAAGTCAAAAAATATAGTTTTGAGATAATCGTGTTTTAATTTTTTTTAAAAACAGTTTGATCAATTTTCACATTTAAAACTTTTATTTGTTGTTTTGTAATTATACGAAAGTTTTCATAAAGTATTAATAATGATTACTGACGAGGAGAAGTAAATTATATATTACCAAATTATTAATTTTTGTTTAATTTTCGATTTGAATACGTTGACTTAATGTTTTTTAAACTTTGATGGTACACAAGGCAAATATCGAACACAGTATTTAATTAAATCTTGCCCAAGTACTTTCGATCACAAGATCATCCTCAGGGGCATTTCGTCAATTGTGGCCTATCCAGCAATAATGGAATGTCATATATGTAAACTGGGACATAACAAATACACTAAAGACAAACAAACACTTTAAAATTTAAATTGGAGAAGCTACATTTTTATATTATAGAAGCCGGAGACAGAATGGCTCCCAGCCTGGCGGAGGCGGAAATATTGTATATTGTATAATATTTCCGCCTCCGCCAGGCTGGGAGCCATTCTGTCTCCGGCTTCTATAATATAAAAATGTAGCTTCTCCAATTTAAATTTTAAAGTGTTTGTTTGTCTTTAGTGTATTTGTTATGTCCCAGTTTACATATATGACATTCCATTATTGCTGGATAGGCCACAATTGACGAAATGCCCCTGAGGATGATCTTGTGATCGAAAGTACTTGGGCAAGATTTAATTAAATACTGTGTTCGATATTTGCCTTGTGTACCATCAAAGTTCATTTATTCGAACATTCAACCTTATATTGATTAATGTTTTTTACCTGTAGCATTTAAATTAGTGTGTTTTACTTGTTTAGTTTTGCTATGAAAGTATGACTTACGTGTATTTTTTTTTATTTACTGACTCATACGATTATTGCAGGCTTCGTTTACATTGTAAATAATACAAATATTTTTGCTTATATAAGTTTTTACTTTTTTCATGTATATTTTCACAAAACAAGAACATTATTAAAAAAACAGGTATAACAAAACAAAACGTGTACAACAAAAAAATGCTTCTAATTTTCAAAGTCTTCTTCGTCAGAGTCCTTTTCAGCTGACTCCATTGTTTGGTCTCGAACAGAAGAGTAACTTGGTAGATTTTTGAATCAGGTATGGAGCGCTTACGGAACTATATTTTTTCACAGAGCTTTATCAAATCTTTTTTCTTTGCATCCGAATTTGGAAGCTGTTTAGAATATAATTGAGGAATAACCAAATTTTCATTATTATTATGCTCTTTGACTGTTCTGTTAGAAGCACGACGTACAAAACTAACGTTAATATTTTCATATTCGTTGTGAAAATTATACTTGTACTGTAGAATGTAAGGAAACTCTTTCTCATACTTAAAACACTTTACCTTTAACCAGTTGACCGTTTGCCCTTTTTGATCCTCTTTCTTATTAACAATAGCGTATTGTGCAAGTTTTTTCAAATCTAAGAATTCGTTATAATTAACTTCACGAGTATTATAGGAAGATTGTTTATTCCCATTGTTGCCCATTCTGGCCATTTTAAAGACATTTTTATATTAGTGAACACTAAAAATCTCCACATTTTTATTGGCACTTCAATAGCGCTATGCATGGAATCTACTTCCATATAGGAGTGTCCAGTTTCCATGAACTTTTGCTCAATTATCCGAAGACTCGGATGGTTTTTAACAATATGTAAAAGCAGAGCAGATACTTGAATATTTTTGTTCTGTCCTCCACACGTATCTGAAAAAATCGTTAGATGTTATATATCAGATAATGAATTAATGTACATTCCTAGGCAAGTACCAATTTCACATCTTCCACGCTTACCATTGACTTCGGTCCAAAAATAACAGAATGCCTCATTTGGTGGAGTAGATTCCTAAATTGTAAAATTATAGAGGTTCAGCTTTCTAAAATAATACAAGAGACTTACTTGCGATGATGGAATTTATAAAACGCTTTGCATATCACATGTAATTGATTTAAATTTTTTATTCTTTTTCGATACTTCTTTGTCTGAATTTTTTTCTTTCATTGCAGCCTCTTTTCTGTCTAAATGACTCCTATAATTAAGCTCCATCGCTTCTTTTTCTTGTTGCGATGCTTTTGTGTATTCCTTACAGGTCAAACATTGGTCTTTTTTAGGTTTAAAAAATGATATATTAAATTCCTTGCAAAAGATTCGCCTATAGGTCATCTAACTTAAGCTTGGCAAATTGTCGTCTTTACACTTTTTAACGAACAGGTCGTGCATTTTTTTAATATTAAGATTGCAATCTAAATAAAGTCTTTTCGAAGACTTTCTAGTGTAGTGACTTTCTACATCGGGAAAGCTTTCAATGTGTTTTTTTGCTCTTATTGTTGCTTCCACTGAAGTTTTATTGCCAGGAATCCTACGGCCCCTTCTGTCTATTCCACTATATTCACCGCTTACATTTTGCTCTATAAAGGCATATTAATTATAGGCCTATTAGAAAATAGAAAATGTTTTACAAAAAAATTTCTGACACACTTGACTTTTCTTTCCCATATTTGTGAAAAAATAGGATTTTGCGTTGGATCGCATTTTGCTATTTTCTCCTTTTCTAGGCCTGCGACTCTTTACCTTATTAGAAAGCACATTCAATAATATAAAATCTTTCTGTCTTTGAAATGACAACATCGCATAAGTTTGACATAGCAACTTCCGGTTCTCTTCAGAAAAGTTGATGGTCTTGGGATGTTGACCACACAGATGGTCTTGGGGTATTCCATCGGCTTCTTTTAGGTCCTACTTGACTTATTTCATTTGAATTTGTTTTTTCCTCGTCTGCTGTAGAGTTTCCTTCGCTGGTATCTAAATTATCACTTTCATTACCTGAAGGAATATAGTCGCTATCCTCCATACATTCATCAGAATCCTGGTCACTTATTTGAGGAGGACCTGACTGAATATCTTGACAAAAATTATCAGAATATAGGCTCACGTCTTTGTTTATCGCTGTAGGTAGTTCGACAGAAAATTTTATTTTTCTTACAGAAATAATTAATAAATACACACAAAATTCAAAACTGTTCAAAATCACGCAAAATACTGGAATAAAACTGACAAAACCTATGCAATATAACCAAACAAATAATTAATTTTTTACAAGATTGGACAAGTTGCTCTGCGTAAGTCAGTCGGTAGGTTCATTCGTAGTCAAGTGAAATACATTAAGTCACTTAGTGTGTTTTGCCTGAATCATATATAGTTTTTGAGACTTAATGAGAAACATGATAATTATAAAAATAACCGTTTTTGTTATTGTATGACTTAGTGAGTTTAACCAGTCTAAAGAGTAAAAAAATACAATAAAATGCTGCAAATAACTCAAAAGTGAAAAAAATTGACTTAGTGTGTTTCGCTTGTAAGCCGACGAATTAGCGATGTTACTGTTTAATAACTAGTACATATCTTCCACTTCTTCATCTGTTCCATCGCATGTTGGCATATACACTTGTAGTACATGGATCTTTGTTGGCTGTCCATCCAGAGTAAATTTAATTAGGCGGTCATTTATGGGAAGGTATTCATATACACATTTTGCCAGGTTCTTCTGTACCAGTATTGCTACGTCTATTTGACCGATAACGGTTATAAAACTAGAAGAAGAAGAAGTTCCAAAAATTTTAACTTCGTTTGGTAGCTACTAATTACGTGTAATGGACAAATACATAAAAATACTGTTCAGCATGACAAAATAACTTTATTTAAAATGAATTACTATAACTAATGTTAATATAAATATTAAAACATTCAATCTTATATTAGAACAATCATTATTGATTCTTACAAACGGATAGAAAAAATCATAAGGTAGTTTAATTTCTAAACTCGGTGGATCGACTGCCTTCTTTCTCTTTTGGGTAGTCAAATCATAAAAAGTTACCGTAGTTTTTAGGCTCGTCACATAATCCACGGAACTAGTGTTTTTGTTAAAAAGTAACGTTTGGTTTGTAAAGCCACCAAAAGAGAATGTCGCAGCTAAAATTTTCTCTTGGTTTAGCAAATTATCAATATCGATTCTAGAATGAAATATATCGATCTCTAGATCACTGACCAAATTCAAACAAGATAAGTGTCCCATTTTCGACGAAAAGTAGCCTAAAGTATTGTTTAATAAAGAGTTTAAATCTTTTTTGTACAGAGCTTTAATCCAGTCATCCAGATTGTTCTCATCTGCGTTTCCAAAGAAGCCTATCATCGTATTGTTAAAGTTCCACATTTCCAAAACAGATCGCTGTAATGCTCTGCACATTTCAGTACCATTAGCACCTTTTCTAGTACTAAAAGAAGTCAATCTATATTTGCATTTACTTATTAAGTTGTAGCCAAATTCTATTTTAGTAAAGTGGGTTCCGTTGAAAACACAGCTGCCATCGATATTATCAGGAATTGTTAGAAAACTTTCTTTTGCATCTTTTACAGTCCTTTGTATTTTCAACGACGTATCACTACCGTTTTTTATAGTCAAAAGTTTACCGGTAAATATAGGTTTCTTTATTAAATATCCAGGATTTCCACTGAGATCTTTGATATCACCAGTACTATTTGTCCAAAAAAATCTAACTGAAAATTCTTGGTCAAATTCCGACGATTCGCCACCAAATTCGTAAGTGATGTTATTAAGGACAGCTAGTAACTCGATGTGACCAGCTCCTTTAGTGCCGTTGTGGAATATATTGTATCGTAACTTTTTAACTACATTGTAACATGTATTCATTTTCGTAGTTAAGGAAACGTTGCAATTAACCGTTAGAATTTTTGAATCGTTTTTTATATCTTTACAATTTTTTAAATAATTTTCACATATTTTTGGAATTATGGAGATACACACATTTCGAGGACAGTTCTGAAACAAACAAAATTTATATCAATATAATTAACTAAACTTACTAAATAAAAATAAATGTGTGTTTTTGAAATATAGGCAACCTGTAAATCAATTAAGGATTCACAAGAGACATAGACAATTAATGTGATCAAAATTGCAAACATTTTTAGTATTTTATGATTATGAGTTCAGATATATTTAGAAATTGTTATTAGAGTTAAAATTATGTAGTACAAAATAGTTACATATAGGGTGTTACATGTAGATGAAATTATGATGAAATGATAATTGAAATTTGAAGATTTGCACTTCCCCAAAACGATATGATGAACTAAATCACTTCCGATAAAACCAGAAGTTGTCATTAACTTTGTTATTTTTATTAAACATTCTATACGGGGTGTGTTGTTTAGAATGGGACATATAATACCTGAAGATTCTTTGATTTAAAATAAGACATTTCAACAGATAATGCTTAAGTAAAATGTTGCTTTAACGAGAAATACTTGAAACATGGAGTAACTATATAACTGCATAGTCACGTATAGTCATCTAAAAAAAGACGAACCTGAAATTTTAAAATCATAAATTCTTCTTGCTATAAAATTAGCCAAAACCAATAAAGCAAACTGGTCCAGACAACATGCTAGCTGAACTCTTAAAAATGATACAAAAGGACCACATCAGTACTTTCGCTAAGCTTTTTAATGATGTGCACACTACTTGTGAAATACCTGAGGAATTGCTGAAGATTGTTTTTATGGCAATTCCAAATAGGCCAGTTAAGTTAGATTTTCTTATGGCTTTATATGAGGAATAAACAAACAAATACAGTGCCGGTTTAACAAAGTCTGCCGCCCACAAAATATAAGGCAAGGAAAAATCCAAGGACGCAGAAATCCAGGCCGTAGAAGAGTGTCCTGGATGAGAAATTTAAGAGAGCGGTTTGGCTGTACCACTAACGAATTATTCAAAACAGCAGTAAATAAAATTAGAACCGCCATAATGATATCCAATCTCCGATAGGAGAGGCACTCAAAGAAGAAGAAGCCGCCCGGTGCTGATATGGATCCGCGCCCAGGCTCAAAAATATTTCTTAACTTTATTTCAATTCAACAAAACATATTTTGAATACAAGTTTATTAAAATAAGGAAAACAATTACAACTTTTTTGGGATTCAAACTTAAATGAATACTAACAAAATGCAAGAAAAAAATTAAGGGCAAACTTCAAAAAGTAAAATAAAAATGTACCTAATAACATTCATACAGGTAACATGAGGTAGGTAATCAAATACCTTTACTATTGAAAAGCTGGTTCTCGTTAATAGATAAAACTGCTAAGAAGTTTAAATTTTCTTGGGAAATTGCATTTCTTCAGTAGGTGTTTATCATTTTTAGTGTCAAAAGATAGCGTTCGCCACTGGCATTTGCGACCATTATGGAGAAAAGAATATGCAGGCAAATATTAACGTTTTAAAACGAAGATATTAAGTTATTTTCGTATAAAACCTGTACCAATTCTAAAGTAGTGTCTATTTTTAATTGGAGAAGAGACATTAACAAATTATTTAAATGAACATATTCTTGGGGAAAATACTCATCCAAATTCTTCTTGCATTTTTGTTGTAATCGGTTGCCGATCTGAAAATATATTTTTCTTAGTTTTTAGTGTAACCAAATATTCAAATGATCTTGAAAAATATTTATAACTATCAGATCAGATTTAAGATTGATTGAAGATTATAAAAACGTAACATTCTGTTCGCAATTTTTTTTTGGCTTAAATTTACATCCGAATTCTTTTCTCCTAATTGCAATTTTTTTTTTGATAATCCTCTTCTCAGCATAATTTCCGTTCACTGTTAACAACATTCCTAAGGCCTCGTAGTGATAAAAACGATCACGTAAGAAATTAAAGTAATGTGTTACAGATGAGCGGTTGTGCTTAAATCCATATTTTCCTTTTGTACTGCTTCATTAACCTCATTAACTCTTTGTAAAACGTCAAGCCAGAATGATAAAATTATTCCGTTTTCCAACAAATCAAGTTTTTCCGATAAAGAAGCTGCTTAAACTCTTACATTTTTCTCATTTATGTCTGTTGACATTTTCATCAAACATATTTTAATCAAACCGTAATTGCTTTTTAACGGTTTTACGGTATCCAAACGAAAAGATCAACGGATTGTATTCACTTTTTTAGGTAATAGTGTCTGTCCCGACTCATGCGAATCCTTTATTGCATGAGACATAAAGAGTGAGCAGCACATGGCACAAAGAGAGTTAAATCTTTGTAGCAGCAACATTTATAGCAAATGTTAATAAATAAAAATGAAATTCCACGAGGAAACTAAGTTCCTGTATTGTAAAATGATTAAATTAAGTTTAAGTTTATTTAGTATTTTATTTATTTAATAGTTACTTTCTTTAGTAATATTAATAGTTAGTATTTAGCATAATATAGTGAACATAAAAATAGCAAATTAAATCGGTTACTTTTCAAGTGATTGGAATTAAATTTTAAAGCCACTGTTTGAGATCCACTGATAATTGCTTAATGATTTATCGGTCTTCATATATGGTTTTGACTTTATTAACAGGTCGTTACAAAGATTCGAGTCAAGACGATTTAATTTGTTACACGTACACTAAATTCATTAAGATGTACTGTTTTGCTTCCGAGTATCAGTATTGCCATTTTGTATTAGAATAACAAACAAAGAAATAAACTTATAAATTGAATCAAATATGAATTTAATACCTCGAACACTTTTTGTTTCCATTTCGTTAAGTTCACTAGCATGGGATTGGCGATAAGATAGACATTTTGAAAATAGTATTTTAAATTTATGTACGGATTATCTTCATATATTTCGTTCTGAGAACATTTTGTATCTAGGTTTTTTAAATAAAACACTGCTTCCTTTATAATGCATCGGTTGGTAATAAAACTGTTGAGTACCCCTGAAATTAAAACATGTTCAATTATATATGTTACACATCATACACAACATAGTTTTGTACACTCCGTAGAGAGAGACATAGATAGATGACTAGCATTTTTGTTTTTGGTGTGGTGTACCAATAAAACATGCCATCAACTAAGTTTTACTATTTTTACAATAAATTTTAAAAATTTTATAATGTATTTTGTCTATAATTGTATATTTTAATGTGTGTTATAAATGTTGAGTGTCAATGCTTATATAAATAATCTCAACGACTATGTCTTGAAAAAGGAATAAAACCATTCCGAAAGCTCGACAAAAAGTCAAAAGAGTGTTTTTTTAACATCCCGGCCAATATTCTGACTGCAACCCTAATAAACTGTGTTGTATATATATATATATATATATATATATATATATATATATACGTTTATTATAGTTTAAATATTATGAAAAAAATAGATATCTCAAATAATTCTTACCAAATTTATGTATGCCCCTTCTATTGACAAGCCACATAGAGCTACCATATAATATTTTTTTAGAAGAATTAAATATATCGTTTTCGTTTATCAGTTCTTTTCGCCATGAAAATTTGTTGACTTTTTCTGTTTGAGTTTCGACGAACGTTCTGATAGGCTAAAAAGTATATAAAATATTATACTGTATTTATAAATAAACAACATACAACATTATAGAGTATTCTTTTAGACGGTATTAAAGTTTGAACTGATGCCGTGTTGACACTGGACATTTTTGAATTATGAACATATCTTCTTTTGTCCGTTGACTTTCAGACAGAGTATAGTGATAATTTCTCTATTGCACGAATCTTGGGTCTCCATCCTTATCTGTCGTGGTCTGCTAGCGAAACTGCGTGTACACCATGGCCAATAATTCCTCTTTTTTAATTAATGACAAACGCGAACATTTAAATCTTAAATAGAGTACACGTAATGAAATTATTAATTATTAAAACGTAGCCTTTGCGAAGTCCTTTGGTCACTTTTAAATTTTTTGTCACTATTATCCAATCTTTATTGAACTCGTATGTAAAATATGTAGCTTTATGTATGCTTTATAGACTACAAGGCATTCGATAAAGTAAAACATGACCGACTTATAGAAGTACTCAAAAACAAGAATCTGGATGTGAGGGATGTAACATTAATATCAAATTTACACTACAGCCAACGATCAAATGTGAAAATTGGAAGAGAAGTGTCAAAAGAAGTGGTGATAAGGAGAAGGGTCAGGCAAGGTTGCATACTGTCGCCGTTATTGTTTAATGTTTATTCTGAAGAAATGATACAAGAAGCTTTGGTAAACGAGACAGTCGGCATAAAAGTGAACGAAAGTTTAATTAACAACATTAGGTATGCCGACGATACAGTCATAATAGCTGACAACTTGGAAGAGTTAGAAAGAATAATGAACAAAATATTAAGATATAGTGGAGAATACGGACTCTCTCTTAACATCAAAAAAACCAAATTCATGAAAATTAGCAAGAGCAACAATACAAATGAAATATTAACGGTAGGCGGCAAGCAGATTGAGAGAGTAAAAAGATATATTTACTTGGGAACGATAATCACAGAAAATAACGATTATACTGCAGAGATAAGAGTCAGAATTGAAAAACTTCGTGAAAATGAAAAAGATTTTATGCAGCAAAGATCTGACATTGGCCCTCAGAATAATGCTAATTAAATGCTATGTACACAGTGTACTCTACTATGGAGCTGAATCATGGACATTAAACCGGAATACAATAAATCGACTTAACGCGTTTGAAATGTGGACATTTAGAAGATTGTTAAGGATTTCATGGGTAGATAGAGTCACGAATGCAGAAGTGTTAAGGAGAATATGCAGAAAGAGGGAAATGGAAAATATAATAAAAGATAGGAAATTGCAATATTTCGGACATGTAATGAGAGGCGAAAGCGTCAACATCTTGAGACTCATAATTCAAGGAAAAATAGAGGGTAGGAGAAGTGTAGTCACACGTTTCCTGGTTGAAAAACCTGAGAGAGTGGTTTGGTTGCAGCTCAAGGCAATTGTTCAGAGCAGCTGCCTCGAAGGTCAGAATAGCCATGATGATTGCCAACCTTCGTCGTGGAGATGGCACTTAAGAAGATTGAACTCGCCATATCGTCGTATAACTACCTCACAGTATTGATATAAATCGGTGGGATTTTCTATTTTCTAGCCCCTGCCACAGCTTGGACAATGTGACACTATCATACGCCTTTTGAAAGTTAATAATAGCATGTATGTCTCGATATTGTTTTTCAAGCGTTTTTCTGTTGTTTGTTTTAGACAAAACATATTGTAATATAAGAACGACCAGTACAAAAGCCACTCTGGTCTTTAGCGTCTGCACAACAATCTTCATTTCGGTTTTTAATTACCAACAATCTTCAATTGGGCTTTTAATTATATTCCCGTGTACCCTACAGATTAAGTTAGTTCCGCTAAGCCTTTAGCCAGCTTTAAAATTTCAGCTTTCTATCTCCTTTATTCTTGTAATGATTGCTGATTTACTTAGGCAGTTTTCTATTCTAGGTGTAGCTCTTCGCCTCTCAAGAATTAATTAAATATATAAGCGAATAGCTAAACAGGGCCATATTTAATCAGTTCTATTAATCTCCGGTTCTGGAGCTGTCCCATTTTTCATAATGTTAGCGTGTTTTTTAATTACTTCTAGAGTTATTTCAGTTTCTTCGCAGTAGGATATAATAACATGTTTTTCGTAGCCAATATCTTGGAATTCTGCTTGATCTTCTGTCGGCATTTTTCCATAATATTCTATGCACGTTTCTAGAGATATTAAATTTTGTTATCGCTAAATCGTACCATATACGAGTTAGTTCTAGAGTTGCTTCTACTATTGCCTATTGATTGACCTAAACCTATCTGTATTTTAGATGTGTACAGACAGAGGACCCCTCAATCCTACCTATAAAATCAAGACTTCTGTGTAGTTTTGAATGAAGAAGATTCTAGTGTCCGCCCGGTCCAGACGGAGTTACTCTGGGCAGTGTACTTGGTCCTGGCAGTACCTTGTATATATATATATATATATATATTGTAATAGTTTTGTTTTTATTATTTTTATGTTTTATTGTTAATAAATATAATTTTAATTGAATTGAAGTGAATTTTAAAAGTATGTAGTTCGTTGTTAATATACTATACCTCGGCTAGCTCAATTATTTGTTCTAAGCAATCTGTCACTGTGTGACGTCAACTCTGTAGTCTCCTGGTAGAGTTCAAAAAGAAATTAAACCAAAATTTACTTTATATTTTTGATAAATTAACCCAAATGAAGCACGTTATTTATTAATATTGAACAAATTTAATATAAACAATAAAATTCGTCTGCAACTTGGGTTGCCTTTAAAAATTTACAAAAATAGGAATCGTGTAAACCTTAATGTGTCGTGAAAATAGAATTTGATTACAAAATGTGGAAACTCTCTACAATTACCTTAAATCTAAATGACTATTGCAACTTTATAAAGTGTTTAAATGAAATATAAAGAAAAGAAAACTGAACACTTTATGCCGCTGACTTATAACTAGCATTAAAATATAATCAAAATTTCAAATGATCCCCAAAATTATTATCCAAACTCACTTTCAAACAGTTCTGATTTTTTTTTTTTAAAGAAAACTAACTACTCGCAAAATAATCGGTGATACTGGAATATCTATCCTCTCTTCGGAAGTTAAAGGTACGTACTATTATATTTTTATTTTAATGATCATTAATATTTCAATTTTTAAGGCCTATCGCAATTAGTTAATTCATGAATTTTTACTTTTTCAATCTAAATGACATTTCTGCACTCCAATTATAATTTATAAGTCAAAATTTCTCTTACTCTCTGGAACAAATTCTGGATATCTCTATTTGAAAATGTGGAAAAACTAAATTATAATTAAACGATTTTAAAGCACTCCCGGACTATTCCACCTTTTTAGGGCTCTTCCTCCAAAATTTTCGTCGCCTCCAACAACCTATTCTTCCTTGTTAACCGCCATAGCTAGCACCAACCACCAAAATTATTCGTTGCTAACAGCCACCCACTTTCTTTTTTCATTCCGTCTTCTATTTTATTCAACCATAAAACTGTCCTGTTTTGACATATTTGTCAAACCACATTAATTTCTCATAAGCACTTTAATCACATCTAATTTGGGAATTTAAAAAAAAAATTCAGATATAAAACTTAACAATACTAATATAATTTATTCTTTTCATCTCCACATCATTGTAATTTATTTAACAAAACCCCTATTAATTTAGTTCCCACAGACTTTTGACAGTTTATTTTTCTGACGTTTATTTTTAAAATTTCTATGTTTAAATAATTTTTTAAGAATTCTTCTTTTTTTATTCCTTTTAAGGTTTAGACGATTCACCTATACACTAGGCAACTATACTATTCAGAAATTATTAACACTATACCAGGTAAGTCAAAATTAATTTATTTAGCAATTTACTAATCTTTTCTCCCTTTTATTTCAGAGTCGACCCCACATTGTGATGGCTTCATGAAATTCATGAACAACAAACTCATATAAAAATCCCTTTAAGTTATATCCTCTTTGACCTATTGAAATCATTTCAACTTCCCCCCAATTTGGATTTTGTTCAGTGCTAACTATCAGCACTTACTAAATCTAAATTCTTACCGATAAACTTAAACATTTTATTAATATTAACATAACAATAAACTGACTTTTATTAATAAGCATATCTCTTGAATATTTTTTTTTTTAATAATTTACTCTATGAAAAATACAGACTTCTCCAAACAAAATCTACAAATCTTTCACTAATTATATCAACTTCAGAATCAAATTTCCAAGTACTTTCCCAATTTCATTACTTCTTTTCCTGTACTATTTATTTCTCGTACTAATTTCGTAGAAATTCTTATAATTGTTCCCCTCTTTATTTTATATCTTTATTCATTTATTTCCGCATATACTATTTCAGTATCTTTATTCATTGCCGCATTATTATTTATTCTTTTTGTATCCGCATATAATATCCATTTCATCATCTCTACATATAACTCTCTATATTTCATATTTCAATATTTCCTATAATTCTATTTTTCATCTTATTTCCCACATATTTTCACATATACTATTTATCATTATAATATTCCCTATTTCCCAATTTCTACAAAATATCGATTTGTCCATAGTACTTTGCTCATTTATTTATACTTGTAACTCCTATAAATTTACTTGAAAATAAATCAACCTCTTTTTTTTTTTATATAAATTCATCATTATTCTGTACATCTGTTCCCAATAAATTATTTGAGTCATGTTATTATCAAATTTATCTCAAGATATGCTTATGTATTAATTATCCTTCTATTTACAAAACTTATATCTAATAATATAAAATTCGTGTCATAATATTGCCTACCCTTGTATGTTTATTCATAATACTTATAAATTCCCTCTATATTAAATATCCCTCTAATTTTATTAGTTTCTGGATGTCTTAGTTCATAACTGTTTACCCCATGTTCAGTACTAATGACATAAGGTCCTTCAAATGGCAAAAGTAATTTTCCACACAGATTTTCATTCCTTTTAGGCACCTGTAGTGACCTGATAAGTACCTTCTCCCCTTTTTCAAAAATAACTCTTTTCTTTCTCTTCTTATTGATTCTATTTACATAACGACTTGCATTTCTTATTAAATTTTGGTTCACCTTCTTCATTACTTCTTGAATGTCCCCTGTATTACTGATTTCCCAAGGTCTTTCTGGATACTTTCCAGACATTAGGAAATATGGGCATTGTTTGGTGATTCCATGTGGTGTCTCATTTAAAAATCTTTCAACTTGTGGCAAATTTTCCTGCCATAAATAATGTTGTCTAGCACACAAAATTCTTAAGAATTTTACCACCTCTTTGACATATCTTTCTGCAGGATTAGATGCGGGTCTTCTGATACTAATGAAATTTAATTGGATTTTTTTTTCTTCACAAACTCTTTTTAATCTTGGACTTTCAAAATATGTGGCATGATCTAAGATAATTGTTTCTGGAGTACCTACTTCCTCTATGTATTTTTCTAGATAGTATTTTACGGTTTTTACATTTGTCCTTATTTAAATTATTTACAATGTTTTTGTTGATTAGAGTTACTTCTGAACCTGTATCTAATAATAACTTGTATACTGAATCTTGTATGTACCCTTCAATAAACTTTAAAGTATTAGTGTTATTATTTTTATTTAATTCCCCAGTATCTCTAATAAACTCCCTTGGATGTTCATACTTTGATAAGTAGACAATATTATGCACATAGGAGCGGTCTAAACAAAATTTCTCCCTTCTACATCAACACTTGCTTCCCCCCTATTCTCCTCTGTTCTAACTACATTCACCTGTCTTCTCTCCTCATTTTCCCCCCTATTATATCTTGGATTCCCTTCTCTGTAAACTTCCCTATTTCTCGTCTCCTGTGGATAATTTCCCTGGTTCTGTCTCCAATTATTGCCTCTGTCATTCCCTTGTCTCCAGTTATTCTCTCTATCATTGTTTGGATTCCCTTGTCTACGTTCCCAGTTATATCGTCCGATATCTCTCCTGACATTGTTCAAATTCTCTCCCCTATTTGTAAAATCCCTGCTTCTATTTTGTCTCTCAAATTCTCTTTCCCTATAATTATTCCCTCGATTCACATATCCCTGTCTATTTGCTGTGTTATTCCTATATGTCACTTGCTCTTGTCCATTTCGATTCTGCGTCCCTACACTCCTCTCAATCCTCTGAAGATATCCTGTCAAACTTTCCATCGTCTTTATATTGTGGAGAGCTATTGTTTCTGCCATGTTATGGTTATATTGCCTGGCAATGTATAGGACAATCTCCTCTTCTCGCATAGCCGGTTCTAAATATTGTGCTGTCTGGAATAACTGCATTGCGTACAGATTGTAGTTGGTACTTTTTTCATAATTGAATTTCCCAAAATACAACCGCTCCCTGAAACTAGCCTGTTGGTTTTCTCCCCAAAAATAGTTAATAAACTTGGCCTCAAATTCCTGCACATTATTTATGGAATTTTCATTATTGCAAAACCATAATAATGGCATGCCCACTAACATGTTTCGAATATTCAATTTCATTTCTATTGGATCCCTTACATTCTTTACCTTATTTTTGATGATATCTACAAATATTCTAGGATGTAAGTGATTCAGGTTTCCATCAAACTTTATTCCCCCATCATTATAACTCGGCACCACAGTACTCACTACTCTTGTTTGTCCTAGATTTGATTCCAAACGCTGAATCTCCTCACTTGCATTTTTAAATTTCTCTCTCAATTCCTCAACTTGTCCCTGTAATACTCTATCTCCCTTTTCCGCCTGATTTGCATGCATACCCATTTCCAGTTCCAAATTCTGCAATCCCTTCTTTATATTATTTTTTATAATGGTAATTTTTTCCTCATAATCCTGAGTTTGCCTTTTAACACTTTCTACCTCCCTAACAATCTCTTTATTCTGCTTATTAACTTCTTTGTTTATTTCCATTGGTAAATTCTCTTTAATGGCTGTTCCCAACTCTACAAATCTGCTCCCAATTTCCTGTCCTATTTCCGCTCTAATTATGGCCTTTTCTCTGGATATCTCCTCCTGTACATTCCTCTTAAAATTCTCACTTTCTCCTCTGACCTGTTCTACTTTCTCTTCTAAACCTTGGGTAATTTGTAGCATCTCTTCCCTGACTATCTTCACTTCTTCTTTGATTTCTTCCCTCATTTTAATTAACTCTTCCCTAAGTTCTCCTTTAATATTATTTTCCATTTTGTTCATATCCCCCCTAATATTGTTAATATTACTATCCATTTTGTGCATATCTCCCCTAATATTATGATCCATCTGTTGTAACATCCGCATTATTTGCCTCATATCCATCTGTGTCATCCCTGACTCTCCAACATCTCCTTCCCTACGTCTCTCCTCCTGCACTCTACATTCATTCACACTTTCATCACGTCTATCTCTCACTGTCTCATCCAACTCCTCTCTCAAACTATCTGTTAGACTTCCCTCTCTATCACCTTGTCCTGCTTCTTGTCTGCCTTGCTCTAAATATTGTACTACAAATTCTCCTGATCCTCCTCTGCTTTCTTCATCTACCTGTATACCCTGTTCCTGTTCTAACACCTGTTCTCCTTCACTCTCTTTCGGTACGATTTCTTTTCCATTTCTTAAAGTCATTCGGTCTGCCATTTTATCCTAATCTCTATTTATTCTCAAATTTAACTTTAACTACCCCAGAATCTCTACAACTCTAATCACACCAATTTGTTTTTATTTTAATCTGTGTATTATTAATAAATCTGCTTAAAAAAAAAACACCCTTATTTCTGTTTTCCCAGAGGCTCCACGTTGTTAGCGCCAATTGTAATAGTTTTGTTTTTATTATTTTTATGTTTTATTGTTAATAAATATAATTTTAATTGAATTGAAGTGAATTTTAAAAGTATGTAGTTCGTTGTTAATATACTATACCTCGGCTAGCTCAATTATTTGTTCTAAGCAATCTGTCACTGTGTGACGTCAACTCTGTAGTCTCCTGGTAGAGTTCAAAAAGAAATTAAACCAAAATTTACTTTATATTTTTGATAAATTAACCCAAATGAAGCACGTTATTTATTAATATTGAACAAATTTAATATAAACAATAAAATTCGTCTGCAACTTGGGTTGCCTTTAAAAATTTACAAAAATAGGAATCGTGTAAACCTTAATGTGTCGTGAAAATAGAATTTGATTACAAAATGTGGAAACTCTCTACAATTACCTCAAATCTAAATGACTATTGCAACTTTATAAAGTGTTTAAATGAAATATAAAGAAAAGAAAACTGAACACTTTATGCCGCTGACTTATAACTAGCATTAAAATATAATCAAAATTTCAAATGATCCCCAAAATTATTATCCAAACTCACTTTCAAACAGTTCTGATTTTTTTTTTTTAAAGAAAACTAACTACTCGCAAAATAATCGGTGATACTGGAATATCTATCCTCTCTTCGGAAGTTAAAGGTACGTACTATTATATTTTTATTTTAATGATCATTAATATTTCAATTTTTAAGGCCTATCGCAATTAGTTAATTCATGAATTTTTACTTTTTCAATCTAAATGACATTTCTGCACTCCAATTATAATTTATAAGTCAAAATTTCTCTTACTCTCTGGAACAAATTCTGGATATCTCTATTTGAAAATGTGGAAAAACTAAATTATAATTAAACGATTTTAAAGCACTCCCGGACTATTCCACCTTTTTAGGGCTCTTCCTCCAAAATTTTCGTCGCCTCCAACAACCTATTCTTCCTTGTTAACCGCCATAGCTAGCACCAACCACCAAAATTATTCGTTGCTAACAGCCACCCACTTTCTTTTTTCATTCCGTCTTCTATTTTATTCAACCATAAAACTGTCCTGTTTTGACATATTTGTCAAACCACATTAATTTCTCATAAGCACTTTAATCACATCTAATTTGGGAATTTAAAAAAAAAATTCAGATATAAAACTTAACAATACTAATATAATTTATTCTTTTCATCTCCACATCATTGTAATTTATTTAACAAAACCCCTATTAATTTAGTTCCCACAGACTTTTGACAGTTTATTTTTCTGACGTTTATTTTTAAAATTTCTATGTTTAAATAATTTTTTAAGAATTCTTCTTTTTTTATTCCTTTTAAGGTTTAGACGATTCACCTATACACTAGGCAACTATACTATTCAGAAATTATTAACACTATACCAGGTAAGTCAAAATTAATTTATTTAGCAATTTACTAATCTTTTCTCCCTTTTATTTCAGAGTCGACCCCACATTGTGATGGCTTCATGAAATTCATGAACAACAAACTCATATAAAAATCCCTTTAAGTTATATCCTCTTTGACCTATTGAAATCATTTCAATATATATATATATATATATATATATATATATATATATATATATATACACCCATATCCCATATATAGCTTTAGAGTCAATGTCCATTCGCCATCTTATCTTTTTGGGATTATTTTGAATTTTTTATGCGGAAACTATAAAGGATTAGCGCCGTGTCGAGAATGAGAACAACTTCCGTATCCAGCATCATCTACGCAGAGTACAATTTTTCAAAACTAGGAATGAATTTGAAAATCCTACAATCGGTACGCCCACTTGATGTGCAGCAAAATGAGTGGAAATGATTAGTAGAACAAGTAAACTCGATCTGTAAACTATTCATCAAATCACGTCGCCAAGTGCCGACATGTTACAACTCTTTCTCTTCGAAAACTCTCTCTGTCTGCCCTCCCTACTGATGGTGACAATTTCGAAAGTCATTCAAACAGAATTGAACTGGACAGATTCTGCTCAATTCAGAGATCCCCGCCGCAGAGTTTCAAACTAAAACGGAAAACTTTAATTTAATGGTGGCCAAAAACCGTCATTTATTTTTCTGTTGTGTTCGATCGTAGCATTCTTTTTAATTCCAAACAAACCAAATTATCTAATTGTCTTAATTGTTTGCCTTACCAAATTTGTCCGAATATTAATTCAAAGTTGTTTTGTAATATATTCGGTTTGGATTAGAAATGGTATAGAAATAACGTAGGTAAGTTGCATAATGCATATTGCATTTATTTCCAAATTTTTTATTTACACTGTTTTAAAAAAAGTTTTAACAAAATATAGGAGCCCTAACAACTGTATATTGGTAAACATTAAAATATATAAAAAATTCAGGAGTTTGACTGTTCATTTCTTATATTTTTAATAGTTATAATACTAATGCTGAGTAAGCAATATTTTAAATGATATATAATCACAAAACGTAATCAATATTGTGTTATAAAACCCAAATCTCGTGTTAATGCCGTAAGGATCATCAAATTATGTGAAAATTAGTGACAGCTAAATTATGGGACAGTATGAAGTTACTAAAAACTCCACAAGATAAGACCGTTAGGCTGCAAAAACGATGCAGCCGGATATTTTAACAAACGTCAAACTATATTCTATAAATAATTTCTTGTAAAATCGCTGTATTTCAATAAAATAGTTCAATTTAAAATGTAACGATCTGACATGACATGATAAGGACACCTAAAATTCTAGAATAAGTCTTCTATAATAATATACTCAGTCATATTTTAAATATTCCTATTTTGGTCCTCTTCCATCATAGAAGAAACTATATTTGTGGCTTGGAGATATTCCACAGCAACCCTCTCCCAGATCCAGTCTCCATTCAGTGGGATTTCATTTTTAAAATCAAAATTCCACTTCATCCTTTTTTCTTCTGCTTCCTTCTGATCACAACGAAAAACGGCATCATCTGAATCATAATCACTCTCTTGATTATTTTCGTTGAAGTTTAACCTTCTGTGGACGTTTTGTAACCTTTCGGAACGAGGCTGTACTTCATGGTTCTCAAAATGTTCAACGGCGTTCGTCTGGTGAGAATTTGGCGACTGGTTCAAATTTTTCAGAGGAGTGTTGGAATCATTGGTTTTGGGACCTGAGTGACGATCCGCCATTAAAAGCTGTGAACCTTAGTCTGTAAAGTTTCTTCTACTGCACATAATGATGGGATATATATTGAAAACCGTGGAACCGATCGAATTTTCTATTAATAAACGATTAATTTGGATTGTAAGTACCTGTTTTTGCTTTTCTCCCCAAGCAACAAATTTAGTTTCTTCTATGATGTAAGAGGACCAAAATAGGAATATTTAAAATAAAATAGTATCTTTACAAATTAAAATGCCGAGTTGGTGAATAAAAATTGTTGCCGCAATAAAACAATCCTTGAAGATGGGGATGAAATGAGTACTCCTAAAACAACAATATGGAATACAGGGTGAGTCATGAGGAACTTTACATACTTCTACCATATGTAGAGACCCTCAGGGAGCATATCATATGGCCACTAAAAAATGTCAACTCCTCTTCTTTATTAATTAACAGGGTGATTTGTGTAATTGACCATTTATTTCATTTTACTGTAGTGTTTATACGACTCATTTGATTTTTTTAATTTTTGCATGATACAGTACACTACTATCAAGCATTCGACTGGTATTAGCTTAACTAAAAACTTCCAGGACTGGCTTTGAAAAAATTAATTTAGGGATTCGTATTAAATATAACACCCTGTACATATTTTTTTTTTAAATGCAATAAGTGATTTTCAAACTGCATAAATAGCCGATGAAAACGACATATGCGACAATGTTGTCGCACTTTTATTAAATTTTTAGTGAACGATCAAATCTTACCAAAAATAGAACAACCATAATGAAGTATCAAATTATAAGGTAATTAATTTAAACAAATCTTATAAATTTCAAATATTTTAATTGCAATGATAACCTGAGTCACTGCACAACAAAAAACAGTAACTACTAACAATAACGAAGAACAATTTAAAAAAAAAAAACTAAAAATATGTACATAGTTATGATAAACCCATAAATTAGAACTGAAAAAGATACAATAATGGTAACAAAATAAAAATAATTCAAAATAGATTTTCGAAATGGAACCCTGCAGCCTGTACACATTTTTGTTGCCGAATTGTTAATTGACGTATTGAATTACGGATACTCTGGGGATCGTTTCTAATAGTATTACAACAATGTATAATTATATCAATTAATTGTTGTCGGTTAATAATATTCACTGCGTAAACTAGTTGCTTCAATCGTCCCCAAATATGGTAATCAACGGGATTAAAATCAGGGGATCTTGAAGGCCACGAAATAGGACCTGCACGTCCTATCCATCTGTTGCCATAAACATTATTGAGATGTCTCACTGCCAGTAAAAAGTGTCGGGGTGCCCCATCATGCTGAAAATACATCCCTCGGATAGCAACGTTCGCGTTGGCAAGCAAATTCGGCAAAATATGTTGCAGAAAGTACAAATAGACCTGCCCTATTAAAGGACCATCAAAAAAGTGAGGACCTACTAACTGGTTATTTATGACACCAATTCACACGTTAACCAAAAACCTTAACTGAGAACGACGTTCTCGAATGCATGGGGATTTTCTTCTGCCCACACATGTGAATTTCGTGAATTATTTTTCCCGTCTCTGGTAAATTGGGCTTCATCTGTAAATAGTGTCCTGTATAGCGTTGGTCGATTATTGTTAATCCATCTACAAAATTCCAACCTATCGATCTCATCTCCAGCATGTAGTCGCTGAACCATTTGAATGTGATATGGGTATAGATTATTTTTTTGTAGGACTCTACTTACTTTTGATTAAGTAACATTGAGTTCTCGACTTACTTGTCTAGTGCTTATTGTAGGATTCATAGTAACGGCGTCCATAATGTCATCTTCCTGCACTTCATCTACATGTCGCTCTGTTGTTCCACTAGGAAAAGTGCCATTTTCTCGCAAATAATTAAAAACTGACCCAAATGTTGGATGACTGGGAGTTCGACGATTAGGAAATCTCCTGCGATATCCTCTACTAGCAGCTCTACCATTCCCATTACAGAATCCATAAACAAATATTATGTCTGCATATTCTGTGGTCGAAAACTGATGTGGCATTTTGAACGAAAGTATCAATACCAAAACTAACACAATGTACTTAACGTAGATATGACAGAAGAAATATGTATTCTTGTACACATAAATAACAATTGATAATGACAATAATGACAATGGGTATAAAATATCAAGAAACGTCAAACAGTCAACGCCAACCTTTAGTTTAAACTTTTTTAGATTTATTTTTATTTAGTACAGTTGATGCAATGAATTATTATTTGACATAAAATTTTAATCATTTACAATCAACAAAAACTAACACATACAAGAGGTTTGACTTTTTAATCAATTTAATTTATTATTTATCGAAAATAATGCCCCAATACGATCTATGAGTAAAAATTTAAAATTGAGAAACAATTGATTCTGACGTAGAGATAATACAAAGTGACAGTAAAGATGTTAATTTTCTACATATTAGATTATGTTGTAGGAACTCATTTTAATTAAAATTTTTGAAATTTATAACATTTGTTTAAATTAATACCTTATAATTTGATACTTCATTATGGTTGTTCTATTTTTGGTAAGATTTGATCGTTCACTAAAAATTTAATAAAAGTGCGACAACATTGTCGCATATGTCGTTTTCATCGGCTATTTATGTAGTTTGAAAATCACTTATTGCATTTTTAAAAAATATATATACAGGGTGTAATATTTAATACGAATCCCTAAATTAATTTTTCCAAAGCCAGTCCTGGAATTTTTTAGTTAAGCTAATACCAGTCGAATGCTTGATAGTAGTGTACTGTATCATGCAAAAATTAAAAAAATCAAATGAGCCGTATAAACACTACAGTAAAATGAAATAAATGGTCAATTACACAAATCACCCTGTTAATTAATAAAGAAGAGGAGTTGACATTTTTTAGTGGCCATATGATATGCTCCCTGAGGGTCTCTACAAATGGTAGAAGTATGTAAAGTTCCTCATGACTCACCCTGTATAATTAAACACAATAAGGAAACAAAGTATTTTAGATAAAAAGGTAAAATCTTGGATCGCCCTTTAGTAAAAGTTCATAAAAAAGGTCGAAGAAATACTCTAAGGCAAGTTATAGATAAATGGAATCATGAAGCTAGAATAAATCAGTAGAGGAAATGCTGTTGCAACTGGAAACATAAATCTCGATTAAAGCTTTATAAGGTTGAATTACAGGTAACAGCTTAAAAGTGTACTAATTGTTTATTACATTTTAACATAGTTTCTTCTATGCTTAGGTTAAACCACTTCTAACAGCAAAATAAAAGCAAGCCAGGCTCATTTAAGTAAAATTTAAACTTTTTTGATCGGTAGAAGATTGGTCCCGAGTAATTTTTAGTAAAGAATCAAAATTTGACGTATGTGTGGATCACCGCAAACGAGTTATTCGTACTCTACGTAAGAGGTAGAATGCGAATACATGGAGTTGATTCCAGTTTACTCCAACTAGCCTCTTCTAGTCAAATCCGACTCTCACCTTCACGCTGGTGTCCCCTGTTAACCGAGTAACCCAGCTGCAGATCCGGTATCCAACGCCGGTGGAAAGTTAAGTCGGGAACTGACGAGAGCGGGTGAAATGGCCCTCCAAAAAGAGGGTTTGGCGTTGGGTTAACTACCCGATCCGGTAAAATCCCATAGTTACGAAATCAAAAGTCAAAAATGCCGGACGGATATCTCGACGACGACCTATGCAACGAAATAAGGACCTGAATAATGGAAATAATGATCTTAATATATTTACCTGGAACGTTCGCACACTTAACGAACCTGGAAATATCCGCAAACTGTGTCACATATTAGCACAATATAATGCTGATATTATTGCAATATAAGAAGTACGATGGGCAGGCCATGACATAATCCAAAAAGCAAACTATAATATATACTATAGTTGACATAGTACCAGACATGAATTTAAGACAGCCTTTATAGTTAATAATAAAGTCAAGCACTTGGTTATAGATTTTAAGCCGATATATCCGCGAATGAACTGCTTACGGATCAGGGGCAAGTTTTTTAATATTAGCCTTATTAATGTACATGCCCCAACAGAGGACAAGGAAGACGAAGAAAAAGACAATTTATATAATGAATTAGAAAGAATGTATGACAATTGTCCCAGAAATGACATTAAAATAGCAATCGGTGATCTGAACGCAAAAATCGGAAGGGAAAAAATATATCTACCGCACATTGGTAAATATAGTCTCTATAATAATACTCATTCGAATGGACACCGAGCAGTCACCTTCGCAGCCTTAAAGAACCTAATCGTAGGAAGCACATGTTTTCAACACAAAAAAATACATATGGAGACTTGGTTTTCACCTGATGAATTAACGAACAACAAAATTGACCATGTGAACATAGATGCTAGACACTTCTCCAACCTTATGGATGTCCGCACTTATTGAAGCGCCAATATTGATTCCGATAATTTTCTAGTTGGCACAAGAATTCGGGCTAGAATCTTAAATGCGAAGAAGGAGAGAAGTACCAAAACAAGGCGCCTTAATATTAAACTCCTCAAAAATCCACAAACGGTAGAAAGGTTTCAAAACTATATCGAAACTAAATACATAACTAAGGAGAATCTAACAATTAGTGAACAATGGGAAATCTGTAGAAATTATATTAAAGATGCAGCAAATAACATTCTAGGGCCGCAAAGACCACCACCACGCAGTGAGTGGTTCGATGCTGAGTGCGAGGACATTACAAGAAGAAAGAACAATGCATATAAACTGATGCAGCAAAGAAGAACCCGACAAAAAGAACAAAAATATAAAGATCTCAGAAGAGAAGAGAAGTACATCCATCGGAAAAAAAATGCGAACTTATGAAAATAGAATATTGGAAGAACTTGAGGCATTAAAAAAGTAAAATCAAACAATAAAATTCTATAAAAATCTAAATAATGCAAGAAAAGAATTTAAACCAAGGTTCAGACTATGTAAGGATAAGGAGAGGCATATACTCAATACAAAGAAGTATTGAAAAGGTGGGTGGAACACTATAAAGAACTACTAACTATCGAAGTAGAAGATCCAAATCAATCACCCCCAGGAGCAAGCAACAATACACCATTGGAGCCTCCATCAATTCAAGAAGTACGGGATGCAATAAAACACCTAAAAAATAAATCTCCAGGAAGTGATGGTATACTCGCGGAACTTATTAAATGTGGAGGTGTTACTCTGACTAATAATATATATATATATATATATATATATATATATATATATATATATATATATATAAAATCATACTGAGAGTAACCCTCCTTAATACAGCATACAAAATATTTTCGAGTATTTTATATGGTCGCCTGAGTGCATATACAGAGGAGCTTCTTGGCGAATATCAAAGTGGTTTTAGGCCTGGTCGATCAACAACAGACCAGATCTTTGTGCTAAGGCAAATACTGAAAAAAACCAATAAATTTGGTTTTGAAATAAAATATCGACACATACCATCTTTTCGTATATTTTAAATCGGCCTATGATAGTGTCCTAAGAAATAAATTGTATGAAGCCATGCATGAACTGAAGTGCTACGTCTGGTCCACTTTGTTCTATGGATGTGAAACCTGGACAACAAAAATAAAAAATCTTAACAAATTAGAAGCGTTTAAGTTATGGTGTTACCATCGCATGATCAGAATCCCCTGGACAGCACACATATCTAACGAACGTGTGCTAGAGACAGAGCGAGCATTGATCAACACAATCAAAATGAGAAAGGTCCAATACTTCGGTCATATAATGAGAGGACTTAAATATCGCTTACTCCGGTTAATCATTCAGGGCAAAATCGAAGGAAAACGTTGGGTCGGAAGAAAACAACTGTCCTGGCTGCGTAATATTAGACAATGGACAGGTCGAATGGTCGAGGAACTGTTTCATCTAGCTGCCGACCGAGAATCATTTCATCAGCCTGTCAAGATGCATGAACTCCACATCTCTGATAAACTGATAAGACTAGTTAAGGCTACAATGTGTAAAGTTGTTTGCAAAGTCGAAACACAAGGGAAACAATCACAGGCATTTGAAACGCATGTTGGGCGGCGACAGAGAGATGCACTGGCGTGTCTCCTTTTCAACATAGCTCTGGAAAAGATGGTCAGGGATGCTCAAATAGACAAAAGGGGAAACATTTTTTATAAATCATCCCAAATTTTGGCATATGCAGATGATGTTGACCTAGTTGCCCGCACAACACGCAAGCTAGAATAAATGTGTATCACCTTGTCAAATGCCTCAAAAAATATGGGCCTGCAAGTAAATGAGGAGAAAACTAAGATAATGGCATCAACACTCAACAATAAAGCCAGAAACATTGGCCACCAATTCACGGTTGATAACTCTACCTTTGAAGTGGTGGACAAATTCACATACTTAGGCTCCCTGATCACCAAGGAGAATGTCATGACGGAAGAAATCAAGCGAAGAATAATCCTAGCAAACAAATGCTATTTTGAATTGAGTAGACCATCGAGTTAGAATCTATGGAGAAGCTATGAGCATATTAACGTATGTATTAAAAACGGCGTAGGTAGATGTGGCTAACGTTAATACCAATATGGCGGTGGGATCAGGGCCAGACTCAATAATAATAAAACTACTATACAAATATGACTAGTTATTCAGAAGATTTAATCATAATCTAAAAAAGTGCAATACATTTTTAATAAACTATGATTTATTTATCCCGCGGTAAACACTAAAAACACAATATATTATACATAAAGATAAATTAATACAGTCAAATACTATTAATTTATTCTCTGAAGTACGGGCCATTACTTTGTTTACATATTTGTATACTAACCGGTGGAACGATATTCCTGAAGATTTTTTATTAACATTGCTTCTGCTACTGCAACTGCGCTGAGAACAGGAAACCATTATTATACACTATCACAATATAATATTACAGTTTCTATAAAAGTATTATAAAACTAAAAATATTCGAAAATCAACAAATGTAAACAAACATACGATCTGTCAAAAGTGTCAAAACAATATTCTTAACAATATGGCCGAAGTGAGGTCGTTTTTAGTCACGTGATGCCCTCTCCATAGATTCTAACTCGATGGAGTAGAAATATGAGAAGCATAAACTTAAGCCAAAAAACAAAAATAACCATATACAAAACCCTTATGCAACCAGTGTTGACATATGGATCGGAGACATGGACCATTTCCAAGGCAGATGAAAACCTCCTGCTTATATTTGAATGAAGGATCCTGAGAAGAATATTCGGTGGCATCTGTGAAACTGTTGTTTGGAGAAGGAGGTACAACTACAAGATATATCACAGATACAAACATACATGTGGTGGTAAAGACGTAGTATCTCTTTAAAAAATAGGAAGACTAAGATGGGCAGGACATCTGGCAAGATCACAGCAGAACAACCCTCCTCGAAGACTCCTTATGTCACAACCTGTGGGAAGTAGAAGTAGGAGTAGGTCAAAACTCAGATGGAGGGATGGTGTAGATGGTAGAAAAATAGGCGCAGCAAACTGGCAACAGTTGGCAATGGATAGAATTGACTGGCACAATAGACTTGGGAAGGTCGAGGATTTTTTATAGGGCTTTAGCACCAATGATGATGATGATGAAATGGACCGTAAAATTTCCTAAACGAGTGATGATTTGGGGTTGTATGGCAATTTTAGAGACATAATGTTTTTAATTTAAAGGGTACCGCAAATGTTGCGAAATATCAACAAATAACCCAAAATACACTACTTCCAAGTATTGTGAAATATAATGCTGGCTTTAATTATATTTTGTTCTATGGTACTGATACAGTCAGAATCCCAAACAACTGGTTTGGAAACGAAACCAGAATATAAATCTACTTTCTTCTCCCAACTGTCCCGACCTAAATGTCATTGAAACAAGCAAAAAATAAAGCAGACATTAACTAATAACTCATTACGGATATTACTTGAACCTCAAAGCCAAAAAGAGCAGATTTGCAATTAATTTACATTGTAGATCATTAGTCGAGTAAATACTCAACTTAATTCGAGGGGTCATAAAGTCTAAGGGCGATGTTACTCCGTTTTAAAAATAATATTCGTTATATGTCCCAATGGGGTGTAGGGTTGTGTTATAGAGGTAGTACCTTTTATCGGAACGACCACATCGAGCGTCATAGACGGGAGATGGTTCTTGATTACTGGTCCTCATAAGACACCCAACTCTCACTTATGGCTCCACGTGCCACACCCTGGGCAACTGCATTGGTCTGCAGGCTAAACTAAGTGAGGGTAACCAGATATGGTGAAAATAGCAACGTCTGTACCCAGAATGGGCGGTTGCAAACGGCGTCTGTTCCATAGTGGGCGGCTGAAAACTAAGCCCTGAAGCGGCATGAAGGAAGGCAACGGGATACCACCTTCATTATATTTCCCAAGACAATCACATGAATACATTCAACTCAAAATTATTCGGAGGTATAAATAGTTCCCCAATCGGATCTCCGGGGGGAGCGGTCTTGAATGTTTCAAACGTACGAGCAAACTTAAGAAAGACATTAAAGATAGGCCCTGGAATACACGCAGCTTATTTGAAGCCGGGAAGCTGGCTAACCTAACTCAAGAAATGAGCAGATTAGATCTAGATATTCTTGGGATCTCAGAAACCTGGTGGCCTGGATCCGGTAAATGCACTACAGAAAGCGGAACATTCTTTTACTCAGGCAATGATGACCGCGATCATAGAAAAGGTGTCGGGATTATGATAACTAAAAGATTGGTGAGAGCTGTCACAGAGTTTGTACCATATTCCGACCGCACAGCCTTAGTAAAACTTGAAGCGAAGCCAAATAATCTCAACATCATACAGGTTTATGCACCAACTACAGACGCATCAGATGAAGTAGTGGAAAACTTTTATAGTGAAATCAAAGAACTACTTAAATTGACAAAGAAACATGATGTCAACATAATTATGGGAGATTTTAATTCCAAAATAGGGAAGGGCAGCTTTGAAGACATAGTTGGACCCTATGGTCTTGGAACAAGGAACGAAAGGGGCGACCGACTTATACAATTTTGTCAAGAAGAAAACATGAGAGTTACCAACACATGGTTCCAACTCCACCCCCGTCGCCTATATACTTGGAAATCTCCAGCCGATAGAGCTCATAACATAATAAGAAACCAGATAGACTTCATCCTTATAAACGGTAGATTCAGCACAACTGTCAAAAGAGCTTGCACATACCCTGGAGCAGATGTCCCTTCTGACCACGTACTATTAGTGGCCGTCATAAAGATCGCTCTTTCATGCAAGAACAAGCCTGAAACTCAACAACAGATAGCACTGGATAAACTGAAAGACCCAGTGATACAAGCAAAAACAAGCAATGAAATAAACGCACAAATTCAAATATTAACGACAAACATTACCGAAGATATAACACCAACATGGAATACGATTACAAGTGCTGTAACAGACATCATGAAAAACAACTTAGGGTACAAACGAAATAACAAGAAGCAAAAATGGATGACAGAAGAAATACTATTACTAATGGAAGAACGACGAAGATACAAGAATAACCAAGATGGCAGCAATATGTATGAAAACATTAACAGGCAAATAAAAGCAAAAATAAGAATAGCAAAAAATGAATGGCTTAAGCAACAATGTATCGATCTAGAACATTTACAAAGACAACACGACGACCGTAATTTACATAAAAAGCTTAAGGAAACTGCTGGAATATACAGAAAACGAAGACCAACTACCATAGTTAATCAGGATAACCAGATAGTGCTGGGTGAAAAGGAGAAAATTGATATATGGGAAAATTATATCCAGGAGCTCTTCCATGACGAAAGACCCATGAGTGAAGTTTATACAGACGACCAGCTGACTGGCCCTTCAATCACCAAAGAGGAGATAGAAAAAGCAATATTAAATTCAAAAAACAATAAGGCACCTGGACCAGATGAGATCCCGACAGAAATACTCAAATTACTAGATGAAAGGGGAATTTCAGCACTACACAAAATATTTAATTTAATTTATGAAACTGGCTGCTATCCTCAACAGTGGTTACGCTCTACCTTTATTCCCCTGCCCAAGAAAGTCAATGCAAAAAGATGTGAGGATCACAGACTCATTAGCCTGATGAGTCACACTTTAAAGATATTCTTAAAAATACTACATCAAAGATTATACAAAAAATGTGAATGGGACATCAGTGATTCCCAGTTCGGGTTTAGGCAAGGTTTAGGAACACGAGAAGCAATAGTAGCAACACAGGTACTGGTCCAAAATTGTTACGATCAGAGGAAGGATGTGTTCCTATGCTTTTTAGATTACAAAAAAGCGTTTGATCGTGTCCAACACCACAAGTTAATGCAGATTCTCAAGAAAGTTGATGTAGACCAAAAAGACATAAGATGCATCGAAAACTTGTACTGGCATCAAACGGCACAGCTAAAAATAGACAATTCTATATCTAAGCCCATACATATAAGAAGAGGCGTTCGACAGGGATGTGTGCTTTCCCCTCTTTTATTTAACATTTATTCAGAAGCCATATTTCAAGAGTCTTTGGAAGATGCAGAGATGGGAATCAAGGTGAATGGCGTATTGATCAACAACATACGATATGCTGATGATGGTGTCTTAATTTGTGACAACATAGTCGATCTTCAACAACTTGTCACTATAATCGGAGAATACAGTGAGCGAATGGGACTAGAGATTAATACCAAAAAGACCAAATTCATGATCATCTCCAGAAACTTGGATGCATTTGAAAACTCCACCATAACACTGAATAGTAAATCCATAGAAAGAGTGAGTAAATTTAAATACCTGGGATCGTGGCTATTTGAAGACTGGGCATCGGACAGGGAAGTAAAATGTCGCATTGAGCAAGCTCGACAAGCTTTCGTAAAATTCAAGAAGGTACTGACTTGTTCTGAGTTCGATCTTCAACTGAGACTAAGGTTTACTAAGTGCTACGTATGGTCAGTGCTGCTATATGGCGTAGAGGGCTGGACACTCAAAACGAGGGATATAAACAGATTGGAAGCTTTCGAAATGTGGCTTTATCGCCGTATCCTAAAAATACCATGGACAGCGAAAATCACAAATATAGATGTCCTTAAAAGAATAAACCAAGAACGCCAACTTTTCGAAACCATCAAGAAAAGGAAAACGGCGTATCTAGGTCACATCATGCGAAATGAAAAATACCAGTTCCTCCAACTTATAATCGAGGGTAAAATTGAAGGCAAGAGAGGAATGGGACGCAAGAAAATGTCCTGGCTCCGAAACATAAGGCAATGGACAGGGATTAACGACATACAATCTCTGATACATATTGCAAGAAATAGAGAGTTAATGGAAAATGTGATCGCTAACATTCATTAGTGGATTTGCATCTGAAGAAGAGAATATGTCCCAATATTCAGTTATCAACAAATTAAACACATTAATTAGTTCTGTTAAATAAATTAGTTCTGTTAGAATAAATATATTTTGGTTTGTGTTGCTGAATATTATTATTATAGATATTAGCTCATTATGTAGTAATATATTATAAAACATAATTAGAAAAAAATAAACTGTCAACTTGTCCCATTATATAGTTGTTAGGGCTCGTTTAATAAATACTTACGTGTTTACGTTGAATTATATAATATGGGGGATGGTTACTCTTGATAATACAAAATAGTCCGTTTTGGTTAATATGCCATTTGACAGGTGTGTTATTTATATAAATATATTTCATATAGTCGCAGTATCTTCTATCGTAAAATCTAGGTTCCGACAAACAATATTGGAAAACTTCCTTATTCTCTAAAGAGCAGTCTTTGTCACAGCAACAGTTTATGTCACAAAAGTTTTCCTAACAAAAAAAAACTACATTATTTTTTAAACATATACAATACAGCAGTGTAGTAGTTGTGGTTAGTGAGGCTACTATTTGGATAATTACGGCCAAGAACTCATCTATCATGCATGAATTCTATAGTAAAATTCAGACTTGAGTACAGTACAGCTTAGATAAAGTACTACTATTCTTATGAAGAATATGCGCACAAATATATTACCAGCTTGGAAAATACTAATTTTTACATGTTTTGTACTTGAAATATTTATACAAAGTTTGAATAGTTTTGAGGTAGACTTATGAAATTAGAAAAAAATTATGAAAACATGTACAAATATGTATAATAGAATATAATGAATTTTGCGTATAAAACATCAACATGATATGTAATATGAAAATAAATAAAACGCACAGATTAAATTCATAATAAATAATTATCGGTTTATGGAAAATTGAACAATATTCGTAAGAGTCCACTAGGAAACTAAGATCCTGTAGCTGGCTGTATACCATATATCACAAAAAATTTATTTCAAATCCTTTATAAAAGGTATATAATAAAATGCCCAAACGGGCTATCACAATTACATTACAAAACGTTTTCGGATTGTTAAATCCATCATCAGTGTAAACGAGGTATACATGCTATGAGCCAGCAAAATATATGGGTCAAAACCCTTTAAATGTTATAAATTTACAGTTGTTTTACATTATATATGGTTACAGATTATGATGTTTAAGTTACCGTTGGAATTGGTAACATGGCGACGTATGACCCTACATAGGTAAAATGGTCCTGAGTAAAATGATCCTCAGAAAGTAATATTGGAACCTAGATCTTTTGTATATCTCCTGATACGAAAGTTGCTGGCTTTTATCTAAAGAACGGCACTTAATGGTGAAATTTATTAAAAGGAAAGAAGAAAGAGTAGATGAAAAAGAAACACACATAATTCGTACGTTGATCCAGTCATTGGGGACCATGCCATCTGCTATTTAGATATCAGATAAATTCAAACCACAAAGAGATTTCCATCACAAATGACCTGCAGATAACTCCATTGAGCAGAGCAAATCTCACGGTCAACAGAAGAAAATAGCGGTAGATGCAATCAGTAAGAGAAGCAAAACATTTAAATGAACTATTTATATGAAAATTCAAGTTAATTTTAAGTTCATATTCATACATAGGTATCTACTTGCTGCTACGATAACTTACTTGCAAATCGCACGTACAAAAATCCTCCTGTACAGATACTCCTACAGGAACAATTTCTTTCCTAACAGTCTCATTTTTTAAAGATGTAATAGTAAAATTCGAAAATGGAACTTCAGTTGAATTATCACAATACGTGGAATTGTCCTCGCATATAGAATTGGCTACGGTAAAATTTTCTTCAGCTATAGTAGAAGTAGTATGCTTTTCTGTAGTTGAAGCTGCAGTTGTGGCTTTATCTTTGGCTATGGCAACAGTTGCCAATAATCCAATGAAAATAAGAATTTTCATTTTAGTATTCAACTCCATAGTTACTAAAATTTCTAAAAACTAAAGACAGATCAAATGTAACCACACCCATTGCTTCGGTAGATAGTTGGTATCTTTCCCCAGGCGATAAAAGTTGTTCAAAGTTTCGTAACTGTAATCCACCACCTGAAATAAAATTTTGTTTATTAACAGAGATTAAAACTAATTTCGTTTATTAACAAATGCTGTTTTGACTATCCAGGAAATTTTTCCTCAAAAGAAACTGTTATAACGGTATCGTCTACGTTTTACTATCATTATCATCATTCTGGCTTTACAACCCTGCGTGGGTCCTAGCCTCCCCAAGAATTTCTCTTAAGTCGTCCTTACCCATCTCCTTTCTCCATCAAGCACGTATTCCCATATTTCTCATGTCTTCATCGATGTTATCAAGGAACCTCGTTCCGGGTCTTCCTCTTCTCTGACCAATGGGCCCATCAAGGAGCGTTTTTCTAGCTTGGTCATTTTGTTCCATCTGCATTACATGTCTTATTCACCTTAGACGTCCTATCTTAATATGTTTTACGAGATCAGGTTTCTCGTATATTCTATAAAGTTCGAAGTTGTATTGTCTTCTCCACACTCCATTGTCATTCACTGCTCCATAGATTCGCGTTGGTCCTTTTCTTTCCAAACATCCTAACATGTTTTCATTATGTTTTGTTAGAGTCCAGGTCTCTGAACCGTACGTTAAGACTGGGAGTATTATTGTTTTGTAGAGTTTAATTTTTGTATTTCTCGATATAATTCGAAATTTAAGGGAGATTGAGCCCAAAATAGCATCTGTTGGCCGTAAAAATTCTGCGGTTTGCAGATTGTTGTGCAATAAGCCACACTCTTGAGATTTTTCTAAAAATACTTCACAACAGAATTAGACTCAAATGCGACAAAGATCTCGAAAAAACCTAATTTAGTTTTAGAAATGCTATGGGAACTAGGGAAGCACTTTTTGCGTTAAATATCATATTATAAAAATGCCGTGATCAAAGAAAATATGTATTTGCATATTTTTTGGACTTCCCAAAGGCATTCGATAAAGTACAGCATGTAAAATTGTTGCAGGTGCTAAAAATATAGAAATATATGGCAAATATATTCGTGTCATTAAAAATATGTACTGTAATCAAACTTCTATCTTAAAAATTTAAGACAACTTCACAAATGAAATCTCCTTACAACGAGGAGTCAGACAAGATTTCATTTTGTCTCAAACATTGTTCAATATTTACTCGGATCCAATATTTAAAAAGGTACTTGAGCGACTGTCAAACGGAATCAAAATCAAGAGGGAACTCCTAATTAGATACGCAGATGATACAGTAATTCTTTCAGAAAATATTGAAGCTCTCCAAGTTCTACTTGATCGTATTCACGAAGTAGGAGAGAAAATGGTCATTAAAATAAACTCAAACAAAACCAAATTTTTAGTCTTTAGTCGTAA
Source organism: Diabrotica balteata (assembly GCA_918026665.1). Lineage (NCBI taxonomy): Eukaryota > Metazoa > Arthropoda > Insecta > Coleoptera > Chrysomelidae > Diabrotica > Diabrotica balteata. Next base: position 147,259,995 of record OU898276.1, on the reverse strand, counting down.
CCCACATCCAGATGCAGACAGAGTGTCAACTCAATGGAGTCCAAGTTAAAAAAGTTCATAAAATTACATAGTTGGTAACTGTCATAACGGACCAACTAGATCGAGACATAGAAATAAAATAAAGAATAGCAATTACTAAAATTACTTTTATGAAAATTAAGGTATTTTTTGCAATAATCATCTCAGTTTAGAACCTAGACAAATAATGGTTAAGTGCTATATTTGGACTGTACTTTTGTATGGAGAAGAAGTGTCGACACTAAAAGGATTAAGTATGAACAGAATTTAAGCATTGGAAATGTGGATTTATAGACGGATGCTGAAGATATCTTGGATAGCAAAAAAACTAATGCGGAGGTACTAAGGAGGGTTAACAAAGATAGAGAATTACTAAACACTGTTAAACACATAAAGTGAGGGGTTATCGATATAGAATATTACAACTGATCCAAAAGTCAAAATAGAAGGCCGTCGGATAATTCTGATGTGGCACGTAAAGAAGTAAAAGCTAGTGTACCGCGATATGTAAGTTTTAGATCACAACATTATAAGCGACGAACGCTGAACACTAGACAACAAAATGCATACTGACCTCACAAAGTGCGAAGTTGGGGGTTTTGGGAGCTAAACTCCCCCCCCCCTCGCAGGGTACTATTCTGACACTACAACTCACACATTTTAAGGATTATAGAGATTCAACATCACAAAACAAATTCGGTGCCCAACCAAAACCCCGCCGCAGAAAATTTCTAGGTGCGCCACTGGGCAGGACCGGCACTACGTTACATTGGCGCATATTACTGCTACGCAGTATTTACTTTGCGTTGTATTTCCAATATTATTCCTCTATATACTGCTTGTATACTAATCGCTACATCAAAATATACATCCAAAAGCATCTAAGATACATTATATCTAGTCAATTATCGTTACTTCTATTCCAGAAAACTTCCTGCGGCCATAGAAATCCGAAAGAATCCCAAGAATATAATAAGAGAGGAATGTTCCTATCTGGAGTCCAATTTTACACTATCTACTTTTTTTACATCTTTAAAGACAAGAAGGAAAATCTGCATACAGACACCTATGATAACAAAGTGTGCCAACACGAGATGTCCAAGGAGCTGAGACCATTGACACTTCGTCTCGTTACCACTCCTAGATGGTCGGCGTCCAACTAAAGACTTTACCTTTGTTGCTTCAGACATCAGGATGAAACGGCCGATTAAGGCAAAATATCTCTTCTAATTCCCTGCTATCATCCTTTCTCCTTCTCATTCATCTAGAAAATTACACCTACACGAACCACCAACGACTTTTAACCCCTGCTTCAGCGAGGCTGCCGTGTCTCTCTCTCTCTCTCTCTCTCTCTCTCTCTCTCTCTTTCTGTTGCTTTCTTATTTCGGCCTGCCAAAGACCGAATCCCATCAAGGTGCTACTCGCTCGTTTTCGAATTCAGTTGCAAGTTCCCTTTTCATTCGTTTTTTTTTAAGAGAGCAATTCCTTGATAATTGTGTACATTCGTGTCCACCGCCACACATCTCTCATCACTTCTTGCATCATTTCTCTCACGAAATCAAACATTCTATAGTTACACTCTCTTTTATCCGTCTAACGCTCGCACTTCAACATCGTGTATGTCACAGTGTCCGAAAGAATACAGTAAAGGCACTGGTGGGAATGTGCCTTCCTGAACCTGAAAAGCCACATAACCCTCCCACTTTTCCTGCCACTGGCCGATTAAAACTAATCTCTCTGACAAAAACATCGACGTTGTACTAGAATACGCCAACAGACCTGATGCTTGGTACTAACAACCTCCTACTACTAAAGGGACTTATGGAGCGGAATCGATGACTATGACAAGTAGGACATTGAACAAGTTCGTGTTCCCTCCAATAATAAAATACTGGTAGGACCCTGGTCTTCCTGATTTTTCGGCATACGACCTTTGCCGAAACCACATACCCCTACGCGTCCGAGACCATTATGAGGGTGGCGCGTTGCACGAAACATCGTGGATCCTCCACCCTTCCTCGTAGTACCTGTGTTGCCTTACGAACACCCGTCCGTTATCCCCCCACCCCGAGGCGGAAAGGTGAGCGCAGGTAGAGGAACTCTACCTAGCACGTAGACAGGTAGCCGCCGAGGAGCTCTCCTCTGCCACTCTTACATCTTCAAGGTGGGTACGTGCTGAGACACCGGCGGCCCTAATGGTGGTGCGCCCAAAAGAGGTGCTTACGGGCTCAGCTCGTTCAACCTCACCTGGTTCTGTGGAATGAGAGTAGAGTGATCCCACGAGAGTCTCGTCTCGGATACTAGGAGTGTAGACCGGTGACCGTGACGCCGAAGCGCCCCGAGTGCGTTTCTACAAACCCGACACCTCAAGCGACGGCTCTCCACCTCTCGATTCCTTCCCATAAGTCGCCTCTTACGACAGGCAGGAATATATTGGCCTCGGCCGTATTCTTATCTCCGCGAGCCGAACGGAGGACAAGGAGAACAGTGAAAAAGATCCGTGTAGCTCAAAGGGCGATGGAGTGCTATGTTGAGTGTTTCACTGCGAGACAATATCCCAAACCGTCAGCTGTGACGAAGATCAGGAGTGGCTGATGCTGTAGAGAAAATAGTAACACTAAAGTGGAACTGAGCAGGTCACGTGGCGCGAATGACAGATAACAGATGGACAAAGCGGATACTGAAATGGAGAACAAGATAATGCCTACCGAAGCAGAGGTCGTCCACCAACACGTTGGACTGACGATCTAAAATCTTGCCATAGGAATTTAATGCAAGATGCATATGATCGAAACAGAAAATTATGAGTGAGATCTGTCCAGCAGTGGACAAGTAAAGATTTAATGATGATGACTACTGAAAGAACACTATAGTCAACGACCCGAACGAGCAATTATAGGTACCCGTATATGCGCCATTACAGAGTGATTTTTACTTTCAACCGATTTACATTTTATTTTAGGAAACGTTGAGTATTGTGTGTTGGTTTTTGCCTCTGGGCATATAAAGTATCATAGTTACCGTGAGTAGTAGCCTACTTTGCTCCTAACGACGCTATCTGAAAATGTGGTGAAACGTTAAGATTGACCCATTTTTATGTTTTTATGGAAATATATTCTACGTACCCATAAAATATTGGACAAAACGTTGTCTCAAATTACCAAACGGTCTCCAAGTGTAACAATCGAGAGTATAAGATCCGGGGCTGGTTGGTACAGTTACAGTTCCGTATCCAAAAATATGAGCTCGTCCTAGCCAATCAAAATGGTATACTTCAATGTAAATTTTGGGCCAACCTGAAACCGAACAAAGATGAATACTAAACACAATTATTACATTTAATAATATGTAGGCTTAGATTAATGTAACGACAGTTTCAATAATCTAAGTATGTAGGTATTTTCTAATAGATTATTAGACCAATCAAGTTATATATACAATCAGCATATATGCTTGGAGAAAAAGTAAACAAAAATTTAATTCCAGCGACAGATATTGACACCGTTAGTAGACAAAAACTTAAAAATAATTGGCATTTACATTACAGAGAATGTAAGACGGGCTTAAACTTTTATCATTGTAACACTAGGATACCCTCAAGAAGATGGTTTTACACAGAATCTAATCGACATTTTATAAAGACCATTAATCGGCTGAGAGCAAATCATGCTCTTACGCCATCTTACATGAATGGAATCGGCTTATCAAATACTCCCAATTGTACTTGCGGCAAAATAGGTGATCTAACACATATTATATTAGAATGTGATTTACAAATGAATAATATAAACGAACTTTATAAGGAACTAATAAATTCTAAGTGTTGTTTTCCAATAAACCTTAATATTTTATTATTTTCAAATAATATGGAAATTCTTCATTGCATTTACAAACATGTTAAAATATGTAAATACAAGTTGTAAATAGTATATAGTCATAATCTGTTAATATGGTTTGAAAAAATAAAAACAAAAAAAAACAAAAAAAAAACAAAAAAAACGTTACCACAAATTAATAAAAAAAAAAGAATTAAGAAAATAGAAATAGAACAAAAACAAAAGATAAATACAAAAAAATAACAAAAAAAAAAGAAAAAAAACAATACAAAAAACAAAAAAAAAACCAAAACAAAAAAATTAAACAAAAAAAAAACAAAAAAAAGAGAAAACAAAAACAAAAAAAAAACTAGAAAACAAAAGAATAAAAAAAACAAAATAAAAATATATCAAAACAAAATTTATGTATCTATAAAAATATTAGGTATATGTAGTAATAACATTGATAACTGATAAGAAAATTTTGACTATGAATCTGCAATTTATAATAATTAAAATTCAGTCGATAAAAAAAGTTAGTAAAAAAATACGATTTTTTGTGTCATAACTGTGTAAATCTGGCAAATATTAAATGAAACTCTAAATCAAAAATCATGCGCCATAAGTGGTCCAATGTAGCCGAAATCGCGTGCTCATTATGAATTCTAGGAAATTTTGAATTTGGTCATTGGCGGCGCGTAAGAAAATGTGTTTTCTTGCGGTCACTTACCATTGTAACACTAAAATATTATATTTCTGCTTATAATGATAAAAATAATACATTAGATCTAGTTTATAAAATAAGTTCTCATTCACATTAATAATGTTTCGACTGAGCGGATGAGTGGAAGTTGACTATTGTATACCTAAAGATGTAAGATACTCATATTAATAAATTCTTTTTATTTCAGACGGATATTTAATTATTTAGAATAAGTCATCAATCAATAGAAACAGTACTAGCAACCGCAGATGCTTGTTTTGGTCTGTATGTACATAATGTCTTCTAAAAACATGTCAAAACGTGTTTATTTGGAAGAAGATATTCATCGACAAAAAGTTATATATGTATTGTGTTGACGGCAGTAAACAGAACGAAACGCAAACCAGTTCTTCTTCTTCTTCATGTGCCTTGTCCGTTCCGAACGTTGGCAATCAACATGGCTATTCTGACTTTGTTTACGGCAGATCTGAATAGTTCAGCAGATGACAATCCGAACCATTGCCGCAAGTTTTGGAGCCACGAGTGTCTTCTCCTCCCTGGACCCCTTCTGCTGTCTATTTTCCCTTGAACGATCAGCTGTAGTACTCTATATTTATTATGTCTCATAACGTGATCCAAGTATTCCAACTTTCTTTTCTTTATACTTATTCCTACCTCTCTCTCTTTACCTATTTCGTTGGTCACGTGCTCAGTCCATGATATACGTAATATACGTCGGTAAGCCCACATTTCGAAGGCCTCTACTTTTTTCATCAATGTTGCGGTCATTGTCCACGCCTCCATTCCATATAACAAAACCGGGAACATAACATTTCAGAAGTCGACTTTTGAGAGGTAGGGTGAGGCTTTTAGAGGTGAAAATTAGCTTCATGCTAGTGAACGATGCTCTTGCCTTTTCTACTCTTATACGTATTTCCTTCGCTTGATCCCAATTTGAGTTAACTGTTGTTCTCAAGTAGATGTACGAATCCACGTGTTCAATTCTTTCATTGTCTAATATCAGTTGCTGTGGTGGTTCTTGGGTTTTGCTTACTAACATCCATTTGGTTTTTGTGATATTTAGTCTGAGTCCGTATTGTGCACTTGTTTTTTGTATCATATTCATTAGGCAACTCAGTTCCTCCATGCTACTTGCTAGAATCACAGTCTCATCATCATACCTTATGTTATTAATTATTTCTCCATTTATCTTTATCCCTTCTGTGCTTTCCTCCAGCGCTGTCTTAAATACTTCTTCTGAGTATATATTAAAGAGAATAGGAGACAAGATACAGCCCTGTCGTACCCCTTTCTTGATCTCAATATTATTGGTCAATGTAGATCCTACCTTCACTTTAGCTGTTTTACCCCAATAGAGAATCGCTATTCTTCGAATGTCTCTGTAGTCGACTCCGATCTTATGGAGAACTTCAATTATCTTTTCGTGCTTTACGTTATAGAATGCTTTTGCGTAGTCTATAAAGCATATGTACACGTCTTTGTTCATATCTCTGCAGCGCTGGATGAATAACTGTAGACTAAAAAGTGCTTCTCTTGTCCCAAGAGAATTTCGAAACCCAAACTGCGAATCTCCAATGTTATCCTCGCATTTTTTGCTTATTCTGTTGTAAATAACCTTGGTGTGTGCCTTCGAAATGTGGTTAATTAAACATACCATCCGATGTTGATCACAAGACTTTGCTTTTGGTTTTTTCGGTATGGCAACAAAAGTTGACTCTAGCCAATCTTCAGAAAACAATCTGCTGTTATAAATATTGTTAAAGAGTCTGACGAGTGAGTCTAGAAATTGACCGTTTGTTTCGCACAGCATTTTCAATACTTCCCCGTACACGTTATCGTTGCCTGGTCTTTTGTTATTTTTAAGACCCTTTATAGCATTCTCCACTTCTGATTTTAGAATAGAAGGACCAGTATCATCATTGCTCAGTGTATACAAACTAGGATGGTCATCATTAAATAGTTGTTCCACATAAGTTTCCCAGATTCTAACTATTTTGTCGGGTTCTAGTTGTAGATTTCCATTATCATCGCACAGGCCTTTCGATAAAATAAAACAAACGAGTTAGCTTATTTAATAGCGGAATTAATCAATGTATTGATATCTATTTGCCAAAATGTGTTTAAACAACAAAATAAAGAAACAGCATAATACTTTCATTTTACAAGCGTCAATAAGCGACAATGAATAAAGGCCTTTATTATTATTATTATTATTATTAATATAAAACTGAAAATTTTGGCAAATGAAGAATTGGAATACAGTTTACGCTGTAAACGATTAACTTGCATGGTATGAAATAGGAATATTAATAGCGCAACAAAATGAAAAAAATTGGTGCTTGAGAAATAACGAATTTTAAATATTTTTGATGCTGTGATTTCAAAAAAGTTTTATTTTTTCATAGTTTTTTTTTTTAATCGATTGCATAATTTTAACTTAACTCGAAAACATTTACACAAAAGCATCTGGGAATCACCAAGACAGACTTACAGTAAAGATAATAGATCTTGTTATTGTAGACTCTATTCGCTAATTGTAGAATATTTGCTTGCAATTAGATTCATCAGAACTGATAATATATTATAATATTTTTTACTTCTATCAGTAATTACATTTAATAATTTTCACAGTTAATATGTCTATTTAAGGGAGATTATCATTACTCTATCGAAGCTTTGCACGAAACCGAAAAAGGTATTCTACTAAATGGTTACCAGCTTAACAGCATCAGATATGCAGATGACACCATAGTATTTGCGGACAACTTAGAAGACCTACAAGTTCTTATGAACAAAATCACGTATTACAGTCAACAATATGGACCCAATATAAACATTAAGAAGACAAAGCTTATGATAATTAGCAAGAAAAGGATAACAGAAATCCACTTACAATCGGATGGGGGCCTTCTTCAAGAGACACAACCTCTCTCTTGATACAAAAGTAAGAATACTGCGATGCTACGTCTTCTGTGTCCTTTTATATGGTGTTGAATCGTGGACCTTGAACGAAGATATGTGCAGAAAACTGAAAGCATTTGAGATGTGGCTATATCGGAGAATACTTAAAATCCCGTGGACTGATCGAGTCACAAATGAGGAGGTCCTTAGAAGAATGAATAAGAACCGAGAGAAACTGACCACCATTAAGTCTCGAAAGTTACAATTCTTCGGACATATTATGCGAAATGAATCCAGATATGCTCTCCTTCAAGCCATCCTGCAAGGAAAAATATTTGGAAAGCGAGGTCCAGGAAGAAGAAGAACCTCTTGGTTAAAGAACCTCAGAATCTGGTTCAATACAACATATGTGCAGCTTTTCCGCGCTGCTGCAGATAAGATAAAGATTGCCATGATGATCGCCAACATTCGTAACGGATAGACACATCAAGAAGAAGATAATTACTCCCACTACCACTGCTGTTGTCGCCTGTTAACGTAATCACCACGGGTTCGATTATAGTATCAACATCAACATCTAAATCCCACATTCGTTTTTCGGCCTTCCGTATATGGGAAATGGCATTCTGCCATACTAATGGCGTAACCTCATCAATAGCAATATTTAGCATACGGTTCACATCTTCAATTTTAAAAGTAACATTATGACGTGCCACAAAACCCTTTCTTTGTGCCCATCGAGTTAAATTCGGTGATGGAAGTGGAAAGTCGATGGTCGATGAAAGTCGACTTCGATGGTGGAAGTCTTAAAACAGTAACACCACGAGCACGGGCCATTCCATCCACTACATAATCGATATGATTAGGACGATGTTGTCTGATTAAACACATCAACTTTACCGTTACTGCATTCTCATAGTATGGAATATTTATTTTCCAGGAGCCATTTTTGCATTTCAGCCTTTCGGCTGTTTGAACTGGGAATTTGTTCACTCCTGGTCTATGGTATGATGAATTGTCCATCAGGATGACGTAGTTATCTCCAACACGTTGCAGAACATATTGAAACCACTGTTCGAAACGATTTGCATTATTGATTTGAATGATTCGCCTGTCGGAAAACGTCACCGTTGTATATAAGGCAACTATAGAATATATAATTATTATAACAACTATAATTTTAAAATTTATTCAAAATTATTCTTTTGAAAGCACTGGATTCCTTCAAGAAACTCCTAATGTCTGTTTATTTATTAGAAAGATGTCTTACCCTTTATCCCTGTAGTAACTAAATGGACATCAATAGGAAAATCCCATCTACAAATATTATCAAACTGCGACCAACTTACTTGAGTTTGACCTTCTTTTTTACCAGCAATAAGTTTCCAATTATTACCTAGAGAGAAACAGAATAGTAAGTGTCGATACAATTCGTAATCTAAACCTTAACTTTATTACTACCTTTCCCTATTTTACAAGACCTTATGTTATATTGCTCGGACGTTGAAACCAAAAAAACTACGTTCCAATTTTTAATAACTATATAATCTTTATTTTTCTGTGAGTTTTCTTGTAGAGCTTTCTCTAACATTATCTGCGTCTTATAACCATCCTTTCTGAATCTGCACCTATATGGCTATTTTCAAAAATCAATGTACCTACAGTCCAGAAATATTTAAAAAACGCCATATTTAACATTTTTCTTCTAGATTCTAGAATGAAAGTGGTGGGTGGTATTATCATCATGTTTCTTATTTTACATCCCTGCGTGGGTCCAAGCCCAAGAGTTTTTCTCCAGTCGCCCTAATCGATTGCGTTCTTCCGCCAAGCACGTATTCCCATATTTCTCATGTCGTCATCGATTTTATCAAGGAATCATATCGGAATATTGAATCGTCTTCTCCTTTTAATTATTTTTTGCATTACTTTTTTCTCCATTACTTTTTGTTAGAGCCCAGGTCACTCAAAACCATATGTTAGGACTAGGCGTATTATTATTATTATTTTTTTTATTTACAAATAAGCCACATCAACCTAAGTGGTTATTAGCGCAGCTTGGTATTACAATTTTGTTTTACATTTTTTTAGACATAGATTAAACATATACATAGACATAACATAGATAGAGTTTTACATACATAAATCTGAGTTGAAGTACATTGGGCGTATTATTGTTTTGTAGAGTTTTACTTTTGGATTTCTCGATATAATTGAGGGTTTAAGATGGAGATTGAGCCCAAAATAGCAACTGTTGGTCGTGGAAATTTTGCGGTTTATCTCTGTGATAGTATTATTTTCAGTGTTAACGAGAGCTCCTAGGTATACAAATTCGTTACTCCTTCGATGACGTCCTTTAATAACAAGTGGCTGTAGGATTTGTGGTTGCGTGCGTATTTTCATGTACTTCACTTGTTGGTGTTTATTATTAATCCTATTTTTGAAAAAGGTTCTTTTAGTTTTAGATACGCATCTCGTACAGCATTTTCCATTCTATCAACAATATTGATATCATTAGCATAAGTAAGGAGTTGTACTGATTTGTTATAGAGGGCGGTGAATCGTCAAACGGGCCATAGGAAATTCAATGGGAAATTCTGAATTGTTGAATTCCTGCTTCCCTAATTATTTTACATCCAAAGTCATAAGAAACTATTTGTAGAGGACTGAAATATGCATTAAAAACAAATGTTAAAATAGTTCTACGACTTAAATGTATTCCAAAATTTTGTAAAAATATAATACATTTTTCAGGCCACCCCTTAAATTCAGGCCACACGAGGTACAAGCATGTGTATGACATATTGCGTTTGGTCATATTTATATTTCTGATATTTGACAATATTTGAATTTCCAAAATTTTAATATTGTGATTTATTGTTTAAAAAACATTATAGTTGATTAAAAAATGTATTCAGTTGAGGAGAAACTAGCAATAATAAAAATGTTTTATTCAGGCAATAGTGCGCGAATTGTCAGTTCTTTATTTAGCGTAAGATATTCCAATAGACCAATTCAAAGTCATTCAACAATTCAAAGGATTTTACAAAATTTTGAAAATAATGGGACCGTGATTTCTAATTGTACCTGTACAAACAATATTACTGAGGTACCAAAAAAATTAGAAAAACAAAATGAAATAAATGTATTAAAAGCAGTTGTAGAAAATCCTAGAATAAGTTCTCGGACCATTGCAGACCAGTTTAATATCCATAATTCTACGGACTTAAAAATTTTGAAAAGGATTAAATGCCGTTCATATGAACTGAACACATTTCATCAATTTTATTGCTTTGCAAACAACACTTCACTAGTAGGTTGAATTGAATTGAATTTCCTATGGCTCGTTTGGCGATTCACCACCCGGTACATTGCGGTCAGGTGGTTGGGATTTGTGACCTACGTATTACTTTTTCCATATCCAGATTGAAAAGTATATGGGAGAGAGGGTCTTCTGGTGCAGGCCGTTATTTGTTTTAACAGATTCAGATACTTCCCCCTGAATTCGTACTCTACATTCAACTTTTGTAAGAGTTAGTTTTGTTAAATTGACCAACTGATTTGTTACTCCTACTCTTTCATTGCTTTGAACATTTCTTCTCTTCTTCATTTCTTCACTCCAAAACAAAGTGTAACCTTTTAATGGTTTATACCCAGATATTCAGTGGCTTGACTCATGTATACTTGGTAATTTTACACTGATGATGGACTCTTTAGTCCGAAAACGTTTGGCGATGTAGCCCGATAGGGTATTTTAATTATATACCCTTTATAAAATATTTTTAAACAAAATTTCTTTTCTGTTTACAGAGTCGTAGGCTATTTTGTAATCCATAAATATGTGATGAATGTTTATGCCATACTCCACAACATTTCAGACTTTATTGGAAGAAATTTACTCATGAAACATATGGACAACTATACTGTTTTATAGACTTAATCGTCTTTAACGGAAATAAGGAGAAAACACAAAATTATATCTACCAAATTAAAATTTGTATTAATTTTATTGTAAAATATTCCTCTTACTTTTGCCACAGAATAATAAACAAACAGAATATCCACTCTCCACGGAAAATTAAGTACGCGCATCTCCTCCGCGCAGACGTTCCGCCATGTTTTAGGAGGATTTTAAAGAAATTAGTGTTGTTTATGTGGTGTGTATGGAAAAATTAACCAGGTTTATTTGACTTACGGCAATCATAGACATACTATACAATTATATTAACATTGTAAAATATAACATAAATATAAACAATTACATAACCACACAAATCATATGTCTGTGTCCTCCTAAAACATGGCGCGCGTGCTGAAAAACTTCAAAGGCGGCATCTGAGAGTGGCCCTTCTGATTGCTTATTATTCTGTGCTTTTGCCGCCTACATCATTATCTTTTTTAAATCAACAAAACGTCAAATTCTGATCTTCTTCTTTTTTAATTGTGCTATACCTATTCTCTTAAGAATGTCCAGTTACTAATCGTCACTAATAAAACATCAATCTTCTAAATTTTCTGCATAATGGCGTAACAGAATATAATATTCTTATTGGAACATAAAACAGCTATTTTACTAATTATAAAAAATTACTTTCTCTAAATGTCATATCTTCGCACATTTTTACTAAAAATTGCAAACTGGCGTTTTAAATTGTTTCTTGATTTCTTTGAAACTGGTTAAGATTACCAATAAAATATGTGTTTAGTAGACATTGCATATGGAAAATTAGGAAAGGACTAATATTATTTATTAGTGAAAAGTGTTATAGTTATTTTACTTACCAATATGTATGTGCCATTTACAGAATAAACTTTGTTTTGGAAAATCTTTTGCCTGACATATCTGTCCTATAATATGAACTTCTGCCATAAGATATTTTGTTTTAAATTAACATGCTTGCATCAAATAAATGAACTACTCTTTTGTATCTTTTTATTTATGTACCAATTGTGGTTTCCTAGCAACAGAAGTTCCAGAAAGATTTTGGATTTTATCAATTAACATAAACATTACTACAACTATGTTATAAAAAAAATTTTCAGTTTTGTTTTAGAATATATTGAAAAAATACTTTCTACCTAAATATAAAAAAATACTTTTTATTCAATTTAAATTATTTAACTCTACAAAAAATAATTTTTTAAACTTATCATAAATTTAAATACCCTTGTGAAGTTTGCGCAAGATTGACTTTGACGCATGCGTACGTAACGTAAAAAGTCAGTTAAAGATGGCCGTGAAATTTTCTATTAGATAGATGTGCAGTACAATCAAAGTTTATAATACGTTGACGATTTACTTTTGTGTTAGTTAAATAGTTGTGAATAGGTAAGAATATATCATAGTTATAGTAATCGTAGTTTATAAGTACTATCAGAAACAGTCGGATTGTCATATTGATCTAAATATTACCATTTATTTATAAATATTTAACTCAGTTTTTGTTTTAGAAAGTAATATTTAAGATTATCTAAATTATTCAATTCGTTTTAAGGATAAAATAATGCCTAGAAAGATATATGAGGAAGATTTCTATTCTTCATCTACTAAAGATGAACCACCCAAAAAGAAAAGTTCTAGTGGAGTATCCAATTCAGCTGATTTTAAGCAAGGGGAAGTAGTAACCGATATTAGTGGAAAAAAGTGGAAGTTAGGTAAAACCATCGGCATTGGCGGATTTGGTGAAATTTATGAAGCATCTGAAAGTTTAGCCAGAGGATTTAAGACTGACTATTCCTATGTGGCTAAGGTGGAAAAGCACACAAGTGGTCCTTTATTTGTAGAAATAAACTGTTATCTTAGGATTGGAAAGCCTCACTTAAGTAAGTAATCAGTTTAATTTCAGTTTTTGTTAGTTTTGTTTAAAGATACTGCAATGCCCTATATTCAAAAATGTTATTTTATTGTTAAATTGTTCTTAAATATAAAATACTAGATTGAACATATATGAATATCCATTTTTTAATTATAAATAGGATTTCTATATTTTTTGCATCTTATTTCAACCATTACTATTTCACACCTTTGTCAAACATCTCAACATTAGGTATGTAATCACATTGATTTAACAATGTCTGATTCCTACATTATAAATCTTAACCATTTCTTTCCTGGTTGGTAGAAGAAAATGATTCCTCTTGATCACCTCAGTATCTAAAAACTAAATACAATATTACTTCAGTTGTTCATAAGTAGGAATTATTATTTTATATAATATTCATATAATAATCTTGATGGTGCTATTAATAAGCATGAAGTAATCAAGAAACTAAATAATATGTTTTATTTCCCAGCTCATTTTTAAATTCCCATCACTATTTACATACAAACCACATGATATATTTTTAAATAAGTTTTTTTTAACCTGCTATTTATTTTTAATCTGTTTTAAATACTGTATGGATTAAATACTGATGTATGGAAAAACTAATTAGTATTAGTCTTTGTAGTAAATATGAATTTTAGCGCCATTTCTACAGAATTCTAAATACATAACTTGACTTGTTTAAAATTTTCAATATATTATGTTTACAAACAACCTTTATATTGACAATGACAAATCATGAATGACAAGTACTGACATTTTATTTTATTATTTTTGAAATATCTGCATTGTGAATTGAGAGTAATAAATTTCACAGCTTACATTAGTTATGATTTTTCTCTATAGCTAGACAATAAAGGATATATAGGATCCCTGTTATTATCCCACTTAAGTAATACATAATAAGTAATAATTTTTATCTTATATACCCTTATGATCTTTGTGGACTTTAGGAATGTATGGTAGTAAATCACACATATCCTGTTTTTTAGCTGGCAACATAACTGATCGAGGTGCTGTGTAGATGAAATCCAGTTGAACATCTTTCAACAATGTTGATCTTCTCTTCTGCTTGCTTGGAAGGATTTTAATTTATGAAAAGGAAAAATCTTCATTTAGAGTTTCTTTATAGAACAGTGAAAATTGCTCATCTTGTTTGACTCTAATTCACTGCATTTTTAACCATAACACTGGTTGGTTATCAGTATTGGTTTTTCTTTTTGGGATTGATTTAGTGAGATTTGTCAGATCTTTAAAGCCTTCTCTAAGCATTTTTGTGAAAATGAAAGCTTTTTTCTTTTTACACTGAACTATGACTATACCAATCTTCAGGCACATAAATCTGTTAACTTTAGAGTGAATTTCAATTGAACCAAAGTCTAAGTAAGTGTGTCTACTTAGCTTACTTAAACTTGTGATTAACTATTTCAATGCTATTATTTTCACTTTAAAGTAACTGTAACAAGGCCAAGGCCAAATTCTAGTTTCTATTTTGCAAAATGTTTTGAATTTGCAGCACATAATTATATGTGCTTTGTGACAAAAATCACTTAAACTGTTGTCATCTGTACTAAAACAGAGGTTTTATTTGACTGTCAAGTTTGTACTGCTATCTGTGAGCAAATGGAAGAGTTACGAACCTATGTCACTGTTGCTTCTGATGGATTTGTATATGGAGACTTTGAATATGCAATTATCTCTATTGTATAAAAAAGTGACCTATACCACTTTTCCCTTCAGTGTCTCATTTACATAAGCTACAATAATTCATATTACAAAACTACTGAGAAGTTTGGTGTATTTTTTAAGTCACTTTATGTAGAAAAAATTTCCTTAACGCTTTTCACATAAAATATGTGCTTATTTTATTTAGTAAAACTGTTCTCCAATTATGTATGATAATGCATACAACTGCTTCAAACTGTCTAACTTCAATTTTTATTCCAAAGTAATATATTTAATAAAGAAGAGTCATCACCTTTCTTTGTGTTAACTTGCCAAATAAAGCAATTTAGAAATTTGAGAAAAATGTAGAAGTGTGTTAATATTTGTGAATAGGTTAGTTTATATCACTGGTCTGCTATTTTTAAATCTTACAACAATAATGTGAAGCATTACCAGTCATTATGAAATACTAAATAATTCTTGTGGGTGATCATACATCTAAAACACATTTACTTACTTTAAATTTCATAGTAATAATATTTAAAAAAAATTGTTGTAAAAGTGGAAGTTAAACAAAGATCTAAATGTTTAAAATATTTATATCTCTCTACTCCATAAAGCCTAAACTATTACTATGAATTACAGATACAGTGGAATCTCGAAAAGACGGTTAACAGAACATTAAAAAAATTCATGGTATAACTCTCAAATTTTATTCGTATGTTTTATTTGACAATATAAGAGGGATTTATGTTAGTACACTCGAACCAGTTTAATTGAAAATATTCGTCCAGTTTCGTCCGCCTCTGTTGCCATTTCAACGATTTTATCATCTGTCAGCAATCGATAGCCGTTTGCATCGTCATCACAAATTAACCATTAATTTATGTCTTCTTTAGGTAACGAAAACAAAACAGTTGATTCAGCCATAACTTCATTTGTTACCGCACCATGCTCGGCTGTCACAGTGGCATTTTAATCTTGAGTTGATTCAGGCCATAATTAATTCCACACTCTTTTCAGCGTTAGTTATGAAACATCAGTCCAAGCATCCACAGCATTGTCGACTGTGTGTTTTAAATTGTGTGCTTTCCAGTATTCTGGCAAAGAATATTCCTCTTCCATAACTAGGTTTTGAATCAATTTTTTTCTGTATCTTTTTTTTTGAATGTTTCAATGACCGATTGATCCATTTGCTGTATCAATGATGTATTCGTAGGTAGAAAAGAGTGCGTGATATTTCCATCGTCACTTCGCAGCATACCGACTTCAGGATGAGCAGGTGCATTGTCCAAAATGAGAAAAGCCAAAAACAAGACTTTAGAAAAATAGACAAACAAATTCTGGTTTGCAGTACATACCTTTTTGAACCAGTCAGCGAATATTTACTGGGACAACCATATAATATGTTATGCGTAGTAGTTAACTGAAAGCGCGTTCACGTTTATACCCTTGAAACAACGAGTTTTTTTTGCTGTACAAATCAATAATCAAGGAAGGCGATAGTCACCACTTGCATTTGAATACATCATTGCTGTAATTCGTTGCTTTTGCGTTTTAAATCCTGGTGCATATTTTTCAGACAGTGCAGCGAGTGTTTTCGTTGGTAATGCTGTGTAGTTTAAACCAGTTTCTTTCACATTGAACACACGCGTGTCAAACCATATTCATTGATCATAGTTTGAAACTTTCTTTTATATTCGTCAACAACTTCAATACTTGCGGGGCTCAATTTTTTGCCTTCGATTTTAAGTTCCCGTATGCAGTGGCAATTTTTGAACTTTTACAACCAACCGCTGCTTCCTTTGAATGAAGGATCGCCATTCAATTTCATGTTAAAAAACAACGCTTTTTCGGCAACAATTAGTCTAGACAACGGAACGCCTTCACTTCTTTTTTGAACGAATCACAAATACAGCGCCGTGTCGAGTGATTCATTTGTGGCGTTTTTCATTGTCTTACGATGTTTCATCCGGCCATCCAACGATTCTATTTGCGAAGCATACTTTTCAATTCCTTCAGCAGTTTGGCTTATCGCAATACTCAAACAAAATAATTGATTAATAAATTTTTACTTATATAGTCAATGTAACTTATGTATGGATCCTGGAGGTTAACAGAGGTGACGGTTAATAGAGAGACGGATAATCGAGGTTCCACTGTATAGAGAATTAAATATCATACCATAGTAAAAAGCTTAAATATATGTTTTAACAGGAAGTCCTGTGCTGAAGTTCCCAATTAATTTTTGAGAGTAATGTGAAGCTGGTATGTGTGGACTTTTCTACAATTTTGTTAGTGTCTTTGTCTTTACTACATTATTAGTATTACATTATCAAAACTCTTTAAAAAGCTATTGTTCTTTTTATCACGAGACCTATCTTCTTAATGTGCCATACCCAATTTTGAGTGTAGGCAACTCCTCTGCATATATCTGTTTTGTGTATCATTAAGTGTACATAGAGACATGTGACCTACATTTTGACATTGAATCCAAACTAAGTGTAGAGGCACTTTAATAGACATATTACAATTTTCAGTGCCTTCAAAGCAGCAATCAAAGCTATACGTTTTGATTTTTATAATAGGAATAAATACATATAATTTGGCATCAAAGGCAGATGCAACCAACTCAGAGCTACCTATTTCTACAGAACACTAAGAATTTAAAATAACTTAATTTTGGGGAAAAATTTTTTGGTTTTTTTCTTATAACATTGATAATAATCATTAGAATACAACAAACCAGCATATTTATGTTTTATGGACCTTAAGAAGGAGCCAAATATCCATTTCACCATTTGGCCATTTCACTGGGCCAAACTAAAGAATGTTGTCCACTTATTTTACACAAAAGAGATAATAGGAATAATCATAAAGATCGAAAATATCTATAAAAACAAGACAATAAAAGTAAGAAGTAGAAGAACTAACTGACCCTATTAAAATATCTATCTATCTTTTGTGTTTTGGCTTGGACAATTGTCATTCAGCCAGTCTCAATCAAGATAAGTTTATTAATGTAGTGTGTGTGTGTGTGTGTTTGTGTGTGTAGAGTAATTGTCTTGATACTTAGCAAAGTCGACATCATTGTCTTTGCTAAGAGACGCTGATTGTATCCGAACGTCTGCGGTCCCTCCGGTGTGTACCGATTACACAAGGATAGAAATTATTTTCATTTATTAATTTTTTTTTTTTAATAAACGAAAATTTCCACCCAGGTGGGATTCGAACTCACGACCTTTAGGTTTAAAGGCAGGCGCTCTTACCACTGAGCCACAGAGGGGGTTATAAGACAGAGCTAGAAGTACTGATATAAGACATAGATGCAAGGTGGAGAACATTAAGCACTGGGTAAGAAATAGAAGAGTAGAATGGAAAGATCATATAAGCAAATATGACAGAAAATATAAGAATGACAGCAAATAGAGTAGTAAAGACTGTTCCCCAATATGAAGACCACAAAAACGATGAAACAACAACTTACTGGAGGCACATTGTAAAACAGACAGTCATGTCTAGATAAAAAGAAGAAGAAGACATTGATACTATTGCTTCTTGACCTAATAAATTTTATAACATGGGTTGTGATATGTTTTAATTTAAGTGTAAATTTATATCATTGGGTTTAGAATCTCTTGTGCTGCTCACTAACTAGAGTTATTCCTACTTAATTGATCATAGGTCATATATGAGGTCTTTTGTTCTGTTCATTTTGTAGAGACTGGCCTTCCAACTAGCTTTGAATCTTCCTCACTCCTATGTTCAGGAGGTTCCCATTTCACACATTGTTTTTTGAGTCTCTCATCATTCATTTTATGTCTCTAATATCATAATTTCTAATGTATTTATTTCTTATTCTATCTCTTCTATATATTCATAGTGATATTGTAATAATTGTATATTTTCAATGCTCTATTTTCAAATATAGCCACAAAGACTGATACAAACTGTGTACCCAACATAATAATATATTAGAACCTGTTATTTTTAAATCTAAAACTAAATAGATTGTATGAGAATGATTTGTAAGCTAAATGTTAATTGATTATTACATATTATTTTTATTGAAAAAGTAAGATATTTTCAGTAATATAAACTAATACATATTTACTGCATTAATAGCTGTAATAGATAACATTTATGGTTAAATCAGTTCTTTTATTTTAAAATTACATTTCTTTCAGTTTGGTTGTTGAAACTTTATTAATCAATATTTTTACTATGTAACTTACATAGCATTTTTGCAAAGACTAACTACAGATTCTTTTTAAAAAGTCTCTACAGCAACATAATTGTTGCTATAAATAAGATTTTTTATGTATTACATTGTTATTTTTGTTTTAGTTGAAGACTGGAAGAAAAAACACAATTTAAAATTCATAGGAATGCCACATTATGTAGCTTCTGGCTCATGTCAACATAATAATGAAAAATATCGCTTCCTTTTATTGCCAAAATATAAAAGAGATCTTGGCCAAATTCTTAAAGAAAAGAAAGTGTTTAACATAAAAACTGTATCAAACATATGCATACACATTATAGATGTTTTAGAATATATTCACAGTAAAGGTTATGTTCATTCAGATATAAAGGCATCTAATATAATGTTGGGTAACCAAACTAAATCAAAAGTATCAAAACAAATAATACATTCTGCCAAACCATGTAGATCAAGGCAAAGAAATGTAATCCAATATAATACTACTAGAACACTTATGAGAAGTACAAGAAATCTTAGGCCTTTAAGTGCTGTGAATTATGTAGATGATATACCGTATTTAGAAGAAGTTTTAGATATATACGAAAGAAAAAAATCACCTGCCGATTTCCTATCAGATGACTCAGCCTATTCTTCAGACGAAATGCCAGAAACTGAAAATAATGATCTAAATCAAGTTTACTTAGTAGATTTTGGACTTGCCTCCAAATTTTTACAGTCCAATGGAGAGCACAAGGAGTTTTCTCCAGATGAAAGAAAAGCACATGCCGGTACAGTTTTATTCTGTTCTAGAGATGCCCATAAAGGTATTCCCTCTCGTAGGTCCGATTTGGAAAGTTTAGCTTATAACATGGTTTATTGGTTGACTGGTACTTTGCCATGGATAGAAGACTTGGAACAACCAGGTGAAGTAGAAAAGAAGAAAATTCGCTGTTTTAGGAACATTAAATGTTTTTTGGATTTGTGTTTTAATAACAATTTTCCCCGTTTTGTCCTGGAATATTTTGAATATTTAGATAAACTACAGTTCATGGTAAGTTTTTCTTTTGCTAGATTTGGGTAGGTATGTTTAATTTTTTGTTTGTTTAAATTGGAAATATATTCACATTTGTTATTTTTACAGAGCATCCAAAATTTACAGAGGTGAGTTTTTTTAAAAACTGACTAAACACCAAGAGAAAATTTTAAAATAGACCTTTTTTTTCTTTTGCATACATTAATATTGGGAGTTGTACATTTATTGAATTTCACACAAGTACATGTTAAGGATTTAACCTTATGTAATAAATACTTTCTTAAAAATCAGTATAATTTACATTACATATCAAATTAACATTTGGGTTTACATTAACTTCACTGATTGGCTTATATTTTTTCTCTTCTGGATTATTTTGCAAGTAACAGCTTTTTATTTCTTTCATCTTAATATTTAACTCAATAAAAACGACAAATTGTATAATATAGCCACTTAAAGAGACAAATTAAATGTAGCCATTTGGTCTATTTAGCACCCCCGTATACTGTGCATATTAAACCCCATAGAATATTTTGGTTTCTCATCTATTGATCATGTGTCTTCATTCTAGGCACCTTTTTTCCGGATATAGTTGGATGTTTGTATATGTTTTATTTTCGCCTTTATATTTATGTATATTTATTAAATCTGTCTTTATTTAATTTAATTTTTTTATATTCATCTATTGCATTCATATTAACTTTTTGTATTTCAATGTTGAGACTGCAAAATATGTCGTTGTCTTGGAAATATGCAATTTGTAAGTGGGGACCATCCAGAACATTTCAAACAACTTGCTTTTGTATGGCAGTTCTTATTTGTATGTTTATATAAATTATTGACAATTTTAGTGTGGTGTTTATCTTTTTGGTCTTTTCAAATTTATATAAATCCTAGTCTTGTGACTTATTTCATTTGACACTTTGCATCTCTGGCCCAAGGACAAGAAACATAATCGAAGACTTCTTGTTATATCTTGGTTTTATGATATGCATATTTGATGAATATTTTTCTAGTATATTTTATGTCATCTGGTTTCTCTTGATGTAGGAACCCTTTTGAGGTTCCAATATATAATAAATCATCACCCATCAGCGAATAGGTGTTCACACAGTGGTGCCTTCCTCAGTGTTACCTGACGAAGCATTCATTATGGACATCAAAGTAATCAAGCCGGTAGAAATTTATTTGTTAAATTTGAGTAACACGCTTGTTTTATATATACCCAAGTATTTACACATTTCATGTACATATATTGTACATGCTTTTGCTTTGCAGACTGTTTAGGTCAATTATTTTTGTTATGTTTATTCTAACAATACTACACTTTTATGTTAATTCACATACAAGTGAATGTTTTTTAAACCTAATATTTTCTATCCAAACTAAAATAGTACTAAATAATGCAAACTATTTAATTTTTATCATTATGTAGTTCACTTTTTGACGGACTCAAATTTAGACACTTAAAGGTCACTTTATTGCTCCATGATAGCGATATTTTGCGGATTAAAAATAAAAAAGAATCGAAACTAAAGTGCAACAGCTCGTCAGCTGACAGTGACCAACTGAACAATGGGCAAGTGTGTGAGCACCATTGGCCACGATTCATTTAAAATGTACCTGAAAACATCGTCATTACGTGCAACTAACACTGCTCCATTGGAAATTGCCCATCATCATGCGCCATTGCGATGCCTTGTGTATTGTATTGTGTACTAGGATCCTTAGATTTGTGTGATATATTAGGTGGAATGTGGTAGTTTACACATTTTTGTTGAATATATAATAAAAATTGCAAAATAAATAATAATAAAATAGAATTTGTTTTGAAATTGTAGTTTCAGAATAAGGGACTTCATTAATTGTATCTTTTTCTATGTTTGTGCTTGTTTTCCCTTGGTTGCTGCTAGCCTTCATTTTTTCTGTGGCTTTTATATTTTGTTTTTCTATCACAGCAGTTATTTTCTTCTACATAATTTATAAATAATCAAAATAAAATTATTTAATATATATATATATATATATATATATATATATATATATATATATATATATATATATATAAAATTAAAGAACACTCGAAGAGTGGTGGGTTTTTCAGTCAAAAGGTGGAGAGAAAAAAGACAAAGAAGGTGTCTTTCTAATCAGAAAGCATCATCAGTTCATCTCAAAAAGACATGTAGTAGTCAATAATATTAAAAATGTAAAGAAGCTTACGACATTAGACATTAAATGATTATGTTGTATAAACAATTAATTGAAACTAAATACAGTTTACAAATTAACTCAAACTTAGCACAGCAAAAGACCATGTGATAATTGTACATGTATATAAAAAGAGTGTAAAAAGCTTATGTAAAAAACCCTAATTTGCAGAGAACTAACAAGATCATAAGATCACACTTCCAACAGTATATTATCAGTTAAATATAATTTTTACTTTAGGTAACATTATTGAAATGATTAAGATTGAAATATAGTAATATAAAAAGTATAATGAGGTTACCACTTTTGGCTTTCTTAGCTGCTACCGGCATGTCTTTGAGATGAACTGATGATGCTTTCTGATTAGAAAGCGAAACGTCTTCAATAAAAAGATGAAGTAGCCACCTTCTTTGTCTTTTTTCTCTCCACCTTTCGACTGAAAAACCCACCACTCTTTGAGTGATCCTTAATTAATATCAGATTAACGGTCGTACTCCATTTCTCGATATATATATATATATATATATATATATTTAATATATATACACTTAAGGTGTTGAGTGCAAAAGTAATTCGTCCAAAATATCGGAAATTTTAATATTTTTGAAAGTAAATTTATGTTTCTAAAACCTAGTAGTTATTTTTTATATATTTTTCTTTTTTCGGGTTTGATCAGTTTGAGATTGATGATTTTATCATATTGTATTAATGCAATAAAGGCTTGTAGACTATTTATTAGCATTTTTTTTGATTGCTTATCATCAACTATAGTGCTCTCATCTTATATAACATGTTCTCTGTGTACAAGTCGTCTAAAACTTCCTGATGAACTAGTATATTGTCTAGAAATGCTAGTAAATCTTTGTATTTTGGCAAGCTTCAAAAAGTGTTTCATGTTACGTATCATCATGTTGGCTTCGTTAAGGAAGACCTTTTCGTTTTTTGAATGTTTGTATTGAATAAAACTAGGTTTTCCTTCACTCTAAAACCACTAAAACTAAATCTAAAACTAGTATATTGTCTAGAAATGCTAGTAAATCTGTATATTGGCAAGCTTCAAAAAGTGTTTCATGTTACGTATCATCATGTTGGCTTCATTAAGGAAGACCTCTTCGTTTTTTGAATGTTTGAATTGAATAAAACCAGATTATCCTCCACTCTAAAACCACTCTAGTTTTTCTTCTGTTTCTGATGCTTTACGTAAGTAAACATCTTTTCTAATCCTTGCGTGGACAATAAATCTGACTGCTACTACATAAAATAGTTTTTCTGTCATATTTCAGACACGTACGTAAGCTCAGAACGTAAGTGGTTTTATAGTGCTGTTGTTCTTCGCAAAAAGTAGAAAATCTTGGTAATTAGATAAAAATGTTCTGAGACTGGAAATGCATGGTCGTTGATTCGATTATAAATCCTTAGCATGCAACAATATAAGTATAAAAGGAAGTTATATTAAAGTTTCATGTTTTTCCTCCATATTGATCGCTATGCATAATAAATTTTCTTTTTGCAAATATCAAAAAAAGGTCCAAAGTACCATTGGAAAATTGCCAAAATTGTCGTTAGGTCAAATGAAATAACTGAGGTCGTTGTCTATATAACAGCTAAGGTCTTCTTTCATATCTGTTGATACACCTTCTGATTTTATTCACTGCAATTCTTGCTATGCAATAACTATACAAGACTCTCTGTTATTTACTACATCAGGTTTAATTTTAATGTTAAAAGCATGATATTTCGAGAACTATATGAAATCGCGGATGAAAATATTAATTTCTCATTGAAAATGCGATGGATTCTCATATTAGAAGATACAAAAACTCAACTAAACTTGTTCGATTATATTCTTTAACTATAAAACTAATGTAGAAGTTTTTGCAACGTAACACTTGTTGTTAAACATAGTTGCAGTTTCTGCAACTTATTTTTGAAAATTTTACTCTTGGCAACTTTTGCACTCAACTCCTCAATAAATTCTACTCTAGATACGTATTTTACTAACTACATATTTTTAATGATGTGTCATAACAATTAATAATTTATTGTTTTCAGTAATTAAAATAATTTTGCATTATTTCCACAGATTTTGATATTTTTCCAATCAGGTGTATTTGTTTTATTACATATATATTTTCAAGCAGTTTGTGGATATAATTTATAAAGACTCACAATTAAAAAGTGAACAATATTATTAATGTTATATCTATATTAATTGTATCTATTAAACAGGGATCATATTTCAAATACAAATTAAGTATCTCAAATATCAGCTTTAGCTGCTTGTATAATGAATCACTTATCCTTTATGACATTGATTATTTCCACATTCTTTCTACACATTTTAATATGACTTACACTATCTTCTGTTTTATTTTATAAAAGACAATATTGATTTGTAATTTAACAACGATTTAATATATGTACAACCATATTACTTTAAATATAATAATTCAGTGGATTTAGAAAAAAAAACAGTTCAAAACTTTTAAAATAAGTTCACTCCTCTCTTCTTTCAACCAGTAGCCAAATTCCAACATACTTCTTGAATAAAAATGTATTCTTATATAAATTAACTAAATTTAAAAAATATATATACAAGATTTGTTATTGTATTGATGTTTTGCTCTTTGTTCAGGCAGTTTCTTTACCTGATTGCTTATCATTTTTGTAGGTTTCTACAGCTTCCAGTTGTCTTCATTCTGACGCAGATTAATATTTTTTGTTTCAGGTTTTTGCATTAATGTGCTGTTTAAATTTATAGTCTTTTGTTGATTTTTTATTTTAAACAACTGTCAGAATATTACCATTGTTATAAAAATAGATATTGTTCAAAAGCTGTATATTTGTGTAAATTTTTACAATCTATTACGGGAATAAAATCGTATAAAAATATTTATTAAACACTTGAGACTTAGTTTGGAAGCCCTTGTCAAAATACGTAAACAATTAATATATGCATCCTATTCTGTTAATATTGTTAAGATATGACTATTCAAAGTATTCAAAAAATCATGGCTGTATGTTATAAACTGTCAACTGTCATGTGTCATGTGTCAAGTGAAACCCTCTATTAGAGGATGAATTTACTAATATCCTTCAATTTGCTAGTTAGAGGGATTCCCAAGATAATCGGAAAAATCCACAGTGATCCAAGTGTTTTTTATATCTCCGGGACTGTTCACTAGCAAAACTGGAAGATATTCCGAAATTGATCGGCTTATTAAGGACGTTCGTTTGGCACATACTTGAACTTTGAGTGATGACAATGTTTTAATTTCATGTCCTTAATATTACTCTAAACTTAGTCTAAAATTTTCTCCCTTACTCCTCATTGAAATTAATGTTTAAAGTGCATGTAAACATTGTTAGAAATCTCAGTAACATAGCCGAAAATAGACTGGGCAGAGAAATACTAGCCTTATTAATTTGACCATTGTCGCGTATTTTGACAAATGTTTAGAAACATATTTATCATACTTTTTCTAATTATGGTATGTTTAAACCAGTTAATGTACAATTGAAATAAATAACTTTAACCCTCACAAAATATTGATAAAGTTATTTATAATTTTGATCGATTTCCGTATATTTGGCTTTTAATTTTTCCAGAAGTCAAATACATAGAAAACACAAATATACAGCTCGACAATACATCAACATTTTTTGGTTCTTAACTATCGAGTATAACATGACTGAAACTGTTTATTTCAAACAATTATTGGAAGCAGTATTATATATATCGATTTTCTGCTTCATTCTAAGAAATTATGAGGCTACTGTACTTATATCTACATAACCTATTGAGAATCCTTTTTGTTTTGCAGCATTTTTAATATTTCAGGAACATACAATTCAATATATTTTTTAAATATAACATAAACGTAAAAATAGTTATAAAATATTTATGTTCTAGGGCTCCCCTGATTATGACTACTGCCGTAACATTTTAAGAAAGGCAATAAAGCTCTATGGCTACAAGCAAGATTCGGTCCTGGACTTTGATAATTTAGAAGGTTGGGGAATCAAGAAAATTACTTCAAATAAAAAAATAGTGACCCACTTCAGTTTCTTAAAAACGAGTCCCCTCCAGCCTCTCAATTCCAATATTGTTTTTAAAAGACCGAAACTGCGTAAACAGGGCAAAGACGTCAAAATACAAGACAGTATGATGAATTGGTCTAAAATTTTGATAGATCCTGAAAATATAATTAGGCAGGCTAGGGATAGGACAACGACAGAAGGCAGTGACCCAGGAGTTGGTTTAACTTCCTTGGATATAGATAGCATGAATCCCACACAAGAAATGCTTAATATATTTAATAAATGTATGGAAAGGGAAACATCTCCAAGATATAAAACTGAAAGGTAATAAATAACAAACAATACGGTATTTATTTTTTACTTAATATACAAATGCATAATTAATATTGATTTCTACTAGTGATTATTGGAAAAATCATTATACACTATATTCTCATGTTAAATTGGTAACTGTTTTGATTTACAATCCCTTTTTATGTTGTAAAGTCCCTCACAATTGTTGCCATGTTTTCATGATTTCCAATATTTTCTCAATTTTTTCCTATTATTCTCTCTTTTTTTTCACTATTTCAGATTTCTATTGTACCTTGTTCACCTGTTTCCTGGTCATTATAACTTCAGTCTATTTTTTGGCCTTTTTAATTAGTTTCTTACGAATATTGTTATTTATTTATTTATTTTAATATGTGCCTATAATACCTTATTCTCCATGTTTTTATTACTCTATCTTTTTAATTGTCGACGATTATTTGACGATTTTGAATTATCTATTCTGTATTAATATGGGGGTGATTATAATCTATAAATTAGTAGTAGAAGGTAAGCCACTTGAGGACACTTTGGCAATAATTTCCACCATCATATTGTGAAATATCTTTTTAAAATAAATTAAAATAATAATTTAGAATAGATACAGATCATTCGTTTAACCGAGATTGTTCTAAACAGATTGCAAATATTTAGATTTATAAACTTATAGAAAAATCGTGGTTTGCAACACATGTATTAATAAGTGACTAAAAGAACAATAAATAAACTGGTAATGGCCAATAAAGAACTTACATAATTTTTAAAATTTTTATATAAGATAATTTTATTGTTATAATAATTGTTAATAGTATTATAAAATTATAATGTTATTATAATAGTGAATGTGAGTGAAAATGTTACATTTAAAGTTCTTCACTATGTAATAAGTTCCTGCTTTACGAGTGTGTATGACAGGTGTTAAAAATTAGAAACTGGGACAACAAACCAAACATAAGGTATCTAATAATTTAAAACTTTGAATACCGCGTTCTGTAAAATATGTTTAACGACTATTACGAATTAAAAAAGAATGTTTTAACTCTTACACTACAATTAATTTAGAAAATGATAGGCAATTTAAATATTTAAGTATCTGGTACCTAGTCTAATAAGTAACCTCTTTCGCCGATTAGGACGCTGCGATCTCAAAAACATTGTTCTAGAAAGTCTAGCCGTTTTTAGGTATACATGTAAAATTCCAGATTGATGCAGCCATTAGTATATTTTTGGCAGCTGTATACAGTTGGCGTGTTTGGAAAATGACGCAATGGCAAATGGAGAAAACGTCGATCTCTCATTACACAGTATTGAGCAGTATTTGAGAAATAAAATAGCCAAGGAAACAAAAAAAAGTTGTATAAATATTATGGGACCAATTCTCCTTCATCCGTTCAAAGCAAACATCGAGAATTACCGACTATCACATTTGTATAAATTAGTAACTAAAATCATAACCAACCGCCTAACACATAAGCTCGATTTCTATCAACCTATCGAGCAGGCTGGATTCAGAAAACATTTTAGTACCATAGACCACTTGCACACCGTAAGAACACTGATAGAAAAATGCACCGAGTTTAATGTTCCAATTCATATGGAGTTCGTCGATTTCCATAAAGCATTCGATTCCATCGAATTATAAGCAGTGCTTGAATCTCTAGAAAATGCACGTATAGATTCAAGATACACTAACATAATTAAAAACATATATGAAAATGCCACCATGCAGATAAAGGTGAACGAAAGCACAAAAACTAATCCCATAAGACTACACCGGGGAGTAAGACAAGGAGACACCATCTCTCCCAAACTATTCACCCTTGATCTAGAGGACATTTTTAAGAAACTAGAATGGAACAATAAGGGTATCAACGTCGACGGATCATACTTAAACCACTTTCGATTCGCAGATGACATAGTTTTAATAGCCGATAATATCCAAGAACTAAATGATATGTTACAACAATTAAATGCAGTTTCAGGAGCGGTAGGCTTGAAAATGAACTACAGAAAAACAAAAATACTGAAATACAAAAAACAATACAAAATCATACCAAAGAAAATGTTTAAAACTTTATGTATATCTAGGTCATGTTATCAAACTAGGAAAACCAAATCAAGATGCTGAAATTAAAAGAACACAACTGGCATGGGGCGCTTTCGGCAAACTAGCATATATCTTGAAAAACACCTCCATTCCTGTAAACTTAAAGAAAAAGGTGTATAACACATGTATACTACCAGTTTGTACACTTCCCGTCATATAAAACTGGTACACTTTTTTTCCCAATGTAAACCTGTATTCAGACTGGACACAATGGTTCGTGAATCAATTCGTTGTTGCCATCACAGATAACGGAATTTCAGTAAATTTAAGTAAAACGTAAAAAATAACGTTCAAAAATTATTTTTATTATTAACAACAGTATCTAATAAATTTTTTCGAACATTGGAATGCAGCTACTGTAATTTTATACTTTAATTACTTACAGAACACAAACTGTTAACTGTATGTTATGTCAATAAGTTTAGTAACATTAAACTACCTAAATTAATTTATTATTTATTACATGAACGATAAATGTGAAAAACTAACATTATACTTTATTCTACGTAGATTATAAACTATAAAATATCCGGGGTGAAAATCGTCTGATTTTGTTTTTTAGCCACTTTTAGCTAAATTCGTCTTTTGAGATATACTCTTTCATTTTTTTTTCTGCTAAGAGCGTAGGCGCAAAATTTCGGACCAATGCTTTTTAAATGCATTCATTTTTTCAAATCCTGAAAAAACATAAGTATTTTTGAAAAATTTAAACTCAGAATGAAAGATAACATTACCGAGGGCCGAAAGTCCCTTAAAACTTCTATAATGTTTATTTTAGTAAGTTACAGGGGTGAAAAAGAAGAGAAAATTAACTGTGATTTTTAATTTCAAATATCTCATTCAAAAGAAACTTTTTGTTTATTCTAAGGGACTTTCGGCCCTCGGTAATAATGTAGTCTTTCATTCTGCGTTTAAAGTTGTCAAAGATATTTATTAGTTTTCTCAGGATTCGAAAAAAATGAATGCATTTAAAAAGAATCGGCCCGAAATTTTGCGCCTATGCTCTTAATTAAAAACTGAAATATTTAAAATATTCTTTTTCTGCACAATACGTTTTCTTATTTAGACAATTTTATTTTCTTTTCTGTTTGCTGCAAATGCTAATGCATTTTGTTTTTCTAGTTTTAATTTTTAGTGGCCCTAATTTAAAGCGAATTACTAGAAAATCTATTTATATTGAAAGATTTTTTTCTAGATTTTATTATGGTTACATAAACGTTACATCCTATTATGTAGTAGTATACTGGGTCGGCATAAGTCAGGCAACAAATTTGCATTAAGAATTCTCCAAAATGAACATTAATACTCCTTTTACATGCAGCTCACTTCCGCGGCAGTCAGCAGGGAATTGAGCAGGCAAGTTGGCACCTTCAGTATGTAAATAGGTCACGATACGAAATCAAAGGACTTACAGTGCGAGTGACAGTGACTGTTTACATGCTGCTCGCTGTCTTGTCGGTGCACGGACTTATTTGTTTATTGTTTGGTAAATTTTTCGTTAACTATGGTTGAGTAGAGCAACGACCAAGCGCTGAAGTTTTTACAGCTATTTGCTAGTAAGAGATTATTGTGGGTTTGTAAATCAAACAATGCAGTTTGTCCTTTAAATTTATATTTGGTCCTTTAAAACGATATTAATTACTTACTTGCTGGTGATGATACTTTAAATAAATAATACAATCTTTGGTCTGGCCCCAGTGCCCGAATATCGTAATGGTATTGCCAAGCGTATTTTTGATGGTATTGGCATTCTTACTTTAGTCAGTTTTTTTATCATGGGCTCAATTTTAAGCAGCAAAAATTTAAAATCTATGCGTGACATTCTGCAAAATTTAAAAAATTCTCCGGATTCCTCACAAGTCAGTTCATTGAAAAAGTTTGAAGTCATTTTGAAAGTTGAAGTTAAAAAAGTCATATTTCATCTGTAAAAAAATGTTTGAAGTCATTTTCAGATTATTATCCAAATTAAAACTTTTTCGGCATCGACGTTTTTTTCTACCTCATTTGTTTTTAAAACGTTAAGATATCTTTGGAAATTTAAAACACACAGAGCTGTCGCCGCTGTAATTTCTATGCCCCCATTGCTGATGGTACACTGGCAGCATTGTGGTAGCTGTATGTAAACAGTAATTTGTCTTAAATGCTGCCGTGGAATTATTTCGGGCAGGACAGTGGGCAACGCGAGTAGCAGCAGCAATGGCTGCATGTAAAGGGGGTATAAGGATAAGGTACTCCCGCACACATGCCGCGTAGTACGGCGAAGCTCCATCCTGCATGAAATGACGGATGTTCGGTTCGCGAGTGTTTGATCGTTGTCCATTTGCCCACGATCTATATAAATCTTCGAGTATTTCCGATTTTTGCCATGCCGATTTTTAGAGAGCGTTGTCTGATTTATGCCGACTCCCGTAGTGTTCTATTTATTGTTTGTGTTTTTTATATGTGTTGTAATATTAAACTTTTTTAGTGTCGTTCCTGATAATGTGGAGGGATATACACCGGCAATGATGAGTGTATATGCCAAAATACTAGAGAGAAAAGAACTCGAAGCTGTGATGGTTAAAAGCAACAATGATCGACAAGTTTCTAATAAAAGAGGATGTAGAAAAGGTGTCAAAAGATCTGAAAAACCCCTAGAAAAAGATGTTGAACCTAAATCTAAACCGAAAGGTAATGCTTTTTATAAAGTTTCATTCCTGTTATTAATTGGAAGCACACTATAATATATTTTTTACTCTATTGAGATTAAAGTACAACTGCGGTCACTGAATAGTTTACACCTTAATTTTTACATTGTAATACTGTAAAATTGCAGTGTTGTACGAATTTGCTAAATGTCAAAGTGCTTGTAAAAAATTTCGTGCGGATAAAAAAATAAAGTAAAAAGCTATTACACGCGTCCAAAATGCCTAGAATGCATTTGAATCATGCGCAACACAAAGAGCAATTGTCAAACTCGAAGAACAGCAAAAACTTCTTTCTATAATTTCCATTTTGTTACATTTTGTAAAGTAGATTTATTTTATTTTGGTTTTTTAATTTTAATTAATCTATTCTGTCTGGACCCGCCACTGGTAACGTCACTGACGTAAACGAGGTAAAAATTCAAAAAATCGGCTACTATAATTCTAAATATGTAAGCATGTAAACTATTCAATAAACGCAGCTATAGATCAAACAAAAATGGTCTTGTTGAAATAAAAAAATAACTGTTATAATCAATCAACTCACAATTTATTGTAATAAAAATTACATTTTACGTTTGATTTGACGTTTCGATCTCCAATGAGGAAGTCGTTTTCAAAAAGATTATTCTAAAACACGAAGTTATCTTAATGTGTACTTGTTTATTTATTAGTGCGTTGGTTCAGTCAGTTTGACAGGTTACTTACTTGGCCCCGATCTTGTAGCAAATAGCCATGTTTTGAGTTGAAATTCTGTTGTATTCTCGGACTAATATCAAATTCTGTTTTTTTGAATGTTTATTTGTAGATGTGTCTCTGATCTTGCATTAATCCATTAATGTTGGCATATTCTTATTGCTGACTTCTTCTTATAGTATCAAAATCAGGGTCTGCTACATTTTGTTGATGGTTTGCTATACATTTTAGTTCACAAGTAAGATAATTACTATTTAAATGGGAAATAAGCCACAATTAAAGGTTAAAGTAATTTTATTGACGTTTCAATTTCCACTTCGGAAATCGTTCTCAAAATACAAGAAGTGGAGATTGAAAGAACGATTTCCGAAATGGAAATTGAAACGTCAATAAAATTACTTTAACCTTTAATTGTGGCTTATTTCCCATTTAAATAATAATTACTTTAAAATGCCACAAGAAAATAGCTTCAGAACAATATTAAGTAAGATGTGGGCTGCCTCTTTAATTTTTTTCTTTTTGTAGTCTTTTTCTTTCATTGAAAAATAAGGCTATTATCGAGCATAAGTTAATTAAATCTAGCCCAAGTACTTTCGCTTAAAATAGCATCTTCAGGGGCATCTGAAATAAGCCAAGAAAACGGTTTTTAGATAAAGGAAATTAGTTAACTTCGATAAAAAAACTCTATAGTCTATATGTCATCTATATGTCATACTTCATCAGCTGATTTTTTCAGTAGTAGTTCTAGTTGGACCTTTGGCCAATGAGAACTTATACAGAATTTTAATATGTGCTGATCACAGATCCATAACTTTGACTGCCTATCAAAGTTGTCATTGTCACATGTCACCGTATCATTTCCGCTTAGATCAGTATCCCTCCAGATACTGACAAAGAATGTAGCGTAGAATCTTTAAAGTAATTTTAAACTGTTTGTCCCCATTTTAGTGTAGTGTTTTGTACAATTTTATGTTATTATTAATGGTTCCACATTCTACGCTTGCCGGATAGTTTATATTTTGACGAAGTAAGTTTAAAACGTTAATCTCAAAAACTTTTTTTCATCCATTAACTTCAAGTTTTTTATCGAAGTTAACCAATTTCCTTCATCTAAAAAACGTTTTCTTGGCTTATTTCAGATGCCCCTGAAGATGCTATTTTAAGCGAAAGTACTTGGGCTAGATTTAATTAACTTGTGCTCGATAATAGCCTTATTTTTCAAAGTTCATTTATTCGAGCATTCAACCTCATTTCAATCCAATTTTTCTTTCATGACTATGGATTATTGATGCATCTTTCCATTGTACTCTGTGCTCATTTTCTCAGGCACGTTTGTATATCTGAAACTGTTGAACTAATTAAACAAATTTAAGTATGAGAGGAATTTATCGAAAAATCCTTTGCGGATGACAGACCTGAATTGCAATAGACGTCGATATGTGAGATGGGAGTACCCCTAATCCTAGATGTAGAAGTAAAAAAAGCGATACAATGTGCAAAGAATTGGAAAGCTTATGGACCAGACGAAATAGAAATAAATGTAATAAAACTAATAGATGATAACAACATAAAACGACTAACACATCTTTATAACAACATATACGAAAGCGGTGTAATACCAAAGGAATGGCTTATCTCAGAGTTTATAGCTATACCAAAGAAATCCAGTTCCCGCAAATGCGATGAATTTAGGCGCATTAGCTTAATGAGTCACTTACTAAAAATATTCTTAAAGATCATATAGAAAATAATTTATAAAAAATGTGAAATAGACATAAGTGACTCTCAGTTCGGATTTCTGGGAACAAGAGAGGCGCTGTTTGCGACTCAAAAACTCATTCTATCTCAATCACCATAAAAAAGTATATCTGTTTCATTGACTACCAGAAGGCCTTTGATAGAGTCCAGAATGAAAAATTATTGTATGAACTATAGAAAATGAAGCTAGACACTAGACAAAAAGTGCCCTTATACAAAGAGGTGTCTTCAGATACTCTGAATGCATATTCAAATTGGTATAAGAATAAACAGTCAATATATTAACAATTTCAGGTATGTAGACGATACCGTTCCAATTGCATAAAAAATGGAAGCCTTACAAAATATACTAGACAGAGTTAATAATGCTGACTACTAATGGGATTGACAATAAATCTTTAAAAAACTAAAGTAATGGTGATTAACCAAACCGATTAAAATAACACTCAATTCGAAAAAGTTCACGAATACAAATACTTAGGATTAGTACTAAATGATAAGTGGGATCCAGACATCCGAATTAAAGTTATTAAATGCTACGTATTGTCAGTCCTTCCGTATGGTGTTGAAGCCCGAACATTAAAATTAATTACCTTGAGACAGCTAGAACCCTTTGAAATGTGGCTTTAGAAATGAATTAAAACTCATAACAACAATTACGAAAAGAAAGATCACGTACCTAGGCCACATAATGAGAAATGACAAATATAACCTGCTACGATTAATAATTGAAGGGGAAGATAGAGGGCCAAGAGGAGTTGGCAGAAGAGTCATGTCATGGCTTCGCAATATCAGAACTTGGACGGGCATGAACGTTCAACAATTACTAAGAGTGGCGCCTATTAGAGAGCATTTTGATGTAGTGATCGCAAACCTCCAGTAATGGAGTGCATCAGAAGAAGAAGAGTTATTATAAATTACAACTCAATACTTAACTAACTACTTAACTATACTGTCGAATTATGTGGGGTGGAACATTCTCTTGAATCAGTTGCAAATGTCTTCGAATGTCTCTCATGAGGTCGTGGGCGGAATATGAATAATTTTCTTTCAGTGTTTCATAAATTCGAAGTCTTAATTGTTCTTTATCTTGGGCTTCTCAGCCTCCATGATAAACCATCCTAGACAGTAAAACCCAAAAATCCTCTATTGGATGAGTCTGGCAAGTTTGGAGGATTATCGTTTTTAGGAACAAAAGGTAAGTGGTGTTGTCGAAGCCAGTTTTGGGTATCTCTTGAGTAGTGGCGTGATCCTAATTCTGGCCAAAACATGATTTCATCATTAGTTTGATGTTCGTGGACAAACTGAAGCAATTTGGAAAGGCAGTTATCAATATAGCTCTGACTGCTTGAAGCTTCACCCCAAAGATTTTTTCATTGGCCAAGTGTACCTGCTTCAGTTGACGACGGCATCTTGATATACAAAGGAGTTGCGCTTGAGAGTATTTGTAGCACTTACGTCTCTTTTGATATTCAAGACCATTCCACCTCAATTCCAACGATATCATACTCTTATAAGATCTCTATTGACGAGCTAGTTTTCTCAGTGACATTCCAACCTGGTTTTTTGCTGTTTTTACCAATCTGGCCTCTGTGCAGTATATGCACGAGATCTTCCACTTTCTGAGAGATTCAAACATGGTATTTCCTGCTCGCGCTCAGATATTCTTCTATAAATGGTTCTGCGCGAATTGTTTTCATTCTGGAATATTTGACATATTTCAGCTTTGGGTACTCGCCCAACCAACTTGTAGATACATTTTCTTATTTATAATTTACACTACATCTCAGAGCGAAAACTTCAAAACAAATCAATTTCAACTGACAGTAAATAAAGTATAAACATTTTGAAACTTTTGTTTCCAAAGGTAACTTGATATTATTTTGTGTTTGTTAAAATTAAAACCAATGAATTTTGTGCCAAAACTTAGGACATACGTTATATGTTGAAACCTATCAATTCATTCGGCTTTTGTAAGGAACTTAGATATTGCTGTTGTTCCTTGATGTTGTAATGTGAGCGTAGCAAGTGAGTGAGAAGTTGGAATAAAGGAAGTAGCACAGAAAAAGATAATAATTATTTGAGATAATTATTATATATTCCAAATCAAATAAGGGATAATTATTACAGTAAATTTTGCATTTTAAATCACACAAAGAAATTGACCTAGTTATTGCATTGTTTGTTAATTGTTTAAACGTATAAAAAGCACGAAACTATTGTTGAAAAAAATATCAACACCCGTGACCCAAATACGAGTAATAACACCTAAGACTACAATTCAGCAACCTTGGACTATAACCGGTCAATGAGGACACCATTCGATAAAAACTAGTAGTCAGTCAGTCAGTAGTGATAACGGGGGCACCGTGACTGCCCGTTCAGGCAGTATTGCCAGGCGCCGCGCCGGGTCGACGCGGTAGCGTCGGGTACAAGACAGTTAGTTGAGTAGTCAGTAGTAGTGATACGGCGGTAGCTGTGACTGCCCGAGGCAGTAATTGCCTCCGGGAGCGTCCAGTACGCGAGACAATCGGTGATTCTCCGGGGGCCGGGTATCATCTGGCAGAGTTCGCGTGTAGTCCGGTTATTGTAGCAGCTCGAAAGTTCGCAACCCTCAACGGACCGAGTTCCAGAAGACTGAACGTGTCGTGGTTGAAGCCCTAATATACACATAAGGTAACAGATTTCTTATACTAACCTGTGTAATTATATTAGTACCACTGTCAACTCTTCACTATCTTGCTACATCGTCTCCCGACGCGCAGAATAACGTGTTAACGATTGTATTAGTAACTTCAGGGTAGATTCAATATATTGTTGACTCTAATTTGGTTTTTTTTTTAATGTTCCTTTCGTCCGACTCACTAGAGACTAGTAGAACACGAGATTCTGCGTATGCATATCTCCGGCTTCAAAAGTAAGCCCATAACCTCTGCTCTTTACAGGACCTGAGACCTAGGAGTCCTTACCCCTATCCCGAAATCCCTTATCTTCTCGTAAATCCACGAAGACGAGCCAGCCCTCCAGACCAGTGTGACCAGTATTCCTTGCAGCCGCTCGCAGGGTTAGCATCCCTTGAGGATCTATTGTGTATTTCAATGTGTTCTAGGCGCATAAAATCCTGAACATATTCTGAAAGTGTTCAGGTATGTGACTTGTTCTTGGTAACTTATTGTTGAAATGGGTCCAGCCAAGTTGATATCTAAAACTCGCCGTTGGGATATAATATACTGTGCAGTACGGCTGCAGATCACTAAAAAAGTGGTCACAGCTTGAGAGTTTAATAAAAGACATGTAGCTCAAACTGTACCTTAAAAATTAAAATAGCTATGATGATTGCCAACCTCCGTAGCGGAGATGGCACCTGAAGAAGATAACTGTAACTGATTAGATCTATATCGACGTTCATAATATAGGAGGAATGCATGATAAATGTGTTTATTTTGAAAGTCCACGTTTTTAACAAGACTCCCTTCTTAACACATTCGCTGCTGACTTTTTTCGAGAACTGTTACCCAGGAGCGGCAATAACTTTTTTGTAAAATGTCATGGTCTATGACTGGCACCGATCGGCACAAGGAATTAGATTAAAGAAGTAGAACGTTTTTCTAGAAAAATAATTTTATAGCGGAATTTTAGAAAAAATAAGTTTATTTATTCTATAAAATACAGAAAGATTCACATATTGATTTAATTTTGATTCACATATGAGCAATTTCAAAGCATTCAATACAAAATCTGAGTTCATCAATATATGTGTCGCAGTGATATGTTGTCTGCTTTCTAATTTTGTTTTCGGAGTATATTTTACAACGGTTTCTCTTTGTTTGTCACTTATTATCCATAGGAATTTTTGAAATGCTATGTCTGTAGGCAGGAATATTTCTTGTTTTTCACAGTTTGAATGGCCCGGCATACTTTCTGCCATTTTGAATCACGAAAATACCACAACAAAGAACTGGTAAAATTATTTGACACTTTAAGTCCTCATTCACACCCTGACACAGATTAACTAACTTCGACGTCGTACTAAGTAAAATATACCATCTTAAAAATCCACGGGTTCCTGTCTCCGATCGGAGTCATGCGCACCCAGCAAGGGACCACTTTGACTCCGATCGGAGTCATGCGCAGCGAAAGTGTTAAATCTTAACCTAAACAAGAAGTTGCTTTGCTTCCAATATTTACTCAATGTTTATTTACTAAATTAAAACTGTATATTGTTTATCAGACACGCAGTGAGTGCAAAAAATAATTTTTGTTTCGATTTCAGCTCGCAAAAAAGACAGTTCCTCGCAAAAGACAAAAAAAGGAAGAAGTGTACCAACTCGTAGATATTACAGGTTAAGGGGATAAAATACTGCTGGCTTGAGTAAACGAAAATCACTACATTCTTCAGAAGAGTATTACGGTATATTTAAGACTGGATTGACTACATTCATTTTAATGTCTTATATTGTTTTGTTATATTGTTTATAAAAAAATAATTTGTTTTGTATGTATTTCTTTTATTTTTAGTGAAAACTGTCACCTAAAATTCATTTGTGGAAAACACCAAAGTAAATGGTAAGAATTTTTGGTTTTCAAAATTATTGTTTATCAAAATATTTTTTATGTTAGTTATTGAGTGAGAGCGCCCCAGTGGTAAAATATGTATCTATAATAGATTTTTCCTGATATAATAAGGAAGTACATACTGCTTATATTAATATTGTGTACGATAAATAATTATATTTACCTCGGTAGTGATATTTTAAGTTAAATTTTTTTTTATTTTCATGACTAAAGTGAAACAATTTGTTATCTTCAATGAAAAATCAATTATGCAGAATTGCTCATTTTCGGTATAGGTAATATATTGCCCAGAATATATATCAATAGAATAAATTGCTTTTATAAATAAAAGTATGGAATCATTTTATTTTAAATTTGACTTGTTACATATTTGCATCATGTCAAGATTTGCAAAAAAAAATTAGGACGGATGTTTCATGATACGAATCCGTATAGTAGATAGTAGCCAAACTGCACATAAAGGTGTACAATTAAAATTCATAAATTCTTCTTATTAAGTAATATTTATATAATTTCACCTATTTCAAATATCGTTTCAAATAAATTTCCATTTATTTTAATTACATAATCTTTGACCAGCTTCTTATTCTTATATATCTTTTCCATATTATCTATATCCCAACTTAGTATATTATGTTGAATTCTGATTTCTTAGTTTCAGTAGTTATCAATAGTTACTTGGACCTTTTTGTGCAATGTGGTTGATAAAGATTTTATAAGATCAGTCCAATATGTGGACGATTTGCTTCTGTTACAGTTATTCACTGCATTGATTAGTTGTTTCAATGCTCTTATATCTTCTTCTTGTATGACTAAATTATTCCAAAGATCTGTCTAATATATTTCGGTAAGTTTAAATCCTGTCAGTTGTTTTAGGGTATAGTATAAACCGTTATTCAGCGTTTGAAAATATTGAGAATAATAATTATTAAAAAATAAAATACCATCTTCTATTTTTCATGTATTTCTGCAGTAAAACAGATTTTTTCATTTTTTAAGTTTTACATTCTCCTTTTGACTTACCCCGTAAATATTCTACAAAAAATGTATTTTACCTGCTGCATTTTCTTTATAATATTTGCTTTTCTTCTGATTATGGCTATTAAATTACAAGACTGACGTAAAACATTTTAATTCCATATACATACAGATTTACTTTTTATCAATATACCACTCCCTACCCTACCCTATGAATGTACCCCTACAACGCTCCGTGCGAATCTTCCATTGTTCGAAACAATTCTGGAAGTCTTTTCTGTCTGCACCCTCAGGGTGTGTGCCATTTTTTCTTGCA
The DNA here is from genome assembly GCA_918026665.1 of Diabrotica balteata. Taxonomy (NCBI): domain Eukaryota; kingdom Metazoa; phylum Arthropoda; class Insecta; order Coleoptera; family Chrysomelidae; genus Diabrotica; species Diabrotica balteata. The sequence continues at coordinate 147,220,141 of OU898276.1, read as the reverse complement.
CGGGTTAAACTCAAAGTGCAGATTTCACGCTATGAAACATATCAGATCAAACAAAATTATTAATTTTTTTTTTGTTAAAATAACTGATTTCACAGCCTCTTCACCATTTTAGAAGGGTTCAAGGATGATTTATTTAACAAATGGCGTATATATGCCTGCAATTGTTTGACTTAGCTTATCTTAATAAGTTATCATTTAGAATTATGAACGTCAAAATGTTAAACTATTATAATTTTTCTTTGAAAACAAAATTAGCCATTAAAGTCTTTTCTTGAAATTTAATGTATCATGAAACAACAGTTTAACATCAGTTTAAAGGAAAACAAAATTTTCATTCATTTTTTTAATTTCATCGTGACAAATTTCGTTTTTTCACATTGTCAAATAAATATCTATAAAATTAAAAAATGGCAACCCAAATGGTATAACTTGAACAGAGGATTTTGCTATATGAATTACGGATGCGTAGTGACAAAGTTAATTCTAGGACACAATTTTTCGTATTTATACAATATTTTAGATCATTTCTTTGCATCATATTCATAGCACATCTTACTTAGAGGTCAAGTTATCTAGTCATATAAGTACATTCAGATATTTTAGTCATTGCGTAATGCAAACATAAAATCATAAAATCTATTCTTTTATTTAATGTTAAATTAATTGACTCTAAGAAGTTGTAAATCTAGTCTATGAAGAATTCACCGTGAAACTTATTTGCTGTTGTTAATTATAGCGAAAATTAAATACGAATGGTAGTTCCTGTTAACTGTACCACTGCGCATCCCAAGTTCACGGTAAAAATGAAATTTGTCAAGCTGTAGATTGAAGACAACGCAAACTGAAATATATATAAAACATTGAACTGTTTTTTGATAAAATGGTATATATTAACATATTCTAATGTTTGCCTAACTCTTCTGAAAATTTTTCGTTCGTCATTATTGTATTTATTTAGTTCACACGTTTTGTTATTTATGTTTTGTATTAATACTATTTTTTTAAATAATAAATAATTTTTAAAAATCAGTTTTTTAATTTGAATATAATAGGTAATTTGACATGACATATTCGCTGTAAAATTAATACAAATTAGGTAAATTGTTGAAGATGGTAAATTAAAAATTACTAAATAGTGGAAATGTTATTTCTTAATACAAGTATTGGTATTCCTTAATCCTCATCATCACTGATTCCACAGCCCTAAAATAAAGTTTTGAATTTCCCAAAAATTCTTCGACGTTCAGTTCTATCCGTTCATAACCTTTGCCAGTTTGTCTTCATCTACACTATTCTTCCATCTAAGTTTTGGCGTAAGACATATACGTCTATTTTTGGGCTGCTGTATGAAGATCGTGCTTCCCATTTCAGTCTTCCTATTTTTCTTAGAGATACCGGTTCTTTTCCACTTATGTGTTTTTATTTGTTAAATATTTCATAGTTGTATCTCCTCCCCAAATATCATCTCACATGCCACTCAATTATTCTAAATACCTACGTATCAGAAATTTTTCGTTAAAAAATATGTAACAAGTTTTCGTCTCATTTGAAAATGGTCCATGTTTGAGATGTATCAGCACTGATAAAATAAAGATTTGCATATTGTTATTTTTGTTTTGTGGCTTAAGTTCTAGCTTTTTAGTGACTAGTCATTCTAAAACTAGTTTACAAGATTTATTCTTTGTTTTTTCTGTGCATGTGAATGTATGTTACTTCACTACTAATTCTCTAGTTTGCTTTTTTACAGTTTGTCTGAAAAAATCGAAATTTATCTTATTTTCTATGCTTTTGTGTTGGGAGCACTGATTACCTTATGCTTTACATTCAGTTGTGTTTTTATTGTCACTCGTATGTCAGATTTATACCAGTGATTTTGTATGGGAGTAGTCCATCTTGTAAAAAGCCTCTCACTTTATTTAACCTTGGAAACTGGCAGTAAAATTGTTAGCTACTCAATTTATACAGCTACCTCCAATCGGAGTTCCTATCTTCCTTTCGCCTTTTAAATTGGACTATAACAGCGAACAGATAATTAGTATAACTATATATTTCTGTTTATTGCAATAAAAGAATGAGAAAGTCACAAAAAGTGGCAAGAATTTCAGTGAGAAAAGACTACTTAATATTTTATCCAGTGTTCCTATGTACTTTAATAATTAAATAAAAAATGTATGACTGCATAGTAATAAAGCTTTTTTAAATAAAATGTAGAAAACTAAATTTTAACTTCGTAATTTTTAAGTTTTTCTAAACCAGTGTAATCGTAAATTTAAGATGTAAGAAAATTGTAAATTTAATTTAGAGTTGCAAAATTGTAAACGAATGTTTAATGTAATAAATTGTTCCAAGATAAATGATAAAATTCCATGTATTTTTTATTAATTCATACTACTGCTTTGGAAGATATTCCGGTTATAAAAATTAATAGTCGCAGAATGGCCTTTTTTTAAATGGTTTTCATTTATCTCAGGCCTTGAAAACCTAGGACTTAGTTATAATTCCACAAAAACATTTTTCGTTTTTATAAATTTGGTACGTATTTTTTCAATTCCACCATTTATTTCTGATGTGCTGGCCTCCTAGCGTTAGGGTTTCATTAGTATTTTTGTTAAGTTTAGTATTAGGGTTTCATTAGTTTCATAAGTTATTTGATTTTGAGAGAAAGATAGAGAGAGAGAGAGCCCATATTCTCTACTGCATTTTAATAGTTTATTTAACATTTCAAGATTTTCTGAATTATAGATTATTATTACGGTGTCATCAGCTTGTCTAATATTTTTAACTAAAAAACAGTTTCCCTTTATCTCTGCTGTTTCTGATTCAATAATATCCAGTTCTACTTCCTTGTAGTAATCATTAAATAATAGAGGCGACAATATACATACTTGTCTGACTCTTATTATTTCCACTTTTTCCTTTATTTCACTTCTAATTGGTGATTATAGTCTATCTATCTATAGCTCAAAATCTATTCATGTGTTGAATATAGGCCTCTCCCATTTGTCTCTGTCTTCTGTTTGTCTTTTGCTGAATGTCATCTTTCCATCTCATTTGCGGTCGACCTCTTGACCTTTTTGCAGTATATGGTCTCCAGCAGCCAATTTCTTTATTCCATCTTCCATCCTGATATCTTTCGTTATGCCCAGCCCATTTCCATTTTAATTTCAATGCATGTTCGACAGCGTCTGTTATTTCGGTTTTGCATCTTATCCACTCGTTTCTCTTTTTATCTCAACGATATTCCCAACATTTGTCTTTCCATAGCTCTTTGAGTTTTCTTTATTCTAAGTTGCTCTTGGTACACGTCCACGTCTGGGCACCATATGTCAGAACAAGTAGGACGCATGAATTAAATACCTTCGTTCTTAATTTTAAAGGTATTTTTTGGTTTTTGATAGTATATGAGAGTTTTCCGAATGTAGCCCACCCCATTCTTATTATTCTGGTTATTTCTTTAGTCTGGTTACTTTTGTCTGCTCTGATAGCTTGTCCTAAGTAAATATATTCTCGGACGTGTTCTATATTTGTTCCACCTATGGTAATTACTGATCTGTCTTCTGTATTAGTCATTATTTTATTTTTCTTTAGATTCATTTTTAGTCCTTTCTCAAGAGATGTTTTTTCTAGGTCTGAAATCATTATTCGTAGTTGTTCCATAGTTGTTGCTATCAGGAGTACATCATCGGCGAATCTTAGATGATTCTTAGATCAGTCTATAGATTTAAAAATGTCTTCCAACGTCAGAGTACATAGTTTGGGTGAGATTGTCTGACACCTCTACAAATTCTAATTAATGGAGTTTGCAAATCTCTGTCTAGCTGAATTCTAATAGTGGCATTTTGATATATATTGTGGAAGGGAAGGAAGGTTTATTGGACTAGGTATATAGGAATAGGTATATTGAAAAGTTGTATTCGTTGGTCTTTTCTATCAATATTTTAAGAGCGTGAAGGTGGTCGGTTGTGCTGTAAACCTTTCTAAATCCTGCCTGCTCAACTCGTTGGTATGCATCAAATTTGTTCTTTAGTCTAGTTGTGATCACCTTAGTGAAAGTTTTATAGATTTGTGACAAGAGGGATATTGGTCTATAGTTAGCTAATTTTGATCTATTTCCTTTCTTATATTTCAGAATTGTGTAATCGGTGATTATGGTAGAGGTTTGATATTGATTTTATATATCGTTCTTCAAATGGGAAACTCCTATGTCTAATAAACATCGTTTGGCGTTGGCGTTCGGTTCCGTTCAAAATGAAACAACTTTATGTTTTGCCGTTGGCCGTTGCACAGAATACACCAACCCTTCTGTGGTTGTAGCATTGAGCAAAAAGACAAAAGAGGGAATGTAAAGGTAGTGGGGGCAAAAATATTGTTAGATAGGAAGTGCCATCTTGAGAGGCCAAATTAAACAAGGAAAGAGAGTCTTTCCTTGTTTAAGAAATCAAATTTAGTTGGGTTATGTTATTATTTGTCCCAACTGTCACATGAAATCTTATCTATATTGAAGTTTTTAACAATTGTTTCACATTTTAGACTGTTATCGTTAATATTTAATTAAAACTTTCTCGTCTAGGACACATTCTGAAAACTATTTTATAGCTACTGTTAATAAGTGTCGGAAAATTTAAATTTGGCTCATTCGCATTTTCGGATATGTCCGCCATCAGAGGCCACTTTTTTGGTCTCCTTTTCATAACGATACGATTAGATTCCCTTTTTTGTCTTTTTGCTCGATGGGTTGTAGTCACGATCACAGAACATAAAAAAACTGTATCTTTGTCATCGCAGCCAATAGCAATACCGAAAAAGTGACAAGGTTTGTCAAACAAATTTATTTGTTTATGTTTCCACGGGTTTATGTAAATGGTCTTTGGGGTTTATAAATTGGAAGAGTTTAGATAATAACAAGCCTCTCTTCAACATAGATTCCATCAGAGCAATAGTTTACATTTAATTTTGGTTTTACCATTTGCAGTAATTTTTTAAATACTGGAACCTGCATCCTGGTATATTCAAAAAACTGCTGGATATCCCAGTTTTTCATATTTTTATAATATTTAAAATTACCTCTTGTCTTTCTGTTCTGGTTAATGGGCCTCCGTTTGTATCGACGTTGTCTTTTATTTCGAGGGCTCAGTGCTGCTCGAATACAAAGTATCAGTGCCACTGCACCTAACAAAGGCCAAGCATTTTCCATTGTATAAATTTTCAAGCAAAAATTATTAATACCAAATCAAAAATGTAAGGTTAGAAATTTAGATGTGATCTTTAACGTCAACCAAAAGTTTATAAATGCAGTCTATGATAGCCAGCGCCAACGTAAAGTTTATAAATCATCCTTTAAACAGTCGTAATATCTAACCATTTGGAACTACCAGTAGTTCTTATAAATTTTTAAGGTCGATTCGACAATTTGTGACGATAAGACCTTAGGTAGATTTAACTCTTAACAGCCCGTTCTAATGGTACAAATTCGATTTTTTGTTCGAATCCAAAATGTTTTAAATGGGCGCATTCCGACTATTCGATCGTATATCACGCTCGAAAATTTTATCTTGTTTCCAAATTTAGTGGCGCTGTATCTAGGTGCACTCCTCCATACGATTCGAATTTTGTCTGTCGAACATCAAAAAAGCATAGGTAAGGGATTTTTTAGTTAGTTGTTTACTGTCTCTCAGGTAGTGTAGTAATACTAGATGGATGAAGTAGACGTCGAAATTTTATTTAGTTTCTTTAGCAATATATTTACTCAGATGTTCCTTCTGTTTTGTTATTTTAGATGACAATACATCATAACCAACGTATTGACATCTATTATTCACCGTTGTCACAAACCAACTAAAGCTAAAGATATTTGGTTCGATAATATTTCGTTTCGAATAAATTATCGTGTCGTGCATGCAATCTTAAGGGGTTGTATCGATTCGATTAAAATATCCTTTCGAATAACTTATCGTATCGTGCATGCCATCTGAACGATCTGTTATATACCATTAACACCGTATTGACATCCATTATTCACCGTTGCTACAAACTAACTATGGCTCTGGGCTAAAGATATTTGATTCAATACTATTTCTTTCGAATAAATTATCATATCTTGCATGCTGTCTGAACGGGGTGTTTCGATTTAAATATCGTTTCGAATAAATTATCGTAGCATGCATGCCGTCTGAAGGGGCTGTAATTTATGTGTTTTTTGTCCAAATTCAATGGTGTATCATTGAGAGATAAAGGAACCAGTTTTTTTACACGGAGTATTTGAAATATTTATGAAGTTGAACTCAAAACATCGACTCTTAACCCTTCTTGATCTTAAACAATTCTCTTTTTTATTATTCATCATCTTCTGGGCCTTTTCACCTGATAATGGTATTGGTAAGACAAACCTTTCAATATAGAGACTAATAATTAGGTTGAGTATATACTAACTGGGAGAACAGTAGTTTAAAATATTTTCTCATATTTAATTTTTTTGTTAAAAATTACGATTGAATATTACGTGCGGAAATAACTACAGGGTAGCGAAAAAGAATGGATACACGGTAATTTCATTGAAACCAATGGATTTGTATATATGAAATTTTAGGATCGTGAATGCTATAATATTCTGCATTTTCTAGAGAACATGTCAAAATTTATGTGACGTCATCGTTTAGCGAATTCAATATACAGCATACCAAAAAGGTACCATATTACTTATGAAAAATTCTATTACAATTTTATTAATCCATCTTTAGTTTTCACTATTCTTGGCACACCACTGATAGGTTCATTCATACTTTACAACTCCTAGGGATTATAGCTAACGCCATGGCGTTTAAAATCCTATTCTTGGGCGAGGTGGATTTTCCTTCCTTTGAACTTTCCAGTCTTTAACATTCATTGTTCTTATACCATCTTCTACATTATCCAGTTATCTTCTTCTAGGCCCCCCTCTACACCTGGCTTTAGTGGTGTCCAGTTAGTTATGCTTCCAGCATATCCGATTGTGGGCGTCTCTGTATGTGTTTTATCCATTCTAAGCGAAGAGATTTTATGTATCTGACTATATTTTCTCCCTTTAATTCTTCTTCAATTTCAGCATTTGTTTTCATTCTTCTTTCTCCCTCTCTTGTTATATTGGGGCCCAATAGGAAATGGAGAGATGTAGTGATGGAAGATGTCAGAGAGATGGGAATCAAAGATTGGAAGCTGTTAACTAATAATAGAAAACGATGGAAATTATCCATCCAGCAATGAGCCTAAAAGGACTGTTAGCGCTGTACATACATACATATTCAGTATTTATAAGTAATTTAATAATAATGGCAAAAATACCAGAAAAAGAATGAATCCAAAAACCAATGTTAATTGGTTCTGTTGATAGAAAACGTACTTAAGAAGAAGTAAGTCAACCCTGTAACAATTTAAATCTTGAAATACCTTTTGTAAATATATCAACGGATTCTAAAATATTTAATGAAACCGGTAAACGGATCGCATTAAATTTGGCAGACCAAAAACTGCAACTAATGCTTCTTCTTCTTGTAGTTCCTTCTCCTATCGGAGGTTGGCTATCATCACAGCTATCCGTACCTTATTGGCGGCTGCTCTGAAAAGATCTACTGAGCTGCAACTATACCACTCTCTTATGTTTCTTAGCCAGGATATTCTTCGTCTTCCTATGGATCTTTTACCCTTGATTTTGCATTATGAGCCTTAATATCTCATATTTCGCACCTCTGATAATGTGGCCTAAATATTTCAGCTTTCTTGTTTTGATGTGCTTTATGACCTCGTAATCCTTTTGTAGCCTTCTTAACACTTCCGCATTTGTAACTCGTTGGGTCCATGGTATTTTCAAAATCCTTCTATAGCACCACATCTCAAATGATTCCAACTTCTTTATATTATCCACTTTTAGTGTCCAGCTTTCCATTCCATACAACAAAGTCGAGAACACGTAGCATCTTAAGGATCTTATCCTCAGATCCAGAGGAAAGTCTCGATTGACAAACATTGATTTAATTTTTATAAATGCTTGTCTTGCAATTTCAATGCGTGTCCTTATTTCTCTACCTTGGTCATTGTTTTCATTTTCCCAGGTTCCGAGATATTTGTAGTTATTCACTCTTTCTACTTGTTTTCCCTAAACTGCAACTAATGCAGATAAGACTAAATGTTCAAGAAAATCCTAAAACATCTACGTATGAACTTTCTAGAAATTATAGTATTGCCAGGAAGACAGTACAAAATATTTTACATAAAAATAAGTTCCACCCTTGTAAAATTCAAAACCACCAAGAATTAACAGATGATTTTGATTAGAGTTTTTTGAAACTGTTTAATTCAACGGTACTGTTACAGACACAATTGCGGATACTAGTCAGATTCTAATCCATACTGTATGGATGAGACTGACACACAATATCTACTAACAATGTGTGGGCTGGTTTCGTAAAAACCATTTGATAGGTTCGTTTTTATTGATGTGTGGTTTTAACAGGATGGCGCACTTTCACACTATCAATATTTTAATAACATTTTTCCCCAGAAATGGATTGGTCGAAGAGGTGCAATTTAATGCCCGACAAGATCTCCCGATTTGATTGCACTTGATTTTTTTATTGGACTATTTTAAGGATCGGGTCTATGTAAACAGCAACTAATTTAAATGAATTCAAGGATCGCATACGTCTTGAGACGCAGGCATTTTCTCCAGAAATGATCAATGATTCTATTCGAAACTTCCAAGATAGATTGTATTCCAATTGTTCAACATTTAGATGTATTACGTCTTTGGAAATTTTTCTTATATTATAATAGTGATATGGTGTATTACATTAGTAATATAGTACTTTTTTGGTATTGCTGAAAAGACGAAAAAATAAGCTTTTCTATAATATATCGCTCAACCTAGGTTACCATTTAAAAAAATCAAGATGGCACCGATACGCTAAACGCTAACGTCATATAGACCAATGACGTATAATATATAGACTACGCAGTCCCCTATTCTCGCTATAGAATCAAGTGTCCGAAAGATCTCGGCTCAAGGTTGAAGGTATGTTTATCACAACAGCGGCGTGCTCATTTATATGTTAATGACAATAATTATTTTTTTAATTAAAATTAAATATTTATGATTTCTTTTTGTTCCCGTCTATAAGAGAAATAATTATTTTGATAAAATAGTATGGCATTTTACTAAAATAGTAAGTAAATAACTATCAACAATTTAAAATAAAATTTGCTTGTCACACAAAATGGAGTACGTCCATGATGTTTTCAAACACAAGATCAACTTCGTGATGCTTCGTAAGAAATCATGAACTTCGTGCATCTTCGTATCAAAACAATAAACAATAACAAAGGTATTCATGTTTTGGACACTTTTTAAAGCGTTCACCGAGTCTATATATTATACGTCATTGATATAGACAACCGTAAAAGCACCGAAGTAAAAGTCTGGCTAATTTGAGGGACCTTAAAATCACCTGTCACTTGTAATTTCTTGTGTTCTGCCAGTATAGAATTAGTTATGAATCTATCCATAACAGTGATTTGTTTATCAAATGGATTAACGAACGTTGTTAGGTAATATGGTATTCCAGATAAAATAACGCTTTCAGATTGAAAATCTTCTCGTATCTGCATTTTAATATTAAAATCCAGTTTTAACTAACGATTGTTCAATCTCATGCACAAGTAGTTCTTTAGATTTATTGTTGGTATATTTTTGGAAGGACTAACAGATAAGTAAATGAGCGATGTATTGTTTATAGAAAATTATTGTCATTTTTGTTTTCATCTTAAATTAAATTTGTTTAGTAAAAAATGTCTTAAAACCAAGAATAATTTTAAAACAACTTTTAACATTATAAATTAACTGTGAGTTTATCTTGGAACGACTAGTTAAAACATGATTCTTAAAAAACTAGTAAATAATAAATAAATAATGTTATTGCTTTGTTTCTTAAGTCAAAAACGTATTCTTTCTATGTGTTTCAATCAATAATAGTTAATTCCTGAATTGTCATTTGTATTCTTGACAACAGATAATATACATACGGGGTGGTCCTTAAGTAATTGTACAAAAAGAAACAGTAGATTCTACACTTTAAAATATTACGATTTAAGCCAAGTTGCTTTAATATGTGGTATGGAGGGTGTAGTATAGAGGGCGCCACATATGCTACATACATGGAATAAATTTGCACTTATCTTTTGTGCTCTTTAAATTAGCGCTATTTGTGTCAAAAAATTATACTTGTTATTAACTTTAAACTCAACAGTTTTCGAGATAATCACATTTTACAAATCAGCTGCATAATTCTGATTTAAGGCAATTACTACAGGTAACAAGGAAAAATAGACAAAAACATCAATATTTACTTCTAAATGTTGGTATAAAATACCTTTAGCTAAAGTTAATAGGTAATGAAATCTCGTTTAGGACAAAATGAACCACTTTCGCTTAAATTCCGAAATATATGTTTAAAGGTTTGGTAATTCGGTTGCAACCTGTTTGGATAACTTTTTAAATATTCCCTTTTCGCTGCACGCCAGTTGAAGCACAGAATAATAACCAATCAGAATGCCCACTCTGCTTGAAAAAATAAGTTCGCGCAGACGGAATCAGCCATGTTTTAAACGGAACCAGTGCTGTTTGGTGACATTTTATCTGGTGTGCATAGACAAATTAACCCGGTTTAATTTATTTTCGGTAAGTATAGACATAATATGCATTATTTTATTCGTACTTTTAGTTTAACAATAGATTAAATAATTTCAAATGTACTAAATTATTAATCTCTAAAAATTTAAATTACAGTTTTGTCGTAGGTTGTCACAAATTTCTCAATTCGAGTCTATGTTTCCGTTTAAAATATGGCGTGCTGACACACTTCAAAGGCGGCTTTTGAGAGTGGGCTTTCTGATTGTTATTTATTCTGTGGTTAAAGTGTTGCTGAAAATAAATAGCAATCATATCTCTCATATCCATATTAAAAAGTATATTATGTCTCGGAATTTTCTGCTTTTCTTTAATACCTAAACCCACAGAATAATAAACAATCAGAAGGGACACTCTCAGATGCCGCCTTTAAAGTTTTTCAGCACGCGCGCCATGTTTGAGGAGGACACAGACATATGATTTGTGTGGTTATGTAATTGTTTATATTTATGTTTAATTATATTATATTTATGTTATTATATCTAACAATGTTAATATAATTGTATAGTATGTCTATGATTGCCGTAAGTCAAATAAACCTGGTTAATTTTTCCATGCACACCACATAATTTCTTTAAAATCCTCCTAAAACATGGCGGAACGTCTGCGCGGAGGAGATGCGCGTACTTAATTTTCCGTGGAGAGTGGGTATTCTGTATGTTTATTATTCTGTGCCTAAACCAAAATAAACTAGATATTACAAAAATCACTGATTAATCAAAACAAGACTATTTTTAAACAATAAAATATAAATTTGATATTTGATCATTACTTTGATAGTAAAATAAATTATTATATAAAATAAATAAAATGTTTAAAAATAAAATTTGAAAGGAATTTATTAACAACTAACGTTAAAACATATATGATGACTAGAAACGAATTGAAGAATCGATGTGAAGACCGTTATTTCGTGACGCTACTCATGACGCTGTCTCGTGGCGCTTCGTTCGTGACGCTCGTCTCAGTATTTTACTATAGAAACAAACTTATACAACGCCTTTATAGAAGCGATAACGGTTTCAGGAAATTGTAAACATGATGACGACCCACTTGTGAATACGGACACGGCACCTAAAGAAGAAGATAAAAACTTCGCTTCAATAAGACATTTAGCAACCATAACAAACTATTTTGTGATCTTAAATTACCATTTTTGAGTTGTTTTTATAAGAATAAACTATTAATTATGCTTATCAGCAGGTATTCAGTGCTTTATCGCAAAAATATTACAACTAAGAATTATTATGCAGTTAATTTATAAAATACGATTATCTCGAAAACTATTGAGTTTTGAAGTTATTAAAAAGTATACATTTTTTGTGTTAAAATAATGTATCTTTAATATTTTTTAACAAAAATAGCGCTAACATGAAGAGCAAATAAGCTAATATAAAAGTTATAGCGAAAATAAAATTTTAAATTTCCACTTTAACACCCTGTATCTTTCTTAATACTTTAATAGTGTAATATTTTAAAGTGTAGAATGTAATGTTTCTTTTTGTACAATTACTTAAGGACCACCCTGTATATTCATCGGTATATTAGGCGTCACGTCCCTATCGCCCGTATCATCAAGCCCTTATCTATAGCTGTATTGTTCGCCGTAGGCCGATCAGACAATACATTATAATACTTTTCTTAATTAGTACCCTAACTTAAAAAGAACAAATATCTTCCATAATCGTTTATTTTATAAAAAATAATAAATTGGTTGCCCATGTAAGTCCATTTCAAACCGGGTCGTAGAAATAGTTTATTTTATATTTTCTCATATTGTATGGAAATAAAAATTTAAATGAATTTGATCCTTTAGCTTTGAGCGGTCCGTCCAGCAACAAAGTTACTTGTAATTAGTAAACAAGATCTCAGCGCTATACAACTAATTGTCAACAATGAACCGATAACAAAAGTTAATCATTTTAAATATCTAGAATGTTGGATAAACGAGACACTAAATCCGGATGAAGAAATTAAAACTAGTATAGAAATTGCAAGAGGAGCATTTATGAAACTTCGAGATGTGGTTATATCGAAGAATTCTCAGAATATCATGGGTTCAACACATTTCAAACAGAGAAGTCTTGAACAGAGTAGGTCAAGGTGAAGGTTACTTAATAAAGATGATAAAAAGGAGAAAACTCGAATATCTGGGGCATATAATGAGAGGAAGCAGACACAGGATAATGCAGTTGATACTCAACGGAAAGATCGATGGAAAAAGAGGAATTGGTAGGAAGAAATACTCATGGCTCCGAAACCTTCGTCAATGGACTGGCTTATCAGCAGATGAATTATTACATGCCGCGCAAGATCGAGAACGATATCTGCAAATCGTCATGAAAGCTACCCACACCTAAAACTTATGCACGTTACTCAAAGAAGAATTCCAGCGATTCGTGCAGTCAAAATTTCAACACATACATAGTCGTAAATAATAAATTTCGATTCGGCATTAAAAGTTACGTGGGAAAAATCATGATACAGTTATATTAAAAAAAAAGGGAGAAGTATTAGAAAGAGAAGTTAACGTCATCCTATTTGTGTAAAACCGGCTGGGATTTTTAGAGGTTATCAAATGTCACAGGTTATTAAAAATATAAATCATTGGCGTTGAGCATTAATTAGACGAAACCATTTATTCAACAATTATATAAAGAATAATTTTAATGACTGTTACAAATAGAATTTAGTATTTGGTGATAGAACCGTCTGCTTCTATAACTATATTTAGTCTATTTGGCATACTTTGAATTATATTAGATATCATATTTAGATCAAGATCTTCCCAGCACTCTAAGATTATATCCCACAATTGATCTGAATTTTGTGGCATAAAATTTCTTTTATATATTTTTTTAACAATTATGCCCCAAATGTTTTCCATAGGATTTATATCCTCATCTGTGCGCAGGCCATGGCAATACTTCCAGGTTTTGCGTTTGAAACCAATTCCTTACGGCATGGGCAGTGTGGACTGAACAATTATCTTGTTGATATATAAAAGTATTATTAGGATAGAATTGCTCAATAGAAGGGAGCATTACGTGTTCCAAAACGTTAATGTAATTATCGGCAGTAAATCTTCCCTCTAATCGCCAACAAACACCAGATCCATGTATACTAATCCAACCCCATACATTTACAGAGAAACGTCCAGATTTATTATGAGAGTGAATATATCGTAATAAAGAGCAGAGTTGAACAAGCCAGAAATGCTTTTTTGAGGCTTCGTAAGTTTCTGACTGATCGCAAATTGGACTTCAACCTCCGATACAAGATGCTTAAGTGTTACGTGTGGCCTGTTCTCCTGTACGGAATGGAAGCATGGACGTTAAAGGCCAGTTCCATTAACAAACTTGAAGTGTTCGAAATGTGGTGCCTGCGTCGAATGCTCAGAATATCATGGACGGACAGGGTCAGAAATGAGGAAGTACTCAGAAGAGCGGGCTTACAGGATAGGGAACTTTTTAATTATGTAAAAAGTAAGAAGACTGCATACTTGGGGCACATTATACGAGGAGAACGATACACTTTTCAGCAACTGATACTCGAAGGGAAGATAGAGGGTAGGAGAGGTCTCGGACAAAAAAAATGTCATGGCTGCGCAATATTCGACAATGGACACGAATCCACAGCTATGAAATGCTTCGCAATGCTGCTAAAAACAGAATTATTTAATCCAGAATATTTAACATCTCACCTGACAAGACGATGTACGGTGGACACCTACGCAGAAATGTACGGCACCTTAAGAAGAAGAAGAATATATCGTTCACGGATTTGACCGTTATAGGTCGACTGAAAAGTCGCTTCATCAGTAAAAATGACGTTGTTCCAAAATTGTGGGTTGCGGTAAATATAGTTTCGTGCAAATATTACTCTTGCTTGCCGATGTTCAACAGTTACTAATGGTTTTTTAGCAGCTGGTCGGTTTTTTAATTCAGATTCATTGATCCTTCTGCTTACAGTAGGTTGGGCACCAGGAAATCCCGTATGAATCCTTCGACGTCGCAAATGGATTATCTCTTAAAAATTTAACTAAAGCAGCATCTTGTTGAGGAGTGGATACTTTGGAACGCCCTGAACCAACTTTTCTTTTTAATGATTGTTGTTGGACCCATCGTTGCTTAATTCTGAAGATTGTTTTCAAATTTCTATTATAGAAATTTGCTAGCGCACGAATTGACCATCCTTCTTCCATTTTCGTAATTATTTGAGCCTTTTAAATTTCACTTAAATGACGAGGCATATTAATTTTTTATTGTACGTAACGTTAAACCTTCTATCAAATTAAACGTCTTTGACGTCTACGAGTTGCATTTTTGATCAATTATGACATTTGATAACCTCCAAAAATCCCAGCCGGTTTTACACAAATAGGATGACGTTAACTTCCCTTTCTAATACTTGTACCCTTTTTTTAAATATAACTGTACCATGTACATGTACAATATAAGCTCTTTATTAGTGAGGTATATTTTCCATAAATATGCCGCGAATACAAAAACTGTGAATATGAAGTGATAATTTACATGGGGTGATGGGGGTAGGAATACATTCCTAGGCGACGAAATAAAAAAGCAAATACATAAAAAAAACAGTTTAAATCTTAAGGTTTAGACAATGGTTAACAGCATTTAGTAATTTTCTCTTGCTTGGCAGTTTCTAGAAACTCCTTTAACTCAGACTGATATTCAGGAGTGGCATTAGCAATTTGTCTCTTAAAAATAAGACTTCGTTCCATAGATGAATCAATTCTTATAAAGAAACCACAAAGCTCATTTGACATTCTTAAACTTTCACCTTCATTCTGAGATTTTTCAAATTAAATGTCACGTTTGCAGTGCTTGTTGAAGTCTCTTCTTACATCAGTTCTGAATTTAACATTTCCTTTAAGCCGGATTCAGTAAAATCTTCATCTTGTGATTCAAGAAACTCCAGAACGTCACTTGATTCTATCTGTTCGAAGTCATTCCCTCCTATTCCACTCGCAATTTCGGCAATGTTTGTAGTTAAAGTTTGAATTTGCACATAATCTTCCTCATTTCCCGCAGTCAGAACAGACCACAGTTTTTTTCAGCATGATTTCAATCTACATGCCTTCAGTTGTTCGAGTGATTCTTTTTTTTACAATCCGTTTTGATATGTTCATTTCTTTCAGCATTCCATACATAAAATGTAATTGAGCTTAAAAGCCTGGATTATCCCTTCATACATATGTTCAAGCAAAGCCGTCGTGTTGGGAGTTAGAAATGTCATTTTTATATTTGTATGCATAGTTTCAAGTTCGCGATAATGACCTGGTGCATCGTCCAAAACTAAAACTGCTCTAAAGCCTAAATTCTTTGATTTCAAATAAGTTTCAACTTCAGAAACAAAACAATTCTGTAACAGTCACAAAAAATAGCGCTTGTTACCCACGTTTTCTTATTAGCACGCCTAAATAATAGCAGGTCGTCCGTTTTGATTTTTTAACGGACGAGGATTTAAAGAGATGCATGATGCATTAGAACAAACCAGCAATGTAACTGTATCCTTTGCTGTCTTAAATCCAGGAGCAGACTTTTCGCTTTTAAAAATGAATATTTTATTTGGCATTCTCTTCCAAAATAGTGCAGTTTCGTCTGCATTAAATATTTGTTCAGATACACATCCTCCAACAGCTACCACGTTCGCAAATTTTTCTGCACATCTTTCTGCTGCAGCAGTGTCTGCAGATGCAGTTTCTCCAACGATTTTAATACTATGCAGTGATTGTTGGGCTTTAAATTTATTGAACCAACCTTCCGATGCGTGAAACCCTCCATCTGTATATTATCCTTATACCATCACCACTACCAACAGGTTCTTTAAAATGTGCGTAAAGACGCTTTTCTTTCTTCCCGATCATTGGACCACTCAGAGACATCCTTTTTTGGTTGCCGGCCGTTTCTCCAAGGCATAAACGATCAAGCATAGAGGTAATGGATTTTGGCAAGAGCTATGAGTCATTGCGATACAGTACCCAAGTTTACGTGTTATTTACAAGGTCATAGCTTTTGTCAAAATCCATTACCTATATCTATTTTCACTATAAGCGTTAACACTGATTTTTTCGAATCGAAACTTGTTCTTCATTTTTTTTAGTCGACAATATAACTTAGCAAAACAACGGAAGAGACGTGTTACTCGATCACATTTTTTTCAATTATAGCAGAATTTACTTGGTTTTGAATAATAAGTTTATTTTACCTAAACATTTAGGTAAAATAAACTTACTAAACATTCTAATTAGGTAAAATAAACTTATCAGAAAAAGCGGTTTACCTCAAAGAACCGCGGAACCAAACAAACAACGCATATAGGTTTTGAAAACAATCTAGGCGTAGTTGTAATTGTAAGGTCAATTTTTTTTAGTCCATTTGCTGATGCATTGGCAAATAATACCGAATGCTTTTTATTTATGCATATGTATGTACCGATTCGATCCGCGAATGAAGAAAGCGCGAATAAGGAGCTTTTTCTGTATTAAAAACAAACTTATGTAGGTGCGGCGTCTGAGTGGTTCGCGAAATGGATTTTTATTAGAGCAATTTCGACAACTGATTCATTATTTCTTGACATTCTGCTTCTACTGACCTTTATTTTTTTATGCTCTTAAACTTCTGTTTCATACTAAATTATCTCATTATACTCTTGATAAATAGGACGAACATCAGTAAATCGTAACTTGTTGGCGTGCATATGTATGAAATTCTAGTTCCAGTATAATATTTACACGACACTTCGGTTATAAGTGTAAACAGCTTTAGTGAAATAGCATACAATTATCTTACTTTCCTTTTTATGACAATTTACAAAGAATATACAAATACAAATGACATTTTTCAGTTAAACTTGACATATCTGAAGAAGTTTATTAAAACCATCCAGCAAAAAGACAAAAGTGGGAATCTAATCGTTATGAAAAGGAGACCAAAATTCGTAAAAGTGGCCTCTTATTATGGCGGACATATCCGGAAATGCAAAGGCGCCAAATTTAAATTTTACGACACTTCACAATAATCATACAGTAGTGTAGGGGTTCTAATTTATCTAATGGAATTAATACAAAGTTTGAAAATTTTAATATAATGATTGTTTTAATTAAGAAAATATTTTATGTTTTTTTATAAGGTCATAAAGCAGTAGCTATAAAATATTTTTCAGAATGTGTCTTAGACGAGAAAGTTTTAATTAAATATTAACGATAATAGTCTAAAATGTGACTGTAATTGTCAAAAAACTTGACAGTTGGGATAAACAATAACAGCCCAACTAAATTTGATTTCTTAAACAAGGAAAGAGATTCTCTTTCCTTAATGTGGCCTCTCAAAATGGCACTTCCCATCTAACAATATTTTTGCCCCCACTACCTTTACATTCCCTCTTCTGTCTTTTTGCTCGATGATTAAAACATAAAAAAGTCCAAAATTTTTACATTACTTATAGAATATGTTGTTTAGAATCAGAGTAAAGGCAGTTTTACACGTATTCAGTAACTGGCACGATAGCGTTGGCATGGTAGTGGCATCATGTAAACAATTTTTTGCGTCCCACGCCCCTCTAACTCCGCGCCAGCGGTTGTAAACACGTTGTTCCAGTTGCTAGAGTACATTTTTACAAAAATAACACGACACTGATAATACAACAACCGACTGACGTTACCTGAGTAGGAACGGGCGTGACAGTACTGGATACGTGTAAACGTGCCTGTCTAGCGCTGTGTAAAGCTATGGTTTGTTAGAACAGTGCGCAGCGCACAGCAGAATCTGTTGTACTCGACTCACGGCAGTTTGGGTGTTAGATTAATTCGCATAAATATTCTGTCGCTCTGAAAACAAGTTTAGAAATTGGTTTCAAGTTTATTCTCTCAAAGATTGTACATTTAAAAAAATGAATTCTCGCAAACTTAATGCAATAATTTTATTACTCCAAGAAGAGGAGGAAGAAGAAGAGTTGATAACGTTAAATGTAAATAAAAGAAATAACAATGTAAATGAAATTTTTTCATGTCTTAATACAGAAGGTGTTTTTAAATTAACAATCGAAGAAAGATTGTTTCAAAACGAGGAAAAATTTCGAGGATATTTTAGACTTTAAAGGGATTTATTTGGAACTGCAATTTGTACTAGATCTACTAGTCTTTTTTCTTCAATGGGAGAAAAGTAGACATCACTTAATTATTACAATATTAATAACTATATAAAAATACAATTATAATTTCGGTATATTATGTGTACGTTGTGAGCTCAGCTAAACATTTGCGTCCAAATCAAATCACAGTTGATTCCAGCGCATACCGTCGACGTACATGGCTATCGGTCTGCAGTGCGCGTAGCCCAGCAGAACCTAACAAACCGTTATCACAGTGAACCATTTCTTTGATTTTGACGAACGTGTCCGGCGTTCGACTGACTGTGAGTTATGCGTCGCTCACTGTTCTAACAAAGCATAGCTTCAGTCAAGCACTGGTATGCTAGTGAGTGAGACTGGTGCCAGTTACTGGATACGTGTAAACCGGGTTTTACGACAATGTTTTTTTTTGCAAATAATAAAACATTTGCTTTGTATGATAGTTGAAACAATTAATCTAAACATTGTAAATATTCTGCAGCCTATTGGTATTTTAACAAAATTGTTATTTTTTGTTCTTACCACTTAATTTAGGTTTTGATCATTTTGGAGCTCAACTGTAGTTGATTATTCTGTGATTTATTTTTGATAAATAAACTATGTGTATTGAATATTCTTTTATTCATAAAAATACCTTCATGCACAATAAAAAGAGGATGGACATATATCTTAATCTTAACAGAAATGTGATAGAGCAGTTAGAGTATATAAAGAAATTATTTAGTATCTTTAATTGAAATTAACCAAAATTTCAGTTGAAAAAACGCTTATTTGAATCGATTTTCACTTCGAGGAAGATGTACAATAAGCCAATTGGCTTTAGTACGACCGTTGTACACCAAATGGTTTGCAGAAAGAAAAAAACGGGACACAGCACTACAGGAGTGACGCGTATTTTCTTGTGCTCTACGCACGAAGCGATGGTTTTAATTTTTTTCTTTCAAGAAACACGAATGGACCTGCGTTTACTACTCCACTTTATGTTTGGTCACACGATCAGCCGTTAAAGTCGTTTTATTTTATCCTCTGCGCTGATCCATCGCTCCGTCCGTAGCCCGGAATAAGAGATTTATGCTTCCAAAACAGTCTGGAACATTAGTCCAATTACCCATGGTATTTACTCAACGTTCATTAAAACACAGCGACTTAGATGGGCTGGACACATAATACGAATGCCAGAAAATACGATTGCTAAAAAGGTAACCACAGGAACACCTGTAGGAAAAAGAAGCAAAGGCCGACCGCGAATTAGGTGGTTAGAAGGAGTGGAAACCGACTTACGAATATTAAAAATCAGAAGATGGCAACATGTTGCCAAAAACCGAACAGAATGGCGACGAATCTTAGAGCAGGCCAAGATCCACAGAGGATTGTCGAGCCAAAGATGATGATTTACTCATCGTAGCCTCAAAATTTGTCACGGTGTCAGTCACAGTATTACTGGTATTACGTAAGTCAGAGACTCATTTACCAGGATCACGGTGACCTATTTAAAGACTTGGGTCTTCACCTAACCACTCGATTTTTTCTGACACACACTCGCGGAGCTGAGGTGTAGTACCTGATAGAGATAGAAAAGATTATAAGGCATCAAGTGGTAGGCAAATCTTTTCAGGCAATTATACTGAAAGATTTTCTTGAAAATCGACCAAATTATAGGGAAATCATGACTTCTGTAGTAAATTAATTACTATTTATTCTGTAGTAAAATATTCCGGAAGTAAAAATATATTCCGTTCGAATTTCCGAGTGTGAATCACTTGAGGGGGATAATATTAGGATTACTAAACTAAGAATAGTCTTGAGACAGGTGCTGAACTGTTGGTTTATTTATCCATTTTCAACTCACTATGCTTAAGATGTTAGTTACACATTTTATTTTTTACAAATAGTCATGTTCTATTCCTTTTCGATTATTGTAAATGTTTTAAGCAGTCCTTGAAGATCACGTCCATTTTCTGTACATATAATTGCATCGTCGCATTTCTTTAGGCAATTTTATTTCTTCCTCTTGTAATTTAGTATATTGTGCTAAGTTTCATTCGTTATATTATTCCAACTAACAACATAACCAAACAAAGGGAATCATGTAGTCGTTCATCAACGTAACATTTGCGAAAAAATAAAGTATAATTAATTATAAACACTGTATTATTCAAATTACAAAACTAAACTTATTCTAAAAATGATTTGTGAGCTTATGTATATCTGTAAGGTCTTCAACAAGTTCTTCCATTTTAGTACCAATTTTTTTTGAAACCTAAAAAGAAAATCAATACAATTAGATATTCATATATAAGATTTTTCCTCCAAAATATTAAAAATTTTAATATAAAGGTCACCATATGGCATAATGGAGTGTTTTTTATTTACCTACAAAAGGCATAAAGTTAAAATTATGGTAATTGTTTATCTATCGGCGACTATATTGCTATTACAATATAATAGCTTATATTTGTGTTGTCTATGTACATGCAAAAAAAGCATAAGCAAGAAAATAGCCAGAATTTACGTGACTGATAATATATGAATTCACAAGCAATTTAATTATTAATTGATGGATTCGACTGTTACTTAATGGAAATTCATTTTATGTAACAATAAAACACTGAAATCTTTGTTTTCAAAAGTTCTACAACATATATTATAAACTCTTATAAACATTATAGCTGTTTCGGCTGATTGCCTTTCTCAAGTGATCTATTTTTGTCATGCGTTTACACTTTATAGTCTTTAATGAAATATGTTGAGGAGGGGAGAACTGTTTGTCTCAAGTTGGTCATTCAGAGTTATATATGTGTTTTTCAATTTGTTAATTTCCATAGATCCTAACAAAGATAGCTTAAGGCCTTTATTTTGAATGCAAAGAATTTGAAATTCGTCATTAAAAGAATGATTATAATCTAGAAGCTGAAGTGCGTATGTAGAATATGTTTTTCTACTAATTCTAAGCCCTTTTATGTTCTACTATTCGTTTATTAAAATTTCTACCAGTTTGACCGATGTAAGTTTTTGGGCAGTCGCCACATTTAAGTTTGTACACACCACTGTGTAAGTGCTTTTTATTTTGACTCTTGTTGTTTTTAATATATTTGCCTAAGTCGTTATTTGTTCTGAAAGCTGGTGTTATGCTTTTCTTTTTATGTACTTGGCGATTTTTGTTGATATTTTGCCTGTATATGTAATCGAGCAGAAGGTACTGGATTTTTTCTCTGGTGGTGGAAATACTAACTTCAGGGCTTTCTTGTGTAGTTTTTGATTGAAAATTTTATGAATTGTTTATTCGTTGTATTCATTGTTTACTGTTATTTGCTTAATAATATTTAATTCTGTCTCAAAGTTGTATTTTGACATCGGAATTTCTGTTAAGCAATCAGCGGAAACAGCTGTAGTGTTAAGATTTTATAATAAATGTGGAAGTTTTGAAAACAAAGTTTTCAGTGTTTTATTGTTACAACTTAATTATTTTTAATACTAAAAATTATGGCATTATAAATTAAGGTGTTTTCTGAGTGATTTGAATTTCATTTATTCAATAGATGGATGATAAACAATTTATTGACAGCAACGTCACCATATTTTAAATCTCATATTAGACTGGGGAAAATGCTAATCAGTTAGTTATACTATGACTTGCAGTATTTTAGCAAGAAAATGTGATGACACAGTGATGACGTAAAATTAAATTAGTGGGAAAAATATATAAGAAGAAAAGTTTACCATACCTCTGACTTTTCTGTTAGCGAAAGATTTAGGAAATTCCACACTAAATCCCCATCGATTATAGATCTAGCTGGGTTACTTTGTAGTTTTCTCCAACTTTTAAATGTCCTAAAAATATAAAGAAAAATTATTAACAATGAGAGAAAACTTCTTATTGGTCAATGTGCCACAATCTTATCAAAGGGGCCACTAATGATAAGATAAGCATCTGATAATATGTACCAGATATATTCTCTGTAAAATTGTATTTATTTATCATATGGCTTATGACATATAAATACATTGTATAGAGCACAATACACATGTTACAAATTTACAAAAGTATATCTAAATCATTTTTATATCTTTCTTACGGTGCCTTATCCTTAAGGACGTTGGCCATTACATTTGCCCATTTAATCTTATTTGTAGCAGCCCTGAATAGTTCTATGGAGGTCATGTTCGTCCATTGCCGTAGGTTTTTAAGCCAAGAGTTGCGTCTTCTTCCTGGTCCTCTTTTGCTATTGACTTTGCCTTCGATTATAAGTTGGAGCAGTTCATACTTTTGATTTCTAGCGGCAGTGTATTCTTATCTCTAGTGAGTGGTTCCAAGTTTCATCAAGATTACTTCCAAGGTATGTTGTTCTTGTTACTCTTTCCAGATCTGTTCCGTCGACATTGACCTTCACCCTTCTGTTTTGGTGCTTGCTGATGACCATCGTTTTTGTCTTCTTTGTATTAAATTTCATTCTAAATTCTCTACAGGCTGTCGTTTTTATATAGTGTATTGATTCTGGGGTCGCCGTTAGGAACGGCCGGCAGGATATGATGACAGGCCTATGTCCTGCCATCTTGTAGGGCACTGTCCTGTGATGTGTCTGTTGATTTCTAGTTGACCCCAGTCACAGGGTGGGAATAACTTCCTACCTCATTTGTGCATCTTGTAGCCACATCTGTCGTGTTGCATTCTGATTATGTGTAACATATATCAACGTCAAGAAGACAAAGCTTATGATAATTAGCAAGAAAAGGATAACAGGTCAACTCTACGTCAACCAATCCCCTGTAGAAAGAGTGACGCACTACAACTACCTCGGCACCATAATAAATAAAGAATGGACCAACAACCAGGAGATTAGAGCACGCATCGGAACAGCTAGATCCACCTTCAATCGGATGGGGGCCTTCTTCAAGATTCACAACCTCTCTCTTGATACAAAAGTAAGAATGCTGCGATGTCTTTTCTGTCCTTTTTTATGGTGTTGAATCGTGGACCTTGAACGAAGATATGTGAAGAAAACTGGAAGTATTTGGGATGTGGCTATATCGGAGAATACTTAAGATCCCGTGGACTGACCGAGTCACAAATGAGGAGGTCCTCAGAAGAATGAATAAGAACCGAGAGGTACTGACCACCGTCAAATCTCGAAAGTTACAATTCTTCGGACATATTACGCAAAATAAATCCAGCTATGCTCTCCTTTAAGCCATCCTGCACGGAAAAATATTTGGAAAACAAGGTCCAGGAAGAAGAAGAACATCTTGGTTAAAGAACCTCAGAATTTGTTTAAATACTGCACATACAACATATGTGCAGCTTTTCCGCGTTGATGCAGATAAGATAAAGATTGCCATAATGATCGCCAACATTCGTAACGGATAGGCACATCAAGAAGAAGAAGAATATCATGTGTTGCGTCCTAGATAAAAAAATCTGACAACGTCAACAACCATTTGCATTCTGTTGTTCAATTGTGCATCTATTTTGAAATTAATACTTCTTATAAAAAAAAAAGAGGTTAGTCTTTGTAAATGGGTATATTTATTTAAAAAACCCTTAAAAGGGCTACATCAATAAAACAAACGTTTTCGGACCACACAGTCCATCATCAGGTTTTAAAATCGAAAAATGCCTAAAAATAAGTATAAACCATTTAGTTAAAACAAACGAGATTATGAAATTTTGACTATGGTTGAAAAGCAAAAGATGGTTATACTTACTAGGTCACAATGCCTGAGCCACCAAAATACTAGGGTAAAAACCCTTTAAATTACATTTAGTTATAAAAGATTGTACATTGTGTTGTAAAATAACTGTGATGTTCAGTATTAAGTTAAATTTGACTAGAGGTAACACATGGCTGAATCCACTCTACACGCGGAGAACAGCTGGGAACTGATTGACAGTAATTTCGGTAAACTCAACCTAATTATATACTTATTTTATTTTATTTGACTATGACTAGGGACATAACATCTAGAGGTGTTAATTGCAGCTTTTAGTTCATCAATGCTGAAATGCGTATCCATATAGTGATTTACAGTATTGATTTTAGATCCTATGGTACAAAGCTAGGTGCTACAATATCAAAAATTTGGTTTATTAATTCTTCAGAGATAACCTGTTTTTTGAAAGTTAAATTTTTGTTAGATATTTTTTTTAAGTTCCAAATTTTTGAGATTAGGGTATTTTTATTTAATTTATTAATACAATTCTTCCAACATAGCTGCTGCTTTAGCTTAAAGATCAATTTAGCTTTGACTTGAATATGCTTAAATTTGAGATAATTTTCAAGGTTTCTGTTATTTTTAGATATCTTAGGTCTCTTTTCTGTTTTTAACAATTATAGTACATTCATTATCCCACCAGACGAGATTTGGTGTTTTTTTTACAAATCTTTGACCAAGATTTGATTGACTTTGAGTCTGCATCATTTATTAAATTGATTAAGAATTCAAAGGAATTACTGTAATCATATTTTTTATCAAATTGTGATTCTATGAGGTTTCAGAAAACAATCCATTCAGCTGAAGATCCAATCCATTTTCTGGCAGGTATGATATTAGCGGCAGTGTATTCTCGAAATAGTGTGATATGAATAGAAAATGATTGGATCCAAGGTTATCGTTAATAGAATTTCATTCTGAAAGGCTAACGAGACTTTGAGAAACTAAAGTGAGATAAATAATGTCTTTCGTTCGGTCTGTCTATCTTGGTCAATGGCCTCATTGGCCATCAATCATGCTAGTATTGTCAATACTCTCTACCAATCGCTTTCCTTGAGTAGTATCTAATATGGAGCCCCAACGAGTGTGATGAGAATTAAAATCGCCACATATAACAACATCACCCTGCAGTTGTGAAAAAGTTTAGTCCAGTCATTTTTAATTACTTGTATTTTTGGCCGTTTATAAAAAGAGACTAAGGAAATTTTATGGTCATTAATATACGCCGCACAAACTTATATTTGAGAAGGGAAATTTTTGCGAATTGGAATTTCATTAAAAACTAGATAATCTTTTATAAGTATAGCAATGTCTCCGTATCCATCTGATCTATCTACACGTATTATATTAAAACCTGATAAATTGAATGTTCTACTTTAAGATAGCCAAGATTCCTTTAGAAATATGTCAAAATTAGCTGTTGATTCGAAAATTAAGCAGGGTTTATTTTTATTAATTGAGTTACAATCCCATTGCATTATATTTATCATTTAATAATAATTACCGTCACTATCAGAATCACTGTAATGTATTGTACCTAAAATTGTTGTTAATTCTGTTTGTCTCTCTGGTAGTATTTGTTGATTTGGGATTACTAAATAAAATTTTTTAAACAGATTTTTAAAAATACATATTATGGGGATTGGGAATAATAGGATTTAAATTTATATTTTTATTTTGAAAATGGGGGATTTATTTACGGAAACGAGAGAGACTGCTTTTCGATTTTTAGTTTGTTGGGTAGATGGACGTGGTACTCAGTTTTTACAACTTGTGGTAGGATAGTCGGTAGGGTTGACATTACCAGTTATTTCGGGAAAATTTTGGAGCTTATTTAAAATTTCGAATTCATTATTTGTACCAATTTTGGAGTAAGATGGATTTTAAAACTTTATTAAAACTAAAAAATTGCCCTATCTAATTTTATTAGAATTTATACTGGAAAAAGTCTTTTTCATAGGTCGTTCTTACAAGAAAATATATTCGTTTTTTATCTAAAAGCCAAGCCTCAGTGCAGAACAGCTAGCTAGAATCCTCCCTTGAGATTTTGAGTCTCTTTGGCCATCTAAATTTGTTCTTGTGTGCTAAGCCAATCTCTATCATTATATTAAGTTACCTTCACTACCTACTTCCTTGAATTTTAATTTTCTATTTTGTCTAAGTTCCAAGTACCTACCCCTATCTAACTGCAACAAAACGACAAGAATCCCCAATCTTTGTGGCAAAATGGCAGTACCCTTTAATATCTTCGGGTGGCACATTGTTCTAATTCAATTTTCAACACAATCGTTAGGAAGAGCAGAACTGTATGCCGTATTTTGGAATTGTAAGGTATAATCCGTTTTTAGTTTTTAGCGACAGAAGCTTACGAGGAAGATCCTCAACAAGATGGATCTATGAAATTACAGGAATATGCAAAAGACTTATACATGAGTTAAAAGAAACGACCAGAGACAGAGATCTTTGGAGATGGACAATACATGACATCATGATGACCACTACACTCCCTTCAGGGAGTCAGGACTAAAGAGAAAGATAGTTTTTCTCATTTGTGATAGAGACAAGTACAGTAGTTAAATATCTTTAAATGATTAAAAAAAAAGTGGAGAACATATCCTATATATAGTCTACTGGCAAACTGTGGCTACCGATGTCTCTTATTACCAATTCAGTGTAGTTTTGTAGTTCTATTTTAGTTTTGCTCTTTATAAAATTACAGTTAGTGCATGACCTACCTGAAAGCCTTGGGATTTAGACCGGCAATATGAGCTCCTTGAGAAACTAGTACATTTTGCAACATAAGTAAACGACGATATGTTTTCTCTGGAACTGGCATAATGTATCCTATACCTCCATCCAAAGTAGCTGAAATATTAATTACCAATGTAGTTGTACAACAGATAAGCCACACTTACAATTTATATATTTGAAAATATTTACGTAAAATAACATTTATTACTCAATAATATTCAAATGATACTTAATACACAAACCATTAACTCAAATCCTATTAGTTTTGAGGGTTGCTGCATTAATTTGGTTATGTGACAGCAATGTAGTTATCAGATGATTGCCATACAAATTCGTTAAATTTGATATTTGCGCTGTCAATGAAAAGCGATAAAACATAATAATATTGAGTTCTTCAATTACGAGTGTAATTTTAGAGTAAAGGGTAATCGAATACACATGGATTTAACTTGTGAATATTTTCGACCAATTATTTTAATTGCAATAAAAAAAAGTTAAACGGGGTACATCAATAATCTAAAAACTTTATCTAAAACATTAAAAAAATCGCTATAGCAACTAAAAAGTATTCCACAAGCACTGCACAATCATTCCTTCTGCTGGAAGGACTGTATTTGAATCTACGGTCTATATAAACAACGTAATATTTTGCGCCAAATAGATACGGACAGTGGAGCGGCGCATCCCAGCGGTAGAGAAGCTGAGAGACGACCTTCGACGATAAGACAATACTAACGCCTTTCATTAATTTTGATTTCAATACTTGTTTTATGTGTAATACTCATTCGAAATAAAGTTTATTTTGCAATCACTGTCTTCTAAAAAGTTAATAACTTCGATTAATTCAACAACATAAATGGTAGTAGAGCGTGATTAGAAGAATTTAATGATTAAAGAATAAATATAAGTTTTCCTTGTTACCGGTCAAAAACCATTGTTAAAACCCGGCCATAGTTTAATGCTTGTGCAAAAGAAACAGGTATTATTATAGAATAAATTGAGATTCATGAAACGCTTAATTATTTGAATGGAATAAAGATAGAATTACACAAATATACAAGGGACAATGGAATCTATGGTTGACGAGGAATTGCTAGAGGACAAATTTGAAGTACGAAATAAATTCGATGATGAAATTTATGATCAGCTCTTCCTTGCAAAAGAATTTTTAAGTAAACACAAAGATAATCATGACAGTTATCATAGAAATCAAAGTTTAAATATTAAGTCTGCAAATAGAGTAGCTTTAAATAGTGACGTCTACCATCAATTAATTTACTTAAATTTGATGGGTCGTACTCAAATTGGCTTGAATTCAGGGACATATTTAGGTTGTTAATTCACGAGAATGACTTGGTCAGTGATTTAATTATTTAAGAGCATTTTTAAAAGGCGATGCTTCTTTACTAATTAAATGTCTTGAAATATCTTCTGCAAATGTTGCTTGTAATGCATTGTTAGAACGATATGATAATAAATTGTTAATTCATAATCATATTATAGCATTATTTATTAGCGAATCGGTAAGTAAAGAATCTGCAAGTACTTTAAGAAAGCTTATTAATGATTTCTGTAAAAATATTAGATCTCTTCATCAGTTAAAACAACCTGTCTCGCACTGGGACACACTTTTACTTTACTAAATTACCTCCACATTGGACGGTGTTACTTTAATGGGATAGGAAAATGTGAAGGCTGATTTAGAAAAACAGAAATTTGACAATGTAAAATGTTTTTTTAAGGGCTGATAAGCTTAAAACTATTCAGCAAAATCAGACGGTGGAGTGAAAAATTTTTAGAAGATTTCTTACAATTGACAATTCGAGTGATAGCCGATCATGCATCGCATGCGGAGGCAATCACTATTTGCAAAATTGCGATTAATTTTTAAACTTATCCGTGCTTGATAGAGACAAAAAGGTAAAAATGTTGAAATTGTATAAATTGTTTAAAAAAGATTGTCATAGAAAATTGTCATAGAAAAGATTACACATCATTCTGAACATGAACATAAAGTAAATGAAGGTGAAATACTTGTTTTATCCGCCTGCATTTCTATTAATCATGTATTTTTTTTAACAACTGCATATGTACAGGCAGCGGATTCGGAGGGTAACATGCATATTGCAAGGGCATTATTAGACAGTGGGGCGTAATCTAGCTTAATTTCGAGATCCCTTTGTGATAAACTAAAACTTCAAAGGAAAAAGATCAATATTTGTGTTAAAGGTTTTAATAATGTATCATCAAACATAATTATAAACGTGCTATAACCTTAGACTCTCATACTGACTATACATGCAAGTTGATATAATAAGTAGAAGTTTGCCTTCAGCAAATACTGACAAATCAAAACTTTCAGTTCCAGAACATGTAAATTTACCTAATCCAACATGTTATAAAGAAAGCGAAATTGAATTATGAACCGGTTCTGATTTGTTTTGGAATATACTTTAAGTTGGTTAAATAGCTTTGGGCAAAAATAATTAAATAAAAATTTGGGCATAAAATAATCCAATTTTACAAAAGACTAAATTAGGATGGGTTGTATCGGAACCTTAACTTACAAAAAATACCATTTCCTGCAATTTTGTCCATAATACATATTTAGAAAATATCCAAGATTTATTAATGAGATTCTACTAAGTGGAAAACTTATCGCCTCTATCCACTAATTTTGAAGAAAATATTGTAAAGAATATTTCAAAAATACTACCAAAGTGATAACAAAGGAAGGTTTATAGTTTCAATAGCAGTCAAGGATTCTCTCTACGGATTGGGCTATTCATTAGAAATTGACAAGAACAGGTTCATGTCTCTTGAGCGAAGACTTATTAAGGATACACAATAAGTGGAGATCTACAAAGCATTCATATACGAATACGAAGCATTAGGTTTGTAGCGTTTTTTTTATTTATTGTGTATATAAAATATTTCTATGGTACGTCCCTGTTGTTTCTACCAAGAAATCGATCAATAAAGTTAAATGTAGGTACGTTGTAAATATTTCAAGTTTTTTTTTTGACGAGATTTTTAAATGCGTATTAACGTTGGAAATATGTTTTTATCTCTGTGTTGCAATGTTAGGAGAAACAAACAGTTTTTTGTCGCCAAAGAGGTGTTATGTTACATGAATTCCCCCTAATATTCCAGTTGACAAAAAGTTGTTTTTCGTTATTAGAATGAGAGTCAAAAAGAATATTTGTTTATTTAGGATACCAATACTGGCGTCTAAAAACGCAATAAAGGAATATTTAAAAGGTTTTTTGTCGATACGAGCGAGGGGATATTGTTTTGGTTCTTGAGTTTGTGGGGACAGGTTAGCTGCAAGACGGAAGGGAAATTTTTGGCGAGTTTCTTGTAAAATGTAACGAAGCAAAGGAGTCGACATTTGAGTTCCAAGCGGGACAGACATGTGATAAGAGGGGTCGAGATTTGAGTTCCAAGCGGGACAGACATGTGATAAGAGGAGTCGAGATTTAGATTCCAAGAGGGGCAGACATGTGATAAAGTAGTCGAGATTTAAGTTCCAAGCGGGGCAGACATGTGGGAATGGAGTAAAAGATTTGAGAGGAAGTGATGAAGAACTTCTCGAAGAAAAAAGTCGACAAATTTTGTTAATTAGAGGAACAATTACCCTCTGTAATAAGACAGGTTTTGAAAAGGGTAACTACTAAATATTTAAAGAAGTATGATATAGGATGTCCCCGTAGTCGGCTCGATTCTTCCACCAAGTTCCTGTTCCTATCGTTTTGTCCTGGAGTGTAGAACTAGTTCCTGATGGTTGCTGCCTTCCAGTTTTGAAAGTTTTGTCCGAGTAGCTTCCCCAGAGATGCAAAGTTTCAAAGTGTTTGTATAAAAAAAAAAACATTAAGGTAACAATTCAATATATTAATTTTTCAAAGTAAAGACAGATATTTTTTTGGCTAAAGTAATAATTGCTTTCATTCTTTGTCATCAAAATTAAATGTGATACCTGACAGCAAGTTTAATTTGTTTTTTTTTTGTTATGACAATTTTAATTTGATAATTATGTAGAAACGATATTTCATATATAAGTTTAAATTTATATGTTTTCATTAAGAAGGATCCTTAATTTTTGATAATCTAATTGGCCATAATATAGTAAACAAAGAACATGTAAGTTTTTGTTATTTGTATTATGTTATATGATATGTTTCTTTTATAATATGTATTTTTGATCTGTTTTGTTTAAGACAAAAATAAATGTTTAATTTGTTTCTCTGATCTATTTTGAGTTTTATTTGAAAAAGATACTTTTTTCTATATTTTTGATGTTATACAATTATTTCCCTAGTTACAACTAGTGGTTGTAATAGGTATAATTGGGCACCTCAAGTGGCGCCCTATATTAAATTTCTTGAGGTGTTTTCGTTTATTTTCATTCTGTTTGTCCCAAGAGATTTGTATAAGTACCCCTTTATTTCTTTTTTTTGTAGTTGCCCAATCCAACCCCCAATATCTTCAACTTATCCACGACCCAGCTCTCCAACAACCAACTGAGTGTCCGTATGCACTTGTTTCGATTATTTTGTTTGCCCAATCTTGTCCCCCATATTCTTACCCTGTGGTAAGCAAAATAGTCGTTACAGGTTACATGGAAAAAGTCAACGAGTTTGAATCTAACAAGGTAGCTTGTTATTTACCTCATCATGGTGTGCTAAAGCAAGCCAGATTATCAATTGTCAAAGAATCTTATGGATAGAACATCCTACTGATGTTCTAAAGGCAGGCAACATATATGGCAGCGTTGGAGCAAGGAATATGTTAGTGAACTCCAACAAAGAAATAAGTGGAAGTTAACTTACGATTCATTGAGAGCGAGTTTCCTAGTCATAATTAAACAAGACCATCAACCTCCATTGAAATAAAAAAAGGACATGTGGAGAATCTTCATGTTGGCAACGATGGAGTAGCTCGAGTTGCTACTATACGGACCACAGATGGAATGATCAAGAGATAATTTTCAAAAATTTGTCCAATACCAGTGAAAATCTAAAGAACATTTACTTTGTTGTTTTAAGAGTTACTTTTAGTATAGATACATTTTAAGTTTGAAAGGCATCCTTATTCAAGGCGGGGAACATGTTTGAAATCCACGGACTATATAAACAACGTGACAACATTGGATTGAGCACGTTATAATATTTTTAAATAAAGTTTAAGCATCAGTCCGAGAACTTTTTGATTACCCGCCGTATGCCACACACATTGTACGATAAAAAATAATTTTGGAGAAATAAAAGAAAGAGTTAACGTTACAAAGGACAATGTATTTCATAGTCTTACTAAACAACCTTCGAAAAGTCTGCTTATTACGTTTAACAAAAGACCTAAAAAGATAAAGAATGACAACGTATATGGTCTTAAACATACACATCATAGATGTATTCTCTGTTTATTTTTGGAAATCGATTATGTAATATCGTGAAGACAATAAACAATAGCTCCTAAATTGACAAATAACTTACCAAACATTGTAATAAACCTTCTATCTGCTCCAGAAAAATGCTTTTTATCATCGCCTAGTTCACCTAGTTTACATTTAATTTTAAAGAATGTGTTGACAGTTTGACCTAAATGGAAATCTGCCTTCCTTAATAGTCTTTGACCTACAAAATATTTATATTTTGTCAATTATTTATCGAAACTGTAGATTAAACATGTAAATTTCCAAATCTATCGAATTCCCATTCAAGTAATATGAGATATACAAAATGTTTACCTCCTAAAGATTCTCTTGATTCTGGTTGATACATATACATGGCTAGATTTTTCTCTCCATCTGAGACCAGAAATCCTAGTGACGAATTATCTATCATGTATTCTATTGAATACACTTCGTTTGGTTTAAAATCCTAGAAAAGTGAGATTGATTAAATCATGCATATATCTATAATCTAAACTGTATGACTGGATATCCAATTACAAACTACACTACTAAAAATTTTCTAGAATACTCCCGATTACGGTGATATAGACACGTAACGAATAAATAAATTATCTAATAGCATGCTCTAATATTTCGACTATACTTCTACTTAAATTATGGCATAGGACAAGTCTGCGTTTTAAACTGTTCTATGAACCATACTTTACTTGTTTGTTCTAAACAAATACTTACTCTAGACACCATTGACAGTGTTCGGTACTCTTCTTGAAACCTTAACAACGCTATAGATTTGTAGACATCACCAACCAAAAGCAAACTTTTAATAGTAAGTATTTGATGCGTATAGACTTGTGTATCTATAAATGCTACTCCAATTAAATCGTTATCTTTGAGTTGCCAAATATATATCTAAAAAATAAATATATTAGAGTTTTTAACAGTTTTAAAGACGAATACAAAATTAAAGGATTTACTACAAAATTCTATTCTAGTAATAACACTATGTAGAGTAATTTAATTTTCTTCATTCAGTCGTTTATAGAGGGACATATATACTTTCGCCTTCCTAACTCAGCAATTATGTGTTTGTGTATCGAATTCACATCATTCATATCACCTACCAGCACTAAGCAGTTCTACAAATTATATATATGTATATATATATATATATATATATATATATATTTTATATCACGAAACACTTTTTTGACTTTTTAAAAAATTTATTAATTACAAAATACAAGTTACGTGGTAAAATGAATGAAATATAAAATATAATGAATGAACTACAAAAATATACTGAATACTGAATTAAGAGCGACAAGCGGTTTTATAATATTAGTAAATGCTGACTCAGTGGGAACGTGTAAAAAGCTTGGGTCCCGCTGACTCTGCTGGTACTGCATTTTCAAGGATTCTTATCGGCTCAGGTTGTTGGAAGTGGAACCTGATACCCTGGGAATCGTCGTGATAAGGAACATCGGTTGGTACAATGCATATAACAGCTCCCCCTTTTAGATGAAAGTTGATGCGTGGCAGCAACTTTTAGACTGTCTGTTTATTGGTATTCAGTTGGATCTGCTCTTCTTCGTCTATGGCGTCGCTTAGGTGGATACTGGGTCTTCGTCTTGGAAGGATTTTCCTCCAATTCCGGGTAAAGGCTGTCTCTGGGTGTCTTGGTGGAGAGGGCGGATGGTCATTGTCATTGGTATTGCCAATACCTATCCTGTATCTTCTCTTGGATCTGCATTTACATATAACATAAAGAACAACAAGAGTTACAATGACAACTATGGTAAAAATGGTGAACCAGCTCAGATGTTTGTTGACAAACGGTTCATTGATTAGTTTATCGAGTTCTTCAGAATACTGATTGAGTTTGTGATGGGCTATCTCGAGGTCTGCAGTATTGATTCTGCTAAGCTTCAGTGGTTTTAAGTCGGGAAGATGGATTTTATCTGGGAAGTGTTTGCAGCAATTGAATGGAATTTGGACTGGGTGACTTCTGTATGTAACATTGTCATGAACGTCGATTAATTTCTGAGAGTGTACTCTTGTACTTCCAATAAAGGCATCGCACGTGGGTTGTAGTTTGAGTACATGGTTTGTGTAAATAATCTCCGATTTAACGTCTCTGGATTCGCATTTGATGGTAATAGGCAGTGGATCAGAAACTGTTATGAGCCACAGGTTTATGTTGATCTTCTGGACGTTGTAATCTTTGGCAAATACTACGGAAGTCTGGCATGTTCTGGGAAGGCGTTCTTGTCGTTTCAGAAGTTGGGCTTCGCATATGGCATCGCTGTCGATTGGGTATGAAAGTGTGTTGTAACAGATCTTGGTTCGAGCTCGCAAAGTTTTGCATGACTCAAGGCTATTTATTGTAAGGTATAACAATGAATCATCATTTCGCGCAATGTATTTATTTGTTGTTGTTAATATTGAATGAAGACCTGTTCGATTATCCAGTATTGGTATTGGATAGATACGATATAAGGTATATTGTTCTGCATCAGTTAAAGGAATATTTAAGACAAACACAATTCTTGTGTCTAATTGATAGGCTTGCAATTCGATAATATCGAGATATTGAGCTAGATTTGAAGTATAGATTGATAATGGAAGATTATTTTTTTGTAATGATTGTGATATATGCCTTAGCGATTCAATTAAATCAAACGGGGTTATGATTGAGCTATGTAATATTTTTAATCGAGCAAAGGTTATGGCATTTACTATTTCATTTAAAGAGTCTTCGATAAATGAATAGCTTTCCATTAGTAATTCACAAAAGTTTAGCATATCGATTTGAGATTGATAGAATTTTAATTGGTCAGAGATATCCATTATTGATTCTCGAATTTCTTTAATATTATTGTTGAATGTTTCTTCATCTATTTGTAATTTCTGGATTGTTGCGTTAAAGTTTTTAATAACAGAAGTTGTAACCGATATTTGATTTTTCAATAAGTTTTCGATTTGATATTCATCGCGGGTTATTTTATTTATACAATCATTGAAATATTCGCCATCTGACGAATCTAAGTTGCCTGTAATTGATTTCCATATCGAACCTATTCCGTTAATAAGTCCGCGTTTCTCTCGGAATGTGTATTGTTTCGTATCAGCCATTATTTCTGTATATTTGAGATTAACAGAACTAGAGATTTGTTTGAGAAGACTTATGTGAGTTTGGACTTCGGATTTAAATGCCAGCATTCGAGGTACATCTTCTTCAATGGTATCCAATAAATTTTCTAAGATTTTGTCATTTTTGTCGATAACGTCTCTGATTGGTTGCATGTCTTTATATACAAGGAGGGTCCATTTGTCGTTCGAAATTTTGAGATTGGTTTCTTCATGAAAAAAGATTCCAACAGTGTTGTTGATTGGAGTTAACGTATACTGGGAGAGGATGACTGGGATCAGTCCGAGGAATCTGAAAGAAAATTACTCATGATAGGGTTTTAATCTATCAAAATTTACTTTCATTGTTCTATTGGTTTGGGTATTTAATAAAGTAGCAGAATTTACGTGAATTTCTTGGATTTCAAAAGGGCCATTAAATTTATTTTGGGATTTATCTTTAATTTGCGATTCCTTGACGTAAACCTTATCGCCTATTTTATATTCTGGAGGGTTTGATGACACGTGTTGATCGAATCTTTCTTTAGCCTTTTCTTTTTGTCTTTCCGTCTTGGCTCGTGCCACTTTATAGAAATATTGCATTCGATTACTTAAGTCTCTAACGTATTTTGATATAAGGATTTTTTCATTGTAAAGTATTTCGGGTGGTCTAAAAGAAGTATGTCCGAAAATGAGTTCGTATGGTGTAAATCCGTGGGTTTTGTTTTTTGTGTTATTGTAGCAAATAACTGCATAAGGCAGAACATTGAACGGATGTTCATCCGGATTTTCAGCTTGATTAGCTCTTATCATTTCGCTTAGGGTTGCGTGAAATCTTTCGATAGAACCGTTAGATTGTGGATGGCCCACACTTGAGAAGGTTAGTTTTATGTCGTACAATTCACAAAGATCTTTCATCAAAGCATTGTCGAATTCACGTCCATAGTCACAGTGTATGCGTAATGGTGTGCCATAGTGTTGGAAAAAGATAATAAGATGATTGACGACTGATTTAGCCGTTTTGTCTTCAAGAGGATACGCCTGTGTGAATTTAGTGAGCTCGTCTCGGATAGTTAATGCGTAATTTCTGGTAGGGTATTTGAAAAGATCTATGTTAATTCTTTCGAACGGTGTTTTAGGGGTTTCGGTGATGACTAACGGGTTACTTAAGTTTTTTCTACATATCTTTACTTTTTGACAGATTTCGCAATTTTTTATAAAATTTTCTACATCCTTTGTGATGCCTTGCCAATTATACTTTTCTTTTATTCTTCGTATAGTTTCATTTATACCCCGATGGAGATTGTTTTTGCCACAGTGATAGTGATCTAGTATTTGGGGTATTTCATCCTGTTCTGGAGTTTTAATAACATCTTGACAGATTCTCAGTTTTATTTCTTTATCGGCAAAGATAAATGAAAATATTTCTAGAATTGGTAATTCGAGTTGATTTTCGACGTAATGGATTTGCGATAGGTCAAATTCATTTTGTGCGACATAAACGATATAGAATAGGTGTTGTACTACTGTTTCAGGATCAAAAGGAAGGGGAATGATAAAATATTTCCGATTTTTGAGAGTTTTACTACCGAATATATTAATCTTAGATAAGTTAAAATCTATATTGTTTTCATCGAAGACGTCGTCTAATATTTTGTGATGTATTTCTTCCATTTTATTTTGTCTAAGAAAGGTGATGATGTTCTTATGCGATTTGTCTAATAATTGATCATTAGATATTTCA
This sequence comes from Diabrotica balteata, assembly GCA_918026665.1. Lineage (NCBI taxonomy): Eukaryota > Metazoa > Arthropoda > Insecta > Coleoptera > Chrysomelidae > Diabrotica > Diabrotica balteata. The sequence continues at coordinate 147,182,527 of OU898276.1, read as the reverse complement.
ATTTTAGAATAATCAATGAGTGATTTAGTTTTATACAGTTCGACAAATCTATTAAAATGTTCAGTGATTTCTTCTTCATTGATTTCATTTGGTTCTTCGTCAGATTCCGTATCGTTCGAAGCTAATATTGATATTTTTTTATGAAAATTCGCACATTCTTTAAAATGATTGATTTTAATTCGAGAAAGGGCGTCCGCATTTTTGTTGGTTTTTCCCGGTTTATGAATAATTTTATAATTGTATTCCTCAAGCTTGAGACGCCATCTAGCTAGTCTGCTTCCAGGGTCTTTTATAGAAAATAACCAGGTGAGTGGACGGTGATCAGTTACTAGGGTGAATTTTCTACCGAACAGATAGGGTCGGAAATGTTTTACAGCCCATACGATGGCAAGGAGCTCTCGCTCAATGGTCGAATATCGTGTCTCAGTATTACACAGGGTACGTGAAGCATATGCTATAGGAAGATCTTTTCCAATGGGGCCTTGGGATAATATAGCGCCGATGGCGAATGCACTTGCATCTGTTGTGAGGACGAATGGTTCCTCAAAATTTGGATAGGTTAGAATTGGGTCAGAAATTAAAGCGTTTTTCAAATCTTCAAAAGCTTGCTTGCAATCTGGGTCAAAATTAAAAGTAACGTCTTTTTGTAGTAGTCTAGTGAGAGGTTTAGAGAGTTTAGCAAAATTGGGAATAAAACGACGATAGTAACCGGCTAGACCTAGGAAAGATTTTATTTCTTTTGGTGTTTTCGGTTCAGGAAATCGTTGGATACAATCGACTTTAGAAGGGTTAGGCTTGACGCCATCTTGGGTAATGAGATGTCCGAGATACGCCACCTCTTTCCTGAGAAATTCACATTTATCAGGCTGGATTTTAAGATTAGCCTTTCGAAGACGTTTAAAGACTTCGGTAAGACGGGAAATGTGCTCGTGAATGGTAGGAGAGTATACTATAATGTCGTCCATGTAGACAAGACATCGTTCGTTTAAAATACCTAAGAGAATATTGTCCATGACAGGCTGGAATGTGGACGGTGCATTTTTAAGTCCAAAAGGCATGCGAGTAAATTCATAGTGTCCGTTTTCGACAGAGAAGGCTGTTTTAGGGATATCTTTGGGATCGATTTCAATCTGATGAAATCCGGAGGCAAGATCGAGAGTTGTGAAATATTGGCATTTTCCAAGCTGGTCTAAGAGATCGGAGATATTAGGAAGAGGGTATTTATCGTCAATGGTACATTCATTGAGCTTGCGGTAGTCTATTACTACTCGCCATTTTTGTTCTCCAGAAGAGTCTATTTTTTTGGGAACAACCCAAACAGGGGCTGACCAAGGAGAAGTAGAGGGCCGGATGATACCTTCGTTGATCATTTTATTTACTTGAGATTTAACTTCCTCTTTGTGGACCTGAGGATATCTGTATGATTTCGTAAAAATGGGTTTGGCGTTATTAGTTTCAATTTGATGTTTAATCTCACTGGTGAAAGTGAGGTTGTCTCCTTCTAAGTAAAATATGTCTTCGTAATTTAAGCAAAGATTTGTTATTAGTTCTTGTTCTTCCTCGTTAAGATGTTCTGTTCGAAGTCGAGATTTTATTTTGTTGGTACGGTCAATTTTATCAGAGCAATAATTTTCCAAGTTATCGTGCAACTGGAAATTTAGGATAGGGTAGTTTAAATAGGGTTCAATTACTATATCGGAAAAGTCGATAATTTTAGGAATTGCATTTGCGTTTACTACGGATGTCAGAAATTCTCCTTTTTCATTTACGTGTACTAACGCGTTGGGGATATGGACTTTTTCTTTTTCTTTTCTGTGCAAAATTGCATCTGTATTCGACAGATGGCATTTTAACTTGAATATTTGTTCGGATCTGGGATCTATTTTAATTTGATTAGGGGGTTCATTGTTACGCGAATTAGTTTCTACTTTGTGGAGAGGTAATGTTTTAAAGTTTGTAATTAGTTGTTTGTTTTTGATGTCTATCGTACACTCGTAATGTTCTAAGAAATCGAGGCCTAAGATTCCATCGAAATCAATATCTAAATTATAAATGAAGACCTTATGGGGATTTCCCACTTGAAACGGGACTAAAGTTGATTCAGTGACAAGAATTTTTTGGTCTGTAATACCCTGTATAGTAATTTGTTCGGGAAAACGTGCTTTAAAATTTTTCACGGTATTTTCTTTGAAGATAGAGATACCAGCACCGGTATCGATAAGTAATTTAAACGTATTTGATGCGTCTTTTATATAGTACAGGTTTTTAGAGTTTACAGCAAGAAGAGGGCTTAAAGAAAAGTCTGTTCTGGAAAGTTCAGAGATGGGTTCATATCGTCCAAATTCAGAGTTTGTATCTGATTTTGTATTTGAGACAAAGATTCGTTCATTGAACTGGTATTGTCTGGTGGGTGGTTCTGATTCGGGATTGTGAGAAAATCCTGATAGTCTTGGCTATCAATTAAATCGGTTGATTGATCAAATGACTGGTAATAATCGGGAGGTGAATAATTGTTAGAGAAATCTTCGTATTGGTAGCTTTCATTTGGAGCTGGGGTAAAGTCATCAACATATTCAGGTTCATAGTTAACGAAATGAGCTCTGTGCCTATCGTTTGAAAAATTAGGATTTTTATGGATTACAGAAGGGCGTACTTGTGAATTATTTTGATTTGGTGTGAATTGAGGTTTTTGTTGGTCATTGTGTCTATTGTTTTGAAAATTATTGTTTGAGCTGAAAGTTGGTCTCTGAAAGCCATTGCTTTGAGTGTTATTGAAGTTTGGATGGCTATTAAAATTTCGAGAATTGTTAAAATTATGAGAGTTGTTGGAATTCTGCGAATTATTTTGGGAATTTTGTCGTGAACGACATTCGTTGTACGAGTGGCCCATACGTCCACAAAATGTGCATCTATGTGGTTGAAGGTTTGGTCTTCTAATGGGTTGATTATTTTGATTGGGTTTTGGAGGCTTGGATCTATTGATTTTTTGTATTTCGAAATAGGATAATTGTAACTCTCGTCTGATGCGGACTTGAGCTTCAAGAAGGTCTTTTGGATTACTTGCACGAATAATATGGGCGATTTTTGGATCGAGGCCGGTCAATAAGGTATTGAGCGCCATTGATTCAATTAATACAATTTGGGCCTGTTTTTCTACAGCAGAGAGGCTAGATTTCTGTATATTTGCGTGCATTTTTGCATTAAGGACTTGGACACGATTAAGGAATGTAAGAGCCGATTCATTTGGAAGTTGTTTGACTCTTTGTAAATCTTGTATCAAAGAAGATAAGTCTCTAGTGTCTCCAAAATGAGAGGTAAGAAGCTGTTTAATTTCTAGATACGATAATGGATTTCTTGAACTTATAAGTTGCGCTGCTCTTCCGCGTAATTTATTTTTAATGTGAATTACTAATAGTTGTTTTTGATCGCGCGTAGACATATTGTAGGCATAATCACAACCATTTAAAAATGTGTGTAGAAATATCTGATCACCTTCAAATTCGGGTACGATAGAAAATATTTCGGATAATTTGTAAGGTTCTATTTCAGGCTGGTTCTCATTACGAGAAGCGGGACGAGAAATGTTGCCGTTATCATTCATGGTGGTTAATAAATCAATAAACGAAATAGAAATAAAAATATAAGATAATGGATTAATTAAAAATAATTAATCAAATATAAATATCAAATAATAAAACAAAATGTAAATATCAAATAATAAAACAAAATGTAAATATTAAAATAATAAATCGAAAATGTAAATATTAAAATAATATGTCAAAATATAGGGAAAGTATTTTTCTAAGACAGTGTGTGATTAGCAGAATAATCGACACAGGTAATCGTTTAATAAAATGAAAAAATAAAAAAGTTGACGATTTACAGAATAATCGCCAAAAGTTTATAATTATTAAAGTAATTATCAAAAATATTCAAATTCGGCATAAAATTATTAATTAAAAGAATATTTTATATTGGAATATCGAACAGTATATGGTAATAAATGGTATAAAACAAAAATTATATACGAGATGATTCAGTATTAGACTTACATTAGTTCCAAAAACATCTAGTCGTCTTGTTCTCGACAGCTAATCTACCAGGGGCTTCACTTGGTGTTCCTTCCGTAGATGTCTGCAAAGTTAGGGCGGCACTGCTTTTTGGAGTTTTCTGGTTCTTTTTCTGATTAAAGGATTGGAATCCACCGTTGTCAGTTAGGTTCTCCTTGTTCTGCCAACGTTTCCAGATCCTACTGCGACTGCGCCACTTTTTATATCACGAAACACTTTTTTGACTTTTTAAAAAATTTATTAATTACAAAATACAAGTTACGTGGTAAAATGAATGAAATATAAAATATAATGAATGAACTACAAAAATATACTGAATACTGAATTAAGAGCGACAAGCGGTTTTATAATATTAGTAAATGCTGACTCAGTGGGAACGTGTAAAAAGCTTGGGTCCCGCTGACTCTGCTGGTACTGCATTTTCAAGGATTCTTATCGGCTCAGGTTGTTGGAAGTGGAACCTGATACCCTGGGAATCGTCGTGATAAGGAACATCGGTTGGTACAATGCATATAACATATATATATATATATATATATATATATATATATATATATATATATATATATATATAAATAAATCTCGTGTCACGATGTTTCTTTAAGCTAATCTCCGAAACCACTGAACCAATTCCAATAAATTTTTGTGAAAGTGTAGTTTTTGGTTCAACTGTGTGCCATCATGACAACAAACTTCAACGCGCTAACTGTAGACGAAGTTGCTGTTATTATGGTCGGTAATCCAGTTGTTAATGGTAAAAATTTTAAATTTATTACTTTTCTAACCTATTTAATTTTTACTTTTGTTATTAACTTTTTTAGGTAATGAGACAAACAAAAATGAACTACTACTCGTAGCCATTGATGAGACGACGTAATGAGAATAACTACATTCTTTGATATCGCCAGCTCTTCCATCAGTATATTGTGGATCTGTATGCTGAAATCGAAAGCGAATACTTGCGATATATTCGATTCAACCAGGCTAAATTACGGTCACAGGAGTATATCCACTTACGAAATGCTATTAACGGAAACGTATGTGGAAATATAAATATCAACGACATCGGTTATGCATATTTTACCTTCAACCTACATCAGCAGTCGGCGACACATGCAGGAATACATACAAGGTTCGATTAACTTATGTATACTTCATCTAATTTACATAACGATGCACGTCATTATCTACTTCAGAGATCAAAGTTGACATAGTTGCCAAAGTATAAAAAATTCTGACTCAATTTTAAATCAAAGAGATCACATAATTATTGCAAATGTATTACCATCTCTTTACAACGACTATTTAAATTCTTACGTGACATTTTTGAAATAAAACACACTAATTTTGTTCTAAAAAGAACAGATTTTATTAAATAGGTAAAAATAGAAAACAAGAGGTATTCACTTTAAAATTCAAAATAATAAAGTACAAAAAGTGTCAACACCGCAACTGTCAAATAAGTGCCGATTTATTCTAAAATTTCACCTTCGTTCGATTACAGTTACAGTGTGTTCCGAACAAATGTTCTTCATAAAAACGCTTTATAATGCATTTATACAAATTAAATGAAACATATTATTTTGTATTTCTTTAAGTTCACATTAATAGAAATTTAATCACAACTACTGCCTAAATATTTCGTGTTGGTATCATGTGACGTCACGGGCTATCACGCCGATGACGTGCATCGGTATGTAAATTAGATGAAGTGTATATTATTATGGTCGTCCAGATGTATTACATTCACATGTAATCCAAAATGGGAGGAAATACATAGTTTGTTAATATTAGGTCAACAATCAATACATCCTCATTATATCACTGTACGTGTATTCAAACAAAAATTGAAATCAAATCATGAATTTGTTGCTTGTGTGAGTCCATTTCAAATAGGTAAAGAAATAATAAATCAGACTTACTCACAATCAATTTAATTTAACTATCCGACGACCGGTTTCGCTTTCTACAATATGCAAAGCATCTTCAGGTCTCGGTACAAAGTTAAACAAATGCTGAAATGATAAAAACCCATATTAGGGTGTTGTCTAATAAAGATAAACAAATTAGATGTTACAAATTACAATAATTATGCCAATATTACCTGTCTGTGGTTTTTATTTAAATGATTGAGTTGAAAAAGGTATAAATATTTTTTAAAAAAGTTTAAAAAGTTAAAAGGACAAGGTAAGGCCCACAAGTTGTCATAAAATCTCTTCTATTGGAATAAATTAATGAATGAGCAAATAAATAAATGAAATAAAATAAAATAAAATAAAATTACTTACATGCCGGTACTCTATTAATAGATGGATGGTAGAACATGTTTGAAACTACTGTATATTGTTGAATGAAGAACTCAATACTATTATTGCAGTTGTTTGACAGTAAACGGGAAGTTCTTGAGGAGGTAGATTTGATCCAATGAATTTGAGATGTGTGTGAGATTGTTTGTTAAATATAAGTGGTGTAATATATTATTGTGTTATTGAAAGTTATTTATACTTATTCCAGAGATATATTTTTGAAATGTGTGTTATTTATTGAGTAATTGTTTTATGAAGGTGACATTTATGACAATGAATAAGTGTAGATGTAAAATTGTGTGGGTGTGCAATTATTTCCAAACTTGTAGTTATCAAATTACTTTGATAAAGTTCTATTGGCAATGTGTTAATTATTGGAATGGTCAAGTGAATAAAATGAATAAAATGGTAAAATACAAACACTTAAGGGTAATTTAAACACACTAAAAACAGAAAACACTTAGAAGGGACGAAACAAACATTGAATTTAAAAGGGGGAAGGACTTTAAATCACTACATCATAGTCTTTGGCACAATGAGTTTTTTGTTATTGTATCATTAAATTTTAGTGGTAAATTTTGACAGATGTAGGTTAGCATGTGACAGTTCTTCTTCTGTTTCTCAATACTGTAAGTTAAGTTATCTAGTTTCATAAAATATGCTGTTATTAATAATGAATGTCTATGAGCCTGTTTCAATTTAGATATATCAAAAGTAAATTGATGTGTTTAATATTGGCATATTTTAACAATCTTTAATTAATCAAATTTAGTGTAAAAATGTGGTTAATTGAAATTGAAATACATCCTACAAAATACCTAACTAAGTCTAATGTTTAACTTAATGATCCATTTAAAATAAATTCTCTGGCAACTGAACATGTACATTTAATAATCAAATGTATAATAAGTTTGCAAGGTTTTTATTTTTAATTTGAAATTTGATATAGGTATGAGTTATCTGTCCGGGTATTTTTAATTATTAAGAGATATTTTTCAAAATCTGATATATTAATATCTAATATACATCCAAAGCAACAAATGGATAATTGTTGTTGGTAAATAATTTGTGAGTTCAAAAAATTGACTGAATTATAAAGCATTCAATAATTAGTTGGTAGTACTAATATCCGACAGTTGGGACCGGAAATTGTTATACGAACAGGTAATATGAGGAGGTAGATCAAATCTACCTCCTCAAGAACTTCCCGTTTACTGTCAAACAACTGCAATAATAGTATTGAGTTCTCCATTCAACAATATACAGTAGTTTCAAACATGTTCTACCATCCATCTATTAATAGAGTACCGGCATGTAAGTAATTTTATTTTATTTTATTTTATTTCATTTATTTATTTGCTCATTCATTAATTTATTCCAATAGAAGAGATTTTATGACAACTTGTGGGCCTTACCTTGTCCTTTTAACTTTTTAAACTTTTTTAAAAAATATTTATACCTTTTTCAACTCAATCATTTAAATAAAAACCACAGACAGGTAATATTGGCATAATTATTGTAATTTGTAACATCTAATTTGTTTATCTTTATTAGACAACACCCTAATATGGGTTTTTATCATTTCAGCATTTGTTTAACTTTGTACCGAGACCTGAAGATGCTTTGCATATTGTAGAAAGCGAAACCGGTCGTCGGATAGTTAAATTAAATTGATTGTGAGTAAGTCTGATTTATTATTTCTTTACCTATTTAAAAATTGAAATCATTGATTGATTTACTCGTAAAATATTCAATTTTCGATAATTTCCGTTGCTATATGTATTCAGTATATATGTTCAGGGATTCTACAGTATTCACTGTATATTTCAGATACTCCATCTCTCTCTGTGGTTTCATTCTTCATCGTTTAAGCCTCTCTTACTCACGGCGTCGCCTACTTCGTTCCTTTAGGATCTTCGAATTTTCCTCCTTTCTATGAGGCTCCATTCGGTTATTCTCTTTATCCATCTGATGTCGCTAATTCTTCTTACATGTCCAAATTATTTTAGTCTTTTTTGTTCTATATATGTTAGTATGTCTGTTTCTATTGATGTTCTTTGCTTTATTTTGTCATTACTTCTCCTATTCATGATTGTTAGGGAGAGCGCCCACCAAAGTGGCGTGGCAGTGGCAAGTAGCAAGTAGCACGCGTCTAGCATAATGTAACCAATGAAAACGAATGATTCAGTTCACACCAAAATGACAGTAACGTCATTCATTCTAATCATTCGTTAGGATTGGTTACATTATGCTAGACGCGTGCTACTTGCTGCTTGCCACTGCCACGCCACTTTGGTGGGCGCTCGCTCTTACTCTGCAACATCTTCGCAGGCATTCCATCTCTGTTGCTACTATCTTACTGCTGTTTTTCTTGTTTATAATTCAATTTTCAGCCCGATATGTCATAATACTTCGCACTAATGTTTTATAAATCTGCATTTTTATCTTCATATTTAGGTGTCTATCCCACCATACTGAGTTAAGTTGTCGGATTGCTGTTCTTGTTTGTCCTAATCTTTGCTTAATTTCTTCCTCTGTCGTTGCCTTTTTTGTGATTATAAACCCCAAGTATTTGAATTTATTCTTTCCGTTGATTGTTACTCTGTTTACGGAGGTTAATATTTAGGCCAGCCTTGGTATATTCTTCTAGTAGTTTCTTCATCATGTAACTGAGGTCTTCTTGGTCTTGTGCAATCACTACTTGATCGTCTGCAAAACTTAATGTATATAGGTATTCGTTGCGTACCGGTACTCCCATGCCTTATCATTTCCTTTTCCATGTAGTCAAGACTTTCTTTAAGTATATATTGAATAGGGTTGGAGATGGGGAACAACCCTGCAGGAGCACTTTTGTTGTGGTGAAGTCTCCTATGACTCTTGTTCTCATTTTAATGGACACTTTATTTCCTTTATACAGAGCATTTGTAGCTTATATCAGTTTCGTCTGTATTTCTAATTTGTACGTTGCCCCCCATAGGTCTGACTTTGGTACAGAGTCATACGCCTTTCTCAGCTTTTTCTTTTGCTTTCTTTCTTTTCCAACAGTGTTCCAGTGTGTATATGTGGTCTATGTATAATCTTCCTGCCGTGAAGCCTGCCTGATCTTCCCCGATTTTGCCTTTTATCGCTTGCTCTATCTTTGCTCGCAGTATCTTCCCATATAATCTTCCTATTGATGATATTACGTTTATTCCCCTGTAGTTTTAGCATCATTTTCTATTTCCTTTCTCAAATATAGATGTCATATATGCCTCCATCCATTCCTTTGGGAGCTGTTCTTCATTTATGGCTTTCTGAAATATCCATTTTATCATCTGATGTAATTTTTTTGATCCGTAATTTATAAGTTCAGGTCCCGGTGCTTTCTTATTTTTGATTGCTTTTTAGGGCGTTCTTATTTCCCTATCTGTTATTTCTATTTCATGTTTTGGTGATCTGTTTCGTCTTCGCCAGTTTTCTTTTCCAATGAATTATGGTCTTTGTTCTGTTAACAGTTCCTTGTAATAGTCCTTCCATTCTTTGTCCGGTATATTTCCCAATATATTTTTTTCTATTGAGTTTTGTTTCAATCCTCTTAGTACTTTCCATGACTCCGAAGTTCTTGTACCTCCCATGTATGTTTCAATATTTAAGCAGATTCTTTCCCATTTTTCATTCTTTCGTTGTTATTTGTTTTTTCACTTCTCGTATCTTTTTCTCTATATTCTTTATAAACTTCATCGATGTTTGTAGTCAGCCATTTTCTGTACAGTTGCTTTTTTTCTTCAATTATTCTTTTTGTTGGTTCGTTTATTTCATGATAGTGCAGTCTATTTGTCATATGTTCTTTCTCTCCCAGGGGTTCGAATGCTGCTTGTTTTATACTCGCCTTTATATGCTCGTATATTTCTTTGATGTTACTGTATCTGAATTCTTTTAATTTTTGGTCTAGACGTTGCTTATATAGTTCTGTTATTGATTGTTCTTGGAGTAGTTCTATATTGTTTTGTTTTTCTCTTATAGTGTTCAACGGTTCTTCTGTAGAGGGGGGTCTTGCTATGTTTCCAATTAATGCCCATTTTTGCTATCAGTAGTTTATGGCCAGTTCCACATTCTGCTCCTCTTCTGACTCAAATATTTTATCTTTATTGTTGTATCTTGTTTGACTATTACGTAGTCTCTATCCTATCTCTATCCATTTCAGCTTTCGTGTTTCTTGCGTCCATGTACCTATATTTACGAATATTGTTACGTCTGAAGAATTCGTTGGTGATTTTTAGGTTGTTTAGTTGGCATAAATCAATCAGACGTTCTCCGATATCCTTTTGTTCATCCTCTCCAAATTTCCCACTATTTTATCGTTTTCTTGCGATTTTCGTTCTTCTTGCCCTTACTTTCTGTGTGTTAAGTTGCTAATTCCTAACGCCGCAACCCCCGTTTGGAGGACCTTTTCTTCAGCCGCCCATTTTGGATCAGTTTTCACGTTTGTCACGTTTCTAACAATCCTCTGTTCTTGGGACCGTTGACCAGTTTTCACCTGTACCCCAGGCAGGGACCTTCATAGGGTGCTATCAGCCGAGTCAGCTGAACCCTGGTTATTTTTAGAGGTGTTACTCCTCTATATATACTCTATGTATTCAGTTAAGTGACAAAAACGTGGTTTATCACTCGATCAAGAATTAATTGATACAGTTACCAATCACAATATTCACGTACCCTGTGGTACTTTTAATATATGACATTGTCATGCATGGCAGATGGGAAATGTAAAAAAATATTTCCAAAGAAATGTATTATTGATACTATTACCGATATTGACGGTTATACATTACATCGCCTCATAATCACTGAGAATGATGGTCAATCACATTTAAAATACGAATGGTAAATCTTACATACGAAGTTGAAATTCATAATCAGTGGGTGATACTATACTCACCATTTCTTTCAAAAACATACAATGCTTATATAAATGCAGAGTTTTGTAGTTCTGCCAAATTCATTAAGCACATTCGCTAGTTTAATAAAGGTAGTCACTTGACAGTAACTGAAGTACAAAATGTAGATAAAAACGACGAAATAACACGGTACCAGATGGGGAGATACATCAGTATCAGTAGCAACGAAGTCATCTGGTATATTTTTGTTTTCCCGTACACGAAAGAGACCGATTTGCCCAGCAGCATGTTTTGAAAATGGTCAACGTGTGAATTTCACTGAACAAAAACAACACTGAATTCTTCGTATTATGCCAAAAATCTGATGTTTTCGGCTAATTTGACATTCACGCTACTTTATATGGTATAAATAAAAGAAAAAATGAAACACGTAAACAAAAAGAATACCACCCAGCAATCACAGGGGTATTCAAAGCCAAAACATTGGGATGACTTTACACAATACATCCAAAACAACGTGAATGTTTTTTGCGTATTGTTGGTTAATATTCCAGGATCTATGTCTTTTCATTTATTGCGAACCATTAAGAGTACAGTGTTCAATACATATCAAGATGCATGCCGCCGGGTCATGCATCTATACGTCATCATCATATATGTCAACTATTTACAATTATTTTGACATCCTGTTATCCAACACAGTGATCGACTTTATGGGAAAAATACAAGAAATACATTACTGAAGATATACTGTACCGAATCAGACAGATAAAACAAAGTCCAAACATATAATATTTTCCAGAAATGAGTCTTCTGGAACCGGTAAGGCATTTTTGATATCGCTTATTCTTGCGAAGATACGATCGCAGAACAGTACATTCAACACTCAAGTTGTCATTAGACGTTCATAACAACCCAAATGCAATGTGAAACACAATGTGTAACATTAAAGTAAGAAGCGGAATGGTTGAAGTGATGCGAATGAGTTCAATTATTATCTAAGATGAATGTATCCTTCATCTAATTTACTTACCGTTACACGTCATTATCATTGACAGAGATCGAAGTTGACATAGTTGTCAAAGTATAAAAAAATCCTGAATCCATTTTAAATCAAATAGGTCACATAATTATTGCAAAAGTGGATTATACAACAAAACAAATTAATATTACACACACTAATAATAATAGTAATGAATAATACACACTAATTGTGTTCTAAAAAGAACAGATTTGATTAAATAGGTAAAAATATAAACCAAGAGGTATTCACTTTAAAAATCAAAATAATAAAGTACAAAAAGTGTCAACACCGCAACTGTCAAATAAGTGTTACCAATTTATGACAAGATATCACCTTCGTTCGATTACAGTTACAGTGTGTTCCGAACAAATGTTCTTCATAAAAACGCTTTATAATGCATTTATACAACTTAAATGAAACATATTATTGTGTACTTCTTTAAGTTAACATTAGTAGAAATCTTTAAATATTATTTTTACGCGCGTACAATAAAATATGTCTAGTGGCTGTAATGCCAGTGTACTCGGCAAAGTGATTCTAAAAAAGAACACACCTACCGCCTAAATATTTCGTGTTGGTATCATGTGACCTCACGAGCTATGACGCGGATGACGTGCAACGGTAAGTAAATTAGATGAAGTATATATGGCTTATAAACATTCACTCGAAGCATTACATAAAAGTATGCAAGATGCTGTTGCAATGAAGTATGCTATTCGGCGATGCTGTCTTGCTACTATCTGATGCCTTCCGACAGACATTACTGGTTATTCCTTATTCTACATACTCGGATGAGATTATTGCATGTTTTTATTTATAACAATATCTACCTGAAACGGTCGGTCCCCTACGATGCGAAGGTTCCAGAAACCGGTAGAATGAAGACCCGGTTGATTGACCTTCTAGTCTAGTCAAAGGAAATCGCCGGAACTCTCGAATAACGGCATATATAAATAGAAACCTTTTTGCAGAAAACAGTAAGTCAGATCGCGGAAGGTTTTTAAATGTAACGTTCGTATTTTAAATAAATTATCTAATTATTAGTGTAAGATAAATTAGTATAAATAAACTTTAAATTAAATTGTAAGTGTTATAAATATAGAACATTTGATAAATAATAAAGACAAATTAGAATAATAAAAATACAACAGTACAAATGCCAAATGATCTATCGGCACAAATATTTTCCAAACAATTGCAGGATATTGGCAACAGTAAACTAAAACTGCATTAAATACACAATGCATAAAACTTCTAGATAATCTATGCACTTTTGTCGAGCCAAAACATGGATTAATTGAAAGGGTCTTCCCGGCTATACTGAATAATAACTTGAATCATAATTGGCTCAGTGAGCACGCAATTTTGTGTGCTTTTGATAATACAAAATGTGTTACCAGGTGATCTCATATCCTTTAATAAATTAATCGACAGTATTAATAATAGTTAATGAAGACAAATCCGTAAATTATCCAACAGAATTTTTAAATTCTCTAGATATACCAGGGATGTCACCACACAATCTTCAGTTTAAAATTAGATCACCGATTATTCTAATACACAGTTTGAACCAACCCAGAATATGCAACGGCACACGTTTGATCATTAAAAGGATCACCGGAAATATTATTGAAGCAACCATTTTGACCAATGGTTTTAAATGAGAAATCGTACTGTTGCCCTGCATCCCAATGATACCCTCAGATACAACAATATAATTAAAAAATCTTCAATTCCCTCTTCGATTAGCATTTGCGATGACCATTAACAATCTCATTTTAACATTTCAATGTTCAATTCCGAGAAAGTCAACAAAAACACAATTTCGGCGATAACGGAAAAAGTAAATTACCGAATAATAATACCACTTTAGGCCACAAATAATAACATCAATCTAATGTTTTAATAAGTATGAAGAACTTAATAATATCTTCTTCTTCATGTACCATGTCCTTTCAGAACGTTGGTTACCATCATAGCTATTTTAATTTTATTCACTGCCACCCTAAATAGCATGCTTGTATCTACACCATACCAGTCTCGCAAGTTCTTCAACCATGAGGTTCTTCTTCGTCCTGGACTGCGTTTGCCTGCTATTTTTCCTTGCATGATGTTTTGTAGCAATCTATATTTGGGACCTCTCATTACATGTCCGAAATATTCCAGCTTTCTCTGCTTGATGCTTTTTATGATCTCAGTAGTCTTGCTGAGACGTTCTAGTATTGTGGAGTTACGAATCTTCTCCACCCAGGAAACTTTTAAAATTCTTCTATAGCACCACATTTCGAAAGCCTCAAGGCGATTTAGATCGATTTTATTCACAGTCCAGGACTCGACAGCATAAAGTAAGACCGAGAACACGTAGCAGCGAAGTAGGCGGATCCTTAATACCAATTTTAGGTCTCTGTTACATAACACCTTGGACATCCTTCTAAAAGCAGCTCTAGCCTGCTCTATTCTGGATCTAATTTCGCCGTGATTTTCTGCATTACAATTTAATTGCTGTCCAAGGTAGACGATTTTATCAACTTGCTCAAGTTTGATATTATTTACATATATAGACGGTTTTATATTCTGTTGTTTACTTATTACGAGTATTTTGGTTTTCCTTATGTTAAGATCCAGACCTGCCTCCCTACAACTCTCAACGACACTATCAAGTAGTGTTTGCAGATCTTCTTGACTAGAAGCTAGGAGTACTGTATCGTCCGCATATCGCAAATTATTGATGACTTCTCCGTTCACAAGTATTCCTTCTTGTTTTTCAGAAAGTGCTTTTCTGAAAATTCTTTCGGAGTAGACGTTAAAAAGCAGGGGTGACAAGAGGCATCCCTGCCGTACTCCTCTTTTAATATTGAGAGCTTGTGATTCCACACCATCTACTAAAACTGATGTTGTTTGATTCCAATATAAATTTGCAATTATTCGAACATCTCTGCCGTCCAAGCCAATGTCTTTTAGAGCTTCGATCAATATAGAGTGCTTAACACGATCAAATTCCTTTTGAAAGTCAATAAAACAACAGTATATGTCTACAGATATATCACGACATCTTTGAGCAAGTACGTTCATTCCAAACAGTGCCTCTCTCGTTCCAAATCCGTTACGGAAACCAAACTGAGTGGTTTGGTTTACCATTTTGGTTTACCATTAATAATATGGACTGAAAAATATGTAAGACAATTCTAACGATCAGAGAAAAAGTGGATTAATAAATAATAATACCACTCCACGTCATTTCCATATCCGAAAAGCTATCTAATATGTATGAAGAAACTAATAATAAAAAATGTGTCCTACCTTTTGTCCCACTGCTGACACAAGGAAACCTTTCACTTGCGAGAGAGCAGTTACTGGTCCCTTCTGATCTTTGGCGTAAATTTCCTTAAATTTGTTTTTGGTCAATGGCTGACCTGGTTCAGGTACTACTTCTATAATATCGTATATCAAAATCTAAAATTAAAAAAAATATATTATAAATGCATGCATACATGGATGAAATGGAAGGCAGTGTGGTACGTTATGCGACATAAAGATTTCAATAAAATTAAAAATAAATTATATAAAATCGATGTAAGACTAGTTATGATGTACGACACAATCTCTCTCCCTTGTCGTTTCCCCATTACTGAGGATCGTGATTTCTTCCAATATTCCTAATACTTTTTCTCCATTGGTCTGTATCTTCAGCTGCTCTGAGAGCCTCGAAGGATGAGTTTCCAGCTGAATTCTTAATTTGGTCGGACCATCTAGCTGGTGATCGTCCTTTTGATCTTCTGCCCAGAACGGGGACGACAAATACTAGACAGTTTAAAAAAAAGAATAATGCATGTTGAGAAAATGAGAATATTTAGACGAATGAGGAGAGTGACTAAAGGAAAATCGAGTGTTCTGGTCGAATTTCCTGGTGGGCGTCAAACCCTTGTGACAACCTGTCGAATTGGCTTACAGGATTTTAATTGTTGTAGGTTGAGATTCTTTATTTTGCCTCTTGTGGGGTGAAATTATACATACACTTTTCTTCACTAATTTATTAAATTAAATTAATACACAAACACTTGGTAACTTAAAAACTTTGCTCTTGTACCGAACAGGTGAGCGGGAGAGAGAAAGAACTAAACATAAATTTTTATGTAATGAGACTGTTAGAGCAAGGAAGCGGAAGGGATTTTTTATAAGGAAGCGAAAGGTATCTTAATGTCAGGGAATCACTTTTTACAACATAAGGTTATAAGTTTATAGTTGGTTTTCCAACATATTACAGTATACTCCCTCTATAATAAACAGCATTATTACGAGGTTTCGAATTTGGTTATACCGAGAGAAAATAAGATCCAAAAACGTGTTTTTTACGTTTTTAGCCGGCCGTGGTTATAAATAAATACCCTTTTTAACTGCCGCCCGCAATACACTTCTTTTTTTTTTCTTCTGAAACTACGTTTCAGTGTAGGGGTTTGACCATTCGCACCTAATAAACTACGTAAAGAGTTAAAAAACCTGACAAATAAAACAAATTTCACCAGAATCTCATTTCACGGTTGTTGTTGTCGTAGATGTTAATCGTTTGTTTTTTTTTTCGGTAAATCGAAAAAACTAAGTGCCGCAACTAATAAAGAGCTTGATAGTGCAATGGTCAAATGGTTTAACGTAAATAGGGTTGCGAATGTTCCAATAAGTGGACCACTGCTTCAAGAAAAAGCAATAGTTTTCGCAGGCGCTAGGTGGTGATGAGAATTTTAAAGCATCGAGTGTGTGGATAAGCAGTTTTAAGGCCAGGCACGAAATTCCGTGTGGAAAAATTTGCGGTGAAGCGAAGAGTGTTTCCAAAGAAGTCAGCGACAACTGGTTGAAGTCATGGATTACAATAAGACAAAATTACAGTGACGATAATGTTTTTAATGCCGACGACATGGGTCTTTTTTAAACTTACTCCAGATAAGACCCTCAAATTCAAAAATGAACGTTGTATAGGTGGCAAGCTATTAAAAGAAAGGGTAACTGTACTCTTGTGTGCCAACATGTCCGGTCCGAAAAAAGGAAGTTAGTCGTCATTGGGAAATCTCAAAAACCACGATGCTTCATAGGTGTGAATCAGCTTCCTGTCACATATAAATTTAATAAAAAAATCGTGAAAAAGAAAGATTCGTTAAATTGTTGACAATTGTACAGCTCATCCGAATGATTTAAAAAAATATTCAACTTCTTTTTTACCCCTAAATTGCACATCTGTTCTGCAACCGATGGATCAGGGCATCATAAGGTCCCTTAAAGTTCACTACAGAAAACTTTTAAGTGGATCCTGAATAATGCGAAAAACCGTAGTGACTCCCCTGTTGCTTTATTAGATGCCATAAATTTCATCCACAAATCATGGACACTCGTAGATAAAATAACCATCAGAAAATGTTTCTGGACTTAGGTACAAAACGAAGAAGATGAATATCCTGTAGCAGAGTTGTTGAGGTTACAACAGCAAGGTCAAGAACTATCCAAACTGAACAATGATGACGGGTTTGCTGAATTTATTGCCATTGATGATGACGTCATTGTTTGAGATCTACCGAAGAATAGTGAAATTATCGCGGAAGTAATAAATCCGCCGGAGGAGCGCGTTATCGTCACTGACGAAAGTGATGAAGATGGAGAAGACTATCACGGTGAATCTACGCAAGAAGGTCCTAATAGACAAGATGTGGAAAATGCTTTAAACGTTGTAAAAAACTTTATCCGAAGACAAAACGAAAATGAAGAAGCATACAACTGTTTCACATATGTATTTAGAAAATATAGATAGAATAATACTGGACCATTTAAAGCAGTCAAAAATGACAGACTTCTTCCAATTGCAGAAGCAATAGTTTATGATATCCCTGAAAATACGCTTTATACATTATGTAGTTGTAAAAAAATGTTAGTACAGATTTTTTGTTTTAACGCATAGTATCATTGACAATAAAAGTAAACAACTTTTTTTCAAAACGCCATTCAAACAGTACTTAGCATCTTAAATTGCTCCGAATGGCTTCACTATAGGAAGTTAATGTTTTATAAAACTACATACTCATATCATCATCAGCCCATAGTCGTCCACTGCTGAACATAGGCCTCCTCGAAAAGGAAGCTTATGGAGGCTTTTCGAGGAGTCATACATATTCATATGTATGCACAGTATTATTGCCTGTTATAACGAGGTAATTAGTCTGCCATTTCAGTTCTCGTTATAGAGGAAGTCTACTGTATAAGTTTATAGTTGGTTTTCCAACAGTGATAAAAAAAGGAAAATAAGAATGAATGTATTAGTGAAAGTGTAGGTTCAGTACCAATTAATGTCAAAAGAGAGAGCATAGCTCAAAACAAGACACGGTGAAAAACATGTCTTTTGAAAAATAAACAAGACAACCCCGGATAGGGATAAAGCCAAAGGGAATTATGATATAAGAAATTTCAAAATTACATTTATTTCATAGCGTATATTTTTCTTGAAGACAACTACACCGACGAAATCTCCATATAACGATGCATTTTGTCGTCAACATTTTTCAAAGTTTACTCGTACCAGTTATTTAAACAGGCAGTTGAGAGACATCCTTATAGAATAAAAATCAACGAGAAACTTCGTCGTCTTCTAGTGCTGACTCCGCTAATGATTTATTGGCTGACTATAATCATTGCAAATTTGTCTCTATCTTCTGCTTTTCTTAAAAGCGTCTGTGTGTTTAAGCCGGTCCAGAATATGTTTCAGTCAGGAATGGAAAACAACTTAATGTAATTAGATACGCGGACGGTACATTAATTCTGTCAGAAAGTTTTGCTCCAAATTCTGCTTGATCGTATTCACGAATTAGATGAGAAAATGGACATTAAAACAAACTCAAACGAAACCAAATTTTTAGTCTTTAGTCATCACCCACATGCAGCGCTTCAATTAAATGGAGTCTAAGTTGAAAAAGTTCACAAAATTACATATTTGGGAACTGTCATAACGGAACAACTAGATCCAGACATAAAAATAAAACCAAGAATAGCAATTACTAAAACTACTTTTATCAAAATGAAGACATTTCTTTATAATAATCATCTCAGATTAGAACTAAGACAAAGAATGGTTAAGTGCTCTATCTAGTGTACTTTTATATGGAGCAGAGGTGTGGACACTAAAAGTATCAAGACAGATGCTGAAGATACCTTGGACAACAAAAAAAAAACTAATCAGGACGTACTAAGGAGGGTCAACAAAGGTAGAGAATGTATTATCTGGGACATATAGTGAGGGGAAATGGATATAGAACACTACAACTGACCCATAAAGGCAAAATAGAAAGCTGTAGAGGTATAGAAAGAAAACAGGTTTCTTGGTTAAAAAAACATTTGCGAATGAACTCAGATATCAAATGCAATTATTTCATGTGGCAGAATGTCAGAAAGCCTTCGCAAACGTCGAATAATTCTGGTATGGCACGTGAAGAAGATATTTTTCGTTGACAATCAGATAATCTTATCTCAAAGAAATCAATTTAATGGTGCAATAATTTAACTAATAGTTTAATGTACACGTAATATTAAACTATTTCATCAATTTTTTTCAAAACTTCAATGAGTAGCTTCTTCCAAGTACAATAATAGTTGCAATTGCTCTAGTTTGTCTAATAATATTGTTTATCTTTCTACAAATATATATTATTTTCATATGGAATTTTTAGATAATTATGGTATCAATATTATTGTGATCGTTTACAAACACTATTAAAATTAATGAGACTATATTAACAACTATTCGACGATCACTATCATCAACTTACTCTTAAATCATATTCCCCTTTACAAGCCATCTCCCCTTAAAAGGTTGGCAATACCTTCGAAACCGCCGCAATAAACAAGTCAGCGGAATTAAATCCAAACCAAACAATAAATACGTCTCCTTCATCGACTACTTCTTTAAAACTTTCTTTTCATAATAATATCCTATGACATTTTTGCGGGGAGATCCTTTCGGATTGTTCCGGCACCACTTGCATCTTTAATCCATTTTCAGGTAGCTAGTATAGATGCACGCTAGCCCAGGGAGACCGACGGCTTGTTGGTGCTGAGAATCGAAATCAAGCGCTTTGGTTTAGAAGACCAGTATCTTGGCCTCTGAGCTACGACCACGACATTTTGTTATTCTTGCATTGTTACTTGAAGCAAGTTATAACGTTCAAAACCATCATACGGCCAATAGGCACATATTACACTGAAACATAGATCATGATAGAAAAAACAATAAACCTTTTTCGTATTTTTGAAAGCAAGATATTGCGAAGGATATTGTCATAAATTTGCGACAATGGTATATGAAGAAAAAGGTTCTACCACGAGTTATATCAATATTATAAAGAAACCTCTATAGCAAATTACGCAAAAATACAAAGAATGCACAGGATAGATCACCTTATAAGAATGATAATAACAGAACACCTAGTAGAATGCTTAGTGGAATTATGGTAGGACGTCGGCCAGTAGAAAGTGATAATCGATGCTAGAGAGATATTGAAAGTGAATAACTGAAGGAGAGCAGCCGAACTAAGGGATCTTTGAGCTGTAGTGCCACTGGAGAGAAAGAAGTTATAACTTTTGCCTCTCATGATATATCTTATATGTTGTAACTTTCTGACATTAATGTTATTTACAATTAAAACGTCCTTTATGTCCTTCTCAGCATTTCAACATTTGTGTCGATTTATCCCACATATTTTTAATCATTTTCTGTAGGAACATACTTTAAAGATCTCCAATATAAATTTAATGTCTTTTAATATCTAAGCTTCTACTCGGTATAATAACAAGGACAATTCATCACCTAAGCAGTCTTATGAATCATTGAGATGTCTCTGCTACAGAATAACGTTTTCATTTTATTGAACACATTCCGTATTAATTTATATTTGCAGACAACCTAGATGACCAACATATCTTATCCATATTAATACAGTCAATAATATGGACTCAATATAAATTTAAAGAAGACAAACCTCCTGATAATCAGCCAGAAAAAGATAACGGAAGATCAACTCACGTCAACCAAACCTCAGTAGTAACAGTGACGTACTACAACGACCTCGGTACCATAATAAATGGAACATGGACCAAAAACCAGAAGATTAGAGCGGGCATCGGATAAGGGCCTCCTTCAAGAGCCACAATCTCTCTCTCTGTAAGAATGTTGCGATACTATGTGACCAAAGGGACATTGGAGGTTTATATCATCATCATAATCATCCAGCCTCAAAAGATCTATGCTGAACATAGACCTCTTCCTCATGTCTTTTTAAATCGTTAGCCCATCGTGTAGATGGTCGACCGACAATTCTCTTGTCTTCCCTTGGTTTCCATTCCAATAAACTCTTTGTCCATCGCCGATCCGTCATTCTAGCTATATGTCCTGCCCATCTCAATTTAGTCTGGCTATGTTTTTGGTGACGTCAGTCACTTTGGTTCTTCTCCTGACTTCTTCATTTTTTATTTTGTCTTGCAGAGTTATTTCTAACATGAATCGCTCTATTTTTCTTTGTGTGACTTTTAGTTTGGTAGGCAAGGCTTGTGTTAAAGTAAGTGTTTCTGCTTCGTATGTCAACACTGAGAGGACGCATTGATCAAATACTTTTCTCTTCAGGTATGTGGGTAGCTCACTTTTAAAAGTTTCTCTCAGTTGTCCATATGCTGCCTAACCAAGACCGATTCTTCTCTTCAGTTGTGTGTCATTATTTTTGTTTTCAAGATGTTTATATATATATATATATATATATATATATATATATATATATATATATTTAAACCTACATTTTCTGTAGCCACAACGAGTTCCTGTACCATCTTCCTTGCCATCCGTAAGTCCTCAACTATTATGACTATATCATCGGCAAAACGTTAAGTTGTTTAGATATTCTCCATCTATTTTTATTCCCTTTGTCAGCCAATCCAAATTCTTAAAAGCATGTTCCAGCAGAGTATTAAAATGTTTAGGTAACATTGTCTTTGTCCTCATCTAACCCCCGCTCCATTTTTATGCGATTACTATTAATATGTAATTAAACAGTGGTTGTTGCCTGTAGATATATAATGTATAATAATTTTGTATACCTATAGTCTAGCCTGCATTCTTTACGCGAATTTAGTATTTTGCTCAGTTTAACTGTGTCAATGGCTTGTTGCTACATTGTTTATTTATAATAGAGGATATAGGACAGAAAGATAGCAAAGGAGAGGATGAAAGAGAATTTAAAACATCAAACAAAAACTGAAAAAACAAACAACGAGAAACTTATAGAAAAGTCAGGTAGTAAAGTAGAAAGGTATAATAGAGACAATTTTGATATATGCCCCTATATTAAACAGTTGTAAATAGTATTCAATTAGTTTTAATAGAAGAGGATATGAAAATATGTTATATTGCAAAACATATCGACATGCTTTTCGTTTTTGCCAAAGTATCACATGTTACATTTTTTCCCAAAATCAGGTTATCAGAGCCATAAGAATATGTAGTAATTTTTACACAATTTTATATGTCACTTTTACAGACACATATTATAATTGAACAATGTTACTTACCCTTCCTCTCGACGTAATGTCCTCCCCGTAATTATAATTCGTTCCAACTGCGATGTATCCCTTAAGACCAGAACGGGTACCTTCATAAGCAAGGGATACATTCTTTAAGCAGTTCACATGTTCCCATTCCTCCAAATCGAGTTTTGTATTTGGAATTATGTCCCATGAAACCGGAGAAAATAGACACAAACTGAATATTTCTTGACATGGATATGGAAATCTAGAAATATGTATTTTGAAAATTAGAAAATGTCAAATTCTTCAGGTTTGTACTAAATTAAGATGTATGTCTAAATAATATATATTTTTAGAATCTATGGAGATTCAAGTCACTGTAAATCCGAGTTTATTAAAAAGCTATCGGTCAAGGTTACCAATATACATATTCCACTAATACATCAACAATTGACCCATGTAAATCACCATCATTTTAATTTAATTGAGAATAATCCAAAAGTGAATACCCGACGAATTAGTCATGCTCTCCAAATTTTGCATACCACTATCTGGCAGACTTTAAACGAATAATCCGCATCCTTACCATATACAGGACTTACAAAGCTTGATACCTGGAAATCAAATACTCAGAATTGATTTTAGTAGGTGGATCACCCGAAATCCAAAAATTGTAAACAGATGTTTATTCACAGATAAAGCAAAATTCACGAAAGTTGGGGTATACAATCTCAGGATCTTACACGTTTGGGCAAATCAAAATCCATTTGCCACAGGACCATATATTTTACTTCCCATCCTAACCGGTAAAGTGTAGGTACTTGGATCTTTTAGAGAATATTTTACCAGTACTGCTAGATGAAGGAAGTATCGATACAGGTGGAATATACTTTCAAAATGATGTTGCCGCACTACATTACAGGCGCATAGTTGGAGATTTTTTATCCTACAATTTTCCCAATAAATCTATTTGTAGGCAGTCCCCATGCCTGGCCTTCACGATCATGTAATTTTGATCCTATGGATTATTATGTTTGGGGATATTGAAAATCCAAAATTAGTAACAATGAAATACTAAGTAGGGAAGTTGAACAATTACTTGATAATCGTTATTTTTCTGCAAATTTTCGCCGTTTTTTTATTAATTTTTAAGATACTTTTTTAATTAAAGTTATGTATTTCTGGTGGACTCTTTATTATTTAATTATTAAAGATAAATATTGATTATCAATTATTTGTCGCAGATAATAAAAAAAAACACTAAAATGTTAACATTATACCAATTTAGATTAAATAATGATATTAATTAAAATAAGTTGCATTCATTTTTTTTTTCTATTTCGAGCTCTCACAATTAACATAATTTCTGAATTCAATTGCAAAATTTTACCAGATTAAACATTTTGCCGAAAACTAAAAGCATACCATTAAATTTAGGTTTTCATCCTCTTTTCAAATGCAGAATCCATTTTTAAAAAATATAATATACAGAGTGTTAATTATCTGTCGGAATATTTTTACAAATTTTTTAATCCGGACCTGGATTTCTTATACTTATAAATAAATTATAGTGTGATTAAAAAGTTGTGAATTAAATAAGAAGTTGGCAAAGTAGATAAAACACCCGCAGTATTTTTCTTATTGATGAAGTAAGATCCATTACCTATGGGGTTTTTGAGATCGCCTAAGTGTTCCGTTTTTATAGTTAACGTATGTTACTTTCAAAACGAAACACCCTGTATATATAAAATCATAATTGGCTTAAGAATCCTTTGTGGATCTTGGCCTACACGCAGAGAAGTCGTCCGTCGATTTCTAGCAACTTGGAAAAAATTTTTGAGTTAACTATTCGTCAATATACGGTTGCTACAATACATGAGATAGTTATTATGCCTTTGTAGATACTTACAATCTTACTCGTATTTTTCGCCCTGTTCGGTTCTGCACTGATAAATTTTGAGGTGCTAGCTCATTTTATCATTTAATCTGATATTATATAGGACATCTTTTTTTTTTGATGTTACGTATATTAAAGTTAAAGTGTTTTGATAACTAAATTATTTGTAGTGAGCCCAGATATGTATGAACTATGCTAGCCTACTGCTTGATGTTTGGTATTTCCTTATGACGTTTTGGGTAGAGTCGGAATCTAAACACTGGTGCTACAGTAGGTGTAAATCGTGGGGGAGGCAGTATAACGTTTTCATTTTTTTACTCATAAGTGCCCCTAAATTTTTATTAACAACCTTTACAATCATTATAAATCTTATGTCTTTATAAATTTTATGTCATGTTCTTTGTTTGACTCTCTGATTTACTACTTCTGAGTTTCTGAATATTTTCTCCAATATGATGTTAAATAGAATACAGGATAAGACATCTCATTGACTTAGTATGCCTTTTCTAACATGAATTGTAACTGTTATTGAATTCGAATTCTGCTCAGCACTTTAGGTATTTCTTTTTATATCGGAATGATAAGTGTTAGAATATTAAACATTTTCGTTGTTTGGATTAGAAATTGTCAATTGATGTTGTCCTGTCTCAAATCAATTAAAAGATGGTGTGTATTTATTTTAAATTCACTAGTTCTATCTAGGATATTTCTCAATACGAAAATCTGATCTATGTACAGTCGATATCAAGTTTATATAAATGTGAATAAATATACCAAAACAATTTTTAATTGAAGGTGATTAATTGGTGACATCATACTTAAAGCGACGAATCCATATTCCAGTTATTAAGTTTGCAGAGGCGTACCAAAATAATATTTTAATTATTTATTTAAACACAAAGTAATTACGTAAAAATTAAATCTAAGACCGATATAATTATTAAATTATCATGTGTGTTTTGACAGGTATCTTATAGTTGTCTCACAAAATAAAGTAAAATTGTATTGTTATTATATAGTGTCTAATACTAATAGTACTTGAAAAAACAGAAAACTTTGCAAAATAGATATTTTTTCATTAGACTAAACAATCTGAAACTTTAACATACGATCTTGTCAGTACATTACATTCTTTATTTATAGAATTGCTGAGTGCATTAAACGTTACATTTGTTTTTTTTAACTTGATTTGAAAGTTTCCTTGTGTTTATCTGTTTTATATTAAATTATGATATTCCTCTGAACCACACATCAAAACGTCCAAAGAAAAAGAACCAGACAAAAATAATAAATCCAAATTTGCCAGAAGTTGAGCAAAAAGAGATACTGAGCCGATATATGAGCCGACATAGATTTCGTTTAATCAAACATGAAGAGAAGATAATAGGGAAAAAACGAAGAAACCGCTACAGAAATCAGTGTCAAACTTTGTACATGGACGTGAATCTTAATTTGTTTTAACAGATGAAACTAGATTCGACAATATTGTCCACATTATAAAAAGAGATGATAAAAATTTCGGATATTCAAAAGAAATACTATTTAATTATGTAAAAGTGTAGAGTGCATCTACACCCCAAATATTACGAAAATTTTCATCTTAAAATTTAATTTACATTTAAGATACAATATATTCCTTTATTAAAAATTATACCCGTATTCGGCCAAAGGTGCGTATACAGGGTGTTTCAAAAAAAGGTAACCCCGTCTCTAGGGTAGGTAAAAAACTGAAAAATAATTGGGGTTTGCTCAGTAAAAAAATTTTGTAACGCCATCCGTTTTCAAGATACAGGGCGTTGAAGAAAAAAAATTTACGCATTTTTTACGATTTTGCCGAAACTACTGGCAACATTGTAATGCAATTTTATACGAATATGTTTTGGAAGCTGATACATCCCATGAATTTGTTTTTATATCTGATTCTCATAGAGGTCGCTAGTTACACGGATCGTTCTAAATATTAGTCAATATAACTTTTTAAGAGTATAATTAATTTAATTATTATAAAAATACATAATTTAATTAATTTATGTATTTTTAATTCAAGCTGATAAATGAATTCTCAAATTTCTCTTTGTTTATTGCCTCGGCCATTAATGGGTTAATGTTATAAAAAGAATAAACAGTTTATTCTTTACTTACCTCATAAACTATTTTAAAGTTAATAATAAAAGTCTATTTAATAAATATATTCATAAGTAATAGAATAGATCAAACCTATGCACGTACACTTCACTAGACATATTTTATTATATACGCGTAGAAATAATATTTAAAAATTTCTATTAATGTTAACTTAAAGAAATACACAATATGTTTCATTTAATTTGTATAAATGCATTATAAAGCGTTTTTCTGAAGAACATTTGTTCGGAACACACTGTAACTGTAATCGAACGAAGGTGAAATTTTGACATAAATTGGTAACACTTATTTGACAGTTGCGGTGTTGACACTTTTTGTACTTTATTATTTTGAATTTTAAAGTGAATACCTCTTGTTTTATATTTTTACCTATTTAATAAAATCTGTTCTTTTTAGAACAAAATTAGTGTGTTTTATTTCAAAAATGTCACGAAATAATTTAAATAGTCGTTGTAAAGAGATGGTAATACTTTTGCAACAATTATGTGATCTATTTGATTTAAACTAGAGTCAGGATTTTTTTATACTTTGGCAACTATGTCAACTTCGATCTCTAGCGTAGATAATGACGTGCATCGTTATGTAACTTAGATGAAGTATATATAATGTGGAACGACTCACGGTTCGTAGACTTACTACGGTTGCCTCTTCCGACTGGGGTGGGGATGCTTGAGTTACGTCACAGGAGTACACAAGAATACAAAACCCATTTATTCGGGATTGAAACTGAATGTAGAGGGCAGGTCGATTGCAGTGTCATGGCCGATATAAATGGTATAAACAAAAACAAACATAACATTCGAATATTTACCATTGCTTTTCCATGTTTAGTTTGGTTTAAGACGAGTTATTTGTATCATTTAATAATGGAAATTAACCTTAATGATATATTTGAGTATTGTGGTGAAGCAAAGAGTCCATTGATTGAAGGGGAAGCAGTTTTCAAGTGATGAATTCCTAAATTTTAACTTTAATGTTTCGAACTGGCTTGTGTATTGATGATGATGAATCCTATTTTGTGTATACCTGGGAACCCAGAATATAATATTCTGTGTAATGTTTGCCTTAACGTATATATACATTATTATACCTTATGTTTTTAATATTTTAATTTTTATTTTATACTATTTTTTAACATATGTAAGTACTTTATTGTATATTAACATAAATAAATAACTTTAACTTGGTTTTATTGTAAAATAGTTCATTTGATTACATGAAATCAACCTACTTTATTTATAAAACATTTTTGTTTTGATACATCCATCCAATCACAGGGCTGAATGTTAAGATTCAAATTACGTCACAGGAGTACAATCCGGCTTAATGTTCATTGGTTAGGCGGAAGAGGCAACCGTAGTAAGTCTAGGAACCGTGGGAACGACTAAACTATTTCCCTCATTTCCATCCAAGTAACTTGTCCAACTATACGCTCGTGAATCGCACCGGTATGCAGAATTTATATTGTTACGAGGGCAAATTTTATGAAACTATCCTACTTTTCACTTATTCACATTGGCGAAGTATACACAATAAAAATGACCCCGGTAAGAATTTACTTTTTAAACACAACATTGTTGCCGTTAGCTCTCAGTTCAATTTGTAGATAAGTCACGTTTAATTGAAAATTGTCCAAGTTAAAAATAAAACATACATGCACCATGAGGTTTAAAAATCTGAATCAAGGTCTACTTTCTACTTAAAATATTAAAAATGTATGCCAGTACTAAAGTACACGGCTTATTCTCAAAAATAGTGCTAAAGGCAAAATAATTACCTATCGCCTTTCTCTTCAATCGACAGTTCCTTATCTTCACCATTGAACTTGTAATACTGATTTGATGGTTCTGCAATACTCGTTACCAGGCAATAGGTTTTAGATTCCAAGTGGTATGTTACAAAGTGTGGGGTACATCTTAACGGTACTTTTCTTACAGGCCAAGGAGCATCGTAAGTTAAATGTGTTGGTAACACACCGATTCTAAGTTCTGACTGAAATTTAAAGAGAAAATATCTGTTAATAAACTTTAACACGAAGCATGAATCTTTATGTTTTGTGTTGTGGTTTGTGATATTGACTGCGTTCACCTAATCATATTTGACTTTGATTCTTAAAGAAAAGCAAGAAAATTAATAACAAAATAAAAAATGTTTATTATGAAATTCGTTAACTATCTTAGTTACATGTTACTATTAATTTCATATACTTTTTTCGCATTTATTAAACATTAAAAATTAATTTTTTGCGCATTTTTCTTATTTTTTTTATCTTTTCTTAATGTTGTTTGGTAATTTTTTTATCATTAAAATGATTTTCTTTTTAAATAAGTGAAAACTGTTAGAGATTATTTTAGAACACAGTAAACTTTCACCTCAATTTACCGTAAAAAATACATAATAAAATAAAACATTTTGCTAACAACCTAACTACCCAAAATTAATTCCAATTGACGCCAAAAATCTTTTTATTAAAATACCTTTTAGACCATAATATTACAAATCCAATCATTAATAATCAAATATATACAAATACTAGTGCAGGAGTTATAATGGGTAATCCTCTAAGACCATTGCTATCAGATATTTTTATGGACCATCGTAGATGGTACGTAGACGATGTACTGGTATGTTTTACAGGAACTAACAGACACATTGACCAATTCTTATCGTATATTAATTCACTGCATAGTCATATTGAATTCACAATAGAAACAAAACAGAATCAATCCATAAATTTTTTAGATTTAAAAATTATCAGACTTAAAAACAAATATGAGTTCTCCGTATTTCATAAACCTACCCATACTGACACAACTATACACAATTCACCATCCCATCCTACACAACATAAATTGGCTTTCCACCATAGCATGTTACATAGATTAATAAAAATTTCCCATGACAAAATTAACATCGAGATAGAACTGAATATCATTAAGCAAATAGCAGTAAACAATGGGTACAACGAACACACAATAAATAAAATTTAAAATCAAAAACTACATAAGAAAGCCCTGAAATTAGTATTTCCACCACAAGAAAAAAAAAACAGTACCTTCTGCTCGATTACATATACAGGCAAGATATCAACAAAAATAGATAAACACATAAAAAAGAAAGGAATAACATTAGCTTTTAGAATAAACAACAACTTACACAGCGGTGTATACGAACTTAAATGTGGCGACTACCCAAAAACTTACATCGGTCAAACTGGTAGAAATTTTATCAAACGTATAGCAGAACATAAAAGGGCTTTCAATAATAGAAAAACATACTCTATATACGCACTTCACCTTCTTCTTCTTCACCACTTCTACTAATAGGAATCATTCTTTTAATGACGAATTTCAAATTCAAAATAAAAGCATTAAGCTATCTTTATTAGAATCTATGGAAATCGATAAATTAAAAAATACATATATAATTTTGAATAACCAACTTGAGACAAACAGTTCTCCCCTCCTCAACTTATTCAGTTAAAGACTATAAAGTGTAAACACAATACATACCAAAAATATATCACGTGCCATACAGCCGAAACAGCTATAGTAATAATAATTTAAAATGAATTTTGTGGAAGTGTTGAAAACAAAAGTTTTCAGTGTTTTACTGTCCGATTGTCTTTTTTTTTATTTTTTTTTTAATTCAATCAATCAATTTATTACGTGCAAGTTTGGTTTTATAAAACATTTTCTTTTATAAATTATTATTTCAAATTCTTATGTATTTGAAACTACCAACACATGAAGGTTGATTTATTTTACTATAAACTTCATTTTAATAATTCCTTCCATCAAGATAATGATCTTTATTCTATTACAATTTTATATAATTTGTTCAATTGCGCCATATTATAAAAACTCGTAGTTTGGGGAATTTACAATTTTTAATTTAAATAAGTGGGAACGTGCCAAAGAATGATTAAAATCTAATTCTACAGATAATTCTGATGCATCTTTTTTTGCAATAAAATTAGAGAACCGCG
Source organism: Diabrotica balteata (assembly GCA_918026665.1). Lineage (NCBI taxonomy): Eukaryota > Metazoa > Arthropoda > Insecta > Coleoptera > Chrysomelidae > Diabrotica > Diabrotica balteata. The sequence continues at coordinate 147,151,678 of OU898276.1, read as the reverse complement.
TTTTTAAAAACTATTATAAAAAATCCTTTGGTTTATATGTATGTGTGGATAAGTTTGCCCCACGATGTTTCGGCATCGCTATGTACTTTTCCTTCCAGTATAACTTGAAGTAATTCATATCTCTCGCCTCTCAACACGTGACCCAAGTATTGCATTGTCCTCTCTTTGATTATTCTTAGTAATTCTTTTTGTTTACGACATGCGACGAAGTAAATCAACATTAGTAACTCTTTGTACCCATGGAATTCTCAAAATTCGTCTGTATATATACATCTCAAAGGCATCTATTCTTTTTTCTATTTCACAGTCCATTGTCCAACTTTCACAGCCATACAGTAATACAAAAAAAAGTAACATCTGATCATTCGGATTCTAAGCTGCAGACTAAGGTCTGATCTTGTAAAAATGTTTTCCTTGCTTGTTCGATTCTTGATAGGATTTCTTTATCTACTATTTATTACTATTTATGTTTACTCCCAAATATTTTATGGAATTTACCTGTTCTATTATTTGACCCTTGGTATTCGCTCCGTGCGTGACTGACGCGACACCTACTGCCTTCATCTGACAATTTTGGAGTCCCAATTTTCAGGTTAAACATATGACTATGTTTGACATTGTTAAATACATGCGAAATTGACAATTATTAATAAATTAGTTTTTTAACTATATTTTTTCAGTGTATCTTCAAAATTCATGTAGTATTAAAAACTTAATTTTTCAAAATTCATCATAATATATCTTTTCAACTCCAAACGGAAAAGAAAGGGGAAAATCTAGTACTGGCAAATCAAGTTTTTCACGCAAAAGAGCATATAATTAAAAACAATAATGGTAAAAGTTATGATATAAAAGCTAAAGTCATCTGCAGTTAGCTTGAAGCCTTATCAAATATCATTCAAGGTAAATTATTTAAATTTTTCCTATTCCAATTGCATAAAAATGAAATTATGTGATATTTACTTTTTCATATTAATAGCACGAATTCATCTTTTTCTTTTCTCTAATTTATATGCAATCTTTGGGAACCTATAAAAACTACACTCACTGTTTTTGCTATTATTAGCACAATTAAATACGCAACATGTATTTGCATACATTTTTGATAAAATTTATGCGTAAAAATATTTTGTCCAATATTCCAATTTTGTCATATTTCGCCGCTAGGCACGCTGGCATCGTTTTAATGTACCCCTACCATGGTCACGCACCGTAGACCGTAGTAGACCGAACATTTCGCTGGGGTGAACTACCGCATTTATTATATTTTGTAGTTCTTGTGTGTTGCTTGCTATTAAGACGGTATCATCAGCATATATGATGTTGTCTATGCTGATTCCGTTAATCTTAATTCCGCTTTTGACCTCGTCTAATGCTTCTTTGAATATAGACTCCGAATTCAAATTAAACAGTAGCGGTGATAAGACGCAACTAGATCCTCGTCGGATTTTTATATCTTCGGATGTTTGCTGCCAGTATACTTCTGAGATATTAGCAAGTCTTGTTCGTGAACTCCAGTTGTTCTCAGAATTTCGATCATCTTTTGATGGTTAATGCAGCCAAATGCTTTTCGATAGTCAATAAAACATGCATAAACATCTACTTCATATCTCTGCATGGTTGCGTTAACACATTTAAAGCAAAAAGAGCCTCTCGTGTTCCCAATCCGTTTCGAAATCCGAATTGATTGTCACTCATCTGGAACTCGCACTTCTTGTAAATTCGTGTATGGATAATTCTGAGAAAAGTTTTAAGGACATGAGACATCAAGCTTAATATTCCATAATCATAGCATTATGACGAATTCGATTTTTTGGTAATGCTACGAATGTTGATTTATTTTATTAAGTCTAGGCTTTTACTTTCGTTAAGTGCAATTAGTTTTAGCATTTCGACATTGATATTGTCTGGACCGGTGGCTTTTCCATCTTTCTGAGATTTTACTGCATGAATCACTTCTTCTTGGGTTATTTATGGGCCTTTTTCATTTATTCGATTATCTGTGGATGGTAGAAAACAAGGTCTATCGTCGTCAAAAAGAGTTTGTATGTATTCTTTTCATCTCTTTAGTTTGTCTTCTGTACCCATAATTATTTCGTTATTATTATTTTTTAATATTGTTCCTTGTCTCTTTTTGTGTCTACCTGTCATTTCTCATCAACATCAACTGCCAGTGTAACCCAAAAAAGAAATCCTATCAAGAATCGAACAAGCGAGGAAAAAACTCATGAACATGAAAACATTTTTTATTAGATCAGACCTCAGAAAAAAGAATAGATGCTTTTGAAATGTAGATATAGAGAATTCCATGGGTACAAAAAGTTACCAACGGTGAGGTACTTCGGCGCATGAGTAAACAAAAAAATTACTTAGCATAATCAAAGAGAGAAAAATATAATACTTGGGTCATGTGTTGAGAGGTGAAAGATTATTAGTGTTGAGAGGCGAATTACTCCCAATTATATTTGAAGGTAAAGTACAGGGCAAAAGATCAGTAGGAAGACGCCAGAACTCGTGGCTGAAAGACTTGAGGAGATGGTTCGACCGCTCATCCGCAGAAATCGTTCACGCAGCAGTTTCCAAAACTACAATATTTTGCCATTTGGATCGCCAACCTTAGAAAGGAGACGGCACAATAAGAAGAAAAATAAACCGACAACTCTTCTCTTACTCTTACTTTGAAGTTATACTTCTATACGCGCGTTGAACGTTGGAAATTTGTACGGGAGTGAATCGACAAAACCATTACATTATGTAATATATAGACAAGAGAGAGACAGAAGATTTATTTTCTCTCTCTTTCTCTCTCGATATATTATTATTTTATATTAATTCGGTAGATATATACATTTGGCCAACGTCTTTTACAAATAAATATTCTTCCTAGAACTTCTATGGTTCGTAATAACCTTTCCGTTTTTGGAATACAATAAATAAATAAACACAAACACAAAATACAACCAAAAAACTAACATCTTAAATAATATAAATATAAATAAGCGCGGTATGAGGGAATATATATTTTTAATTATTATGTTCTGATTTTTGTCACCTTGGTTTTAAAAATGAAAGAATGGAGGAAACATATCTTTCTTAATATTGTTTCGCTAATTTTATAGATAGATAGAATTTTATAGATAATTTATAGATTAAATTTCTTTTGTATATGTTTATATGTATGGAGATAAATTTCAAAAAAGGTAGATTTTATTTTTAAACTATGATTTTTTGGCATATATATGATACTACTGACGTTATCCATCTGGGAAGAAAGAGTTATTCTTTCACCTAGAGTTAATTTAATATGATAAATAATATATTAATTTCTCAATGGGCCCATTTAAAAGTATCTTACAAAATGGAGACAACATGCTACGAATAAAATTGAGGCTTAGTTCAGTTACCTAAAAATTTAGTAATTCAAGTTTTAAGGTTTAGAAAAGAGTTGTTTGGGTGGGACTCATTTCGTTTTTGAAGTTATACTTCTATATGCGCGTTCGACGTTGGAAATGTGTACGAGAGTGAAGTAAGATATATTTTTTTGTATTCAACTACTTTCATATATATATATATATATATATATATATATATATATATATATATATATATGACAATAAAAATACAAATTTTCATCAATATATTGATTCAATCCTTCATTTACTATACTCCTACTACAACTCAAATGTTGTTTATATACAGCAAACGATGCACCAAATACCTATATACCTAATTCTGTTTCTCTTTCTGCTATCTCTTACCAACAGCATTACATATGTAATGATTGTGCAGATTGACTCCCATATAAATTTGTAACGGCGAACGCGTGTATAGAAGTATAACTTCTACCGGCAGTCCTACTGGACTGCCACACTCGTTTTTTTATATTAAAGAGGCGTTTGTCTATCTTTTCCACATATGTTGGGTTTATTATATTTCTATTAAGCGAAAGAACGAAAAAAAATTATTTAATTCAAATTTATAAAAAGTTGTGCTAAAAGATAATAGAAGCATTAAATTCAAGAAGGATTTACACACACTAACTCAAATACTCAAGTATATAAAGATGAAACGTGAATAATCTTTCAACGAGTATTCCAGTTGCATGGATATATTTTATTTATTTTGCAAGAATTCCTCTTCCGATTATTGGTTTTCGCCTCTGGATCATCGACGACTTAAATTACCGTGACCAATAGCCTACCCTAAAAACTGAAGAAGCTATCTACAAGTGTAGCGAAACTTTGAGAAGGACCCACAAACGGATTTTCCAAAAGTGACACAGTTCAAACCAACAAAATTTACATTAGTTTAAATTAGTTAACTATACAGACATTTCCTTGGTTCCGAAGGTATTTTCTTGTAGTATTTTAAATTTATGAGTATTTCCAACACAAAACTCTTACTTCTACCATTTTAAATATATTCATAGAATCAAAACAGAGGATGCGGAGAGAAGTAAAAGATATCAATGCAGGATTACTACAAAGTAGTGTATTAGGACCGGTACTTTTCTTCTTATACACCAATGATATCTCCCTGACCTGGAGAAAGATATATAACAGCAACCATTGCGGAAGATAAAGCTGTATTATCAATTGGACAAAATCATGAAGAAGATGCACGGAAGCTGCAAACGTAATGGATAAAATAAAAGATTGGATAAAGAAAAAGGAGAATAAAGGTTAATTTAATAAAAGAAAACGGTAAAGCATTGCTGTTAAAATATGTAGCCAGTAAAATTGCGAGTAAAATAACATAATACGTAGCCAGTAACTTTATAAAAAAATAAAGTACAATATAATCAATACATTTTTTTCTTACCTTTTTGTTAAAATACAGAAAACCTTGTGGACAGTTAATATTATTGAACTGAGCAAAGCTGAAAATTTCACCATCAATCACCATCGGATGCGTCCTTAGTTCTCCTCGAGACGTCAAAAAGAGCCAGTGAGGATTTGCTCCGCAAATAAATACCCCGTTATAGCCTTAAACAAATTATTTATTATTCTTATATTCCAAACTTGAAAGAATGTTAATTCATTTATGTAATTTATGAATGCATATTTATATCTATTATTTATTTCCGGACCCGGAAAATTACAGAGGAATTTTTTTATTAAACACAACACGAAAATTAACAACCAAAGTGATAACAAATAAACTGAATGAAATTACAACATTATCAGAAGAACAACAAGGTTTTAGGCCGGGAAGATCATGCACTGACGCTATATTTATAATGAGGTAAGAGCAAGAGAAATCATTAGAATACAACAAACCGGCATATCTAAGTTTGGTGGACCTTAAGAAGGCATTTTACCGGGTCAAATTAAAGCACGTTATCCATTTATTGGACGCAAGAGAGATACCTCTAGGGATAATCAAAACGATCGAAACTATCTACCAAAACAACAAAATACAAGTAAAAGTGGAAGAAGAACTAACCGACTATATTGAAGCTGGCAATGGGATAAGACAGGGAGATTCCGTGAGTTCTCTATTGTTCAATCTGATTGTGGATGAAGTAATAAAAAAGTAAGAATTAAAAAATAATACCAAATGGGAGGAAAACAACTTAAAATAATCTGCTATGCAGACGACGCAATACTCTTTCAAAGTAAAGAAGATTTACAACGTATGCTGCACCAATTTAATATAACCGTCAGAAAATTTAACATGTTATTTTCACCAAAAAAGACAAAATGCATGGATACAACAGAAAATTTACTAAGATGTAAATTGAAGCTGGAAGGGCAGATAATAGAACAAGTGATGGAGTTTAAATATATAGGCATCACATTATCTAGTTACGGAAAGCTCGAAATTGAAGTGGAAGATCAAGTAAATAGAGCAAACAGAGGCGCAGGCTGCCTGAATGAAACAATATGGAGAAATAAAAATATCGGGAAAAAATGAAAGGCAGAATTTACAAAATAGACGAATAATGCCATTCGCGACAGAAACACGACCTAACACAAAGAGGACAAAAATGATGCTGAGAAACAGCAGAGATGAAAACACTTTTCAGAAGAGAAAAAATGATGGCATGACTAGAACACACAACTAGAAGTACAGATATACGACGTAGATACAACGTGGAGAACATCAAGAACTCTGTAAGAAACAGAAGAGTAGAATGGAACGATCATATAAGCCTAATGACAACAAATATATGAGTAAAGACGGTAATTTACTGGAGGCACATTGAAAAACAGACAGTCACGTCTACATAAAAAGAAGAAGAAGAAGATATTTATATCTGACTAGTAATAAAACAATTTACTTACCAGCAATATTATCGAAATATCTTAACCGCATAATCTTCTCTTGTAGAGCAAAATAATCGGAATTTTCAGTTTCGACACCGGTATCCACGTTAGGACTGTATAAAATATTATGCTTCATCTTCTTGAATCTTAATTTCAAATTTCCTCTGGGAAATCTAAATACTTCGTAGATATATAAATCTTTCTGAAGACGTACCAGCAACACTGGCCTCGATCCATTGTTTCCTAAGCCTACCATCAAGAGTTCTTTTACTTGGTATAAGTCTTGGAACTGGTTGTCGTTAGGAGATGGAGTTGTGAGAGCATTTACAGATTCTAAACTATCTACTAATACCTAGAATATTGACAAACAAAAATATTAATAAAACTAAAACTTACGCAGGAATGCAAATAATTAAAACTATAAAACTAGTTCAGTCTTCTATAAAATATAAATATGGTAGAAAAAGTGCCTTCTTCTTCTTTGAGTACCGTGCCAAATTAGGCATGGGCAGCTTCCATGACTATTTGCCGATATTGTTCTCGATCTTGCGCGTCATGTAACAATTCATCTGCTGATAAGCCAGGCTAATGACAAAGTTTTCGGGGCCATGGATATTTCTTCCTACCAATTCATCTTTTCCTTCAATCTTTCCGTTGAATATCTACTACAGTATCCAATATCTGCTACCACTCAGTATATGCCCCAGACATTAAGTTTTCTCTTTTTTATCATCTTCGTCAAGTCACATTCGCCTTGACGTATTCTGTTTTAAGACTTCTATGTTTGAGATGTATTGAACCCATTATATTATGAGTTTCTACGATATGACCACAACTCGAAGTCTTCTAATTTATTCGTCGTATTAACCTTTATGATCCAGGTTTCACATCCAGATAGTAATACAGGATACACATAACATTTTAGGAACTTGATTCTTAGTTGTAAGTTCAACTGAAAATTGCACACTATAGGTCTAAGTTCAATAAATGCTCCTCTTGCAATTTCTATACGAGTTCATTTCTTCATCAGGATTTAGTGTCTCGTTTATCCAGCATCATAGGTATTTAAAACGATTAACTTTTGTTATTCATTTCTAAATGATAATCATTTTTATATGGTATAAAACAAGCATTTTTGAATGTTGATTTACTAATTTGTTGCTTAAAAAACTGTAAAAAACCTAAGAATTCTAAGTTTTCAAAAAATGTTATTAACTATTGTAAAAATTAACCAACAACCTTGATATTTTGTGGACAGTTGGGTCTTATAGTATTAAAAAGCAAGCTCTAAAACGGATGAAGCAGTTGAAGCTGAGGTATACGGAGTGAAACCAAGGTTAAGCTTTAGTGAAAGCCTAGGTAACCACCCTGCTATCTTCCAATGGAAATCTATGCTCTAGAAATGTGCATGCCGGAACTAATCACGAGGAACCGAAAGGACAAATTAATAAAAATTAGTTCTGATAACAAGGCGGCATTAAAGGCACTGGAAATCGAATACGATCGACTTCAAGTTGATTTGGAACTGTCTTCAGAATCTGATTCGGATCGGAAAAAGTAACAAAGTAAGTTTACTCTGGGTGCCTGGACAAACTGATATTCAAGGGCACGAAAAAGCGGACCTGCTTGCCATGGAAGGAGCAAACAAAACATTCATAAACCCAGAATCTGTCGTTGGCATAGCAAGAAGCACAGCCAAAAAAAAAAAACAATATCGAACTGAGTGGAACGGATGAACCATAACCACTGGTACGAACAAATGGGTCTTAAACATTTAAAGGCTTTTATACATGAACCTTCGAAGAAGAGATCCAAAGATCTACTAGATATGAATAGGAGTGATCTGTGTATATATGTGATAAGTCTCCTAACAGGACACTGCCGCCTCAAGGGGCAGATGAAACAGCGACTTCAACCGGTAAGATTCTGAAAGCTGCATCCACGCGACGTCACTCAACGGCACTTTTGGTTTGATATCCATCGAGGCAGATTGATTGAAGTACGGAGACCAGATGTGCGGTTTTAAGAATATAGAGTTTAATTTCAAGAAATGTTTTAAGTTTGGAGTTAGTCGATTAAGATATTTTGGGTTTTGTGTGTGTACTTTGGGTTAATAGCCACTCTGAGCTGGTAAGTGGAACTACATACGAGTGGCAGATCGATTGAAGTATGGCGGCCAGATAGATGTACGGTTTTAAAAGTATCGAGTTTAGTTCGAGGAAATGTTTTAGATTTGGAGTTAGTCGTTTAAGTTATTTTGGGGTTTTTGTGTGTGTACTTTAGGTTAATAACCACTCTGAGCTGGCAAGTGGACCTACGTAAGAATTACATAGAACAAAAAAACTACATGTTATCAGCCATTTTGATTAAAATTGTCACACTTTTATATTCTCATTCCGCCTTTCATATTTCATATATATACCTTGTCATATTTCATCTCATTTCATTAAGAACTATTTTATATCTACATACATTAATAATATAAAATCCTATAACGACCTTAAATTTTACTTTCTAGTCTGAAAATCATACAATTATTTGCTTCTGTTCATTTTCCATAGTATGATCCGTTTCATATCGTTTAACGGGTAAATATTTCTTTTTATATTCTAAAATATATCAAGAACATGCTTTCCTTTCAATTCATATATCATAAAACATTGTCAATCCATTCGAAGGTCACCACATTTTACAAAAACCATTAAGGTTTTTGTTCGCATCTAAGTTTACTTGGTAAAATTGTTGTAATACCTTTCAAGGTTAATAAACTTTGTGTTTTTCTCTACCCTTTTTTCTACGTAGTAAGAACAAACAGTAGGTAATACAATTGTTGTTGTTAGACGACTTCCCAGAAATCAACCAATAGTCACAACAAAGGGGAAGGATTAATTTTAAGTTGGGCTTATTGTTTTTGTACATAAGATTCAGGATTTGTGTTTATTTTTCCACCAGAGTCCAAGTTCATCGGACTATCTCCAAGCGAAATCTTCGGAAAATAGCAGGAAGATCCTCTTTTTAGGTTACTGTTTTGAACATTTTAAAGCTTCCGCTCAAGTTTCGGTTGTATTAAGTGTATATTATTTTTAACATTAAACTGCTTCATCAGACACTTGGACTGATACAAATTCAAACTCCAACAAAGTCCAACGAATGTCCGGATTAATTCCGACCAAGTTCAACTATTCTCTGAAGCTAACGTTGTCACTAACCAAACGCCTGGACCGTAAATTGGACTAAATAGATTTGTGACAACGATCATTTGCAAACAATTAGGCCTTTAACAGAGAGATCAGTGGAATATAATAGACCACTTATACTAATGTTTGTCGATTTTTAAAAAGATTAACACTATTGAGCTTCCTGCTATACACATACACAGAGAAACTCTTTGTTGATATCGAGCTTTCCCAAAATTTATTTAAAGTTGATTATAAATGAGTTTAAAATAATTTTTTCAGTAATTACAATAAAATTAGGACGAAAGAACATGGTATAAACCAATATTAAAAACTTTCAATATGGGGTTAATCCATAAAATTTTTAATACCACCGAAAAACACTAAAATTAAAATGGTTCGTCTTGCTCCAGTTCGTAGTTCCAGCTACATACTACATCCATCGACAATTTGACGTTTGTTCAAAATTGTGGTCAAAGTTTGAGGCGTCATTACACTTAAATGACACCCAGTGTGGCATGTTATACAAAATGGTGAACAACACGTCCTACATTCTAGCACCTAATAATCCATCGAAGTTGGAGGTCACAATTATTTATATTATATGTATCGTTAAAAATGTAAAAAAGAATAAAATTACCTTATATCCAAAACAAAGATTAGCAACGAAAAAACATAACTTGAAATCAGGTATGGAATAAATTTCCAAATTGGAATTGTCTCTGACAACGAATAGCCAGAAGGTAGGCTTATTTGGAGTCATGTATTTCTTCCACCAATTGTAGTAAACCTTCGGTTTTGGGGGTGCCATTGTTAATGAAGGCATCTTAAAGTCACCCTCACCATATAATAGATCGTCTTCATTTTCAATTTCGGATTTATATTCATATTCTCTTATTACATGTGCCGGAACTTGGACGAATTCTTCAGGGATTTTATTTGTGAATAAACCTGATGTGTCTTTGTACATACATATAGTGGATACAGGAGGATTCTGAAACATAAAAAAAATATATTTCTACAAAAAATTTCGGTTATAAATTTACAAGAAAGAAATTATAGGTAAACTTACAATTTTATGTAAGAGTTAGCAATATTAACAATTCATATTTTTTACAAATCGCGTAGATGACTAAAAAAATTTAATATTTGATGATTGTATTTTGGGTTTTATAACATGCAGAACAAAAGTGATGATGTCCATCAAAGACATCTATAATTTAGAATTATTTTCGATTATACAGGGACAGTAGGAACAACGGAATAAATCAAAGTTGCGTGTTTGTTAATGAATCACCCTATATATTAAATTATTTTTGAATATATCCTTTTTTAAGTTAATGGCACTGGCAAAGCCAAAAGGCCAGTCATATTTTCTCATAGTTTTATCATCCATCGTTTACATTATATATAAATATGTTAAATTGGGATACAATAATTTTATTGTTAGTTTCTTTTTTTATTATTTTTTTTATTGTTTAATATTATTCATTTATTGGTTTGGTTTCTTTTGTTTTTTTTTTCGTTTTAGGCTTACAAAATTTACAAATTTATTCACATGTCGCAATTACAAAGTAATATTGGTAGATTTTACATACTGATATATGATGTTACAGATACTATTATCCTCTAATGTCAATAGATTTGAATCAATTATCAATTTCTACTTTTTTTAAAGAGTATTCGAAAAGAAAATGTTGTAAGTCAGCAGTTTCATCACATAAAGATTTATTATTATCTAACAAACCTATTTTCGATTGCAGCGCATTCGACTTATTATCCGAACAATTGAACGATTACGTTGATTCTCAAACCATGGTTTGTCCCCTATTTTTGGTTGTATATTATTAAAAAAACTGTCCTTTGTCTCCACATTTATATTTTAAAAATTGGAATAAAATCAGACTCTGGTATTGTTAATCTGAGTATTCTTCCATTTTTCGCACCATTTTTTGCTATAGAATCTACTTTCTTATTTTCATCTATACCCCAAAGGCTTTTATTCAGGATATATAAATTTGTTTTCCTCTACCTGATACATTTTGATACAATTCCAAAATATTAAGAAGGAAGTAATTTAAATTAGGATTCAACATAGATTAGTAAGTTTCTCTACCGAACTTTTAGAGTCTGTAAATATGACAAATTTATCCTCTTCTTGTTCTAAATACATACTAATTGCTACTTTTATGACAATGAGCTCTACACTGCAAATTGATAACATATCTGACAGTTTGTATATTAGCTTAATATTTTTGGACGGATAATAAACTGCACAGCCGACTCATGTTCCGATTTCGATCCATCAGTATAAACTTTTTCATACTCCTTTCATTTTACTGTACAATCCCGATAATATTCTTTTTGTATAATAATATTATTTTGACACACGTAGCGAACATTAATATGGGTCTTAACTGGGGAAAGAAACATTTTATAAAAATAATTCCATACAGGAATTCCATTGAATTGATATAGTTCTTCATATCTGTGTACATTGGTAATAAAACTTTCATCTAATAACGGTGTTTTTTAACGCTGTTAGTTTCAACTAAATCGGTTTATTTTTAAATACCGTTTGTAAGTAAAGATCTTATATATGTATATGTCTTGCATATTCTCACCTATTCTCCAGTGATATCTGTTTATTTTTCCAAACACCCCCTTGGGCAACCAATACCCCTGCCGCTTTATAATATTTAATTTTACCACTTAATCGTGCCTTCTAGATGTGTCTTTTCAATATGTTCCATACTTTTGCAATCTATCACAACTTTACATCATAAAGAAATTACATTTGTGTACATATATTACATATTAACGTTCATAAATACTTACATTTGATAGAGTGGATTTACTAACAACCAACTTAGCCGCCCCTCTAGTCTCTCTCAACATCAACGTAATGACTTGCCCGTCTGACGTCATCAGAGAAATGTACGGATCGGCACTGGAAATGTGTACGATAGGCGAGCCCAAATCCATAGGGACGTGTTGTAGTTGATTCGCACCTTGTAACAGCCTGACAGCCACTGTCGTTACTTGGACAATATATTTGTTATTACCCAAGTTACCGGCATACACTGTTGGTCCGTGAGTTGCAAAGCCAGTGTTGTCGATTTCGTTAATTTCTTGACCAGTTTGTAGGATCTGGAATAAGTAAAGACTATATTCAACATGCAGTAAGTAGTCAGACTTAATTACCTAGTATTTGCCATCGTAAAAAACAACTGAATTTGAATTTAGATAAGTAAATAAAAAGAAAACCTGGTGAAACATTTAATAAAAAATATAAACTTTAACACAGAAATACTTTTCTTCCCCTTTTTCTTGAACACTTATGATTATTCCAGTATCAGTTTCTCAACACCCCGTTTCTGTATTCCGTTTTTGTATTCCTCTCTCTTTTTGTGTATCTTGTATAAACTTGATTTACTAGAATGCACATGACCATATTGTTTTCATCTGTTGAGCGGATGTAGTTTTAGACCGTTTACAGTTGAATGTAGTTCTGATCTAAACATGAGTGATATTTTAGGAGACTAAATTTGGTAATGGCAAATATATATTTTTCAATTCCATTTTATTCAGAAAGCAGTAACTTTTATGCAACCCTGTTTAAAGTTTTTAAACCCGCGTCTTCGGCTTATAAATTTAAACGTTAGTTTTCTATCATAACCATTCAAATGGCATCTGAGAATCTTCAAAAAGGAAACACTTGAATTCCGAATGAGATCTACTCTAGGTCTTTATTCGTCGTAACTGCATTGAATAAAAGCAACCGCGACCTATTTAAATCGTTTTCTCTGTAAGAATTGCGGCACAGATAAGCACAATAAGTATTTACAAATTGTCAAATGCTTCTGGCATATTTCTCTGAGCTTAAACAAGTGTCCCGCAAATTTTGTGTGCCACAAACACTGTTCATCGTTTGATGTGTTACAAAATTATCTAGGCAGATTCATTCATCGACATTAGGTTATAGATGTAACTTCAGACATTTCGCAGAGGCCGTTGTGAACGGGAGAACATTCTCTCAGTTCATCTCGCCTTCTCGCTCACAATTATAAACGATTGACTATGTCAATTGCAACAGCAAGCTGGTGTCAAACGAGTCTAGGTACAATCCCATGCTTGAGCGATTTTCATAAAAGCTAAACACTACAAATTATAAAGGCAGTCACCATCAGGGTAGTCATATGGTTTGAATGCAGTAGTGCAGAACTAAAGCGGCAGTTAACAGGGTCCTCATAGCCATGATGATTTCCAACCTTCGATAAAAGATGGAACTTAAAGAAGAAGAAGCCATCAGCATCTTAGCTCTAGCTTTTTTATGCCATTCTGTTCAGTTTTTTGCTTGGGTCTTCTAGCCGTAACAGGCACTAGATTTTTTGTAAAAAACACTGCTGATTTTTTGTCATTTAATTTACAACTATAAGTTTTTGAACTTTCGAAATTTACCCGCTTTCGGAACTGGAAACCGAAACGTCAAGTAAAGATTTATTTTATGATTCTGATTTTTTTCCAACAATATATTGGATAATAATATAATCTTATCAACGAATTATAGTACGCAAGGGAAAATGTGGATACAAATATTCGGCAGAAGATCGAAATTAATACATATACATTAATAAGAAACAAAATAAAGAAAAATTAAGTAATGCAAAAAATAATCTTAAAGAAGCTTACCATCGTTCCATCTTCCTGACTTAATATCAAAAATGCATGCTGGTCATCTCCACTTTTCACAGTCCACATATTGGAACATCCCGGTAGTGTAAATGTCGTGACAATTTGTGGTCTAATATTTTTTTGTAGCACACAAAGCGCACCATTTTTTCCGTAACCAGCTGTAGTTACTAATTCCAGATTCAGATCGACGTTATCGTTGAATTCTTCACTCAAAAATGCTGGTTCCCCAATTGACATATTGCCACAAGGTCCTATGTTAAGGAAACTGTCACACACTTCAAATATATAGCTTGATATCTGAATACCTGTTAAGAATAAGTCATAAATAAGTCAAAAGACTTTTGAGATTTGATTTCAATACAGGGCCTCTGCCATCCGCTTATACGTATTTCGACCTTTTTAGGTCTCCTCAGAGCGACAGATTCAGAAGCTTTAAATAGAAAACAAAACTCTCCTGTCATAAAAGTAAAATTATAAAAATAATTATATAGTACGTTACATCGTCATCTAATAACAAAATTAGTAGAAAGAAATCCAAAGAATTCTTGGCGAGAATAAATTCAAATATTTTTCTCTGCGATTTTTACTATATTATATAAAGCAGAAAGATTGATTAATGCATCAACAATGAGAATCTACAATTTGTATTCCACGACCTGTCGTCTACCATGGCAAATATCCTTACTGAATTAGTTTCTAATAATCCGAAAATGAGTAAATAAACAAAGCAGAAAGACTTTTGGGATTTGATTTCAATACAGGGCCTCTGTCATCCTTGGTGCCACTGCAAATTGTAGATTCCGCTTGTTGATGAATTCATTAATCTGTCTGCTATTACTGTTGTAAAAAGCGCAGTAGATAAATATTATTTCTGTAATGTATGGCCATGGAATTATAAACTGCACTCACGACGCTCATGTATTGCTAATTATCGCATTATATTTCAGTTAAGTTACAGGTAAAAGAATTAACAGTTGTGTTTGATATGTAGTCAAATAAAGATTTGTTTTGGGTCCATCCAAGTGTTTTTGTATCAAACATTTCAATTTCTATTAATTTTCATAAATATTATGTATACGAATTTCTATCGGGAAGACATAGGACAAGCTAAGAATGCAACAGCTCTGAAGGAAATAGTACAGCAAATTTACGATTTGGAATTGGAAACATTAATCATAAAAAGGAAATACTCTTACCAGCTTGTTTCTGGGTACCATACACTTCCAATTCCTCCGGATCTCGAATATCTAACACATCACTGGCCATACAGTCGGTAAGAGAATCTAGTGTTCTGTCCGATTTGTCAGTACGTGATCTTTTATTGGATGGTTCATCGTTATCATCCAATGTTATTACTTCATTCGCTTTTTCGGTAAACCTTAGAAGTAGAGAATTGCCAAGACGAGAGCCCAAAAATAAGAAGTTGTTCTCACATATGCAAATCTAAAATTAATATGTTAATTTACAAAACCGTTTATTGTTATTTTATACATAAAAATGTGATCTGTGTGTTGCAGTCGCAGACCAAACATTTGAAAGAAATATTTCCAGAAGCGGCCTATAAGCCCGGAAACAACGTATCATGATAAAACTGTACCCTCTTAATGATTAATTGGGGGTTACACAAAGAACGGTACTAGGCTCGGGCTTCAGTCTGGTAGAGGTATCTTGGTCGGGGTTCTTGTTACAGCTCAAATATCACGGATCAATTAAAGAAGTACTTACAATACAAAGACAAGAAGCTAAAAGAAAAGATAAGATATAAGAGAAGAAAAGTTATTTGGGCACCACCCTATTTTTAGAGGAACAGGGAAACCTTAAGGCACATAGAAAAGGATGACGAGAAAGGTAAGGTACAGCTAGAGAACTCACGCGAGAATAAAGTAAACTATGAGAGAAAAGGTATCGGAATTATGCGGTACACTCCTAATATTTCGACACATATACACAAAATATACGATCAAACAAATAATAATATAATTCAATAAAAAATGCCTGGAAGAGAAACACAAAAATATAAATTCAAATTATATACAAAAATATAAAAGAAATAAAAAGCAAATAGATCTTTAACAAAATTATATTTAGGTATATTTGTTAAAAAAAACTCCGCCTCTGGTAGATACTGGGTGGATTGAGTAGCTCAGTAAATGCCAGTGCCGGTCCCAAGCCCGGATGAAGGAGGAGGGTTACAGCGGTAGGTTAGCTCCCCGCCCTGCGTAAAAGAAATATTGCTAAAAATCCCAAGGAACAGCCTCGGAACTCGGATGGCTTCAAAGGAAAACGACATAGGCAAAGAAAAAGGCTAACGAATTTTGGATGTTGGAACATACAAGGACTGAATACAAAAGAAGATCAAGTATTTAAGGAACTCAGTACATACCGAATTGACATCGCAGTACTCAGCGAAACAAAAAAGAAAGGACAGGGGAACCACTACAAAGACGACTATATATACTTCTGGAGCGGAGTAGAAAAATCAAAAAGAGCCAAAGCTGGAGTAGCGGTCGTGATAAGAAAAAACATGGAAAAATGTATTACCAACTGGAACCCGATAGACGAAAGAATTATAACAGTAGACCTTACAACAAAGGGGAGAGACATAAAAATAATTGGCATCTATGCACCCACGGACGACTCAGATACAAACACTAAAGACATGTTCTTCGACAAACTCTCAGAAGAGTTAAATAAAATAAAAAAAAGACAAGAAATAGTCCTGCTAGGGTACCTGAACGGAAGAGTAGGTAAAGCTCTTGACAACAAAATAATTGGACAACACGGAGAAGATGTAGTAAATGAGAACGGAACAAGATGGTTGGAGGTATGCGAACAACATTCGTTAAAAATACTGAATGGATTTTACAAACATAGAGACATAAATAAATATACATGGACTCAAAAGACAAGAAAACTGCAGTCAATTATAGACTATATAGTAGTTAAACAAGAGACATCTTTAAGACCCTACGATGTAAAAGTTTGGAGAGGGGCAGAATGTGGATCGGATCACCTACTAGTAAAGGCACCCGTGGAAATAAGATATATTAAACAACATAAATCCCAAGAACAGACAAACAAAGAATCCATACGGCTCTATAACATAGCCAGCTTAAAAAATGAGTCCACAAGTTTTCTCTATAAACTACGTTTGGCACAAAAATTAGACGAAGAAATAAACGGAACAGCGGAAGAAATGTATGAGACTTTGAAAATCAAAATTCATGAAGCAGCATTAGAAGCTCTAGGTACGAAAGAAAAAGTAAAACATAGAAATTATTGGTGGACAGAAGGTTTATTAGAACTGGTAGAAGAAAAGAAAAAACTGTATCTCAAATGGTTAGCGACAAAAGATGAGGAAGACCGAAAGAACTATAACAGATACAAATATATAGTAAAAAAGGAAATTAAAAAAACAAAAAACATAACCTGGGACAACAAGTGTGCAGAAATAAGCTCAATGGTAGGAGGATCTAGGTCCAGACAAGCTTGGAAAACTATCAACAGTCTTAGAAAAAATACAAACGAAACAAAAAAAATAAACCCCATAGACATAGAAAGATGGAAAAATTATTACGAAAATCTATTAAATGAACAACGTACACAGTTTCTAGACACACATATATATATATATATATATATAGTTGAAACGGGGTTAAATGAAGTGGCGATGATTACCGTAGAAGAAATAAAAAACGCATTACAAAAAATGAAAAATAATAAAGCTCCTGGGCCGGGTGATTTACCTATCGAGTTATTCAAACATGCCACTGCAATAACATTAGAATTGCTTTGTAAAATGTTTAACAAGTGCCTACAAGGAGAAAGTATCCCAAGAGATTGGAAAGTCTCGTACATAAACTCCATCTACAAAAAGGGAAACAGGAATGACCGCAGTAATTACCGAGGTATCAGTATTACGTCATCCACTGGCAAACTGTATGAAAGAGTTCTGAAAGCCAGAATAGAAAAAGAAGCCACAGAGATCGAAGAACAAAGTGGATTCCGACCAGGGAGATCTTGTGTCGACAATGTATTTACTCTCAAACATCTAATAGAAAAGAGATTAGCAAGAGGACTAGAACTTCATGCCACTTTTATAGATCTCCGTAAAGCGTTTGACTCCGTACCACTGCAGAGACTATGGACAACATTGGAAAACGCTGGTATAAATGCAGTATATATAAATGCCGTGAAAAAGCTATATCAAGATAACCAAGCTTATATTAAGGTTGGAAACCAAATTTCCAAGGGTTTCACCCAAACAAAGGGTGTCAAACAGGGCTCTTGCCTCTCCCCAACCCTATTTAAAATATATCTTGGTAATGCTTTAAAATATTGGATGAGAAAATGCAGCCCAATGGGCATATGGGTAAATGACACTCCTATATACACAATCCTCTTCGCAGACGACCAGGTAGTTCTTGCCGAGGACCTACAAGATATGACGTACATGATAAACAAACTAATAGACGAATTCAAAAAATGGGGATTAGAGGTTAATACCGAAAAGACACAATACATGAATATAGGAGGCATCGGTCAAGACATAGAAACAGAAAGCGGATTAATTAAAAACGTTGATCAGTACGAATATCTCGGAGTTACACTAAGCGAAGACGGGAGAGACGACAAAGATATAACAAGAAAAATAGGAAAAGGAAAAAACATGATAAAAACACTACATCCGATCCTGTGGAATAAAACTTTAACTAAGAAAACAAAGAAAAATATATATCAGGCTATGATTCAGCCGGTGCTGACGTATGGGTCAGAAGTGTGGGTCTTTAACAAGAATATGTCACAAAAACTCCTCTCAACGGAAATGATGTACTGGAGAAGATGTTCCGGGTTAACTTTGTTTGACCACATAAGAAATGAAAACATAAGAGAGAGAATGAAAGTAAAGAACACAATAATGGATACGATAGCCGAAAAACAATTAAAATGGTATGGACACCTGAGACGGATGAACGAAGAAAGGATACCACGAAAGGTTTGGAACTGGAGACCTACACAGAGAAATAAAAGGGGAAGGCCAAGAAAGAAATGGATATCCAATATTCATATAGAAATGGAAAATAGAGGTCTTCAAGAAGGAGACTGGGCCGATAAGAAATTATGGCGATTGGGATGCGAGAAGCGACAAAATTAAAGTTGCAAACACTCGCTATATATATATATATATATATATATATATATATATATATATATATATATATATATATATATATATATATGTTAAAGTAAATGTACTATACCAAATTTTATTGGATAGTTAAATGGCATGATTATTGCGCAACTTATTATTAATTACAAACAAAAAATATCTCTTTGAAAAATAGTTATAAATAATTTAGTATCCTCAAGAACTAGAAAAAGGCAAGGAACATTATAATTATATCTACGTTAATATTTGGCAAACAAGTGAATTTTATGCCTTGAGGATACCTAAATATGAAGTTAGTAGGTTTTTGATCTGATCACTTCAAATCTAAGAATAGAATTTATCAGAAATATAATCTACATATAAAATCAATTGTACGTTATTTATACGTATATATTATCCTGTATTTTTATACTCAGTCAAACTAAACCTCCATAAATAAGAAGGTACACTGAACTGGAGTCATAAATCAACTTCTAAAGATTTCGTTATCACAGTTTAGTCAATAAAAATTATAGGTACTCACAAAACAGGTGTATTCAAATAATGGTATTACGCCCTCAATATGGCACTTGACTTCGGTCCGTACAACAGGTAGTTGGGATGACACCCACAAAGAATTGCGGTCTTCTTAACGTAATCCCTTGGATTGTCTTAGGCCGACGAAAAGAGGCAGTTAGACCAAGGTAGTACAATACGGTGAGAGAAGAGTAGTAGAAGAACGGTGTAGAATCTGAACAATGTAGAATCTGAACGGTGTAGAGTAGAATATGAACGGTAAAATCTGAACGGTGTAGAGTAGAATATGAACGGTAAAATCTGAACGGCAAACAGAAGTGACTTCAATTGGAAGATGTCTGTTTGACAAAAGAGAAGATAATTAATATAAGACACACTGTGTAAAGATAAATAAGGGTGAATTGAAAATCCACTTACCGCCGATTGTCGAAGATAAGACCGCTTGCCACAGGAACCAACTTGGTAATGAACATCGGATTGTGAACTTAGAAGGGCTTAGACAAGCGAAGGTTGAAAATAGAGAGGGGATATTGGCTGAAGGATGCCACGCGAAATTGACATTAAATTGCTGGGCTACTGGGGTTCATTTTCATAGCTTTTACCAATGGAAAGTAACTTTCTACGAAAAACAACTCTTCTGTTTTTCTGAGAGGGTAGCTCGGAGATTTCTCAATAGGGCCTTTTTCCTTTGTTATTAGGAAAGATTTTTATGTACCAAACAAGATAAAAAGAAGAAAGGAACGTTTGTCGCAGTTACTTCTTTGTTAAAAAAAGGCGTAACGAATTAGTAGTGTCGGTTATTTGGAAGATATGCAGGCATGGGCGGCGTGAAAATAATTTACTAAAGGAAATAATTTAAAGAAATTATGAACATGCTTCAAAACACATGCCGTGAAAGTCTATACTCATTGGGAAAACGGTATTAAGTTTTCTTTGTACATTGTTTTTTTATAACAAACCTGCGTTTCAATAAAAATCATAAAAACGTATACTCACACAAGTAGTTAGGACACTAGCAGCAGCTTTTTCAAAATGAAAACTTCTAATGTACCTCATACTATCAGCCAAGAGGGTTAAGACATACAATTCACCACCTTTTAAGGATAATACTAGCGTGTCTTCTTCTAAGAAACCAATTTGAGCACAATCCAAAGTTATTTTGATATCCTCCTGTGGTTCTGTAAGAATATATAAGAAACATTTCAATTAATCAAAGTTTATTACCTACAGATAACTCCAACTCTAACGAGCTGGAATGCATTAGTCCAAGATTCAGAAGTTGTTACGAACTAATCATATAAGGATCACTTTAACAGCCATTAAAAATAAACCAATACTATAAATGAAGCCACCAGAACCAGAGTGGCCCAAATTACATTTTTTCATATTTAGACTTTATCACAAAAAAAGATGTGAAATAATAATATTTTCAAAGCCACAGTGGCCCAAGATTAGTTCTCTCCGAGAATAAGAGATAATTAACTCAGAGAATTTCAAAGTAAAAATAAAGGCTTGTGAAAATAGTGAACATTCCAAGAAGGCCGAAATTACCACTGCCAAGGAGATTCATTTAAGAAAAGCGGAAAGTGTCATGAATAATATGAAAATTGATATACAGTATACAAAAGAAAACAATGACACCACAGTAATTATATTTGATCTGATGAACATTCTTCCAACTCCAGTAATTTCAACTGGAATATGCTATTATAAACGGCAGTTATGGACTTACTGTTTAGGAATTTAAAATGCTGCTACCGATGACATTTTTATGTACGTTTGGGACGAATCGACTGCATACAGAGAGTCACAGGAAACAGGTTCATGTTTATTAAAATTTATTAGAGATAATGTACGTACAAAAAAACTAATAATGTACTCAGACCAATGTGGCGGTCAGAACCGCAATATAAAAATTGCGGTGTTGTGTATGTACATTGTATCAAATCCAGCTTATACTGTGGAACAGATTGATCACAAATTTATAGTGAGCGACCATTCCTACTCAACTTATGGCCGAGCTTTCGGCAGAAGCAGAAGAGGTATTTCTCGAACATATACATTCCGGAGCATTGGAACACCATGATAACAGCAGCCAGAAAAAGAATCCATTCAAGGTAGTACAGATGAAACGAGACGATTTCATATCGACGGAAGCCTTAGAAAGTAACATTACGAACAGAAAGATAAGCGTTGATAGGTCTAAAGTAGAGTGGCTAAAAATGCAGTGGATGCTGTATAGTAGGATGCATCCATTCTCCATGTATTTTAAATATTCGAATAATCCAGTCCTTTTTAAGTGAAGTTATTATATAATTAAGTCCTTTTTACTGAAGTTAACTTCAGTAAAAGGAATTCTCAAGATGCTGCTAACCTAGAGCTCGAAGCACTCTCTCCGGATGAAAAAAAGACCTTCTCTCTCTTATTAATAAACACGGACTAACCTTGGACTAACATTAGTCCCAGGACTACACCAATAACATTCATTTTTCGTATTAATAAACAGCGACTAAGGACAGACTAAGCTAAACCTTAGCTAGTCTCGGACTAACATCTAATCCGAGGTAGTGGCAGGTTTAGAGAGTGACTAACTTGACAATTGACATTGAGTTAAGTTTCGTTTTGCTATTCATAACCTGAATTGTTTTTGATTATTCATACATTATTTAATAATGAAAGATTATTTTATCAACGACTTAAGATTAATAGAACAACTTAATGACCATAGAAATCAGTGTAATAATATTCATCTAAGACATATTAAAATATATAAAATTAGAAAAAATCCTCTAGAAGAATTAGAAGAAAATGAATTTAAGTGCAAATATCGCTTTTCAAAAGCTACAGCAGTTTTTATAATAGATATGCTTAGGGATGATTTATCTGGTGATTCCAGAGGTGGACATATACCTCCTTATTTAAAAGTTTTGTCTGCAATAAGAACTTGGGCCCGTGGAGAAATAAGTGAAATTTTTATTAAAGTTATTAATAAAAGTATACCTATATTGCATTTAGTATTGTTAACTTTTAGTTCTAAATATTTATTAGTTACACTATAAGCTCAGCAAAATTTAATTTCTAAATTGACTGATTACATTATAATTTATACAGATTCAAGATGATGCTGGAGATATTAGTGGTATAAGTCAGCCAGCAGTCTCCCTTGTTTGTAAACAAGTGGCTTTAGCTCTGGTACAGCACAGAGCTCGTTGGATTAAAATGCCAGAAAATAATTTGGAACAAAATGCCACAATTGCAGGTTTTTATGTAATATGTGGATTTAGGCAAGTAATCGGAGATATCGACTGCACTCGATGACTGCATGTACAAGTAAGTTAAGAATAATTCTAGGCTAATTTGGTCACTTATTAAATTTATTGTATGTCAAAACATAAGTCACCTATTCTGGGCTCATATACAATAATTTTAGCAAAAAAAAACTACAAGAAAGTTTCAAAACCACTTGCTAAATGTCTAAAATTTATATATTTTTAAAATATACAAAACCTCTGTATATGTTCAGTGTGGTTTTATTTCTAAATCTAAAAACTGTTTCACTGTGACTTATATGTAAAATCACATATGTCAAACAGTTGTGACAAGTTATAAATAGAATGCTAGAGAAAATCCAGAAATTTGTATTTTTTAATTTATTTCAAAAATAATATGACTGGAATTACTGAGCTGTTTCATTCACTTATTTACTAGTATGTAATACTATTTTATTCTATTTCAAGACATAAATGTTTGTTTTCTTTTAGATTGTGTCCAATGCAAATTTGGAAATTATGGACATAGTAGCTCACTGGAGAGGGAGCACTCATGACTCCAGAATATTTAGTGAGTGTAGTTTAAATCGTAGGTGTGAGCAATCTGAGTTCAAAGGCAGATTAATAGGAGATTCAGGCTATGCCTGCACATCTTATTTATTTACTCCTGTCTTAAATACACGATCAGAAAGGGAAGAACGCTACAACAGGGCACATATAAGAACCTGCAACTCAGTGGAACGGTGTTTTGGTATATGGAAACAAAGATTTAGATGTTTATTACATGGGTTTACCACCAAATTAGAAAACACAAAATTATATATTGTAGCATTGGCAATACTTCACAATATTGCCATTTACAAAGTTGATATGGTTGATGATATTGAATAATCAGGAAATGATGGTATACCAGAAATACCTGCAATAAATAATACAATAAGAGGGAACACAGCTCGAGCTGCGTTTATTAACGAAAAATTTTAAAAGCAAAATTTATTTAATAAAATATTTTACAATTCATTATGTTTATTAGTATTTTATATATTTTCCCTTTGTAATAAAATATTTTTTAAAGTTTCCTCCTGAACTTTTATGAAGTTTAAACTTTTCAGATAAAAAAAAATACTCTAAAATTTAAACAAACTTCCTCAGAACACAGTCCAACTAAAATTAACTCTACGTGCTACAACTTATGCTGTCAAATTCTCAAATATTTTTCTTCTTTTTCACAAAATTCTCTCCATTTTTCTTCTTTTTCGCAATGGTTGCCAACATAAACTTGTTGTACCTAGGACTAAGGAAGGTTTAGTTAGTCTGAGCTTAGTCCATGTTTATTAATAAAATTCTGAAAATGAAGTCAGTACTTGCTTAATCTGGGACTAATTAGTCCGAGACTAACTTCGGACTAAGCAATTTTTATTAATAAGACTGTCTGTGTTTACTAGATTAGAATATGTTCCGCCCATCTATCATCAATTGTACCACCAACTAACAGACTCTAACACTACAAGAAATGAATTAGACGGAGCAATGAGCGATTTTTCAGTGGAGTAGTGTATATTGAAAACATTTAAAAACAGTAAAAGTGAGAGTTTGATTACAACTTAAGTAAAAAATCTAGCAATAAGTTTTAATTTGTCTATTATATTACATTTATTTCTGGTATATTATATTAATTTATTTCTGTGGGATGGGTTGTTTTCATACCCGATGGCCTATTATTCTTACTATATAGATTAGACTCTTCCTAATAAAACCAAAATAGATAGTCAACCTTCCTTAGAACAATTTAAAATTGAATCAAGAAAGGAAGTAATTACAATATTAGTAGTGAAACAACAATTAAATTTTATTTCAAAAGATCTCTGTCCACTGATTTTCAAAACTATAAGGTAGTCAACAAGGAAGCAAAAGTAGCAGTAATAAACGCTAAAGTAGAAGCGAATACAAATCAATACAATCAATTTAATACTTAGAAGGTAAAGCAAAGATATATAAAATAGCTAAATATAGAGCAAAGAAACCAAAAAGTAAAAAGAGTATTATTTTTCCTATTTGATCAAATTTATTTGTTAACATTAAAAAGATAATATCAAAAATACCTACTTAATGGAAAATTTGAAGAATTGTCAGCAATGCTGTTTAATGACACTCCATAGGGTGGTATACTTTGATTCAGATATATCAAAGAATTTATAGCCATGATTAATGTTCCACCAATAGGCTTCTTGATAGGCACTGCTTTGACACAATCAAATGGTAAATTAGCAACACTCCAAATGACAGGATGGACTTTCTGCTGTAAATTCAAAGAAATTGCTGACATTGCGCAGGTATCGGATCTAACAGCCACTCTCCTACAAAATGAACATTAATTAAAGACAAAAAAATCATTTAATAATGTGTAGATATATATATATATATATATATATATATATATATATATATATATATATATTATATATATATATATATATGGCCCTATTTTTTCCTTTGCCTGTAGTCTTAAATTTGTTAAAATTATGCAATATTGTATACATATATACGTTCACTCGTGACGTACCAGTATCTTGTTCTGCATAAATACGAAGCTGAGGTCTCAATCTGCCTACTCCTCAGTGTCGAGTGACGACCGGTCTTACCCTGTGTAGCCGCTCTCAGTAAGCGCGGGAACGGTATGTGTGGAAACCATGGTAAAATGAATACAAGGTATGATATTGCGCATGATATATGACAGCTGGCCATCAGCTGGCCCAGGAGTGTGACGTAGTCAAGATCGCTCGAAATGGCTCCAACCCATTATTACAGCTTAACGTACACATGAATTTTGAAATAATGGTCAAAAAATGATTGAATTTTTTTTAAATGTTTTGTTTTGGTTATAATTGAATAAAAAATATATTTTCAGTAGCGTAAAACCTTTACTTTTCCTGGGGATTTAGGCGAAATATTTATTTTTGTTTTCATACATACAGATTGAACGAAATAAATTCGGAACATAGGAATATAATGTATTTCGGCTCAATTCTGCTGTAGGTGGTTGCTGCTGTCAGCGGGCTGCTGGATTCTGAACTCATAAAAATTGAAAGCTACACATAAATCTACGATTTTAATATGCTGTCAAACCAGTTATAGTCCAGGAAATGAAGCATTTCACCTCGCAATTTTTTGGTGCTGCGTGTGTTGACTTGAAATTTAACAGAAGGTTGAAAAAAGTGATTCTAGACAAAAAATGTGCTATACATTTTTTTTTATAAAATGATATTTTTCAAGTTATTCGCGATTGAAAGTAACAACTTTTAGACGAAAAAAATCCACGTTTTTAATCTATTTTTCGCGAATAATTCAAAAATGGTGCATTTTATCAAAAAAATTGTAGAGAACAAATTTGTAGCTTTTAAAAAGACAAATACAATTCATTTTTTAAAATGTTTTTTGCGATATAATAGGAACCGAAATACGGCCTATCAATGTTCAGCGGTTTTCTTCAAATGCCAAATTTGAAAGATTTAAAGTCAGATATCGGGAAAATGATGCATTTTTGGAAGAAAACTCACAAAACCTTTTTTAAAGAGCATAAACAGACCTATCATAAACAAAGACTCTAGCTCAAAAATTGAGTGAGTTATGATGAAAATAAGGTCAATACCTCATTTTTTACGAAAAAATCGATGAAAACAACCCCCTAACCACCTCCATAATTAAAATCGATCTTCACCCTTCTGCAATTCCCTTTGTACATGTATTGTTAATACGTCCAAGAAGTTTTACCCATTTAAAATGCTTAGTTTTAGAAAAAGTACAGCTTAAAGCGAGAAACGATTTACAATTTCATATTTTTTACCCTTTTTTTTTAAATATGCCCGAAAATACTGACTATATGAAAAAAAAAATTTCCAAATTGTAGCTTTTTTAATGACTAAAATTATCCTTTATTTATATTTGTTGTACAATGAATATTTGGCGAGATATAGCCGTTTAAAGCATCGATTTACGATCAAGCACCATCTTTTTCGGGCCCTTTAAACTCACCCCATTTAAAAACCAAGGGTTCCAAAAAGATTTAATTCACAGATCCTTGTAACTCTTAAAAAACTCTACAAATCGTTTTTAAAGAAACACTCTATAGTTAAAAATTAAAGGAAATACGTTAAAAAAAAACAGTTAATTTTTTTCCGGAAAATTCCATTAGTATAGTACAGTACATTTCGGAGCATAATAATCTACAAAACCGGTATATACAAAATCTCATACAACAGAATAAAACATCTGCTCATGTGTCTATGGCTTGGCAATAAAAATATCAGAGCAACAGATTGGGGATGGTATTCCAACGATGGTTTGTTATTATCCGTACGCATGACCAAACAACCTGTACCCGATGAACTTTTGAAAATTACTTTTTGCCAATGCAAAAAAGGATGCGGCGTTTCATGTGGGTGCAGAAAAGTTGGTTTATACTGTAACTCTACTTGTTCTGGGTGCTCAGGTGAAGGGTGCAATAACAGTCCACCAATAATTGAAGAAGATGAGGATGACATAGATCACGATGAAGATGTAATTGATGACGAATAAAATTAATATTATAATTGTTTTACCTATAGATGTAAATATTTTCAACTATTTATGTAAATGTATAAGAATATAATTATGGTGCCTTTTTATGTTGATAAATTTTTTTGTATTTAATTCTACTTTTTTTAATTTATATCTTATAAATTAGTTTATAAAAACTGCAATATTGTAAAGGGTGATTTTCAAAAGTTCAATCTAATCCAAACCAAATTTCACTCATCTTAAGATTTGTAATATTATTTTACAATTTTTGAAAATTATGGGTAGTTTTCAGCCCTAAGAACAATCAGGGTTCATCGGCATGACATAAACTATAAAGCAGAGGGTGAGTTGAGCTTAATTCCAAATTTTTATGCAAATCGTTCCAAGGTGAAATCATTTTCTTCGCATTACTAATTTTTCTATATTAATCTCTAATAAGGGTCGCTTTTTAAGGGTTGAAATATGATGGAGCTTTATTCAAAAGCACGAAACCATCATTATTTAATTAATTCAAACCAAATTTTACCCATATTCAGGTTTAATATGTTATTTTATAATATTTGACAATTAGGGGTAGTTTTCACCCCTAAGAACAATCAGGGTTCGTCGACATGACATAAACTATAAAGCAGCGGGTGAATTGAGCTTAAATCCAAATTTTTATCCAAATCGATCCAAGGCGAAATCATTTTTTTAGAATTAGTAATTTTTTTACATTAATCTCTAAAAAGGGTTGCTTTTTAAGGGTTGAAATATGATGGAACTCTATTCAAAAGTATAAAATAATCATTATTTAACTAATTTAAACCAAATCTTACCCATATTCAGGTTTAATATGTTATTTTATAATTTTTGACAATTAGGGGTAGTTTTCACCCCTAAAACCCTTCAGCGCACTTCGGTTCGATATAGATTTTGATCCTTGGGCTATCACCTACCTTCTGTTAAAATTTCGACTGGATAAATGCAGGACGAAAAAATTGCGAAGTTTTAACTTTTTTCGAGCTTCATTTCCTGAACTATTATCGCTTCCTTAGACAAACCCGTCTTACGCAAACAACATTGTTACGAGACAGATAGTTGAACGATATTTTATACAATGTCTATACCCAGGTATGGATTTATTTTTGTCCAAGTTTTATATTGGTCCACTATTTCAAATGCAGTTCAAACAGACATGTGTTAAATTGTATGTTCCGTTTTAATTTGGTTCAATCTGTATACTAATAATATAGGCACTCGTTTTGTATGCAAATCCGTTCAATTTAAAAATTTTGTGCAGAGGAAATACTGTGAATAGGTAAATAGTAGATTTAGCGTATTCTGATTTACTGTCACTCACAAGGCTTGTATAAAAACAAAAGTTCGACAATTAATATCGAATATCAATGGTGACGATGCAAATTGCAAGTTATGAGATAATAAATATATTTTAAAGAGTCATCTATTTAATAATATAAAAATAATTTAGATATATGCTGACATATTTATGTCTATACAAATATCCACTTCGCAAGGGCTTAAAACATTTGGTGGGTAAAATTTAATATCGCCCGTATCCCAGAAGAGCGCGTAAAAAATTACCAGTAAGGCGCGCCTGTGTCTGAGACTTGTGTGTATTTGTAGTGTTGAGTTACTGTTTATTTATATTGTATAGTATTTTTTGTAAAACTAAAAGTTTTTACTTGTCATTTTGTATATCTGGTTTTATACCTTTTTCAAAATGCGCTGTGCAGTTGCTTGTTGCAATAGTGACAATGAAGATAAAATCTTTAGGTTTCATACATTTCCTAAAGATAGTTTGACCAGAAAACTGTAGATAATATCTTGTTGTAGACAGGATAAGTTTAATTGTAATATTGCAAGAATTTGTTCTAAACATTTCAAAACTGAAGATTACCAAAGAAATCTACAACGGGAACTTTTAAATTACGTTTCTAAAATGGGAACTTAAACCGGGGGCAGTACCTAGTCTTTATTTGCCTAAATCAATATCGGCTACCCTTTCAATCAACCAAAAGAAACGCATACAAAGAGACGTACACAGAGAGTCCAAAAAGTATGTTGAGCAGCTTCTTACTACTTCTAAGTCAACGACGTAAGTCTAAATCTTTATTTTTATTAATCATTAGTCATGAAAAATAAAAAATATCAATGCATGAAACAATCAATTTTTATTCATAGAAAGGACAAACGTTCTTTCTTTTCTTTTCAGTAGGTATAATGGTTAACATTATTCAAAAAGGATATTACTTACCTATCTTTCTAAGAAAATGATAAATAAACCTCACATCAGATGCATCGCAACCATCTACATGCATGGTAGCTGGCATTAATTCACTATTTGTTTTAGTCTTAATAAAAATATGTTATTTTTTCAGTCAACTCAAAGTTCAAGCTCAAGAAGGATATTGTAGTCATCTTAATATTGAATATGTACCATCAATATATAAGTCAATAGGGTATGTTAATAATAATTCCAGTAGAAACTTGATTGTTTTCTAAAACTTATTTAAAACAGTATGCAGACTAATGTGTTTAATTTTTAGGGTAAACACTACTCCTACCAATGAGGCTTTGGAACTTGCAAATTCGAAAGAAAAAATTAAACTTTTAAATGAACAAGTAGCTGAACTACCTCAGATAAAATCAGCAGTAGAGAAACTTTTTACACCGAGACAATTAAAACGTTTGCAAAACCCAAAAATTCGTACCGTATGGTATGTGGAAGAAATATCCCAAGCTATATCCTTACATTCAACTGGTACTAAAACATACCGTTTATTTTTTTTATGATTAAACATTATAATAACATAATTTTATCATGTCTTTATAATTACTATAAATAAATTAGCCAAATTATATAAAAAAAACTTTTACCGATTAAAAAAGAACCGATTTTGGAACATTATGTATCATACCTCTTGTATTCATTGTACCATGTGTGGAAACGGTCTGAGCGTGATAGGCTGGGGGACTTAGGGGGGTGGGGTCACCCTGTTGCCGGCAGTCTTTTAGCGTTATCGCCCGTGTTTAAGCTTTTAGGGCGTTTTTCAATTTCACGAATAATTTTCGACTTTAAGAAGCGGATAAGAGCGATGGGTTTTTGCTTTTTCGAAATCTATTTTGTGACCTGTTTGAATATGATGTTGGGCTAGGGCTGAAGTAGTGTTGGAATGTTTTACATATACAGAATGTTCATAAATACTGTTGTCCATTCGTCGGTTTATCTGCCCTATGTGTGTATGTCGGCAATTGGAACAAGGTATCTTGTCTTCATTGGGATTTGGTCTTTCAGGGATCTGACGAGATTGGACAACTTGGAGAAAGTAGTGAAGATGATTTTGATGTTTAGAGGGTTAAGAGTTCTACTGATCTTGTCAGTGACACCTTTAATAAAGGGTTTAAAGATTTTGGGATGAATGAGTAGACTATCTTGTTCTCAAAAACCTAAAATATATAGGAAGTGATGATATCATGAGTGAAACCAGCGATTATGAAATTCATACTGGGTCTTAATCCTTGTGTGAAGGTAATGACGAGATTTATAATATTCTACCCATGCAAAATATCGCCAATGATACATTTTATCATCTTATGATTAAATAAACTTATACCTATGCCAAAGAAGTTCATAGGATAGCAGATGGAGGAAACAGAAGAATGTATATAAGTACATGTATTTTAAATTAAAATTGTTACTTACCCAGAAAAAGTCTTAAGTGGTTCATATAAAATCAACAATGTTGGTTCATAATATCCGTGAAGAAATTGTATATCAATTATGTTATCAATCTTTTCAAGAAAATCTTTCAACAGGATCATGTAAGATGCAAGAATTGGAGCTTTAGCAGTGCTAGTGTTTGAAGCCATAGGTTTAACATCACCATCACTGTCATCTATTGAAGTATCCCTTCGAAAAGGTAAAACTACCAATTTTCTACCAAACACTGTCATCACGGCACATCTATTTTCAGGATCTACACGAATTAGGGGAACATGATGATGATGTGTCCAACCATCCTATTAAAAAAATATCATTCAATAAAACATGTGAGTATTGAACTATAAGTAATTATATTGTTGATTTTTTTATGGTTTGGCACATTGGTCATACAAGGTTATTATTGAAATTTGTAGTGCTCTCTTGAAATATCATTTCAATCATGCTTTTCACGATCTTCCAATCCAGGTCTTTTTGGCAAAGCTAATTTTCACTTACAATTGCACAGAATTAGCCTCAATTCAACTAAGATGCGCAATTTGTTGGCGTAGATTACCAGTTCGGCAGAGGATCTCTTGGTCAGCATATAAAACAACAATTGATTGGCTTCTTCAAAACCCAACCCTTTACAAACTCTAGCCTGTTGAGCGATGCAATGGGCTGCGGAGAGGTCTTCCGAAATGTTAAAACCATTATCTCTTTAGTTCAGGGGTCAGCTCTTAACCTTAGTTCGAGTCGATCGTCGTGCGAATCGAATAAAATAATAAACATAACATATATAAAGTAGATAGATATATTCTTGAATTATCCGAAATTATCCAAAAAATTGTTCAATCCGAAAATTATCCGATGGTCTATCTATTTTAATAGTACTCATCCGAAAATAAACCCAGAATATCCCGCCAATAGTAGCATCCGAAAAGAGAAAGTGAAACAGTTGAAAAATCAATTAGTTAGGCAGCAGTCTGTATTATTACAAGTCAGCGATAATACTAAAGCCACCACTCTAGCTTCTTACAAAGTGTCTCAAGTTATTGCCAAAAAGAAGAAACCCTTTGAAGATGGCGAGTACATCAAAGAATGTTTTGTAGAAGCTGCAAACTGCCTATTTGAAGGTTTTAAAAATAAATACGAAATAATGTCGGCTATGAACTTCCTCCAGCTTTCAGCGCACCGTAACTTGACGAGTGGAAAATATGTCAGATGTTATTTCCCAGATGAAGACGGACTTACAGCGATGTATTTTCTTCTCCTTACAATTTTGACGAGTCCACAGATATTAGTGATAGCCAACTAGCCATATTTGTCAGAATGATATTCGATGATTTTCATTTACAAGTAAGAGCGCATGCTTTGCACAGAAGACAGTTCCGAACTCTAATTGCAGAAATGAATCTAGAATACGGAGAATTGCTTCTGCATAAAGAGATACGCTGGTTAAGCAAGGGGAAGATTCTTCAGAGCTTTTATGAGCTCCTACCAGCTTTAATCGCTTTTCTTAAGGAGCGTAAAGAAGACTACTCAACATTAGAAGAACCTACATGGTTGAGAGATTTTGGATTCTTGATCGATGTCACAGGAAAGCTGAATGAGCTAAATTTGCAGCTTCAGGATAAAGAAAAAAGTATTCTATAAATTATTTCCGAAGTAAAATCATTCATTGCGAAACTTGAACTATGAGAAACAAATCTACTGGAAGAAAATTTAAAACATTTTCCTTGTTAAAAGAAGTAATCAAATAAGCATCAAAAAGTATCAAAAGTAATCAAAAAAGAAGTAGTAAACGTTCAACCTTACACAGGAGAGGGGCATATAGAAATATTGACCAGACTAAGGCATGAATTCGATACCCGATTTAGTGACTTCAGCAAAATTGAAGCGATTGCTCAGTTTTTATCTCATCCGTACATGCCCCTCGATGCAGAAAACTTATCCCAAACCATAGAACAGCATTTCAGCGAAAGCAGACGAGAGACTGAATTAGAAATAGTCACACTGCAGAATGATTTGTGTTTGAAGAGCGTTGCCGGAAAAGAACATTTTTGGTGTCTAGTGTCCAAACAGAAATACCCAATCCTAGGCAATGTAACTTTGAAAATTAGTGCCCTGAATTAGAATCTTTCTATCACACAGAAGGCACAGGCACCGGCACAGGTTCAATATCTACCACCAGTGAACACCTAGAATTTTTAAAATATCTGAAGACCTGTGGTCAACGTTATCTGAATAAAATGGGTAACTTGGGTAAAACAGGTATAATAATAGACAATTAAAGCATAATAGACTTCCTTATTGCATTCTCCTAAACTGAACTAATGATATCAAGAAGTCTATTACCATATTCGTATCAATAAAATATACTATACTTTAATCGGAAAATACAATGGAGTGACTAATTTTTAATTTCTGGAGCGTTGCGGTATACAAGGGGACGGACGTCAGCTCTTTACACTTAAACCAAAGACGTCCTAATTTTATGAAAATATTTAAATTAGTAAACAAAATTAAATAAAAAGAAAAAAGAAAAGGTGTTTAGTTGTGTACGTCAAAAGTATTCTTAAAATTCAACAGAATATTCCCAAATAAATTTGAAGCATGCTGTAACCAAGTAAAATTTTTATTATGACTTAAGTTAATCTGAACCTTGCTATATAAAAACATCCTCATTTTCGGTTTAGTTGTAGAGAAATAATGCACCCATTTAACATTTTAAAGTTATACCGTTAAAACTGATATAATAATAAACTAAACCTTATTGCACAATTTAAATAACGTCTTACGCACAAGAATTACAAAACTAACTCTTACTCAAAATCAGAATTATCCGAATCATCGCTCTCGTCATCAAGTTGGACTGTAAGCGGTTCCGTAGTTACATCTACCTATATATCTACATCCCACATCTTATTTTCTATTTTCTCCACGTGACCGATGCACTTTCGCCTGTTGTCTGCGGTAACGTTACGTATAGCTGCATCGAATAGTTATTTAACATCATATAATTTAAATGTAGTATTGCGACGTGCTACCTCTGTTTTCACTTGTGCCCAAATACATTCAATTGGATTCAGCACACAATGATATGGTGGTAATCGATGAACAAGAACTCAGTGACTAAGAGCCATTTCGTCAACAACATATTTATGTTTATGTTGTTGTGCAATATTTAACAACTCAGGTTTAATCATTGATCATTGCGCCAGCTTGTTGTTGGAAGCTTTTCTACCTGTCGACTATGGTAGGGAGTATTATCTAAAATTATTACCGAACCCGGTTCTATTGTCGGTAATATGGACGAAAATCAAGTTTCTCTGAGCGTCTATGTCCTCGTGATAGTCATCAGATTTTTTTGACTCAAAACATAAAAGTCCACCAGGAAGAAAACCAGACTCACTACCAATGTGTGTGATAATTAGACGTCGGCCTTTACCTGATGGCGCTTTAAGGCCTGTGGATAATCCATGAACAAATGCTTGCCTACTGATTGTAACATTTAAATCGTGCCAAACCTTGTTTACAGTATGGTCTTCATTTAGCCATGTCTCATCTAAATAATAAATTTTTCTCTTCTCGGAGCGATATTGACGATTTTTTTTATATAATTGCGTCTCAATATAACGACTTCACTTTTTTCTATGAGACTGCTTTGCCTACATCGTTTCATATATTTGAAATTAATTAAATGAAGTGTGCGAAGTAATACTTCTCGTGAAATTTTTGGCAAACTATCGTCAATGTCGATTTCTGCAGAGATTTTCTTCAATGTGAGAATTTCATTCCCAAAGAAAAACGAATGAATTTTTGACGAATGGCTCTTTGTATTTCTTCATCTAAAACGATCACCTTCCTTCCTCTTGTTTCGGTGATTGGCTCTTTGACTTCTTTCTTATTTTCTTTTATAATCTTATAGATACTGCTTTTCGAAACTTTCCTCAAGAAACCGGAAAGAGAAACAGCATCCGAAACACCCATATTTTCACTTTTTTTAAGTCCATTAAAAACATTCATAATGGTTTTTACCTCCGGAGTTAAAACACATTTTGTATTTATTTAAAAAATTAATATAGCTACCCAACATATTGCAAGTCTATTATGTAAATAAACTGAAACAGCGTTTGTTGATAATATTTAAAAGTTACCATCTCCCTTTTAAAATATTTGTGAAAATTTACTCCAAAAGACGAATCTAATATCCAGTAACAACAATGAAGTCGATGGGAATGATATAGAAACAGTAGATAGGTAAAAGTACTTATGACAGTTAAGATACGAAAATCATACTCATCGAGTACCATTTGAATAAAGGCCACGAGAAGACAGAAGAAGAATAGGATGTCCCCAACATGCTGTACGGATGATTTAACAAAGGTAAATATTACCTGAATGAAAGAGGTGCAAAATATTAAAAAGTGGAAGCGAATAGAAAAATAAAAAATAAAACCAAAATGGCTTGGCAATTGGTAAAAGAGATTAAGGGTAATTCCAAAAATCAAAGTAATTTCTTTTTGGAGGGTGGCCCTTAGGTGCTTTCTAATGAAATAAATCAATTTATGGCAAATGCGCCGTCATAAGCTGTAAAGAAAATAAAGCATGTAAAAATTTTTCAAATTAATATCGAACAAACTAATCATTGCATGTTTTTAACTCGTTTCAGAGAAATAAATAAGTCACATATTAAATAACTTAAAAAACAAGCATAGCTCTGGTTATGATGAAATATCAACCAACTTAATTAAATATGTTTCACCAGAGATTTCTCTTCCTCTTCCTTTTATAGTTAATGCTTCTTTCAGGAAAGGTAATTTCCTCAAAATTTACTACTGGCAATTGTCAAGCCACTTCATAAAAAAGGTGATGTTACTAAGATGGAGAACTATAGATCAGTAAGCCTTCTTCCATCATTCTCAAAAATATCTGAAAAAGCAATATATTCCATACTACAAAACTTTTTTACTACAAACAACTTATTTAGTAGTTCACAGCATGGTTTTCTCGCAGGGAGATCTGTTGAGACAGCTACCTATGATTTTATATCAAAAATTTTAGAAAAACTGGAGGCAAAGATTAAAACAATGGGTGCTTTTTTGGGCCTATCTAAGGCTTTTGATAGCCTAGATCATGTTCTTTTATTACAAAAATTACATCTTTATGGAATACAGGGACCAGCATTAAAATGGATAAAATCATTTCTCACAGATAGGTCGCAAAAGGCATGATTGGAGAAAAGGGGATGTAAGGTTTACTCTGAACTGATCAATTTAAAATTAGGTATACCACAGGGAGTGTTCTGGGGCCTTTTCTCTTTTTGGTCTACATAAATGACGTTCCAAATGTGGTGGTTAGTAGTTCCTCAAACCTCGTAAATTTCGCTGATGACTCAAATGTGCTTTTCTGGGAAAAAACTTTCTCACTCTTCTCAGAGTGGCACACTCCTCACATTAGCAGAGCAACTTTCATGCAAGGCTGAACAGTGGTTCAGTGGAAATCAGTTGTTGCTTAATACTGATAAGACAGTTTTTGTCTACTTTAAAAGCAGCCAGTCACAAGAACAGTTTCTAGATACAATTAATTTTCTATAAGAAAACACAGAACCTACTACATCAGTTAAATTTCTTGGTATTCATATTGACCAAAATCTGAGTTGGGGGGAACAAATGCAAAATACAACAAAAAAACTGAATAGAGCCTGCTACTCATTAAGAGTGTTAAAGAGCTATCTAGACCAGGGGATTTCACTATCAGTATATTATGCAAACTTTTATTCTGTTATGTGATATGGAGTAATCTTCTGGGGTGCTGCAGTAGATAGCTCAACTGTCTTTATAGTCCAAAAAAGGCAGTCCAAGTGATCTTAGGACTAAAGGCAGGAGAATCCTGTAGAGGCTGATTCAAGTCACTCAATGTACTCACTTTCTCAGCCATCTATATATTTGAATGTATTATGTTCCTTTTTAAAAATTTTTCTTTGTTTTATCACCTGCTTCCCAATCATGAATATAATACAAGAAGCCTTAATTTGAATTAGCCACTTCACAGATTGTCTATAACAGAGTGAAGTCCTTTGTATGTGTGTGTAAAATTTTATAATAGTCTACCATCTGACATTAAACAGGAAACACTATAGAGCTTTTAAAAGAAAGGTTTTTCAACACCTAGTTGACATTGAGCCCTATACTGTGGCGGAGTGCCTGGCCTATCCTTCTCCTTGATCAGCATATGTAATTTGTAATGATAATATATTTTAAATGTGTGATGTCAATATATATATATTTTTTTAATCTGTAATTAATAATGTGACGTTATTTGCTCAATTACGTTTAAAAATTTATGCAAATAAAAATTTACTCTACTCTACTCTAAAATAGAGGAGGTCTATATTCGGCAGTGGACATCACAGACTGCAAGATGACTCCAAAACCATATATTTGAAATAAAGACTAAAAATTCTCTCATTTTTAAAAAAAATTGCAACACTTTATTAATGACTACAAAACATACACTTATATGTTAGATCAAATTGCTTATCCTATGACCAATGTACCTAATGTTTCAAATGAATAACCTCTTATTGTTTATAATTAAAAATACCAATCCCAGAGCTATCTAAATGTCTTTGAAAATGTCTATATGAATGACTCATGGCTTCAAGAGAAATTATGCCATTGGTAGATCTTTCTAGGAATGCCGCATATTGACATAACATTAGAAGAAATGATATAAGGAAATTCCATAGCGATAAAAGGTCATTCTGAAATAAATATTTGCAATGTAAACATACATTGTATAACATAAATTAATTAGTAATGTTGTAAGTAAAGTTTAAACAATCGAGTGGTAGTTTCCTGTTGCAATATTTTACAAGCAGAGAAAATCTGTATGCAATTTGTTGACTGCCAGTATTAAATAAAAAATATTATAATTCACAAAGAAGTGATTGAAAATATCCACTTACCAAAGTTAACATACAAACTATATACATACATTGTTAATAACCACACAAACACCAAACACTTCACAGACAATTTATAAAAATAAATATAACAAGTTAAGAAGCAATAGATATGGCAGTTACGCTACTGATAGTAACTCATCATAGTAAAACAATTAATCTATTAATAAGCTGGCCACTTCGTTTCGACACTACAGCTGTTCGGGAGCCAATCGTTGGCATTTGTTACTCAAAAACGTGATTTAATGTTCAAAATTAATCATATACTGTGTCGCTGGTGTTTAGTTCAAATCACAGTTTTATTAAAGCGGACTGTCCGTCTGTCTAGTTACACAGAATAATTTACATAAAATTACTTTAATTAAAATTTGCTGTATGTTCAAGTTGTGGTCCTGTACTAAGTATTTATCACTCTGTTGTATTTTCTGATCAGGGTATAAGTGGCATTCAAAAATTTATATACTTTGTGGAGCAACGTGTAATATTACCTTCATATCATCTTCTTCAAAATAATGCAAACTTAAGGTCCTTAGGTCATGGTTTTCAGGATCATACTCCACTACAGAAAGTTTTGCATCTGAAAAACCCAAAAGCAATGCATCTCTTTGACAACTTGTCAAAGAAACACTTTGGATTGACATAATATTGCCAAAGAGTGTGTAATGAGCTACACATTCTAGCTTCGATTTTGGAGGATAAAATTCTGAAAATTCAAAACAGTAATATGTTAGGAACTATTTCTAGTCATAACGTGAATATGTCAAAAAATAATCTCAAATCACTATACAATAGGATCTAACTACTGTTTACTTAATATATTATAATTACCAGAATATCTTTCTGATCTCAGTCGAGAATCTATATCAGGAACTAATTTGTATATTTTCAGAACATTAGCGCCTGCTGTGACCAAACATTTTTCTACCTTGTTAAAAAAATAACACGAAATTGCATGTTCTACAGCTGTAGCAGGATGGTTTTGTCGACAAATTGAAAACATTTTTATAAATTTGATGTATTTTTTAATATTTTACATCAGAATCAGAATTCATATTTCAAGAATACATGCAAACGGTAAACATCAACATAACCTTCGTCTACCTAAAACCTAATTCTTCTTTTTTGATCGTCACTTGTTTTTCAGCTATCAGCTTATTTTTATTTCTCTATGGCTATCAGCTAAAAAATATTTTTTTATTTTAAATTTATTTTGTCTACTCTACACTGTCCTCTATTAGTCCAGTCACAGAGTTTTGATACCTAAAAATAATAAGAACAAGCTGATTTCGGATGAATATCAATTTTGGGACCCCAAAAAAGATGCAAAAAAGTTTATCACTTTTATCCCCCGGGATTCTCCCTAAATCCCCCTTCTAGGAGGGTAAAAATTTTGTTATAATTGTAAATATTGAATTTATTAAATATTTTCATAGATCATGGTAAGGTCACAGAATAATAAACAATCAGAATGCCCACTCTGCTTAAAAATATAAGTATACTCGGTTCGCTATTCCCAGTCCCAACTGTCTAGAGAATTTAGTATTCTCCATTCGCTTAGCTCGGGCATATTTTGACAGAATCATTGTAGGTAACCTACAACATAAAAATTCCTACTTCTCAGTATTAATAGCTCAAATATACTACTATTGCAGATTTCTTCCTTTAAAAAAAGAAGAATTATTCCAAAAGTGGAAGTGTATACTAAACCCACAAAATTTTCCCTGTATATTTAAAATATAATATTTGAGTTGTTACAATTGAACATATTGTAGTAAATATTTGTATTATTCACGTTGTTTATTTTAGCTAATATGTTTTATTGTTCCATTATTTTTGTTTAATTCCTTGTTAGTTCTATTTTGAATGTTATTATTAGAGAGAGTCAAAGTTTTCCATTTGTTCTATCAGATAATGCGTTGGTAAGTTTTTCTTAAATAAATATAAATATGATAAATGTTCTTTAAAAGTTAATATTTATAGATGAGTAAGGATGCTGTTAAATTAAGAAGTAATCAAACTGCAAAAAGATTTATTCAAAACACCAACCATTTTTGTTTAATTATTTGCCCATTCGGCGTAGGTGGATCATTAAAATATATTTATAAAATTATGTAAATATGTTCTTAATAACAAAAACATTTCAGTTAACATCCAGTTCAGTTTGACATGGCGTCAAAAATTAAATAAAAGTTACAGTAATTTAGTTTATATCGTTAAATTGCTCCAAATGTAGGCAACCAACTTAAACTTTTTGTTAGGATTTAGCTGGAGTTTCTTGAGAATATTTTTAATAAACGTTTATTATTTTCCAGTTAATTTATTATTTTTTAAAAGTGATGATGATAATGCTGAATAAGCAATATTTCAAATGATATTTAATCACAAAACGTACTTAATATTGTGTTATTGTAAAATCCTCATAATAAAGTACGTTAAATAAAAAAGGTAAAATCCCGGATCGTCCAAAACTAGTTTCTAATAGGAATAATAGAAGATTATGATTTGTTTTAATTATATTTTTGATGATATTGGATTATGTTTTTGATGAATGATATTTTTGAATTATAATATGAATATTATGATATTTTTTATCTAACCTACTTTATAACACAATATTAAGTACGTCCTGTGATTAGATATCATTTGAAATATTGCTTATTCAGCATTATTATCATCACTTTAAAAAATAATAATAAATTAACTGGAAAATATTAAATGTTTATTAAATATATTCTAAAGAAACTCCAACTAAATGCTAAAAAAAGTTTAAGTTGGTTGCCTACATTTGGCGCAATCTAACGATATTAAACTAAATTACCATAACTTTTTTTATAAAACATATTTTTTATATATAATAGAAACTTACATTCTATATACATGCTATAAATTTATAATTCATAGTATAAGTTTGCAAATAAGGTCGACGAAATACTCTTATGAAATGCGCTATGAGCACGTGTACTTGGTTGTATAATAATTTCCAGCCACTTCTAGTCTGTCAAAAAGTAACTAACTTCGTAAAAACATAATTACTAAAATCACTAGACAGTTCGGACTGGCATTAGCGAACCGAGTATAATTACCAATGACGTATAATATATAGACTACGCAGTCCCCTATTCTCGCTATAGAATCGAGTGTCCGAAAGATCTCGGCTCAAGGTTGAAGGTATGTTTATTACAACAGCGGCGTGCTCATTTATATGTTAATGACAATAATTATTTTTTTAATTAAAATTAAATATTTATGATTTCTTTTTGTTCCCGTCTATAAGAGAAATAATTATTTTGATAAAATAGTATGGCATTTTACTAAAATAGTAAGTAAATAACTATCAACAATTTAAAATAAAATTTGCTTGTCACACAAAATGGAGTACGTCCATGATGTTTTCAAACACAAGATCAACTTCGTGATGCTTCGTAAGAAATCATGAACTTCGTGCATCTTCGTATCAAAACAATAAACAATAACAAAGGTATTCATGTTTTGGACACTTTTTAAAGCGTTCACCGAGTCTATATATTATACGTCATTGATAATTACTTTAGTATTTTTGCGAAGTTAGTTAATTTTTGACAGACTAAAAGTGGCTGGAAAACCAAGCACACGTACTCATAGCCAATATTAATAGTAAACAAACTAAATAGTAAATAAAATAGAACTTTGCGAATTACCGACAATCAATACTTATTTATCTGCAAAATATAATAAATAGTTATGTTAAATTATAACAACTAAAATATATTTTTTAAATATATACTACCCAAAATTTGATGGGTTTAGTATACACTTCCACTATTTAGAATAATTCTGCTTTTTTCAAAGTAAGAAGTCTGCAATAGTAGTATACTTGAGCTATTAATACTGAGAAGTAGGAATTGTTGTGTTGTAGGTTTCCGACAATGAATCTGTCAAAATATGCCCGAGCCACAGAATAATAAAACAATCAGAATGCCCACTTTCACATGCCGCCTTTGAAGTTTTTCAGCACGCGCCCCATGTTTTAGAAGGAAACACATAACACAGACATATGATTTCTGAGGTTATGTAATTGTTTATATTTATGTTTAATTGTATTATATTTATGTTATTATATTTAACAATGTTAATATAAGGTTTGTTCCTACAAAGAATCAGAAACTAGTTCAGGGCAGTTTCTGACTGCTGCACAATACGCATGTGCGAATTTAACCAGCCGCGAACTAGTTTGTGATTTTTGTTGGAACAATATCCTATCGAGCTGGCAAGTTGCCTATATTAAATAAACAAATTTTGTGTTATTTTATTCGCTGTAACAAAGTAAATTGTTTCTTCTTTAAAATGGAAAACAATGAGGAAGGTAAATCTTTATAATTATTATTATCATGCAGTTACCTATAATAAATACTAATTTGTTTTAGATATGGAAGAAATTATTATTTACCATGAAAACCATGTTGAAGATAGTAGTGTTAAAACTGTAGACTATGTGGTCTGGACCACCAATCAGTCTAAAGTATTAATAGATTTATATAAGAAATATAAACCTAAGGTTGGAACTCTCCAAATAAGAAATTTAAAAAAATTATGGGAGATTATAGCCAAGGAAATAAATAAAAATTTACATATAAATGTGTCCCCGTCGCATTGTGAAAATAAATGGCGTGTATTGGAAAGGGGATACAAAAAGTTCGTAGATAATCAGAATAAAACAGGTAGAGGACGAAAATTTTTTGAATTCAAAGATGAAATGGACAGTATATTCAAAAAAAAAACGAAATATTCATCTCGAGATACTTCTATCTGCTACAAAAGTTATTGAAATGTGTCGTTGACTTCAGATGTAGTTCTAAAGGAGACTGAAACTCAAGAAGTAGAGAATACTGACAGCCCAGTTCCAGTTACCCACACCGCTACATCTGCACCTAATACCAATACAAAGCATCCAATTCTAAATAGAAATAGAATATTGGAAAATATGAGAATAGAGAGAGCAGAATATTATAAGG
Organism: Diabrotica balteata; assembly: GCA_918026665.1. Taxonomy (NCBI): domain Eukaryota; kingdom Metazoa; phylum Arthropoda; class Insecta; order Coleoptera; family Chrysomelidae; genus Diabrotica; species Diabrotica balteata. Next base: position 147,108,362 of record OU898276.1, on the reverse strand, counting down.
AAAGGCTCAGTATTGAAAGGGATAAGCTAGTGGTTCATAGAGAAAAACTAGAAGAGATAAAAAGGCGAAATCTATTACTTGAGAAGCAAAACCAATTACTTGAGAAGCAGAACCAACTACTTGAAAAGCAAAACAAACTTAGGGAAAATCCATAAGATTAATTTATATGTATAGTATTGTTTTTCTGAATAAATATTTTGTTACTTTAACTGTAAAAATCATAATAATTAAAAAATAAAGTATTTTAAAATTTTTATTGTTCTAACAAATTTAAAATTTGATTTCGAACTGCAGCACCATTTCTGTCATCAGGTTCATCATCAGGATCATTATTGTCCAACTGTAAATCAGGTGCTGCTTCATTATTGCCTGCAGGATTGTTTTCATATAAAAATTCATCATTTAATGAAATATTATGCAAAACACAACTTGCTCTTATTAAATGTACACAATCAGCTATAGAGCGTAATTTAAGATGGTATAACTGCCTAAATTTTTGTTTGAGGACTCCTATGCAATGCTCTACTAAGTACCGGTTAGCACACAGTTTTGAATTATAATTTATTTGGGCCCTACTTAACTGCCCCCGGTCTCTAAAGGGTGTTAATAAATTGGGCAATACAGGATATCCACTGTCTCCTAATATATAATAATTTCCACATTTTTCTTGTAGTGTCTGAGACAATGGAGAACTGCGGAATACTCGACTATCATGTACAGAGCCCGGGTAACCAATAAATATGTCTCTGATTTGTAATTCATGGTCACATACCAATTGTAACTAAAACATAACATAGAATAAATACATTTTATTACTGTACAGTAAAGAAAATTACCTGAATCGAATAAAATCCTTTTCTATTTATGTAAGAATCTGGATCATCCTTTGGTTTGTCAATCTTGATATGTGTACCATCAATTATCCCAATTACACCTAAGAAACCATTCGTAAGAAAAGACATTCTCAATTTTAACTTTTTCTTCATCGGTTGGCCATTTTATTATATGACTTGAGCAGTAGCTCAAAAAGTAAGTCACTTTTCGTATCACTCTAGACAAAGAACTTATTGTAATGTTGAAGCGGTCTGCAACATCTCTAAAACTAGCCGTTTGATGGCCTATATACCATAAAAAAATTAAAACTTGTTGCATTGCTGACAATTTACCATATGGTCCTGCATGTATTTTATAGTAGTCACTATTTTGAAACTGTTCAGCTATGGACTCAGTAACATGCCGACTTATTCGAAAATGCTCCTTAAACTCTGTTTCATTGTATTGGGAAACAGTTGTTTCAAAATAGTTTCTATTTTTAGGGCGAATTCTATCTTCCAATACAATTTCTTCCAAGTCATCACTGGAGTCGCTCATAGAGGATAATGACGAATATTCACTGTCACTCATTGTTTTATAAATTATAATATCAAAAGTATAAAACACTAAAATACAATATTATGTATGTACTTAAAACAACAAAATTACCAAAACAAAGGTACCTATTTAAAATTAAAAATAAACAGTGTAGGTGTGAGTAAATCAAAATTCGACTAATTGCGCATGTCTGTGATTACCAGTTTGCAAAAAGTTCGGAAACTTTTCAAACTGTCAGGAACTAATTTCAAACTGGTTTTATATTTCATGGAACAGTGTACTTTGTTGACAAGGTATCAGAGAAAATCTTGTTGGAACGGCGAAATTATTATTGCGCATGCGTCTGACAGTCGGCGACAGTTTGAAACTTCTGTAGGAACAAACCTATAATTATTGTATAGTATGTCTATGATTGCCGTAAGTCAATTAAACCGGGTTAATTTTTCTATGCACACCACATAAACAACACTGGTTCCCTCTAAAACATGGCGGAACGTCTGCGCGAAGGAGATGCGTGTACTTAATTTTCCATGGAAAGTGGGCATTCTGATTGTGTATTATTCTGTGCTTATACAACTTGATTTATCAAAAAAAAAATATACAATTACAAACTACCTCACCAAGAATTTAGCAAGTTACATTATTTTTAAACACTTTTTAAATACAATTGTACTGATTCGACGATTTATTATGTGTCTTCTCTATGGATGATCATCAGTACGGTCGTAAATACACACGAAGTCTTTAATTCGGATTCGGACAAATTCAATTATTATATCTAAAGAGAAGAAATTGACAGTTTGCGTTTGCTTTATTTTTTGCACGTGGTTGACGTGTGAGTGTGAGTGAATATAAATATAACCTATCTGTTAAAGGTATTTACAATGTCTCGTTTAATAGTAAAAAATCTCCCTAAAAACGTAAGTCAATTATAATATATAATTTTATCATTTATACAAAAATAATTTTCATAATTTTAGATCACAGAAGAAACTATACGACAAATATTTAGCCAAAAAGGAACTGTCACTGATATTCAGTTAAAATATACACCAGAAGGTAAATTCCGAAAGTTTTGTTTTGTGGGATACCAGAATGAGTTAGAGGCGGAAGAAGCAATTCAATCCCTTAATAATACATTTATCAAAACAAGTAAAATCACAGTTGAAAACTGTGTTGCCTTAGGTAAGCCTAATACATAATTTCTAATTAATAATCTTTGCTAGAGGAATAAATATATCAAACATTAGAATAGTATGTATTATAGCTATTGTAATGCTCGTTGTTCAAGGTTATTATTTTTTAAATAGGCGATAAAAGCAAACCCAAGGCTTGGAGTAAATATGCCCAAGATAGTGAGCAATTTAAGAAAAATAATAAAAAGGAAACAGAGCCTGAAAATAAAGAAGTTAATGAACAGAAGAAAACAAAAAAGAAACATAAATCAGATGAAGCAGAACAATTATTAGAAAAGGTATGTATTTATCATATTTATTTTACATTTCTACAAACACTAATTCTCTATTTTTGTTGAGAATTAGCAACAATTTTACTTTAAAATATGTTTAATTGACGTTTCAATTTCCACTTCGGAAATTGTTCTCAAAATACTGTTTAAGAACCATTCCCAACAAAAATAGTAATTTTTTTTTAAATAGGTATTTTGAAAATATTTTGGAAATGGAAATCAAACTTTATTCAAACTTAAGTATTTTAAAGTAAAATTTTGACTTATTCCCAAAAAAAATAGTAGATTAAGATTCCACATCAAAATAGCTTAAATACAATTTAAAAAAAAACTAATTATATTGTCAAAATTATATTTTAATAATATGCATATTTGTTCTTATTAATATTGAGCACTGATAAACCCTATACTTATTCATATTGATAAAGTGTTTGCTAGTCCTATTGACAGTCATAAATGATTGGTCCTTTTTTTTGAATACTTATACATACCAATCAAAATAGGATGGTAGTGCTTAAGAAATGTAAGTGCCTGCTATGTATATGTTCTATAAGATTCAGGTGTAGTGGTAGCATTATACATGCTAGGATCATACAAACTTGTGAAAATTGTATTAGTAACACATTATTCTACTTGGTAAAACACATACTAAAATTCATAAGACCTGCATATAATATTTTTAAATAAAACAAAACTTAAACTGTATTTGTGAGTAAATATTGTTCAAAAAATCAAATACTATCATTCTCTTTGCCTTTATAGCTATGTGGGGTCAGCTTCCCAAATTAGATCTCTCCATAGGTTTCTATTGTGGGTCATATTAATATCAACCCCTTTACTGACATGTCATGGCTAAGCATATCCCTCTTTCTGTATTTCCTACTAATACTACATCATCAGCATACCTTAAGCACCAGGGAATGTTCCAGTTTACTTATGATGTATGCCCAGGTGGCAGAATCGAAAGCATTCTTTACATCTAATATAACAAGGATTGCCCATTTATTTCTTGTTCTTGTCACTATGTCAGATATAAATTTCACTGTGTCTGTAGGAGTTTTCTTAAAACCTTAAAAAGCTGGTCAGAAATGGTCATGTTCAAGACAACGGAGGCTTTCATAAAATTTCCCAATATAATCTAATAAACATGTAGGCCTGTATAAACTATCCCCATCCGGTGGTTTTACAGGATTAAGGGTATTTTCCAGGATTTGCAATCTTCAGTTGATCTGGGAATTCTTAGTTGTGAAGGAGCTCATTCAATACCTTTCTGGCCACTTCAGGATTTTCCTACACTATAATCTGTATTACTTCTGCTGGCGCAGCATCAGATCCAGGAGATCTACTGATTTTTATATTTTCAACAGTTAATCTGATTTCTTCTATGGTAAACTTGTCAGGTCTATTATCTATATTGTATGGTAGAAATTGGCATTCAGGCTTATTAGGAAAAAGGGTTTTGGCAATTTTTTTTCTTTTTTCTATACAAAAGTTATAGACCTCAGTGTCTTAGTGGCAGTTGTATAGGCTTTTCCCCATCTATTGTTGTCGAGCGCATCTCATAGGTTATTATAGCCTGTGCGTTTAGCCTGCTTTATTTCTTTATTTAATTCTTATATTCTTCAAAGTTTTCTTCTGTTTCGTTCCTGTGTGCTATTTACCTGGCTCTGAAGTACTTTGTTCTTTTGAGCTGTATTTCGTCGTTCCTCCAATATGGTACAGCATATATAACACATTTTTTCTTGCAGCTGCTTTTGAATGCCTTCATTAAGATTTTCTGGTAATTTGCATAGCTTCTTTCTTAGGTTACTAATTTTAATTTTAAATATTTCTTTGTTAAAACTTATCTTTTTGCTGCTGCTCTTTGTAAGGGAATGTTGCCTTGTAGTTTTCAGACTCGCCCATGATTTGTGTAATTATATAAAACATACAAAAAATAAATGGTAATGTTATTAAGGTAAATGTACTAGTAGTTGACATTATAAGAAGAAAAAAAAAACATTATTTAGCCTCAAACCAATGTAGATGAAATTAAATAAAAAATATATGTATATTCAGGTAATCTAATCCTTCCTGAATATTTAACAAATAAATTTTTGGACAATTCTGCTTTCTAAATATTTTTTATAAAATTTACAAAAATTGTTGCAAAAGTGTCAGTAGTTGACACAACAAAATGAAAAAAAATTAGTAGTTGACACATCCAAGGTTTAGTAATTGACACCCAAATATATTTTGATAATTTTATTAAGAATATGTAATTACAGGAGAACTTTAATGTTAGATGTTTCCACATCGACTGAATCTGGAAACTGATACTTTATTCTTTCTCATGAAATGAGTATCTGAGGTTGGGGCATCCTTTTGCGGGTTTTTGAGGATTTGATGAAATGTTATTACGCTCACATCTTTATCATTAATTCGAAAAGAAGTTTTACTGTCATTGTACTGCTACCAGATTCAACCTATGATTCATTATTATCACTTGATGATTCTTCCTTTTTCTTACTTTTTTTTCGTCGCTTTCAGTTTCTGTTTTTTAACAAAGTTTTTTTCTTCTCTTTTCTTTTGTCTATCTTCTGCTCTTTTCTGTTTTTCTTCAAGAAGCTTGATCTTCTTATTTTCTTTATTTTCATGATAAGTTTGCCATTCTTTTGAACTAGCCACAGAAGGAACTTTTTCCACTCTTCTTTTTTTTACTGCGGATACTCTGGGTTCAGGCCAAAACAGTATTCATTTAAAAGGAGAGGGTATAATTTCATTTGATATAGAAGGTGTAGGTAATTCTTCAATTGCTGAAGATGGAACTTGTGATTGTGTTAATGAAGAAGCACAAGTGTCTTGAATAATAGCAATATTGTTATGTTAAAGATTTTTCCTAGTGGGACTAGTGTGACTTTCCAAAACATCTGAAATGTTTCTACCTGGTTCAGCCTCAGATTGGTTTAATAACTCACCTATTTCATACTGTTCTTCGACTGGCTTATCAGGTTTGTTCTCTACGTAAATGTCTTCAACATTAGGGCTGTCTTCAACATTTGGTATGTCCTCAATATAAGTGGCATCTTCAATAATATTATCTTCATCATCTGGTTCTTTCGCACCTTGTTTCGCTTTCAAATTGTTTATTTCTTCTTCTAAAAGACTGTATTTTATGCAAATGTTTTTGTAAAAGTAAAAGAGAAATAAATCTTCATTGTCATTGTTCCATTCTAGGCTTGTATTGAAAAGAGCTAGTTTTTGTTTATCAATATGTTTCTCTATAAAGTTTTTCCCTTGTTTCATTTCCTGCAATTCCTGCATTTTCTTTGAAATGTCTATTTTCTCATTGTGAAACATAATCGCACCAACATCCTAGGGAACTAAGCCACATTTTCGGAAACCATTTTTTAAAATTGATGGTACTTAACCTTTCCTCTAGAACTTTTTTCAAAAGAGGACAGAAGTGAATTTTCCTTAAAACTGGAGAAGCCTTATTCTCAATCCGCCACTGGTGTACTGCATCTTCCCAACCCCCTTTCAAAGAACGAAATACAGCAACATCCATTGGCTGAAGCAAATGTGTTGCATTTGGATGAAGGGCTACCAATATAATACCATGTTCACTGCAAAATCTACTAGTGTGTAATGTTAAATGTTGCTGAAACTGGCTTTCTACATAGAACTTCCTCAATAGCTTTCTCCATAGCTTCTTCTGTATATTGGAACATTTGTCCTTTTATAGGAGGCATATTTTTAACTGAAATTTAAAATTTTTGTTTTAGTAGTTGACATAGTGTCAACTACTAGATAGAGTGGATACATTTACGTGATATTTAAAATATAAGTGTACACATTATATACAATGAAAATAACAATAAAATATTAAGTTTTTACAGTCTCAGTATAAATGGTTAGTAGTTGACACCTATGTCAACTACTAGTATTTTTGTGTATTTGTGAGTTAGTAATTGACACCTAGCCTAATTTTCGTTTTGAGAATAAAACAAACTTAAAACATTAGCAAGATGTTACCTTAATATTCATATAATATATTGCTATATCTAAAACTACAGTCATTCACAATTTAATAAATAAATATTAATTTTTTTAAACTTACCTTCTTAATATTTAGAAAACTTGTTGCCACTTGAAGCTCACACAACACTTTGACAAAAATTTGGTGGGAATTTTCTGTTTCAAAGTTAAATAATTCTACAGTTACAGAGAAGATGTATAAATGACACTAGTTAACTATGATGGTAATAATTACATTAAAAATAATTGGAAAAGCTTATTATTTATGCTTAAGGTGGTATGTCACAATGTTAAAATTTATATACTTTTTAGGTACAGTTATCGTCACTATTTCAAAACCAATCTTCAACTTATGACTATGTACGTAAACTGTAAACTTTCTATTTTAATGATATCTAGTTAAAATTTCCAAAGAAAGCAGTAATTTTTTTATAACTGTACTAATGAATCCATGTCATAACTTACATGGTAACGTGCCTAAAAATTGGTATTGTGTAATAATTTTTGAACTTAGGTACAAAATAACTACTTTAAATGATTAACTATCCAAAAACCTTTATTTTAAGCGGATGTTCGTTATCCATACTGCCGTAATTTTTAAATTAACTGTACCTAAAGATAAAATTACAATTAAAAGCTGCAAACTAGGGATTTTGTTGATGTCACCGTTATAAGTTGGCATTTTGCTAGTGAGAAATTAGTTCCGCTATCACTTAATAGATGTGAAAATAAGTTCACGTGTCATTTTGTAGAAGGCAGCAGTGATGTATTAAATAGCGACAAATGCGTGTTTGCCAAATTTAAGAAAAATCTGCAAAACATTGAAACCTAGTTTTGTGGTTATGCCAATTGTCTATTTGTTGTGCAGTAACCATGGTAATACGAATCACGTGGTTGTGTTTAGCAAAGCGGCCCCTACCAGTTAATATTTTGGCTTCGTTTGACTGTCAATTATCAATCATGATTGCATAACGTCACAGTGTTTTAAAAATACAAGTATACCAGTAATTACAGTTTCATTCACGTTTTGGCAAATTTAATTTTTATAGACAAAACAATATAATGTAATCATTGATTAAATTTTGTCGATTAATTATTTCCGTAAATGAAAAAGACTATTGAAATTTACTTTAGTCATAATAATTAGAAATCAGATGAAAATCTGAAATTTTCTAAGTAAAAAACTTATACTGTTAACATTCGATATAAAAAAAATAAACGTATTTTAGATTTTCAAACAATTGCAATTTTTTTTTCAGTTTGGAATAAATATTTTTGGGTAGATAAAGAATTCAGAATTGTCGTAAATATTTCCAAATGAATGAACGTTTTGTGTATATGTATTAGCAAAAAAAATGTCAAGTAATTAATATGTTTACTTAAAAAGATCCCTAATCAGCACATCCGCTAAGTGCTGGTGTAAGATAATTAAATTTTACGACTTTTCCGTCTGAGAATGTATTGATGAGTATCATGTATCATATTAATAATATGTATTAGAATTGCATACATATATTTAGTCGAATTTTTACAACCAGAGCAAGCTGTATTATATAACCACACTTGTGTAATTTAATACAAAAGTAAATTTTTTTGTAAAATTTAATTTTGTATTATTTCACGAAAGATACCTGCGGGATATGACAGGACTTATATACGGGAGTTGTTTTCGCCTATATTAGTGCAAACTTTTTTCCGGCGAATAGTTTTGGTTTTGCCGTGAGGGTCGGCCAAAGTTACCGTCGGAACATGAAATCAGATAGAAAACGCAGACCGGTACTTCGGATATTATAGTGCATTTACGAAAATTGCTAATGTTTTGGACAGTTTGTTAGCTTTACTTGTAATTCTTACAAGTAAACTACTATGAGCTTTGTGAAGTGGAAAGTGCGGTACTTAAAAGTATATTCGAAGAAGCTTCCGAAGAATAGTTAATCAGTGAGATAGAGGCAACTGATAAATACAGTGCAAGGTACTTTGAGTCATCAAGTGTAAAAGGTAAGCGCAAATTTAAATTACCTCCAATCGAGTTAAAAAATTATGTAGAGGTTCTTTCACTTGAGACCTTAGACAAAACCTGCTGACAAATTTGCGGTAATATATTGTATCCTCTTATTGAGTCACGTTTGCCAGAACATATGATTCGACTATTACATCTTGTTTCCGTGTCCATGGAAAATATCGGAGAAACTGCAGAAGTTACAACTTTAGAAACAAGATTGAGCGAGCTAATGAGCTTTTTACAGAGTGAATTTCAAAATAAAGAAGAAATTGATTTAGTGACGGAAAGTTTTGGTTTACCGACTAAAAATAAATATAAATTCAATAGCCTTGTTGCCAAGAAAAATGTAAAATTATCTATGCAGGGAACTGATCTACCACTGCTGGGTTAATGAATTATGAGGTTTACGGAAAGTAACTGCATGACGTTCCACACGTAACAATAAATACATTTTTTAGTGTTCTACATCTATTTTCAATACTTGGAAATGTTAAAACAAAACAGCATCTTCCTTATCTTTCCCATAAAGGGTATATTCATTATCCACTGTTCGATTTCATTCCGCTTACGCTTCCAATATCCAACAGCTACTTCTCCGACATCTAAATCTGAAGAAACCTTCTTTATTGATTTACCCTTGTCCAACCTCTTAATTGTATTCACTTTTGTTTCCAAAGGTGCAATTACTCTCTTCCGCTTTCCAGTCATATTGCACAGAAAGATTCTCTCTTACACTCACACAAATCAACTTATGAAAAATTAATTATGAAACCGAAACTAATAACTGGAATAAATTCACAAAACAGTACATAAAAGGAAAAATATTACCGTACAGATTCTTAATTTGACGATCTGAACGACACCAAATAAATCGGTAGTTAACACCACACAGAAATTTCTGCGCATGAAATCTCTTTCACATCAGCTTGACCTAAAGCATACCTTACAAATAATTCTCTTCTTATCAATAATCCAAAATTTTCAATTGATTGCCCATATAACAGCTGCCGATATAACTTCTGACCATCGACCCTTTTTTTATTACTCGATATTGTGATTCAACAAGTATGACTATAAAGGTAAATAAAGGTAAAACCAAGGCAAAATTTTGCCTCGGTTAACTGAGGGGCTCGGATAACCTAGACTCGGATAATCGCGAGTCTACTTAAAATATAATTTTGTATTATTTCTTCGAAAACGCAGAACGGTAGTGCATTTACGAAAACTGCTATTGTTTCCCGGGAACTCTTACAAGTAAATAATACAATGAGTTTTGTGAAGTGGAGAGTACGGTACTTAAAAGTATATTCGAAGAAGCTTCCGAAGAAGCGCAAATTTAAATTACCTCCAATCGAGTTCAAAAATTATTCAGAGATTGCAGTCTAGGTTTGGCATAGAGGATCTCCAAATTGAAGTTTACATTGAGAGCTCTCAAAGTTAATTTTAAGTCGAGTTTCTTAGTAATATATATATATATATATATATATATATATATATTATATATTATATATATATTATATATTATATATATATATATATATATATATATATATATATATATATATATATATATATATATATATATATATATATATAATAGTAATATTTCTGCTCTTTATGATATGATTGATAGTCAACTTCGTTCACTTGAGACCTTAGACAAAACTGCTGACAAGTTAGCGGCGATATTGTATCCTCTTATTAAGTCATGCCTGCCAGAAAATATGATTCGACTATGGCATCTTATGTTTTCGTGTCCATGGAAAATATTGGAAAAACTGCAGAAGTTACAACTTTAAAAACACCCTTTAGAGTGGGTTAATGACATTTTTACAGAGTGAAGTTTAAAATGAAAAAAAAAATTGATTTAGCAACGGAAGGTTTTCGTTTACTGGCTGAAAATGAATATAAATTCAATAGTCTTATTGCCAAGATAAATGTAAAATTACAAAGAACTGATCAGCCCTTAGCGTCCGCTGATGGGTTAATAAATTATGAGGTTTACAGGTGTATATTTTTATTATAAGTAATTGTTTGTACTTGAAATAAGTTTAGCTTTTTACAAAACTAATATGCACAATTTAAAATGTTTACAAAACTAAAAAAACAACACAAAAAAAAAAACAAAACAACAATTTAACTTCAAAGGTAAATGAACCTCAACGCAACACGATACAAAAATTAAAAAATTATATGGAATGATGCAATCCAAAAATTAGAATTTGTGAAACTTCAAAAATAATACGATAGCTAATTTCAACTTACATTGCAGAAGACTGCCGACCGTGAGCGAACTATACCGATTCTCCCGATCGTATATTATATTTTAAGTTTCAATTCTTGGCCTCATTGGCAACACTGTCGCTGTTCAGATAATTAAATTTCGAGAAAATCAAAATATTAAAATATGATGCACGTGCTGCCATCTATTTAAAAAATTGTTAAACGTTAGTTTATTTGAACACCGCTCATTTTAACTGCGGCGTGAACATACCCCCTTAAAATGGAAAATGTCAACTACTGGTACAGTGTCAAGTACTAGTGCATTTACCTTAATATAAATATCAAAATTTATGCAGTGCGTTCCTGATTAAAGCATGATAAACACAAAGTTTGTTTTCTCTCACAAATATTACAATATGTAGTGACATTATTTACCATTATTGTTTCCCTCAGCTTTCTATAGCATTCTGTACATTTTCGCCATATTTTTAGTCCTGGTACTTTGAGTTTGATCATTACATATTTTCTCGTAGAAAAAGACTGAACAGTTATTTGTTCTACAGATTATGACTTCTGAACAAAGTTGAAATCACACTTCCCCTGCACTACTCAAAGTATTTATCCATAATACTTAGTGTAGATTGAAATATTGGTTACATTCTGTACTAGAACTACTGTCCATTTATAGAACTTCGCAGAGCTAAATTTAATATTTTATCTGTTCTACTACTTCTGTTGTAACATTTTCATATTTTTAGTCATAACTGCTCTTCAATTTTGTCCCATCATATCAAATTTCACCATAATTTCAAGTTTCCATATAATTAATTTTATCTGTGTTTAATCCATATAAAAAGTAATAATATTTCTACCATATAATCAATTCTGTATTATAAACACACCCAAATTACTATTAAATGTCTATATTAATGTTTCATTTTCATTTAAGTAGTTTGGTTCAAAGATATAAATAATATGCAGGTGCCAAGATTTGAGACATATTAGTTTTGGTGTCTGATGGAGACACTTGTAAATGACCAATTTTTTAAATACAGTTTTGTGTTGATAACTCGTAATAATAGTAAGGTTTTTATTTTTGTCCCTCTTTGATTGATCATGAAATTATAGAAAGCATTATCTATGTAGAGTTCTAGTGTGGGGTCACCTCCAGAGACTGCGCAAATTTTCACGTCATTGTCATCTCTCCTGCTTAATTGTTCATTTGGCTCAACCAGATAAGATTTGGATTTCGACATGCTTTTAAAAAAAGGGTCATGCTAGTTTTTTTCTAAGAAGCTACTTCATGATACATGGTCTAGGGGTGAATGAGCTTGCCATTATTAACCTTTGAATTTCCAGTTAAAATTGAATAGACATTTCTATATATAGTTAGGATTATTGACTGAAAAATATATGTATCATTTTACTATTAAGTGTTCATTTATTACATTACTGAATTTTTATATAATAATTAATTTATGCCATGCCCTCTTTCACACTTATGCATTATTTTGCTGCTAAATAACCTCCTATCCTTCTTCTAACTTCACCTTTCGCTCCATCCCACCCTTCCAACCCTACTCTTGTTTCTTCCTTTCAGTTTCTTGCTACCTGGCCATGTGCTTAGCATAATCATCTCACATTCTCCATCCCCTTTACTGTTACATGTACCAGCTTGACCTTTACTACCATACCTTTCTTATCTCTGGCTACTAGTTGCCTTTTTTTCACATGTTTTGCTGTCACCTTCTTCCCTCTTGCTGCCAATTCTATCATTTTTCTTGATTTTTCCACTGCTAGTGCTACTGGGGCCACTATCGCAGTTTATCCATAAATATGATCGAATAGCTTTATAACTGCTGCCAGGAATTTAACTGCCTTTGGTTCTCATCTATTCATTTTCGTCTACATGTTATTTTACCTCCATTTTCACCATCTTTCATGTACAGTGGGTACAACTCTTATGGAGAGGTCTAGATTTGCACTAAATTCCTTTTTCACTCTTGCTTCAGCTGTGTCATCTATTACCAGATTGCCACATCATCAGTTGCCTCCAAAATTCCATTTTTGTAGATGGTTACCTTTTCATAAGCCTCCTCTGGTCATTTTCATTTAATATTTCCATTATTTCCTCTGTAATTTCTGCCACCCTAGAGGATGTTACCTGTGGATGTAACAAAGGATCCTGAGTGGATTATTTGATGGTAAAATATGTTATAAATACAAAGACATATCATGAAATAGACATGAGTATTTCTCATAAAAGCGAAAAAGCTTAACTGCTTAGGACATCTAGCATGATACTAGAACAACCTTACCAGACAAATTTTTATGTCACAGGTACATTGTGTTTGGTATATTTTGTATATACACTTGGCTGTAATTGGTTTCTTAGTAAAACATCTTGTCAATTATGGTTGATTTAATTTTATGAGGCACTTTCATGTAGTGTGATCTTATAGTTTCTTTAGATGATCTTTGACTTTTAATCCACACTTCCTTAAATACTTATTTACATCTGACATAAAACAGTCAAAGAAACATTCTTTTATAAGTGGTGTTCATCCAAATACTCTATTTGACTATCTTTAAAAAAAGGCGACCAAATTTATACTGACTCCATTCCATTATGCTCAGTCAATATGTATGCAATTTTTATCCTTAGTCACTTACTCAGTTATGAAGGCTTTTACAAAATCCAAAAAAGTTATTTTGAAGTCTAAAGAAATAGTTTTGCTGGACACACTTCTTAGGTGATACTAAGCTGAAATATGTTATGGAAATTTTCCATGTATCCAGCCAACTTATTGAATTGATCTTGCTAACAGTAAACTACCTACTTTTTACACAAAACCTAGTATATGACGCCTTATCCAGAGTATTGCGTTTAGGTTTCCCTATCCAGAGCCTTGTGTTTTTAGGTACTACTGGAAAAATTTTTGCCTAAGTACTACTAAAATGGTCTGATCATATTTTTTACTAACCGCTTGTAAAGGTTTTTATTAATATTTTTAAATTTTTCATTTTCAAATATGTTTTGTTCAGTTTACATAGCACATATTATAAAAACTGATAAAACAGATTTCTTGCATTTTTTTTATCATATAAGACACATTTATACTGCATACTACTTTCTTCATATTACTTTTTATTCTCCGCATACTCATTTTTCTGTACATGATGTAAGTATCTTAATGTAATGCTTTATTTATATTTCTAGTATAAAAATGATCCATTGTTTGAAGAATATCTACAAGTTCATGCCCCAAATGAATCCGAAAAGCTTCAGAAGCTTAAAAATATGCAAGCAAATCAAGAACAAGAAGGAAATGAAGAAAAAAACGAAGATATAAGTAAATTACCCAATGAAGATAACGAAGAATCTGATTATAAAAGTGAATCAGAAGATGGTAATAAGAAATTAGCTAATGAACAAATTTCCGATTTAGAGTACATGAAACAATTAATGAAGGGTGAAACTGAAAGGAAGCCAAGGGAGAAAATGAAAAAGAAGGTCAAAGAGCAGATAAAGTTGTTTACAATTAAGGTAGGTCTAAATTTATGTGCTCTCTCAAATATTTCATAATCTTTTGCAAGAATAAAGTAAATATATTATACTTTAAGTAAGCTTTAGGGTGATTTATGGAAAGAGTTTTTGTAAAAAATGTGAATTTAAGTTCAAATAAGTTCAGTTATATTTTTCTTTTTATTCTTCATGTTTTCTGAATCCCGAAGAAATAAATTATTTATAAACTTGAAACAATACGAGTAATAACAGCAGATAACACAGATAATTGAGAGACATAAGAAATGAATGATAAATTATAGCACCCAATGGTTGTATTACTAGTTACCTATAGGTATGTATAGTATTTGGTAACTAATGTAAAAGGAAATAGTGCTTCAAATAGTATTTACAAAAATATGTCACAATAACAATCTTGCAATAAGTAAGCAAATGGCTGGTCCAACTCAAGGCTGAAAGGAATTCTCCAAAAAGGAGACCAACATCTGAAAATATATATACTATGTTACATTGATATAGTTTTTCTTTATTACATATCCATTACTGTGCCGAATCTTCTTCAAGTGTCATCTTTGTTACGAATGTTGACTATTATCACTGTAATTTTAGCTCTCGAGGCTACAAGAGAACCAGTCTCTTTTACTTCTTAATCACACCATACTTCACCAACATAAGCTTCCTTGACACTGAATGAAAATTGTGTTTGTCCGATTTCGGCTTCGCAAGTTTTTATATATATTCTGTGATGATCTATTTTTAAGATTATTCTTAGCATATTTTTTGTACATTACATTTTCTTCTGATCTCTTTCATTCCTCTTTGGTGTCTTAGCATATTTTGTTTCTGGTCGTATTATTGGTCATATACTGGCTTTTTAAATTCTTTATTTCATCTCAGTGTTACTATCGGTCAGTTTCGTCATATATTTTTATTAAGGTATGTCAGTATTATATATGACTGTAGTCAGATCTATGCTTACATATGGAGAACTGATGTGATGATCTAAATGCCAACAAAATGAGCGATGTCGACTACCACTACTACCTCCTTGGAGACCATACTTGACATCTCTCCCTTACATATATAGTCTCGCTGTCTATGTAGTCGTTATCTGACGATTCTTATAAATTTCGTTTGTATCTGTTTTCTTACTTCCAAAAAGTAAGACAAAGTGGAAAGATTCGAACGCAGTTATGAGGTTTGCATCGTTTTATAAAGTCCTTTTGTTCGCTTCTTATCGATCGACGATGATAAATATAATAAAACTGTTGAAGTTGTGGTGTAAAAGTGTTGATTTCTTGACATTACAGGGACATTACAAACCGATTCGAACCTCAATACCTAAGTTTGAATCTTCCCACAAAGTATGACGTAGTTGCAGGTGAAACGCCAGTAAGAAATAATACCACGATCTATAAACCCCGAAAACATGTACCATTACAAAACACCGGCAGTGAAATCTTACAATCTTCGATCAACAGATCAGATTCAGTCTTTCTTCCGGTCACGACTAGGCTTTTTGGCACTGCTACGTCCGGTTCTGGACCGAAGTATTTTGTAGCTGATGCGTTCTTTTGGCAAGTTGATCAGCTTTTTCATTGCCGTGTATTCCCTGGTAACCTGGAACCTATACCAGTGTGACACTGTTATTTTCTGCCAGTCTGAGTTCTTCACGGAATTTACACACTCTTATTTTAATTTCTCTTGCATATTTAAAGATGACATAAATCTCTGCCTGGAATACATAAATATTCTCCTAGTTGAATATAAATATTTACATTTCCACCACTACTGAATATTCCTTCACCCGACATTTCTGCAATTTTTGACACATCTGTGTATCAGGTATAACCCTGTAGTTTTTGTTGTATGTTTTCTCTGCTTCATCCATTTCGTACACAAATGTCCACTTGATGCTTTGTATCTGAGTATCATAAGGTCAGATATTATCATAATTTGGAATTCATTATTTCATTTATAATTTAGTATTCTTCTTCATGTACCATGTCCTTTCAGAACGTTGGTTACCATCATAGCTATTTTAATTTTATTCACTGCCACCCTAAATAGCATGCTTGTATCTATACCATACCAATCTCGCAAGTTCTTCAACCATGAGGTTCTTCTTCGTCCTGGACTGCGTTTGCCTGCTATTTTTCCTTGCATGATATTCTGTAGCAATCTATATTTGGGACCTCTCATTACATGTCCGAAATATTCTAGCTTTCTCTGCTTGATGCTTTTTATGATCTCAGTGGTCTTGCTGAGACGTTCAAGTATTGTGGAGTTACGAATCTTCTCCACCCAGGAAACTTTTAAAATTCTTCTATAGCACCACATTTCGAAAGCCTCAAGGCGATTTAGATCGATTTTATTCACAGTCCAGGACTCGACAGCATAAAGTAAGACCGAGAACACGTAGCAGCGAAGTAGGCGGATCCTTAATGCCAATTTTAGGTCTCTGTTACATAACACCTTGGACATCCTTCTAAAAGCAGCTCTAGCCTGCTCTATTCTGGATCTAATTTCGCCGTGATTTTCTGCATTACAATTTAATTGCTGTCCAAGGTAGACGATTTTATCAACTTGCTCAAGTTTGGTATTATTTACATATATAGACGGTTTTATATTCTGTTGTTTACTTATTACAAGTATTTTGGTTTTCCTTATGTTAAGGAAAATGTTAATTTAGTATGTCCTGGTCTAACCAATACGTTTCTAAGGTTTTCTTGTTTTCTATGATAACCCAGTCTTTCCTCCCCCTTATATCAATGAGCTTCCAAAATTTCCCAATAATATTTCGAAGGAGTCTTCTGTAGTACCTATTTTCGCGTTGAAATCGTCACGTATTATTAAGAAGTGGTCAGGATTTTCCTTGATTGCACGGATATTTGATCGTAGAATATTTGGACTCCTTCGTCTGGATGTCCTGTGGTAGGGGCGTACTCCTGAACGATCTTTAGGATATATCTTAGACTTATTTTGATATTTAGACCACCCTTGTTTATATTTGGTTTATTGATACAATTCTGTCGGTAATTCTTTTGTGAATAAAGAAACCGACGACTCAGACTGTCGATTCTTCTTCTCCTTTGTAGTACCATAAACGGCCTGATGGAAGTGTGATAAGACTCACTCCCTTTTTTCTTACTTCACTGATACCCACAGTATCCCAATCCACTTTTGATAGTTCTTGCTTTATTTCTTCGAATCGTTCCTCCAAAGAGAGTGACCGAGCATTATATGTGGCGATGTTGAGGTTTATCTTTTTGACGCACTTTGAGTAGGGTTGGTTTACAGTGATTTGCCTAGACCTAAACCGCTAATTTGGATAATAGGCATGTTATTTGATATTTTTATAAAAAAACTAATTGTGTTTATTTTTTTTTAGCTCAGGGATTTACCATATAACATAAAAAAGAAAGACATAAAACATTTCTTTAAACCCATATCCTGTTATAGTGTGAGGATACCTAGAAATATACATGGAATAGCATTTGTAGGTTTTAAAACAGAGAGGTTACTCAACAAGGCCTTAATTAAAAATAGAAGTTTCATTAGTAAGTTTTTAACCATTACATTTTTAACAGTATTTTAGTATTCTGTTTTGGATAAAACTATATTTCTTTGATGCACTATATTTCTTGAAAACAACGCATCACACAACATAAAAGTGATTGCCGCTTGGAAAAAATACTTGCGCAGTAGTTGAGCACTATGAAAACACCGGTCATATGCTAGACTATAACAAAGCTTACATTTTGGCACAGTCTGATTACAAAAGGAGATTATTTCTTGAAATGTATCACATTAACAAAAATAAAAATACTTTAAATTATAAAACGGACACTGGACAGTTAAGGAACATATATTGTAATATATTGAACAATCCCGAAGAAACCAAATGCCCAGATTTGTGATGACTACTGGCTTATAAGCTTGATCAATCATGTCACTAAAGCGTTCACTAAGATCATTCATAGAAGAATATATGATAAATGTGAGTCAAATATTGATAGATCGCAGTTTGGTTTTCGGAAAGCACTTGGAACTAGAGAAGCAATTTTCGCTCTCCAGGTGCTTATACAACGGTGTAGAGACGTTGATAAGGACGTGTATTTGTGCTTTGTAGATTTTAGAAAAGCATTTGACAATGTCAATCATGAACAATTGATAGGTATTCTGCGAAAGACAGGTATTGACGATAAGGACATTCAAATTGTGGCAAACCTATACTGGGGTCAAACAGCAAGAGCAAAAATTGGCAACGAACTCACTATTCACTATCCCCACTCCTATTCAATATGTATTCCGAAGAAATATTTAATAAATGTATGGAAAATGCAAATAAATGTATAAAAATAAACGGCGAGTTAACGAACAATATAAGATATGCCGACGACACGGTGATCCTTGCCAGTACCATAGACGAATTACAACAAGTAATGGAAAGACTTTATTCAGTTAGTGAGGAATACGGCCTGAGCCTCAACTTTAAGAAGACAAAGTGGATGCTGATAAGCAAAAAGCAACAACCTGCTCGACAATTACGGATAAGTAACATAGTAATTGACCATATAGAAAACTTATGTGTACCTTGGCACCAACGTAAATGCAAAATGGGAACAGGCCATAGAAATTAAGACGAGAATAGAACGAGCTAGAGCAGCATTTAGCAATATGAAAAAGCTCCTCATAAGCAAGGATTTGTCTCTTCCTCTAAAACTACGTCTAGTTAAATGCTACATTTTTCCGATCTTGCTGTATGGCGTGGAGGCCTGGACGCTGACGGAGACGCTAACGAGAAAACTAGAAGCATTCGAAATGTGGGTGTACCGACGCATTCTTCGTATATCCTGGACCGAACATGTCACCAACATAGAGGTACTCCAAGGAATCGGAAAGGAGAAAGAAATCGTGAATACAATTAAACAGAGAAAGCTTGAATTTTGATTTTTGTAATGTTAAAATTGTTTTACGGTGTACTCCTGATGAAGCTATAAAATAAATAGCAAAATATTGACTTCCTTAGAAAAAACAAAGATTTTTAATAGAGGCCCCTATACCTGATAATTTCTACGTGTTTATATATATATATATATATATATATATATATATATATATATATATATATATATATATATATATATATAATCATCATCATCATGTGCAGCTTTGTCGACCGTTTCCAATTACGGTGCAGCCTCCCTTATTTCAATGTTATTCTATGTTCTTATTAGTATTCGACGATGTCTTAGTTATTCGTTGTTTTTGTAATTTGCGCTCATTTGCGTCCATATTTTTCTATCTTGTGCTATTCGAGACCACGTTGTATATATATATATATATATATATATATATATATATATACATATATACATATATATATATATATATATATACATATATACATATATATATATATATATATATATATATATATATATATATATATATATATATATATATATATACATCGTGGAAATCCCTTATAGCGGCATCGGTTAACACGTCATATCACTTAGTAAGTCCCATGTTCCGAGGTTTTTGCACCCGCAACATTAACAATGGAAAGAAATATCGTTTATAACGGCATCGATTACAACGAAATATTGTTTTCGCTGAAAATTTCTGATAGTAAGCAGTTTTATATCCAAGAAAAAGCTCACATCTTTTGGAAGAGAGAGAAACGAACACAAATTGCGAAAGACCTTGGCATAAGTCACTCTACAATAACTTCAATTAAAATACTTGTAAAAAAAAACTAGTAAAAATAGAAACATCGTTTATTGAAGAGTGTTCAGCTAGAACCAGCAAACATTTTGAAATTGAAGATGTACTTTTAGAGTGATTTAAATAGCAGAGATCCCACAAATTGCAGATCTAGTCGAAATTGCATTGCTATGTAAACTTTTTTTTCTGACTGGCGGCGAAATTTGTACCACGAAACTCCTAGAATACTCCTAGTCACAGTGAGTGCTCTGGCCGCTCGTCTATTAGATGTTATTAATGTATTTGTAACATTTATTATACTAAAAGATTGGATAGTTTGGTTCAATTTGTACAATCATAATATTATCAATTGCTTTTCTTTTATAATAAAAACATTTTTTTTTAGATGGAAAACGTATTCTAGTTACCAAATACACAACTAGTGAAGAAAAAGCTGAAGAAAGTGGAACCGTTAATAATAACACATCTAAGAATAAATGGCAATCCCAAGAAGAGTCTCTAAAGAATGAAGAAAGTATAGGAGAATCGGGTAGAATTTTTATTAGAAATTTAGCATACACAACAACAGAGGAAGATATTGAGAAAATGTTTTCCAAATATGGTAATTTAATATTGTTTTAAATTGATTTCTTTATTGCATCTTAGATTTTCCAAAAAGTCAAATTGACTTTTGACTACCAGACCGGAAGTTGTTTTCATAATACAATTTTTTATGGAATATAATCATAAAAACTTCTATTTTATAAAATCCACAAGGAAAAATTCCTGTAGCTGGCTGTATACCACGTATAACAAAAAGAGGTTAATCTTTGTAAATGGGTATATTTATTTAAAAAACCCTTAAAAGGGCCACATCAATAAAACAAACGTTTTCGGACTACACAGTCCATCATCAGGTTATTAAAATCGAAAATGCTAGGTCATAATGCCTGAGCCACCAAAATATTAGGGTAAAAACCCTTTAAATTACATTTAGTTATGAGATGTTGTACATTGTGTTATAAAATAACTGTGATGTTCTATATTAAATTAAATTTGACTAAAGGTAACACATGACTCAATTGGGTTCCAGAGCCGGGCGAGAGAGAACCTCTGCACTCGGAGAACAACGTGGAACCTATTTACAAAGATTAACCTCTTTTTTTTTCTATTTTATAGTTATATGGGTTTTAAAAACTAAAGTTTTGGCATTTGATTAAAAAATGTGTATCCAATACCAATGTGTAACCCTTTTTTAGATGTTTATAGAAAGGTCACCAATAGGCGAGCGGTTTACCCCTATAAGCAGAGCATCAACCGACTAAAATTATTTTTGCATTTCTAATGCACCAAACCTTTTTTTATTCGATTTTATATATTTTTCCAAGATGAAATATATATTTTTTTTAATTTTTACAAGTGGGCCGGCAATTGTTATTAACAAATAACTTATACAAAAAAGCAACTTCACCGAATTGTTTTGGAATCAATTTTTTTAGGTGTATCTCATCAAAATAAACACTTTTTCTCTCTTGATAATTTTTCGAAAAAATGCATTTCGAGTTATTTGCATTTTTTTGTTGAAAAAATGCCTTAATTAGTGATTTTTGGGATTTTTTTTCTAAAAAAAACTACTAAATGAATTGCAATTTTACAAATAGCTTTATAATCTTTAAACCGTCGAGTACAAGTTACAATGTTTTGACAAGGATAAATGGTTTCTATACTACGTTCCACGTTTAGAAAATAACATTGCGGAGATAGGGCTATGTATTTCTTATGGACGATAGCAACGCGGCGTTGTCACGACACACACAAGCACAATTTAGGGTTGTATAATTTGTATTTTCGTTTCCACAAACATGAATTAAATTAATGTTTTTTAACGTAATTGACCAAAAGTGCCCATTCGAAACAAAAGATGAAAAGTAGGGAAAATGATTTTAATTAGATAAATAGTATTTACAAAAGATAATTTTATTTTATCTTATTTTAATTATAGTAACGACAGTTTATTTGTTTTTTCGGTGAGAATACGATATGCCATGAATCATAGAAATCAGTAGAAAATATTGACCGCGCGTATATCTAATTACTAATTGCAACTTAAAATAATACGCTGTGCGTATGTCAGCTATTTTATGTCGTTCTCTGACTACATAATGATAATAAGGCTTTTATTTAGTAAAATTCCACGAGGAAACTAAGTTCCTGTAGCTGGCTGTATACCATATATCACAAAAAATTTTTGTTAAAATCCTTTATAAAAGGTATATAAAAATGCCTCAAACGGGCTATCACAAACACATTGCAAAACGTTTTCGGATTAAACAATCCATCATCAGTGCAAACGGTTGTACATGCTAGTAGCCACCAAAATATATGGGTAAAAACCCTTTAAATGTTATAAATTTGAATTTGTTTTACATTATTAGTATTTCTAATTTGTGATGGTTAAGTTATCGTTGGATAGGTAACATGGCGGCGTATGACTCTACATGAGTCATATTAATTTTAGTAATTATTATATACTATTAATTTTAGTAATAATATTAAACTTAGCTCTAGGTTTCATTGTACTAACCGCGAAAATCTTTCCGAACATATATATATGTATATATATATATATATATATATATATATATATATATATATATATATATATACTATTAATTTTAGTAATAATATTAAACTTAGCTCTAGGTTTCATTGTACTAACCGCGAAAATCTTTCCGAACATATATATATGTATATATATATATATATATATATATATATATATATATATATATATATATATATATATATATATATATATATATTCCCAGATATCTAAACCTTGCTTCCTGCTTTATTATTTTCCTATCAATTTCGATTTTATATCGTACTGGGTATTTAGATGTTGACATAAGACATAAAGAGAGCAGTTAATTAAATAATCCAATAAAATAAAAATCAAATCTTTACTAGATCAGGACTTAAAGGAACTCGAGTTAAGGGAAACTCTAAACTTAATAATTTAATTTACCTCTGACAATATGAGTTATTAACAATTAACAATATTTTGACAATAACTCACAAATAAAAAAATATCAAAAACTTTGTTGCAAACAAAAATCAAATCAGCGAGACACTGTGTTTATCAAATTAAATTTCGGCTCTGCGGATATCAAAATTAAATGACTCTATAATTAAAGAGATAATAGCGTCATGCTTTCGCGAATTACCGATAAGTAGTTCAAAAATTGAAAACGCATGTACTCAGTGGCGTATCTTTAGTATGTTGAAAGAATTATATTTATATAAAAAACTCAAAAGAAAGAATATAAATTAAAAAAAAAATGTTAAAAAATGAAGTTTAATTAAATGCTCCCCCTTTTGAAATCTTAAACGTTAATAAACTTAGCATATACAATATTCTGGCCTGCCTTAATGTGTTATAGAACTTAAGTAATAATTGAAGGTGTCCTGGTTGCTATCGACATACGCCACGGTGACAAAAATGATTATAAGAGTAAAAAATATATTAACATAATTATTACATACAAATTAACGTCTAAGGTTGCTATTTAATTTTCAGGTCCTTTAACGGAAGTTAACTTACCAATAGATGTAAGCACTAAAAAAATGAAAGGCTTTGGTTTGATAACTTTTTTAATGCCAGAACATGCTGTTAAAGCTTATTCAGAGCTAGATGGTTCTATTTTACATGGACGTATGCTTCACCTTCTTCCAGGCAAAAGCAAAGACACAAATGAAGAAGATTTAGAAGGTAATACTAGACAAGAGTTTTCTAATGCATACAGTATGTAGCCAAAAATTTTTCGGAAAAATATTAATGAAGAAAACTACAAACATAATTTACATTAAACTTAACAAATTTTCAACAAATTAAAAAAACGTTCATTCGTATTAAGGAAATTTAATAGATTTCTTAAACTACTAAAATATTTTACAGAATCATCGAATTTCAAAAAGAAAAAAGCTGCCAAGCAGAAAGCTCAAGCTGGTTCTTCGCACAATTGGAATTCCTTGTTTTTGGGCCACGATGCTGTAGCTGAAGTAATAGCCGACAGTTATGGAACTACTAAAGAAGCTGTGATAGGTCCTGATGGAAAGGGTAGTGCCGCTGTGAGATTAGCTTTGGGAGAAACGCAAATTGTTGCACAAACCAGGAAATATTTGGAACAAGAGGGTGTTGTGTTGGATGCCTTTGCTAACGTATGTTTAGAAAAAATTTTAATACTTTAATACTTCTAATTTTAAATATACATACGTAAATTTACTTCTGCTGACCAAATATACTGAACCTCGTATATAGTTCTTTTCTGATCGATGCAAATCATCCTAGCTAATTTGCGGTCTTTCTCGATCTTTTGTTTATTTCTTATATTTATATTTCTCCATTAATATTATACTTAGGTATATTAAATATAATAATCTTACGAGGTCGTCTTTAGCAGATTTGTCAATATGGATGTTCGTGTGGTAGTATGGAATATATATTTGTGTGTTTTATGCATGTCGAGAATTATTGCATGCAATTTGAGACAACTTTGACAGTTGCCAGGATTTTATTTGCCAAATTTATAATTTTCTTGTACTGAAATTAAAATGGTATTTTATTGCAATTTGAATTAGAATACAAGATTTATATTTTACTTAGTTTTGAGTAAACTATTGTAAATTGGTTTATTTGAAATTAAATAATAGTTTTTCCAATTTTGACTACACAATGGTATGGAAAAGCTCAAGAAGGAGCATTTGCTTTTCAAAGAGTTGACTAAAATGAATACACCTACTAGTTTACCCGTGGCATATGGATTTTACATGCCGTGTATAGAAATCAGAAAGACAAAATTTTTGTTTTTCTTTTTTAATAAAATATAAATATAATTTTATTGATATTTTGTAAATTAACTGAAATTCTAGTACAGAAAAACGGTTATTTTGCCAAAAAAACGAAATCAAAGCTTTAATGATAAAACTGTTGTTTTCATCACAACGCAGTAGTACAATTGCCAAAGTTAATTAATAAACCAATTTTTAAACAAAGCTCAGGAAGGAGCATTTGCTTTTCAAAGAGTTGACTAAAATAAATAAACCTACTAGTTTCCAGTTTACCCGTGGCATATGGATTTTACATGCCGTGTATAAAAATCAGAAAGACAAAATTTTTGTTTTTCTTTTTTAATAAAATATAAGTATAATTTTATTGATATTTTGTAAATTAACTGAAATTCTAGTACAGAAAAACGGTTATTTTGCAAAAAAAAACGAAATCAAAGCTTTAATGATAAAACTGTTGTTTTCATCACATCGCAGTAGTACAATTGCCAAAGTTAATTAATAAACAATTTTTTAAACAAAGTTCATTCGCTTCAAATCGTATTTATATAAAAAAACTTAACCTTCAATCAACGAAACCGTAATTTGTAAGCAGCAATTACTGTTGGGAGCCAATGGCTAACCTACGACATACGTTTACTTTAATTCTAGTCAGCTAAGTTCTCATAACTAGATACGACCTTAAATGTACGGTTATACATTGTATAGTACGGATGTCAGGTCAAACCACTTGCGTAGGTTTTGAATCCATGAGTGTCTTCTTTGGTCTGGATCTCTTCTGCAATCCACCTTTCTTTGAAGGACAAGCTGCTTGAGGCAGTATTTGTTCTCATCAGATTACCAAAATATTCTACCGTTCTTTTCTTCACTTTAAACGTAATTTTTGTTGCTTGTGGATACCACAATCACTTCCACGTTTGTAATGTCTAGGATAATCGTGAATACGTCGATATGTCCACATTTCATAGATAGATAGCTTTTTCTGTAGCGTTTTTGTGATGGTCTATACTTCCTCACCATACAGTAAAACTAGAAATATTGAAAATGAAAATGTGAAAATTTTTTAGTAGTAGTGAAAAGTCCCTTTTAGTAAATATGTGCTTCACCTTGATAAAACTTGACATCGCGGAACTAGTGAACTCATGGAAAAACAAAAAAAAACAAGAGGAGGCTCAAATATTTACCACCAATTTTGTAGAAATAAAGAATGGTTACTTTTCTTGGATATACCAGATAAACTAAATAGAGAGGCACAATGTTTCAAAAACTTATCTACATGCTTAAATTAATAACTTATTTTTTTCTCTTTACTACAAATGAAATAATATGTATCTATTTATTTTTTAGTCATCAGGAAAGAGATCAAAAATTGTAATATTAGTTAAGAATTTACCATCCAAGACTGAGGCTAGAGAAATTCGTGAAATGTTTGAGAAACATGGAGAAGTTGGTAGAGTTATTTTACCTTCAAGTGGAATTACAGGTAATACAAGTGTTTATAGTCAATATATTATCGTATATTTAATTTCAGCTTTCTCCCTTAACAGGTTGGATGCCGCTATTTTGTAACTTACTTTTACGTGGTACCGACTAAGAAATGTAAATAAATATATAAATACGTACGGAACGCTTATAAGCGACGTTAACAAGTGTTATAACGTAGCTATTAATATGCATTCTTTCCGGATTAAAAAATTACTGTTTTAATGAATAAAATTATATATATATATATATATATATATATATATATATATATATATATATATATATATATATACTTTGGTATTTTCTTCTGCTATTATAGAAAACTCGCGAACAAGTCTAAATCTATTTTTCGAGCTTCTCATGTGCTGAATAATTCATTTGTGTATTTATTGACAGCTGTCAAAAATATTATACCATCGAAATTTTTGTTAAGTCGTCAGAGATTTGTTCTCTAAAAACGGGACGAATCAGCTAAATTTTGCTGAGAATGTCAATTTTGCGGCCCCAAAAAAAGATGCAAACAAGTTTGCCACTCCTACATTGTTCGAGCTTGTTTGTATGGTTTTTAGAGGTTCATTGGTATTTTCGTCTCTGGCGACTGGAATAATGTGATACATAATTTAATAGCTCCTGTGCCACTCAGTACTTGCAGATATTTTTGTGTGATTCTGTAGATCTTTCAATCACCTTTGAGACTATGAAAAAAATATAGATAACCTCAATAATTTGATAGTCTTTATCTTTTATGGAAAAAGCCGACACATCATTTATATTCGTTATTTCCCACATTTTGATAAACTTATTTTTTTTTATTGGTGCATGTCAAAAATATGATATCGACATTTTGAATAAATTACAATGTACTGCCTGTGATAAATTACTTGTGCCACTAAATTTTCCTACAATTGTTTAGCGCTGTTTCAAAATGGCGACTGTTGAACTTTGAATGTTATCATAAACTGACTCCTAGTGAAAGAAAAACTCTTTTCAGTTTCTAGGATCATAATAAGTGACAGAAAAAGTATTAAGTGATGTATCGTTCATGCCATATATGGTCATTTAAGAAAAAAAATCTATGACATCATACTTTCGAAAGATGTCATTAAAAAAGCAAATAAATTTTATTAGATTGTGTGCATACGAAAAGCAAATTGATCTACCAGCGTTTTCCATAAAAGCGACTACCAAATTATTAGGGGTATTCACTACGTTTTCTTACACTGTCACCATTAAGAAGTAAACAGCCTCCATTTTGAAACAGTGGAACAGAATAGGATAAAAATCTGAGAGCACACTAAATGACAAAAGAGTGTTTAAGTGTTTATTTAAAATGGCACCTTCAGCCATATTGAATGAACTAAAATATAAAAATATTGTACAGGTATCTTAGTTCAGTAAAAAAATTAAAATATGTAAATAGCACCTTTGTCCACCAACTTATTAGGCTGTAGGCTATGTATAGGTCATAATACTACGCTGTAGGCTGTGTAGATCAGAATACAAGTCAAAGTCACAGTTTAAAGCTATATTTTATTTAAAATAAATTGAAATATCATTCTGTGAGTCAATGCAAATATGGAACACAAACATGTAGGACGCTACCCTTTTTAATTGCCCTGCAAAATTTCTTCGTAATACCATCTGTGTTCAAGGGGCACATATGGCAATAACTGTTTGATGTCTTCTTTTTTCTTTGCAGACAAGCTGCAATCTTCTTGTTTATCCTTGGAACTTTAAAGCTTGGGAATATATTAACACACAGCTTTAAAAAGAAAAAGACAGTCAAGATTTGATTTCACGTATAGTGCGTCTGTGTATCTGCTTATACGTATTTCGCCGTAGTATGGCTCGTCAGAACAGCTTTACAGTCGTTCTGATCGTAAAAATAAATCTATTCTGTTTTAGGAAGCAAATCTAACATGGTTTCGTATATTCGCAAATAGCGACATCTGATATTAAAATCCGTAAACTAATTTTCGAAACTCTATACGTGAAATCAAATCTTCACTGTCTTTTTCTTTTTATTCCGATATACTCTGTACGAGTACAAGAAACCAATTCGCTAAGGATTTTTGCTTAGTTGAGGAGATATGTCGTGGAATGAAAATTTTAGATTCCCCATGTCTCTATTAACATCTTTATCAACGTCTGTTTTGCCTTGCAATTCTTAGAAGGCACAGATTAAAGCAAAAATCCGAAGTTGGTTTCGAAAACACATAGTTTTATTTGTCTTATTGGTAGACTTATAATGTTGAATGCCCACTTTCTTGAACGGCATGTTGGGGTTGTAGCTATATTTGAACAGATAACTACCAAATTCATCTATCATCCATTTGATACCATCCCTAAAGTGAACAGTCTCTCCAAGGAAGTCTTTTTCCGGTTTACTAGTTTTTAGAGAAGTAGCCAATTTCTCAATGTTCCTAAAGTGAGGTTCCATATTTATAACCTGATTTCCTTTGGTTATTATGTGTCGATACTCATCTGGTAAGAACAGATTAAGCTATTGCCGTAGGTTCTTTTCGATTCGACCAGAGTCACGGTCCGAGTCTAGGTAAGAGTGGTCTATAGTTTTGAAGTACCCTTTCAAAATCATGTACTGATACAGACAAATAATTTGGAAATTCTTACTTTGTTCGGTATAAGAGTCGGATCACACTTGCAGATGATTTTTTGCTCGAACTATCACTTTCAACCGCACTCAACAGTGAACTTACAACTTCTGTACTGTCAGGATTTGCTATATCTTCTGTCCAGGTAAAAAATGGACCCTGTTTTTAGTGTACATCTGTCTTTTATGAAAAGCTAGCTAAAAGAGATACATAATTTCGACCTATTTAATACAATGACATTAGAGCTGGTTTACAAATTGGCACATGATTTCTTTTTACTGTAATCCTGCACTTAAAAGATGCAGTTTTAAAAGAGCTAAAACAAATTACATTTTTCCCGTTAAAATTATGTGTGTAGAAGTCATTAAAAATTGAAACTCTTGTATAAGGTTAATCCTACTTGAACATTTTAATCGACACTTTTCATTACATATAATGTAAAGTAACTTTCTCCACATTCTGTTGCTTTGGCAGCCACATTTGTTTTCCATTTTTATTTATTTTTTTGTCGTTTCTTGTACAATTTTTGTTTTTTTTTAACTTGTGGCCTGGTTACTATCAATAAAGCTACTCACCACTTTATCATTAACCCATCTACTGTTGTAATTGAAGTGGGAATTTGCCGGTTTAAGACATCACTTTCCCCATCAGGCCCTGGATGTATTTTTCTTGCAGAATTTGTACATGTTAAAGGGAATTCTAGAAAATTAGTTTTATTTCGACAAGACAGAAACCTTCTAGAAGAGGAAATACGATCGCTTCTTATATAATCATCATTACTACCATTTTCACTATCACTAACGATGTCCGAGTCCGGTACAAATTCATCACTTGATGGATCGTCGAAAATGCCACTGGCATCTTGAACCTGAAACCACATAAATACATTATGTGGTTTCAGGTTCAATACAAAATTATATTATAATATTATAATTATAACATTAGGCTTAACTTGTCATCATCATTTTGGCTTTACAACCCTGCGTGGGTCCTAGCCTTCTCAAGAATTTCTCGCACGTATTCCCATATGGGCAGATGAGATGGGCAGATGATATCAAGAAGCACATGGGCTCTAGGTGGATGACTGTAACGACAGACAGAGAATAATGAAAAAGGATTCGGGAGGCCTATGTCCAAAGATGGACTGAAGAAGGCTAATTAGATAGATAGATTGATTCCCATATTTCTTATGTCTTCATCGATGTTATCAAGAAATCTTGTTCTGGGTCTTCCTCTTCTTCTCTGACCAATGGGTCTATCAAGGAGCGTTTTCTAGCTAGGTCATTTTGTTCCATCCGCATTAACTGCCCTATCCACCTCAGACGTCCTATCTTAATATGTTTTACGATATCTATATTCTATGTCTATCTATATATGGTATATTCTATAAAATTCGAAGTTGTATCGTCTTTAACTTGTTATTTGATAAAATATTGTCTACTATAACATTTAAAATAACCTTAAAATCGTTGATGTGAGGAAAGCAATGTTTTAATTTATTTGTAATGTTAAGATATTTTATTACATTATTTTAGGCTAGATATTTCACCAATCTTACCTTCATAACTGTCTTCTTTTGATTTCTTAAGAGCAAATTCTAGTGTTTTTTCACTTCTCATTTCAACAAGCAGCTGTATCTTAGTTTACAAAGTCAGCAAAGCACAGGGACTAAGTGGATGATGGTGTTATGTGCATGCTTAAGACACGTAGCATCTTCTTCTTTTAAACATTCTGCATGTTAGTGTATCATAACCCCTTCACCAGCTGACTAAATATTAAATTGTTGCTAGAAGTGAATGGGAGATGGTGCTATGAGAAATAATAGCACATAACGCCTTCATCCACATAGATATCCAAATTTTCAAACAAATGTAACATAACACCTTCACCTTCCAAGCCCTTCAATTTCTGTTTATTTGAAAACTACATGAAAATCTAATAAATGTTGTTTAATACAATGTTACATTATTTTTTTTAGCAATTGTTGAATTTCTTGAACCTTCCGAAGCAAGAAAGGCATTTACAAGATTAGCTTACACTAAATTTAAAAACATGCCTCTATATCTTGAATGGGCTCCCGAAAACAGCTTAAAAGAATCAAGCAAAGATAATACTGAAAAAATTGTAAAAACTGACGATAACAAAATAGAACCAGAAAAAGAAATCAATTCAGAACAAAATAACGAAGAAAATACTAACGAAAACAATGTTGAGGAAGCTGAAGAAGAAGAGGAAGAACCTGAGCCTGATACTACTTTGTTTGTGAAAAATTTGAATTTCAAAACTACTGATGAAGGTTTAAGAAAAGTAAGTATTAACAATATTGAAAGAGAGTTTTTTAATGTGTGTTTGTTTCTAGCATTTTGTAAGTTGCGGTAAAATCCACTATGCCAATGTCGCTACCAAAAAAGATCCCAAAGATCCTAACAATGTTTTATCCATGGGTTATGGTTTTATTCGGTTCACGTACAAAGCCGGAGCTGATAAGGCTTTAAAAACTATGCAACAAAGTGTTTTAGATGGGAAATCGTTGGAACTGAAGAGATCAGAAAGAACATTCAAGTAAGTTTTTGTATCACCCATATTATGTCAGACATTAGCCTATATAGTATTTCACGAATCTCAATTTATAAATTTTATGTTGCATTATCAATCAAGACAATCGTATATTTCTCCAATACACAAGAAAGGCACAAAAATGGATCCAAAAACTATAGAGGGATCGCAGTAATTGCTACTATAGGCCGATTATATTCAAAAGTACTGAGAAACCTGATAGAAAATGATGTTAAAGATAAACAACCCGAAGAACAAGCGGGATTTAGGGCCGGACGCTCCACTATGGATAATATTTTCACATTAAAAATTGCAATGGAAAAACGAGTGCAGAGAAATAGAGAAACCCATATACCTTTAATAGACCTGCAAAAAGCATATGATAGTGTACCGATCTCCCAACTATGGATAGAAATGGATAACTTGAAAATAAACCCAATTCAAGAAATCACCTCTCCTTTTCAAACAACAAAGGGACTAATACAAGGCTGCTGTCTGTCACCCACCTAATTTAAAATCTATTTGGACAGATCCTTAGTGAAATGGGTAAAAAAATGTAGAAACATGGGAATAACGGTGGAAGAAAACACGCTATATACACTTTTCTTTGCGGATGATCAGGTAGTAATTGCCGAAGATAGCTACGATCTTAGCTATATGGTAAGAAAACTGCAAGAAGAATATGAGGTGACAGGTCTAAACATGAATATGACAAAATGTGAATATCTATTAGTGGGAACAGATGAAATATGTGACCTAGTCTTGGAAGACGACAAAATCAAAGGCGTACAATCCTGCAAATATTTGGGGGTCATTTTCAATAAGAAGGGAAATAGCGCAGATAAAATCAGGGACAGAATAAACAAGGGTAGAGCAGCGACCCGTGCCTTAAACTCTCTTCTCTGGCAAAAAACAATTCGACGAGAAACTAAAAAACACATTTACGGTAGTATAGTCCAAAGTATTACACTTTACGGTTCGGAAGTGTGGGACGTCACCAAAGCTAATAAAAACAAATTTATGACGACAGAAATGGATTATCTGAGACGAAGCTGCGGTAGATCGAAACTAGAAAGAGTTAGGAATGAACAAATAAGAAACGAAATGAAAATGGAGCGAAATATCAATGATGACATAGAAAGAAAACAATTAATCTGGTTCGGACATGTTAAAAGAATGCCAGAGTACAGGTGGCCTAAAAGAGTACTGGAATGGATCCCTCCTGAAAGAAGAAAGAGAGGACGAAGACGGAGAAGTTGGCGCAACGATATTGATGAAGCAATGGTGGCAAGAGACTTAGAAGAGGCAACTGCGTATGACAGAAAAAGATGGAAATTGGGGGCGGAGAAGCGGCGACAGCCGTATATATATATATATATATATATATATATATATATATATATATATATATATATAT
The DNA here is from genome assembly GCA_918026665.1 of Diabrotica balteata. Lineage (NCBI taxonomy): Eukaryota > Metazoa > Arthropoda > Insecta > Coleoptera > Chrysomelidae > Diabrotica > Diabrotica balteata. The sequence continues at coordinate 147,075,125 of OU898276.1, read as the reverse complement.
ATATATATATATATATATATATATGTTGCATTATTTATCTGTTTTTTTTTGTAGAAATGAAGTGCAATCTACTAGAAAAGTTAATAAAGCTAGTAAACAGACTGGTTCTAAAATATTAGTGAGAAACGTACCTTTCCAAGCCAATAAAAAAGAAATTCAAGAATTATTTAGGTAAGTAAGTTTTGTGTTTCTATCAAAAAACAAAGTTATTCACTGGTTTCAAGGCATCATTATCAGAATCTTCAGGAGTAGTTTTTTAAAATTTCACTCTTACATTTTACAACTCTAGTTAGGCATATTTAAATAATTATCACCTCGATAAGACTCAAATAATTGTGAGTGGTATATTCGGTATTCAAGTCACACTTCAGCCAGATATTTTTTACACGCCTTAGTTTAAAGCCCAAAAAATTACTATGCGTAATTAAACTATGCGTAAAATTAAAGCCTTTGAATTGGAATTCGTACGATGAGAAATAGGATCCCATGGTTTATTTCACAAAATCAGATACGCCACACACACTATCTTGAATGGAATTGCCCCTTGACAATTTTCGGGATATTCATAACACTGTGAACATAACTATATTTATTATTTTTTGCCTGGCGTTTAAAAGTTTTCTTCTTTATGTCTTATATTAATTTTTATTCGTGTTGTTAGCATTCTGTACTTGCTACCTGCGTTTATAGTGTTTAACACTATTGTATCTAATATTACGTTTTTGTAGTTGCATAATATACAGTGTAGGAAAAATTTTATGGTCGGTATGGACCTTACGTGAGATGGAGTGAGAAACAGCTGTTTAGAAAGAGAGAGGTATATTAGGTCCGCCCTTTATATCGCCAAACATGCATGCCTGGAAAGGGGAAGTTCAACGTTGCCAAACTTATTGGATTTATTTGACCTGTTGTTTTTTTTTTGCATTTGAACAATGTTCTAAGATAATCCAATTTGGGCGAAATTGATTTAAATGGCAGCTTACTGTTTTTTTATTGGGAATATGCCACAAGTTTACTTTACAATAAGTGTAATATAACATTTTGATTTCCACTTCGGAAATCGTTTTATATAAATAAAATTTATTAATGTTTCGTATTTTAAGTACGATTTCCGAATTAAAAATCTAAACATCAAAATAAGCTTATTTTAAAGTCACATTGTGCCTTATTCCCAATATGAAATAATAAACTGCATACAATAACACCACATTAAAAAATATTCATACACAATAATTATTTGGCAACGTCGTCCGTCTGGTCAGAACACCGAGTAACGGGTAGTAGAGGTGGGTCGTGGTAATTTTATCGTTAAGAGCGTAGGCATAAAATTTCGGATTAATATTTTTTAAATGCATTCATTTTTTTTGAATCCTGATAAAACTAATAAATATTCTTGAAAAATTTAAACGCAGAATGAAACAATACATTATTACCGAGGGCCGAAAGTCCCTGAAAACTTCTATAATGTTTATTTTAATAAGTTATAAGGTTAAAAAAAAATAGTGTGATTTTTAATTTCAAATATCTCATTCAAAAAACTTTTTGTTTATTCTAAGGGACTTTCGACCCTCGGTAATAATGTAATCTTTTATTCTGCATTTAAATTTTTCAAAAATATTTGTTAGTTTTCTCAGGATTCCAAAAAAAATGAATGAATTTAAAAATTTAAATTTTTGTAAACAAGTAACTATGATTGTTTAAAAGTAGTTTCAAGTAAGAGAGTACCTACATAAACAAACATAATGGCTATTATCGTTTATGTGTATATTTATTGAAGTGAAAGAAACCAATTATATATTTATTATAACTTGAAAAATAACCTAAACAATACAAATAGTAAATCGTACTTACATTTACATTACACGTTATTATTAAATCGCGAATAGTCTAAATTGACATTAAAAAACATAAGTTTTTCTACTATACCTACTTCTTATTAACCGTCTTCTTTTTTTATTTCAAATTAAACCAGATTTTGAACATGTGTTTACATTTACAATACTGTATGAATATAGGGGTTAAGTTAGGATATACATGGCGATGGTTTTTCCACCGTTGTAATGGACTCTCAATACAGATGTACGTGTAGATGAGCCATCTCCAATTAATTGATCAAAAATACACCATGGATTTAAGTCATCTTTATTGGTTTCTTTTTCTTGTACTGGTTGATTTTCAATAGTACAATCTTCTTGTTCGTTAATTATAGAAGTAACCAGCTTCTTAACTTTTTCTTTTATTTTTTTATCTTCATTTTTATCAGAAAAACCCTGCACTTTAAATGGTGAATCCATAAATGTACATAATGACAATATGCCACTCTGTTCTATCCCTTTAAATATTTTTGCTAAACCCGATATTAGTAATTGTACTACGTCGGATACTATGGATGTAAGGTTACCGTTTGCTAAAATTTTCTTGCAAGATTCTTGCAGGCCGCGTACCATAACAATCACTGAACTACCCTTCAAGTATTTTTGGTTACTAATTGTACTTGTTATTTCTTTAAACGGCCGTAAAATTTGGGAAAGCTGAGAACAAATAATCCAGTGTTTTTTATTTAGATTTGGTCTAAGTCTAAGTCTGTATTATTTAATACCGATGTGGAACGGAAATACACGCCAGTATACCGAAAATATCAAAATACAGAGAGGAGTCCGCCAGGGTTGCGTGCTGTCCCCACTACTTTTCAATGTCTACAGTGAAGCGGTATTTTAAGAAGCGCTCTCAGACTCAATAGAAGGTATATCTATCAATGGAGAAGTTTTGAATAACTTACGTTTTGCAGACGATACAGTAATAATTACGGATAACAACAATGATTTACAGAACCAAATGCAACGCCTTAATGAACGCTGTCATGAGTACGGACTGAAGATAAATTTAAAGAAAACTAAATGCATGATCATGACTAAATCTGCACATGCAAATATCCAATTGACTATTGAAGATACTGCAATTGAGAGTGTTAATAACTATAAATACTTAGGAACATGGATAACATCAGATGTAGACCAAACCAAAGAAATTAAGACACGTATTGAAATAGCACGTACATCATTTATTAAACTTAAAAAGTTTCTTTGTTGTCGGGATATAAGGTTAGAACTACGCCTGAGAATGCTTCGATGTTACGTGTTCTCTACTCTTCTTTATGGTCTGAAAGCTTGGACACTAAAACAAGTTCATCTGAATAAGTTGGCCGCCTTTGAATTTTGGTGTTACAGAAGAATCCTACGAATATCATGGATTCAAAAAATGTCAAACATGGAAGTAACTAGAAGGATAGGAAATGAGGCAGAAATAATATTAACTATTAAAAGACGAAACTTGAGTACTTGGGACATGTGATGAGAGGGCAAAAATACGCATTATTACAACTTATTATGCTGCGCAAAATCCGAGGAAAGCGAAATATGGTAAGACGAAGAATATCCTGGCTTAAGAACTTAAGGGAATGGTTTGAATGCAGTAGTGCAGATCTTTTTAGAGCGGCAGTCAACAGAGTCGGCATAGCCATGATGATTTCCAACCTTCGATAGAAGATGGAACTTAAAGAAGAAGAAGTGAAACGGATTGCCTCTTCTAACTCAGTCATTCTTTTTAACCTGTAATAGGTGAAGTTCTACCTAGTTTCCACGTCTTGGATTGGCCGTTTGGGAACTTTGTTATGTTGTAATTAATACTTTAAAAGCCTTTCTGAAGATAAGGTACTTTTTTTTAATGTGTTTTTTGCAGAATTGTCGAAAAAAAGGACTTTTCATTTTATCTATTATCAAATCAGTTTTGACATAACATTCCTGAAGTAATGAATTTAACAGTTTTTCTTGTTGGCGGTTTATATCCAGGAATCCACCCTGCAAACTTTTTAAAAGCTGGTTCTTCACCTATAGAAAACGGATGAAACGAGTCTTTGCATAAGTTTAGTAAATCAATAAGTTTAGTCAAGAAAAAGAAACTGATAAAGATGACTTAAGTCCATTGTGTATTTTTGATGAATTAATTGGACATGACTCATCTAAACATACACCTGTATCGAGAGATATACAAGAAGTCGACATGTATTTGTCTGATAATATATTACCCACAATAAATTTCGAACGGAGATTGGAACTGTCCATTACCGTGGTGGAAAAACCATCGCCATGTATATCCTAACTTAGCCACTATATTCATAAAATATTGTAGTATTGTAACAAAATCTTTTCCTTGTGAACACATGTTTAAAATCTGGTTTAATTTTAAATAAAAGAAGAACACGGTTAACAAGAAAAGTGGAAAAACTTGTTTTTAAATGTCAATTTAGACGATTCGCGATTTAATAATAACGTGTAATGTAAATGTAAGTAAGATTTAATGTAAATGTAAGTACTATTTGTATTGTTTAATTTATTTTTCAAGTTATAATAAATATATCCTTCGTTAGGTTCTTTCACTTCAATACTTATACACATAAACGATAATAGCCAATATGTTTGTGTACTCGCTAATTTGAATCAACTGGTTACAGTTTACGAAAAACGGTTCCGATAAAAATTTAAAAAACGGGAGGACCCACCTCTAGTTTTTTAGGTATACATATTAGAATCGGAACCAGAGAATATGTAAAATATCTCTGATCGGAACTATTCGTCTCACTAATGGCCAATAGGTGTTAAAAATATTTGTGGAGGGGAGACCAAGGGGAAATATTGTTATCTTTGTATATTCGCTGAAAATATGATTTTATATCTGCGTTAGATATCCTGTTAAATTCTACCATACCGACCATAAACTTTTACCTATACTAGTCTATTCCATTCTTTGTTGTCCCATTTGAGCTTTGCCAGGTGCATCTTCTCTTTTCTGGTTTTTTAAAGACCGTTTTGTTTTATATATATGCTTTCTTTCTTTTGCATAGTTTACTAGTATTTCTCTCTATTAAAATTTCATTCTTGTTTTCTTCTTTCCTCCAATTTTGCGTTCAAATCGCATAAGATTGTATTACCTGACTTTGCTTGGCATCATTGCTTCATTAATTTCTTCGTAGAATTGCCCTACTTCCTCATCTTCGTGATCTGACTATATTTATAGATATAAATATTTCAATTAAATAAATAAACGTTTTTGTAGCTACTGAAATAAACTGTTGTATTTTTTTGGTTAAATGGATAATACATGGATTAGAGCTGGTACCAAATCGGTATGAGTACTATTAGAGCATGTGTCTTTGCTAACTGATAACTTTCTCTTTTTCTTTCTTTAGTTTTATCGATCCCCTACTGTAAGTAATTTGTCAATTTCGACGCCTGAATATTTTACTAGGTTAACAACATAAATACATAGTTAAACTAAATACCCTACGATTTAAACCATAAAAACTAATGTTGACCAAAATATAATTTTGGTTCCTGCTTTATTAAAAAAAAAGGTTTTGAGTTTTACAATTTCTTTTGTTATAAAATGTGTAACATGTGTATATTTTTCAGTACGTTTGGAGAAATTCGAGCATTAAGATTACCCAAAAAAATGGGAGCTGGTACAGACAGCCACAGAGGATTTGCTTTCATTGACTACACAACAGCATCTGATGCTAAGGTAGTATTATATTACATAACAAAGTTACAATGAAAATTCTATAAGAGTTGATGATATAACACGAGAAGATCAAATTTTAATTCTATCCGAGTAAAACCAATAATCGTAATATATTGTTATGTGACTGTAATTACGGTCCTGTAATATCTCGAAAATTCTACCTGATGTTCTATTAATACTTTATTCGCGATATCTTCCTGGAATTTCGGTTGAAAATTCTAACTCAACTTTCAGTGTGATATATACGCTGTAACAAAAAAGCTGACAAAAGTAGACAATAAAAAGGTTCTCGTTCACAATACTTAATGAACACCACGTTGCTCAGTTTGGAAGCTTCATTGGGGTGGGTAAGGATATAGATTATAAAAATGCAGATCAAAAACAGATAGATAAACGATAGAAATTAGTTAGATAACAAAATATAACAGTTTGACAAAAAAAAAAAAACAAGAAACACGGAATACAGCTAAACCGTAAAATAGCTAAACCGTCAAACAGAATGGGGTCCAATTATGTGTAACTAAAATTTTATGAACAAGCTCTACGGGCCAGGGTGCCATTTAGGTGTTGGGCAAAATAATATTATCGTGTCCTACGTTCACAGCGGCATTTAAGTGTTGTGAACGACAAGCTTTTTATTATCTACTTTTGTCAGCTTTTTAGTTATACATAATTTAATTGGCGTCCAACGTTTGGTTTGATAATCTTATTTTTCGTAACGCCCAAATGGTGCTCTGCACCGTGGAGCTTGTTCATAAAATTTTAATTTATAAAACTAATTATATAACTATTCCCATTATCCATATCCTCTATATCTCCTCTTACATAAAACTTCCATTATTATTTCTCCTTCTGATATTTATTTATCTTTCTCAGTCCTCTCCAAGCCACTCCTAAATGCATTTAACTTCCATCCCCACCTTTTTCCAATATTTTTTAAACTTCACCTCTGACCCTTATGCCTAATGTTTTTCATCCATCAATATTCGATAAGTAGATTCAGATCAGATAATTCTATTCCCTCTCTATAAACTTTTCACAACCACACAATAAGTATAATCTCTCACTAGTATACATCCCCTTACACTCACATACCCACATAATTTCATGGTCCATCTAAAGCCAAGCCACACATCAGAATCTCCTTTTTATTATTTACAATACTACAGTAACGTCCACATTTTTTAACAACTAAAAACACTAACCCCCCTCCTTATTTTTTCCTTTAAAGTATATTTCTCTTCCCTTATCAACACATGCTTTCCTTAGGTTATGTTTTCGGACATCCAGAGATCTCAGTTCCTTATTCAGCTAATTTTTCCTATTACAACAATAAAAAATTACAAATTACAACTTTAGCCTAGTAAATAGATTCACCCTATATCCATCAATTTTGTCCTCATTGTTCCCATATTTTCTCAACACACATTAATTTTTAATCAATTCTCGCAATTTTCATACATTCATAAACTTATAACTTAGACATATATATTCACAATATTATAGTAACATCCACACCATTTTTACCACAACTGCTTTAACTTTAAGATCATCATTCCGCTTCATTTTCCTTTAAAGCAGTGGCGCACCCAGTGGGGGTTTGGGGGTTAAAACCCTTCCCCCCAGGACCCTATTCCGACACTGTTATTCACAAATTTTAAGGACTTAAAATAGTGGAGGTAGCATAAAAAAATTTCGGTGCGCGACCAAAACCCCCCCAGAGCAAAATTCTAGGTGCGCTACTGCTTTAAAGTATGCGTTATTTCCCTTGTCCACACATGCTCTCCTCAGTTTATGGTTTCGGGCCTCTGGAGATCTGTCTAGTCTTCTCGTCTCACATTACTTACTTACTTTCCGTGTCCGGAACACCAACAGCTTTAAATTTTGTATTTCCAATGGTTGGCCACATAGATGACCCTGTCATTCGTTAAAAATAGGTCTTCTGTGCAGGTCTCTGCATTATAGTAGATGGTGACTATTCTAAACCACGCCACAGTCGCAGGTATCGTCCTCCTAGTATCGCCATTTCTTCAGGTTACTAGCACAACGTGAAACGCCAGTTCTTAGTCTGTGTAACGCTTTCCTTGTGGGATAAGGAAATTATGTCCAGCGGCCATTTTCTCCGAGGGGGCATAATGTGTTGTAGCTGACGCTTACCATAGGTGTATTCGGCGCGACTTTTGCTCTTCAGGAAGGGATCGTAAGTTTTTCAGAAAGTTTTTCTGAGATTTTAGTCTACTTGGCTAAACTTGGTGGTCATACAAGGTGTGTCTTCGATCCGTCCTTGGCATGCTTGTTTATAAGGTGGAAAGCACACGCCTGGGTTTTTGTACGATTAGGTTTCAAATGATTTTAGTCATAGTATGGTGCTGTCTTCTAGGGCATCTGCCAGTTTTACTTCGACTTCATTGAAGGTACTTCCCTGAACTGCCACAGCTGTATCATCCGCGTAAATAAACTGTCTTGTTTGTTGGTTCGAAATGTCAGTTTTTTGTATGTATCAATAAATAATCTTTAATAAATAGTTTGGAGATATTCTTATGTGTACGATTATTGTAATTACTAAACCTATTAACTTATTTTCGTCTAGTAATTTCATCACAGAATACATACAAATCCCATTTAACTTTAACAAGAATTCAAATTCTACTCTTCAATGACGGCATGCGCGAACACGACCTATTTTGTGCTACGGGAAGATCCTATCTTGTTATTATAGTATCATGCCTCCACCGACTGTTCTTGGACTGGAGCGTTACGTAGAAGCGTCTATTCTGGACAAGACATTTCATTATCCTTGTTAGTCGGAAATCCTTTGTAATTTCGTAGAGTTTTACCAGCAGCCGTTGATTGTTAACTGTGTCAAAGGGTTCAGTTAGGTCTATGAACACTGCTCCTGTTATTTCTTTCCGTTCTGTTGGGTGAGATTAAGAGTTTGACTGCAGCAGCATTTTCCGGGTCTAAACCCTGCTTATTCAGGAATATTTTTAGTGTCCACAGATTCAGCGATCCGGTTCAGTATCATTCTTTCGAACGCTTTGAAAAGGTGACACAAAAGAAAGGCAGATCTAAAACTCTTTGTATCTGCCGGATCCTTTCCTGATTTTAAGAGGGCCACCACTGTAGCTTTCCTCCAGATTTTGGGAATTTGGAATGTATGGACGCAACAGTTCATCATTTTTACGAGCCACTCTAAGGTTTTTGTTCCAAAGTGCTTTATTTGTTCTGCTCGTATATCGTCTATTCCAGCCGCTTTATTATCTTTCATTTGGTGGATCGCCCCTCTCATCTCCTCCAGACAAAAGGAGGTACCTAGAACATCCTCTCTATCATCTTCTCTAAAACACATTAGCAATAAGACATCACATATTATAACTTTAGCCAAATAGAGCCACTCTTCACCCATCAATTTTGTTTATTCCACTAATTATGTTAACATACAATAATATAATAATATATCAGCAGTAAACATCATTTATTCTGTTCACCTTCAATATCAATAACACACTCAAATGCATCAATTAACATTTTACTCTGTAATAATAAAATTTAAAAAAAAACCAACTTCCTACACATATCTGTTTTCCATAATCCATGTACCAAATGTTGAAAAAACATATAGGACCTTTTATAAAAATTTTTAGTGCTCCACCACTAAATTCAGATATCTGCCTACCTATATTCATAGCTTTTATCAACCTTTAGTCCACCTACAATAATACCCAATTTACAAATTTTCCAACCAACTTTCAGGATAAAGCATACTCTAAATTACAACATATTGATGGAGGCTACTGTCATTATTAATCAAATTTTAACATTTTTCATTATATATGTTGCTGGCGACTGTCACATTTAGACACATAACTCAGGTTATTAACTTTCACATTTAATTTAATTAAAGTGGTTATACTTATTGTAGAATAGCACTGATGATGGAATAGTTATTCCGAAAACATTCTGTGATGTAGGCTTATTTTTCTAGTTCATAGTTCCCATTATGATGTTGCATAATAGTTACACTTTTATTTTAATTTCTTTATTGTGTTCGCAAAACAACTATATTTAGAATTAATTATTTATTATTAGTTTGAGATAATATAATATGTTAAATTGACTGGATGTGTTATATAGCATATTTCGATTTACTTTTTTTTATGGACTGTTTTCTTTTAAATGTATTTTTTGCAGGCATGATGGAAATAATGCGCAGTTAAATTCAATCGACATATTCGATATAATATTCATGTTTTAACTAAGATACTGCTAAATTTAATGACTTGTAGCTTATACAATATTTTCCCATTTATCATATATCTTTTGTTCAAGGCCGCATTTGAAGCACTTTCTCAAAGTACACATTTGTACGGTAGACGTCTAGTGTTAGAATGGGCAGCTCAAGAGGAAGGAGTTGATGATATCAGAAAACGAACGGCCAGCCATTTCAGACCAGAGGAAGAAGGAAAAAAGAAGTCAAAGAAAAGTGTTTTTACCATGTAAATCTTGTAAATATACATATTTTAAATGTTTGGTTTCTTCTTTACTTACTGCCATCGAGGAACAATTATTATTTTATTATAATCTTTCCTTACAAATTGTTTTGTGGATAGAAGCCTTTATTGACGAACCTAATGCATATTTACCTATATCCATTAACCTATCTACCTATGCTCTTTATTCCGTGATTAAATAGTTACTTTATGATTTTAGATAATATATGCTTTGCCAATATATGGCAAGGGTGACCTAATACATGACTGATCTAATTTGGCTGGGAACCTTAGTTTTTATATTCAGTTATTTTATAATTCGGTCGAGATTCTATAAGTGTTTGAACAATCTTTCATTTGTCATCTATAACTATTTATTACTTAAGTAATTAAGTATCAAACAATGACATCTTTCTCCTTTATCAGGATGATATTGTCAAGTTTGCGCCTTTGAAAGGTATTCTGCAAAGAATCTGCTTTTTTTTTATTGTCAATTAATCTAAGTCTGTTTTCTGGCGTTTTAAATGTGGTTCTGACACAATAGACATATTAGTTAATTCTAATAATTTCTACAGAATAGAGTTTACAGTTGTGTTACGTAAAATGACGGGATTCGTGACTGGACGTGACCCGTCGTGAGATGAAGTAATCTTCATGGGTGTGAACGTGACTCAATGCAATTCGCGATTGGACGCTGCCAGGCCATTGCATTAGTTGCGGCGGATTAAGTTGCGGAACTTATCTCAGTAATCAAGCGCGATCGCAGAGGCACTTTTAAGTTTTGAACCTACGACAGGTTGTATGTCGTGCTTTTATATTTTTTTAAAAAATATATTTTTAAGAAATATTTTTAACGAAATATAAATTACTTTAAATTAAAAATGGAAAAAGTAGTGTGTGAATGAGTTTTGAATTAATAAAGTTTGAAGAAGTTATTCAATATTTTGCACTGTGATCTTTATCCGCTTAATATAACAGAAGGTAATTTTTATTAATATTTTTTAAACGTATTTTCAATTTAATTAACTTTGTTCCATAATAAAGTTTGTTCCAGATTTAATCATTACAAACTTAGTTAAATTAAAATTAATTTTAGTGCAGCCTTTGGTAAAAGGAGAATATGAAAGAATAAAAAATAAGATTACAATATCTTTTTAGAAACTCTAGTTTCTTTTACTATAGTGTTATAGACCGAAGAATACACACAACATAGTTTTTGGACTCTTATCTGGTAATTTTTTCGATTACAATATATATTTTAAGAAATATTGACCCATGAAACGAAGACTATAGTAATTCAAAAAAGTTGCTATTCACAAGTTGCAAAAACACTTAACTTACTATTATGGTATTATTATCTTTTTTAAGCTTCCTGTGAAGTGTACCAGTGAATTTATTTTAACAGAACTCGAATACTTTCCAATCGCTAAATTTACTTGTGCTATGAAGTACCCTTTGTATCAGATGCAGGATCCACATCGTATGATATAGCTTTAATTCACAGCAACCGCTGCAGACACATCAGTGCTCATAATGCACAAACAGGTACATCATTATTATTTGATATAACTGTTGATACCACTAACAACTTTACTGGGAACTTATCACATAATTCAGAACTCGATCCTAATTATGAACATGAAGAAACATTATATCCTGACTCATCTAATATGTCAGATACTGAATCAAAAGTCAAGCGCACGGAGTAAATGTTTGTAGAAGGCGTAAGATGATGCCCAAAGAAAAAACAGGTAGAAAGCATGTAATAAATTAAAGTCAGTAGCTTGATAAGGTTTAGAAATACCTAAAAATAGGCTTCTTCTTCTTAGCCTTCTATCGTCCATAGGCCTCTCCCAATTCCTTCCATCTGTCTCTATCCTGAGCAACATATTTCCAATTTGTTCCGCCTATTCTTTTAATGTCATCGACCCAAATCATCTGTGGTCTTCCTCTTGGTCGTTTACTTTCGTAAGGTAAATCCTGCCCATACTAGTCTTACTCTTCTAGTAATTTCCGCACTTTAGTTCTCTTTGTCAAGTTTCAGGATTTGGCCTAGGTAGATATATTCCTGGACTTGTTCTATCTCACTGCCATATATAGTTATACGTCTGGGGTCATCTGTGTTTGTCATTATTTTTGTTTTTTTCATATTCATTTTTAGGCCGACGTATTGGGAGCTGCCTGCTAGTTCCTCCATCATAATTTGCATTTCCCCAAATGTGCTTGCTATAATCACTATGTCGTCAGCGAATCTGAGGTTGTTTAACTTGTTGTTATTAACGTTAATGCCATAGGTTGACCAATTTGTAGTTTTGAAGACGTCTTCTAGGGCTAGGTTGAAAAGCTTTGGCGATATTACGTCTCCTTGTCTCACTCCTCTTTTAATGGGGGTGGGATTTTTATTTTCGTCTAGTTGTACTATCATAGTTGCATTTTCATATATATTATGTATCAGTTGCCTATATCTCGAATCTATTCTACAATTATTAATAGCTTGTTCTATGGCCCACATTTCCATACTATCAAATGCCTTTTCATAGTCGCCTAAGTCAAGAAATACGAGTAGTTGGTATTCATTTGCCTTCTTTATCAATGTTCTCATTGCTAGCAGATGGTCTGATGTACTATATCCTTTGCGGAAGCCATCCTGTTCAACAGGTTGATAATTGTCCATTTTGTAGGTCAACTGGTTGTTAATAATTCTCATAAATAGTTTGTATACTTGACTGAGCAACGATACAGGTCTATAATTCTGTAGATCACATTTGTCCCCTTTTTTGTATAAGAGTATTACTAGACTCTCGTTCCAGTCTTTAGGGATCTTGCTATTATGGAGACATCTATCAAATAGCTCTGCTAGTACAGGGATTGTTAGCACCGAACAAAAAACTGTAAGGGTTTACTTATTTTTGACAGACCGATCAAAAATGCATACAAAGAAAACTGCAGAAATAAATGTGATAAGAACATAAGTGTGGAACATAAAACATTGTTTAACGAATTTTGGAAAATAGGTAACCACACTAGACAATGGGATGACATAGCAAGGTACGTTAAGAAAGTGGTAAAAAAGCAAATGAAAACGGCAAATCAACGAAATTTCTCTAGAACATAATATAAGCTGCCTTTCAACAATAACGATATATCGATTTGCAGAGCCATGTTTCTCAATACTGATGGGATATCTGAACAATAGGCAACACATGCTTTAAGCAAAATTCTATCCCTTGATGCAGATAGAAGAGAGAAGCACGCTATAAGATTAAATAAAATTGATGAAATCATCTTAAGCAGGTACCTTAAGACAGTACAGCGAAATTATTAATGCCAAGTTCAATGCATTCATTTTGGTTCAAAGTATGCATTTTTCAAACTAAAAAAGCACTAATGCAGTCTGTGTAGCCTATCTGCTAGCAAGTCCAGAAACAAAATTAAAATAAAAGATAGGCTTGATAAATAACTTTCTAATAAAAAAGCTGCAAGAGCTTTAAGAGTGTCGTTAAACAGCTGGCGATCAATGATAAGTCATTTTGTGCCACTTGTTTTAATTTACAGAAAGTCCTCCTAACAACCCAATCTGCTGTAAGCGACTTATAATAGTAAACATATAATTTTTCAACTTTATGATATGGAAAATTACAAAGGCTAGTTTTATGTATGGCATGAGATAATTGCGAAAAGGGTATCAAAGGAAATAAGCAGATGCATTTTAAAATTTTTAAAAAATCGAAAAGAAAATAGAGTCAAAAAGGTTATTTTTTATTTTGATAAGGATAACTCGAGTACAAAATTGCAACCGTTTATTTTCTCTTTGTTTTCCTATGCTTCTATGAATCTGAATCTTCAAATAATTCATCTATTGCTAGAAACAGGTCACACACAAAACGAAGGAGACAGCATGCATGTTATTGAAAATGCCAAAAAGTGGCAATAGGCAATATATGATCCTGATCAATGGATCATGTTGATTCGCATAGCAAAATTATCTGGAAAGCCATACATTGTGAGATCAATAGCACAAAACGATGTTTTTAGTTTAAAACAAAAGGTTAACTTAGACCATTGGGTATAAGGATGATGACAGAGAAAAGCTAAAAATATGAAAGATAAAAGAAATGCACTTTACGTTGAAATTCAAATATACCTATGCTGATGAGTTGAAAATAATAAAATTTAAAAAATCTCAAAGAAATAAAATAGAAAATAATAATTCTAAAGACTTACCTTTACTGTTTACAAGCTTGGTTCCAATAAATGCCTAACAATTGAATGGTTTACTTGACTTGTGTAACTGTAAACCCAGAGTAAACAGTCTTCTTAGCATTTGTGAGGTTTACCATGTTTTATTTTTCCCTTAAGGTCAAGAATCTGACGAAAATTAAAAAAGAAAGTTGAAACCATTTATGAAGACCAGCTTGCCATTCAATTCTAATAACTTTATTATTAGTGGACCAAGTAAGCGAAAATATCTATTACATCTTTATGTATAACATTGTACTGCTCTATTGTGTCAATCAGCAATGCTCAACAAGTTTTCGGAATGGTACGGAATATAATATCATAGTTATTGCTTATACAGTGAATTTATTAAATAACATGTTTTAATGATTTTTGTTTACTTTATTGTGATGTAGAATGTCGGTTTACCAAATAATCAAAGTTGTGCCGTTACAAGAACATATTATTAATATTAGAAAAATAAGGTTCCATCTGCCTTCCACATATTATATCATTTATGAATGATTCATGCTATCATGTTACCTAATAACTGTTATCCACAAAGAAATATGCATTGCGGCGGTGTTATCTGTGAAGAACATATTACCATCAAATTCGTATTTTGTTATCATAATATAATATTCAAATGCAAACATCACCTGAAATACTAATCAAAAAAACTGATTAAATTATGTTAAGTTTATTTAGTATTTAATTAATTCAGTTTTTGTTTATTTAGTATAGGTATTTAAAATGTCAATAATAAAGTAAATTTTATTGTGTGTAATAAATTATATAGATTGTGTGAAAACAAGTAGAATAGTCGAATATTTCACGAATTTTTTTTTGAAAATAACCCCCATTTTTATTTCAGATTCTGATTTTACCAAATGTTTTTAAAAAACTGTTTTCAGTACCTACCTACCATAAAAAATAGTTTGAAGACTCTGATTTGATGATTTTCTGTGATTACAGCGAAAAAGTAACTCAGATAAAACTTGTTTAATTTTTTACCTAGAATCCTCATCTGCAATAAAAAATGTAGTTTTCCATTTAAGATTTTACAGTTGTCCTCCGACCTACCTCCAGGGGAAGGGAGCATGGTGTAGTGTTTAGTGGCATTTGATAGATTTTTGAAAGTATTAAAATCATGTTTTTTAGTTTTTCATTTGAAAATGTATTTCTCGGGATATTAGACTGCTTCTATAATTTTTCAACGGTAATAAGATAAATTGTTTTTACCAATTATAGTGCCCTTTATCAATAATTCGAAAAATGATCCCTGTTAAAATGACTTATTTTTTATAAGGAATTCAAATCTGCAATAAAAAATGGAGATTTCCATTTAAGATTTTAAAGTTGCCCCACTCCCCACTCTGAGGATGTGGTAGTGGGCCGTGTTTGGCGTCATTCGATATATTTCTGAAAAATATACACCTGTTTTTTAATTTGTCAATTGGATGTTCACTTCACGATATATTCGACCATCCCGCCTCTTTTCAAACACCCTGTATATAGTTTAGAATCCCAATCTACTGATACTGAAATATAATTATAACTATGATTGTTTTTTTTCCTTTAGTAAAATTGTTATGACTGGTTAACACGTAATTTCCATAAAAAAAATCAACACATTTGTTTCAACTATTTATTTAAACAAAACTAAAATACCACAGAACAATTATAACAACTACTAAACTCTGTAACATACTACTTCTTCAACAAAGCTTCATCTTGCATAGACATTTGGCCTAGTTTTTTGCCAATGCGTTCATGGATATCTAGAAACTTAGCAACACATCTGTCCAAACACACAGCTTCACCTTTTGCTATTTCCGCATCTCCATAAACCGGAGGAACACATTTCTTGTGACAGGTTGCAGTCAGTCTGTTATACATATCAGCCATCATTTCTATTTCCAACTCTTGGATTAGTTGCATATTTTGCACGTCCTTTTGGGACATGATTTGTCGTTTTCAAAGTGTAAAGTCTTTAACTAAATGTAATATAATAAATGCTTACGATTCTGAGGATTTTATAGTCGAAAATTTTCTATAACTCGGTGAATAATCTCCACTATTAGCTTCTCTCATACGTTCCCTTATTTTCATATTATCATAGCGCCTCTTTTCGACATTTGACTTTGCTAGATAAAAGGAATAGATACCAGCAACCACTGCAACAGACCTAAAATATACAAAATTGATATATTAAAATTTTTTTTGACTTATAGGGTAAAATATAATCAACTAAAAATACTAACCAACCAATTCCAATTTTAGCCCAATTACCTAGGGGCATAATTTATTTAATTCATGTGGAAGTTTCAGTTTAAAATAAACACGTGCAAAATTATTTAATTTATAGAATTTTATACACCCAAAATGAGGTTAGATTGTATACAATTTGTCATTTGTCATTATCGATATCGATCTGATTTCATTTGTCATGGTTATACCACAGAATATTATTTCTTTATTATTCTGTCAAAGTTTTAATATGTCGTAGCGTTGGTAACATAAACGTTGTTAATGATTTTCAAAAAATATTGTTGGAAGTGTTAAAATATAATATTGTTATCCTCATGTGTCCCCCTAAACTGTCTCAATTATAGTGAATAATTTTTTGATACCTTAGACAAATTTTGATTTCGAATGGACGTTACTATATTAAATATAAATTTTATAAGTAAGCGCGTGTTCCCATAGGCAATATTAATTGTACCTTAAAGTAAACAACTACATATTCACATGCAGTTTATCAACAAAATCAAACTGTTTTACTAATAAGAGTGCCCGTCGACAAAAAGTTTATGATAGATACTCTCTCCAAACTTTGTGTATCGCTTCATTAGACCGAATCTGACACGGTTTCTCTCTGCGACTTTTTTTTGGTTTTCGGACGTTTTCCCTCTAATTTTCCGGAAACATTTTACCCATCAGACAGGAAAATCGGAATACAAGTAAAGCAGACAATATAAAAAAAGTTGTTTTTGCTGTTGTAATGAAAGTATCCTGAATAAATTAACTGATTATCTATGAATTTCGTCACACTAGTTTTTCCGATATGTTCGAGTCGTCAGACGCATTGAGTCACCTATATTTATCACCAGATAATTTTATTTTCATGTTTTTTTTTTCATAATTTTTAAGCTATTTAATTAAAAGAATATATTATCTGACGGAACTTGTTTTCCGATTTTCCTGTCTGACGGGTGAAATGTTTCACCCACCCGAAATGTTTCATCTCAAAAAAGTCACACAGAAAAATCACGTCAGACTCAGCCTAATGTTAGGGCAATACCCAAAAGTTTGGAAAGAGTATCTATCCTAAATTTTTTGGCCGACGGGCACTCTAATTATAATTACAACGATGGTTTAAACGTTTATTTTCCAAATCTTTTTCATTATTTATTGATTAGTACTTACAAAAGAAAAGTTTTGAATAAACATTAATAAATATATAATCCCATTCACAATATGCACCTGAGAGCTGAGGATCTCTGGAACTAATCTTATCATGGCATGGACGGCCTGCCATGCCTGACCACATTTCGTCCCAACATGGGCGTAAGAAACGACTCAGAAGACGACTCAGAAATGAATGATTCTC
Organism: Diabrotica balteata; assembly: GCA_918026665.1. Classification (NCBI taxonomy): domain Eukaryota; kingdom Metazoa; phylum Arthropoda; class Insecta; order Coleoptera; family Chrysomelidae; genus Diabrotica; species Diabrotica balteata. Next base: position 147,057,227 of record OU898276.1, on the reverse strand, counting down.
CTAAATTTAGAAATCAAAACATAACCGGAACGATCAGTGAAGCGACTTTGGTCGTGGATTGTATCTGCCCCTAATTATGAACCAGGAGGGGTCTTGAGAGGAACAGACCCTGAGTTAACCTTTAACAAATAACTATCTGGAGTTTAAATGAAGCAGATTAAAGAAGACGCAAACATAGCTGTTGAGTTGTAGACCAAAGAAAAATAGACAAAACCAGATCGATGGAATTGGTAAAACCAAAAGATAAATAGAGACCTCGAGCTTCGACATAAAAAATTTAGGAACGAGCAGACTAGGTCATACAACAATACCACATAAAGCATTCACGATGAAAGTAGTACACGGATACTGTGGGTTAACTGTGCTAACCAATATATCAAGAGATGAACTATTACTGAACTAAGAACTGTGTTGCTGTGATGATGGTTATGGAGGGCCTATGGGAGAGAGTACACGTGAGTGTAGTTAATTTCAATAACATGACTAAAATCAATTATAAACTTAGAAAGGTATCTTAAGATGATCAGGGGCATCGATGGTTGAAATCAGACTCCTGCAGGCAAACATTCAGCTCAGTAGGGAAGCTTCAGCAGAACTTGCTGTTGCTATGAGAGTCTATGTAGCTTTAATACACAAGCCCTGGATTTACCGATCACAAATAAGAGGTCTATCGGTAATTGGTAGAAAGCTTATAGATCCAATCTGCCAAAGTCCCGAGGACCTGTATAATAGTCTCCCTCCCGAGGGAGGAAGTATGAAGGAGATAATTTTTGTATCAGCCTACTTCACATATGATGACCCCAAATCAACTACCATCAAGGGAGATGGAACAGCTAGTGAGAGATGGCAGTATAAATGGATTACAACTCATAATCGGTTGTGATTCGAATGCGCACCACCTGACCTGAGGTAGAACAAACACCAATGAAAGGGGTCATTACTACAGTTTGTTATGGAATTTCATTTAAAAATATTAAATACAGGAAACAAACCAACCCTCGTGACGACGTAACAAAAAGGAAAAGAAGGTAATTTATACAACACACAGTGAGCCTATCAAGGAAACTTATCGTAACCCTCGTAAAACAGACTGGAAAACGTATCAAGTAGACTTGAAATATTGTTTAGAGATAGTATTATTTAATAGAATTGTACGGAGATAGTAAATAATTCCAACAGGAAAGTGCACTCGAATAAGGACTTTGCAAATCAAATAACGAAGAAGAAGTAGATGAATACGTTCAGAATGGTACACACTGGACAGGACAATAACTTTTAGTTATAAAAAAAAACTGGTGACAAATGCGTCCGGGCGGGATTTATCCAATATTTCTACAGAAGGGAAATATACCTTATGTAAAAAAATCATTAATGATACTACAGTCTAGTTTAGGATTGGGGTACATATAAATCGCGTAAAGGATCGTGTGGTTAGCTTTTATACCCAAAGCTGGCCACTGCTCGATATTCACATTATAGATGGTATATTGTTCGAAAGTCCGATATATCAGGGACATTATACGTATAGAGCAATATTCTTTACGGCAGCGGTTCCTAAAGAGTGGTCCCCGGAATCCTGAGGTTCCATAGAAGGGACGCAGGGGTTCCGCGTCCGTCCGACAGTTAAATAAAACATACGAAGTAGAGACTCATAACTACATCTAATTACGACTTGCATCTTGACACCAACCATCCGCAACTGAAAGATAAAATTGTAAGCTTTTTTGAAAGACACAAAGAAGTACATAAAACCTGTATGGCTGCTTTATCCAGATATGTTAAAACAGATAATTAAAACTCAACACAAGCATGCTAAGTTACAGTTCGTTACAGCTTATTGCTGGTGCTCGTAAACCACACACGATTGCAGAAAATTTAAACAAACCATATATTGCAGATATCGTCAGTTGCGTACTCGGAGAAGATGCAGCAAACAAAGTTGCAGCAGTTCAGTGTTCCAATAACATTATATCTGATCGAATAGATAAGATTTCAGACTACATTAAAGATAAATTAATCTGTAGGTTGAAAGACAGTGAGATGTTTGTTTTACAACTTGACGAAAGTACAGATGTCGTCGGGTTATCAATACTGCTTGTTTTCGTGAGATACCCCTTTCGAAGGATCAATTGAAGAAAATTTATTTGTTTCTCTGTACACCCTTGGAGACCAACATACCAGACTAACAGGAGAAGAAATTTATAAAGTCATTGATAATTATATAACTAAACACCATTTTAACTGGAACAAATGCATTGATGTGTGCAGCGACGAAGCTGCAGCTATGGTCGGCAAAATAAAAGGAACTGTAACAACAATAAATGATATTGCACCCAATTGTAGTAGCAGTTACTGCGTTCTGCATCGCCATGCCCTTGTCGCGAAAAAAATGCCATCGGCTTTAAAGAAAGTTCTAGATCAAGCCGTACAAATTGTTAACAACGTTAATAATCACGTATACTCCAGTCGAGGCTTTAAAAAAAAAAGCGTGTGAAGAGGTACATAGGAAGTCAGCATCAATCCCTTTTGCTACACACGGAAGTAAGATTGCTTTCAAAAGGAAAAATTTTATCAAGATTATTTGAATTGCGCGATGAGCTTACGATATTCTTTGCTGAACAACCCATTTCTGTATCTGTTAGTACGCTTGTTGAACTATTGTATGATGAGCAATGGTTGATGATATTATTGGCTTACTTAGCTGATATATTCGATAAACTCAACGTATTCTGCCAGTCCCTACAAGGATAAATAGTAACCACATTTACAGTCAAAGACAAAATATCGTCTCTTAAAAACAAAATTTTGTTTGGATATAATGTATGGAACAAAAAAATTACCAATGTTTTACTCTTTTAAATAACTTCCTGGAAGAGAGAAAAATAGGAGTAACTTGAGTTGTGAAAAAAAAAAAAACAGAATTAAACATTTAATTAACCTTGAAAAATCCTGGAAAGATTATTTCCCGGAGAAGTTACAGGACATCGATTGGGTTCAGAATCTATTTACAAAACATACTAATACATCGATGCTAACTATGCCAGAGTTTGAGAATATGATCGACATTGTGATCATCCCTTTTAAAACAATAATTCGAATCAGAAGATTATAATCTGAATGATTTTTGGATCGCACTTAAAGATGAATATCCCGAAATCGTTGAGAAAGCTATCATGGTTCTACTTCCTTTTGTGATGACTTGTGAGAGCAATTTGCTGTAGTTATAGCCAACCTTCAGTAATGGAGAAGGTACCTTAAGAAGAAGGTATTTCGACCTTCTTAGGTCTCCTTAGAGCGACATATGCAGAAGTATTGAGTTGAAAATAAATCTTTCCCATCATAAAAGTATAATTAAAAAAATAATTATATAGGACGTTACAACACCATCTAATAACAAAAGTAGTAGAAATCCGAAGATTTCTTACTTGTAAAACCAACACTAACATACGATTTATTGGTACGGTAGCCAAAGGTACAAGCCGTTGGGTAGATCAAACAAAAATATTGATTAACCAAGGGTTACACGAAGCCGAACAACTAGCCCAGGACAGAGAAGGATGGAGGGAAATCGGGAAAAAAACTGTGAAGGCCTGACGGTGTCACCACATCTCAAAAGGGATTAGGACTGAGGAGGAGGAGCCAAAGGTATAGCAAACAAGTGAAATCGTCAAACTAAGCAAGGTACAAAAACTTTCTCATCTTGGAATCACACAGGCTCTAAGGAAAATACCATCAACAGCTATGGAGGTCCTACTGGATCTCCATCTTCTGCACACTGTTGTAATGGGAAGATGAGAAGGTGATATTATAGACGTAAGTAACCTTTGATTCAGGAATACCATATGGGCTGCGCCATTATGATACCAAGATACAGGTCTAAATTAGCTTTCAAAGTAGACATCTCCCACCAGTGGCATGTGGCAAAGGAAACACAACACAGACTTTAGGATTATATCTGGTTCACAGACGGATCTAAAAATACAGAATGGTCAGGTGTAGGAGTATTCAGTTATGGTGGAAATGTAAACATCTCTACTCTACTAGGAGACTATATCTCTGTATTCTAGGCAGATATTATGTAATCTTGCATTGTTTAGAGAGATTGACATAAGAGCTTTTGAACTTAAGTGGATTAATATATGCAAATATATATATATATATATATATATATATATATATATATATATATATATATATAAAGTGGCCATGGTGGCTCTTAAGAATCCTACGTGTAGTGTACTACCTAGTGTAATATGACACCAACACTACAACTTTTACACCAACGATCAACCTGTGCCTGCAGATATTTGGTCTTACTTAAATGCAGACGATACAGTATTGTTTCACAAGTAAAAAGTGGGCACAACACTAACTGAAGCCTTGAAAACCATGACACCTTACTACCTTAAGCAAAATACCTGACAAACTGCAAACAATATTCTCCAAGAATGTTATTAGTGAAATTTTACATGGAGTTAAACCTTTTGAATACAATTGAACCGGCTATTTTAGTCGTTATTTTTTTGATTAACAATATTTGAATTGACAGAGCTGGGCACTTAAAGTAAGTAAGTTAATGTATAATATAAGTTATATACACTTAATATAAATTATAATTAATTTCTGTTTGTTTCTTCCAAAAACACAATAATTTACAGAACTAATTATTAGTAACTCGCTAGAGAAAGACAATTTATATAACTAGTTTTTATTTACTCGCTATAGAACGTGTTAATTCTCTTAACAATATATTATTAAGTAACAAATACAGGTTAGTAGATATAGATATTTTTATATAAAACAAACAATAATCAGAATGATTTTCTAACATAGCTAAAAGATATTTGCCTTTTCGTTTAAAATTATTTTTAGACAATGTAAGTTTCCGTTTTATTTATATTAAAAATATTGCTGTAGGCTATTTTCTTACTACCTACCTATTCCGGAAAACTAAAATCAGCAAAAGATCTTTTTTCACTGCTACACCTATATTATTTTTCATAGACCGGTCTTTAAACATTTATATCAGAAATTCGAAATGTATTTCGAAAACTTGTTAACTTACTTAATCATTTTTTTATTAAAGAAAAAGCCGCATCCCCCCGAAGGATATTAGCGACATAATGAAATTTTGTTCAACATATTTATATTAGATATATAGGTTCCCTATTAGTTTTCTGTAGTCAAAACTATTTCCAAGTAAGTACAGTTTGCAAGTTATCCGGGATGCCATACACGCGTCTTTCCATGATGTATTTAGGACAGTCAATTAGGGAATGGTCTATACTCTCTACTACGTCACAAATTGAACACTTTGGAGCTTCGCTGTTTGAGAGTAGGTGTGCGTGTGTTATATACCTACTATGGTCCAGTCTGAGAGGTGTTAGAATTACTTGGGATCTTCTGCTTGTTGCTGTTGGTTGCCACGGTAAAATGCTACTCTTTATCTGTTTTAGTTTCGAAACAGAATTTTGCCACTTCTGGTTCCACGCACTTAAAACTTTATTTTGTGAAACAACATTGACGATAACGTTTACCAACTCTTCTCCAAATGCTAGGCCGCCCATCTGATGAGTATCTGCTAAATCTTAATTCATCCGTGAAGACCACTGCAGCCCATTCTTCAGCATCTCAATTAAGAATTTTGCGGGCGAAGTGTAAACGTTGCCATCGATGATCTGCTGTTAATAGAGGTACCGTGACAGATATTCTGGACCTTAAGGTTGATCTGCACCCTCAATTATTTTGATTCGGATTCTAGAGATGGCTCTACTACGGCATACTGCTGTGGCAAAATTTTCAACTTAATTGTAGATTTCTACATAATGATTCTGTAATATTTACAAACCCTAACATAAATTACAGTTTTCTATCATTACATCCATTGGCTGAGTTGCCAAATTTTATCAAATAAAGTTAAAGCCACGTACAAAGACCGCTTTGCCATTTAATGCCTATAACTTTATTACTACTAGGCCAAGTAAGCGAAGATATATTTTATATCTTAATGTATAATATTTTACTGTTCTGCTATGTCAATCGAATTATAATATATCGTATTCATACAGTGAATTAATTAATAAACATTTAAGTTTTTGTGACGTATAATGAAGGTTTACCAAATAATCAAAGTTATGCCTTTGCAAAACCATATTGTTAATAGAAAAGTTAGGTTTCATCCACACATATAATTAAAAAATAATTCATGTTATCTAAAGACTGTTATCGACAAAGAAATATGTAGGTGCTGCGGCGACGATATCTGTGAAGATCGTACTACCATTAAATTCATACTTGTCATCATATATTACATTTTTGTTGATAGTTAAGAATGAAATCATCTTCTTCTTCTTCTTCTTCTTCTTCTTCTTCTTCTTCAGTGCCTTATCCGGTCCGGATGTTGGCGATCATCAACGCTATCATGGTTTTGTTGACTGCGAAACAGCTCCGCTGAGGTCATCCCAAACCATTGTCGGAGATTTTTCAACCACGAGATACGACGGCGTCCCGGTCCTCTTCTGCCAAATACTTTACCCTGCATAATGAGTTGAAGAATTCGATATTTTTCTTCGTTCCGCATCACGTGGCCGAGGTACTCAAGCTTACGTTGTTTAATTAAATTAAGCACTTCTTTTTCTTTTGTCATGTGCTGTAGGACCTCAACGTTGGTGACAAGATATATTTTTTAGTATCCTTCTGTATATCCATGATCTGGAATTATTTAATACCTTAGTGGGAATTACGTTTAGGTAAGTGGTCAATCGTCAAAAATGATAATTAAAACATGCGAACATGTCTTCGTTTTGATCTGTTTATTACTGGTTTCCGGTTTGTTATCTTCCTAATTAGTGCGTCTTCTTCTCTTCTTTGTATGTATCCAAACCATCTCAGTCTTTGTGCATTAATACATTTTACTATGTCTTCCCCCTCGGTTATATGTTTCATTAGTCTACTATATTCTTCGTTCTGTCTTTATGGGCCGTGTATTCTCATAATTTTTTTTCAATAATTCTTAGCTTTTTTCATGCTTTTTTGTAGAATACATTACTTATGCTCCGTATGTTATCACCGGTCTAATTAATGCTCTATATTTTTTTGTCGAAGTGTTTTATACGAAGTGTGAACGTTGTCTCCGATAACTGCTGTTAATAGAGGTCCCGTCCTAGACATTCTGGACCTTAATCCATCTTTATTCAAGCGTCTTTGAACGATATAAACGTATATTGTGTTTATATGGACATCATTTAATCGTTGAACAAGTACTGGTGCTGATAATGCCATCTAATGCCTGCAATCTAATAAAGCGATCTTCAACTTGACTTGTGATTCTTTGTCTACCTTGATTTGGCCTCCTGCTGTATTGTCCTGTTTCCCGAAATCTTTGTATTGGATCAAATACTGCATTTGGAGAAATTTATAAGGCATATGCAATGTAGCGGATGTCCCGCTCATCATTCTGTAAAGCAACAGCTTGTGCTCCTTCTTCTGGTATCATAATTTTTTTACTGTAATTTTAGAAAAAAAAAGAAAACAAAAAAAAATTAAGCCAAACTTTTAAACACTTAAAATACTAAAATATACTTAAAATAATGCTGTTTAATTTAAGACACAATTTCACATTAATAGTTACTTTGGAAGATTTAAATCTCTAACTAAATCATTTAATTCTTCTTGAGTAAAAACTTTAGGTGAGCGATCTTCATCAGGTTCATATGCCTCATACACATATTGTTCTCATTGTCACTATTTTCACAGTCATAGTCACAGTCATCACTAACATCTTTTAGAACCGTAGGATGGACAGGAACAAGTATAGTGTCGCGTGTCGCTATGAGCTACTGGTCCAATAGAAGAAGGTACGTTAGGATAAACGATTTACATGATTGGATGGTTTTTCATAGTCACAATGTCTCGACACAAGTTCGACAAACGAAAAGTACACTTTTCATCAAATTTGGTAATATTTTGTCTCTGTTTATACCCACAAATATAACAAAACACATAATATTTACACATGATTTCTGAGGTTGATTTATTTTAGAACAAATAATAAATAACTACGACTAAGCTAAGCTAATAAAGGCAGAAGGTGTCCTCGTCACTACTTGAATCGTCTTTAATTTTTGCTTGTTTTTTCGTGTTCTTTTTATTTTTGCCTGTTAACACCTGTTTTTTAACTGATTTCGTTTTATTTTCTTTTTTCTTTTTCTCTTCTTCTAAGGCATCTTTAAAAGGAGTACCTGTCAAAATTTCAGATTTGCTTTTTTTTGCGACCATGTTGCCTTTTTCTTTTTGCGATTTTTGGAAACGGTTTCAAATTTTCGAGATCTGTAAAATTACATGTTGCTTTTTTATTAGGGGCTTGGGGCACTGAGAATTTTTAGGGAAGAAAATATTTGGACCTTTTTTGATAGGCGTCTGACTTTCTGTAGTTCTGCTTGGTCCAGCTTGCTGCGTGTCTTCGTTAGAATTAGTTTGTTGGTCTGGAAATGATTTGTCTTCCTGGTGTATTGTCCTGTTTCCCGAAATCTTTGTATTGCATCAAATACTGTAATTTCAATTTAAACGCAATTTCAACCTCCAATACAGGATTCGGGTTTTGCCTCGAGTTTTGCTCGATAGCTTGCAAATCTTGTTCACGATCTGGTCTATCTGTGACACAAGCAGCCATAAATTCACTGCCCGGAAAAATATCTCTGTTAAATGGATAAATTCCGGAAACCTGAAATCAAGCTGTAATATTGTTTGGAGTTGTCGCTAATGGTAGTGCAGTACGAACTATTCAGGTATAAAATTTTTCTTTATTAAAAATCCTTTATAAAAGGTATATAATTTAAAAAACCCAATGAAACTATATCACAAAACGTTTTCGGAATCCATATTCCAGCATTAGTGTCTAGATGTATACAACATGTATTGAGCCAGTAAATATCTGGGTAGAAATCCGTTAAAAATTACCTGTTTAAATTTAGTTTACATTACATGGTATTAAATATAACGATGTTAAAGTTACCAGTGGATTTGGTAACATGACGACGTATGACTCCACATGAAGTTGCTGGTCCTGAGACGATGTGTCTACGAGGACTTGATGAAAGCAACAAACTCAAACATCCTAATATTTAATACTATATAATGTAAACTAAATTTAAACAGATAATTTTTAACGGGTTTTTACCCGGATATTTAGTGGCTCAATACATGTACACTTTGACACTAATGATGAAATATGGATTCCGAAAACGTTTTGTGATATAGCGCGATTGGGTTTTTTTAAATTATATACCTTTTATAAAGGATTTTTAATAAAATTTTACAGCCAACTACATGAACTTAGATTCCTTGTGAATTTTATACTAGGTATGTCATAAATGATCATCGTTGCACCAGGATGATTAGTCATCCAAGAGTCACAGGCACTATTAACATACTTTTTTAATGGTCCATACACACTGCGATTCAGTGGTTAAAGCTTATGGCTGCAGTGAGGTGGAAAGGATAACCCTTTTATGACCTGATCTTTGCAGATATTTAGTGCCTCAGGAGACAAATGCGAATCGTGGTTGTCTATCAAAAGTAGAAGAATATTTTCTTTAGATGCCTTGAAGTATTTAATAAAATGCAGATCTATTGTATAAAATGAACTTCTTTCATCCAGCCTGACGAATTAGCATTTCCAGCGCTTCCAGCCGGGGCATCTGTGAGAAAATGGGGCTTAAAATTTACTCGCGGAAATATGAAAAAAGGTGGCATAGTATTTCCAGTAGCAGAAAAAGCACCCGCTAGAGTTACAACGTGCCGCGTTCTGTTGAAGTAACTCTTTCCACTTGTTTAACACCACGTCTAGCCATAATACGATCAGGTCTCTGAACTGTAGTAATTCCTATTTCGTCCATGTTTCAGATGTTCGCAGGACTAAAATTTAATCTTCTAAGGACAATTTATAGATTGCTGAAAAATCTTTTTTTGCTCTGCCAAAAATCTGTCAAGAGATTGCTCTTGGGATGATAGATTGTCATGGACAAAACCACGTGCACCAAGTAAAACTCACAAAACGACGCCCACACACCTACGATAACTGTGGTCAAATGGCGCGTATTCCAACACCTCCCGAAAAATAAGAGCAACGCCGGATTTACCCTAACGGATGCCGAAATATTAAAAATGTACCAACCAAGTCCTGTGCCCAACCAACCCCGGTCTCCCCTAGTGGCGATTACATGTATGCTGAATAGTTACAGTTCAGAAGTTAATGTTGACAGAATTTGTAAGTACCAATAAATTATCATTGCATCATGGGAAGCTTAGGCTAGGGGAATTTATTTTTTTATAATATCCTAGAGGAGATATGAATTTTGGTTAGGACGTGAGATCGAGATTCGTTTTTGGGAGCAGAACCAAGGGAGGAGTTAGCTATCGAGTTGACAAGAGTGTATCTGGGTAAATTTTAAAATTAAAAGAAATTAAATAGTTAAGTGGTCTATTAAAATTTAGGAATAATAGTACAGATCCGTAAAGTTTAGAAACGGAATAGGAATTTTCTAATTAAATTTATAGTTGTTTTTGTTTATATGTTTTGTAAAATACAGAACTTCTTCAATTGTCAGGATAGGGACGGAGCGATATTTATATTTGATTTGTTTTTATATGTTTAATAAAAATTTTCAAGGTATTTTATCAATAGGTATTGTAACGTTACATCTTTATTAGGTTAGGAGGACATAACCATCTAATTGGCAAGCCACACAATCACCCATCTATGCCATACGTATCGCCAAATTTATTTATTGTAATGCATGGGCAGGGTTGATTGTTTTTTTTTAATAAATATGATAAGTTAAATAATTGTTTTATTTGCTATCAGCTAGGGGTTCATTGTTTGATTCCTAATTTAAGAAAAAACAAACTTACACTTGAGATACTGAGGTAGGCGAAGCATAGACGATAAGCTCCCAATGTTGATTGAGGTATTATTTTTATAATAGTATTTTAATTCTCTTTGGTAGTCTTATCGCTACAGTATATTTAATTTGTTTTGAAAAATCTTTATTTCTTTTATTTCCTTCTACACCTATTGTATGTTTTAAGTCTTGAGATTAAATTTAAACATTTGATTTACAGTTGGCGTCTGTAACTAAGATCATTGAGATATACACTGGCCCCCAAAAGTAACCTGAAATGTGAAATTCCATAGCTTGCTCTATTTGGTTTTGTTGAATTGCCTTGTATAATAAATAAATATATGTAACAAAATATAATGTGCTTTTATCCATTCGTTTGTTATTTTAAACGAATAAAAAGACATTAATCTATCAAAGCACACTTGTGCTCTGGCGCAACACGCGATCAATACTAAACATAAGGTGGATTTTAATGAAGTTAAGATTCTTGGCACTGAACGCAATCTCGTTAAAAGACAGTTTTTGGAAATGTGTTCAATTCTTAAACACCCGAATGCTCTAAATAAGAGAACTGACATAAGTAACTTGAGCCAAATATATCATGCTTTGATTTTGCAGAATTAGACTTTATGATCTATTTACTATATAAGTGTCTTGTAAGGTGTACAATTTAACACATTTGTTTACTAAATAATTTAAAATATAATAACATATTAAAATTGAAATAAATTTATAATTAAATAAAATAATTCAATATTTTCACTTAACTCATATAAACGTATTGCTCTCTCTATAAACTCACATTGCATGTACTTTCATTATTTCTCATACATAGATTAGTGTGAACTGTTTAATGATTAAATATTATAATACAATTAATAATGTAATTAATTCATAGAATCTCCTACAAATTACAGTTCCAAGTGGATGAACCTTGGACTGTGGAAATTATTATCGTTGATCACCTGTGGCTGAATATCCAGCTATAACGTTGACGATTTTTATTTATATATGAGGTTGAATGAATTTCGCCTGTTTGTTCGTTCTAGACTGATTGATGCGAGGAATTGCTGTTATCAATACCAATTTTTTTCATTGTTTGGTCTCTTAGAAGCGGGTTATCATCCAAACTCATTTGAACTTTTCAAATACACCGCCCTATTATTTGGGTTGGTATTTCAACCTTGCTGTTATGTCAAATTTTTGACCTCAAGGTTGGCTGTCTTTTCACGGTTTTGGCTCGATCTGTTTTAATTAACGCCATTTTACCGGCGGCAGTTGTGAGGCTTTGAGTGGTAACTTCATTTAAACTATACATATTTTTTAAATTTTAATATAAATCACTTTAATAATGCTACCTAAAGTCAAAATCAAAGCATAAATAATTCTCATATAGTTGGAAGTGAATTTATGATATTCTTAGTTCTTTTTCACTACTTAATATTAAAATAAAATATTACATATACATTAGACCACATGTTCTGTTGCTGTGCTAATTTTGTAATAAGTTGCTAAATGTTGTTATATAGTTAATTGATTGTTTATATAATATTACCGTATAATGTTCATTTAGTTGAGTTTACTCACATATTCGATAATATCATTGACTGCTACATGTCTTTTTAAGGTAACACTTATAACATCTTCTCCATGATTGTGTGGTTCTCATATTGTACTTTTTAGATGAACTGATGATGCTTTCAGAATACGAAAGCGAAACGTTTTCAAAATAGATAAAGTAGCCTATCAACTTTGTCTTTAATTTCTCCACCTTGAGACCGATATAAGAACCCACCACTCGTCTGAGTAATCCTTATAATATATATATATATATATATATATATATATATTATATATATATAGACAAGGTAGTCCAAAATTTTTTGACTAGTTTGGAAAAAATATGTCAATACTTTTTTCTTTTTGGGTGTGGTAGTCAATAAAAAATAGAGCTTTGCTAAGGCGTACTATTTATTCTGAAATCCGAGCTTTCGGTGGTTGTTTGCCACCTTTATCAAGGTCTACAATGAAAATTACTGTGTTATAAAATTAGGCTGATGTAATATAAAAACTTACCAGAAAGTAAGATTCATAGCATATAAAACACAACGTTAAATAACATAATGTGATCTGAATTAATGAAGGCATTAAAACTTAAAAACTTTAAAATAACTTAAAAATTAAAGAACATGTTACAAAGTTTAAAAAGTAAAAAATAAGACGACATGTTTGTCTGACTGTTTTTTGTCAAACATGTCGTCTTATTTTTTACTTTTTAAACTTTGTAACATGTTCTTTAATTTTTAAGTTATTTTAAAGTTTTTAAGTTTTAATGCCTTCAGTAATTCAGATCACATTATGTTATTTAACGTTGTGTTTTATATGCTATGAATCTTACTTTCTGGTAAGTTTTTATAACTTTTATATTACATCAGCCTAATTTTATAACACAGTAATTTTCATTGTAGACCTTGATAAAGGTGGCAAACAACCACCGAAAGCTCGGATTTCAGAATAAATAGTACGCCTTAGCAAAGCTCTATTTTTTATTGACTACCACACCCAAAAAGAAAAAAGTATTTATATATATATATATATATATATATATATATATATATATATGTATATACATGTAATGGATATACATATTTATATATATATATATATATATATATATATATATATATATATATATATATATATATATATGTATATACATGTAATGGATATACACCCCAGCGTGGGGTTAAACCGCGAATGCTTTCTAGATCCAATTTTTTGGGTGGATCAGTCCCTTTTGTTTATGTTATCTTCTTGACAATATCTCTACATTTTTTCCTGTCTCTAGTTTTTCTGACTCCTGCTCTTTGAAGGTCTTCTTCAACTTCTTGCAGCCACTTTGATCTTGGTCTTCCCCTTCTTCTTCCTGCTGGATTCCATTCTAACATTGCGTATGTCACTGCCTCATTTCCTGCTCGCCAAATGTGACCTAACCATCTAACTCTGCATTGCTTTATTTTACTCACGATGTCTTTCCTAAGTTCTTCATTAATCTCTGTATTTGTTCTGCTTCTATATTCATTTTGCTCTGTTCTGATTGGTCCTAGTATGGTTCCCATAATCTTTTTCTCTGCTATTCTTAAGTCTTCTTCATATTTTTTAACCATCGTCATTGTTTCTCCTGCATATAATAATATTGGCCTAATTATGGTGTTGTAAATGTTCATCTTAGGTTTATTCGTCAGTGTTTTAAGTAATCTTTTGTTTGAAAAATAAGCTTTATTCGCTGCTAATATTTTTTCTTTTATTTCGGACTTTCTTTCTAACTCAGAACTTTCTATTTTGATTTTTTCTTTTATTGGCTTTTTCCCTACTCTTAATATTTTTGTCTTTTCTTGATTTAATCTTAGTCCCATTACCTCCCTTTTCTCTCGTATTTCTTCTAGCATTTCTTTCATTATTTTCCTGTTCTTTGCAATAATAGCAATATCGTCTGCATGCAATTACTTGACCACCTCTTGTTATGAGATTTCCTTTATTTATATTAAGTAGTACATATTCTAATGCTAGATTAAATAGCGTTGTTGATAAGGCATCTCCTTGTTTCATCCCTTTATTTATACTGAATTCCTTTGTCTCGCCTCTTTTTAACTTTATGCTTATTTTGTAGTTTTCATTGTCATTTCTATTAACTTTTTGAGTTTATGTGGAATTTTTTATTTTTTAAGTGCTATCATTAATCCGTTCCTGTTAAACTTAAAATAATGCTTGTTAAATTAATTGTTTTCTTTTTTGGTGTATGTTGGCGTCCTTTTTGAGAAAGAAAAGTGATTTAATAACAAAAAATAATTTGCAATTAAACCGGATCAAATAAGAGATAATGGGTTCCATTCGATATATGGAAGATATGATTGGCGTTCCGCGAAACACAATATACGATGTTTTATAAAGATTTCGAGATACTGATTTTTACTCAAGAATGTACAGGGAAAACCAAGGGAAAAAACGCAGAGGAAAATCTATTTCTTAAATTTCAAGTGTTTCTGCTGGATGACCATGTTACTGTAATTTTATCTCACACCGTACGTCGAAGACTTAGTAAGAAACATTTATCATCTTATGATAACAAAGCTTCTGCGACGAAGACGTCTGTCGTTTTCAAGGATATTGGAATATGTAAGTTTGGAAAGACGTTCTGTAACAAACGAATCTAGTTTTACCAGATATCTACCTGATGGTCGCCAAAGAGTGTGGAGAAGGCCTGAAAAATGCTATGCTTAATGTTGCTTAACTCCTAGAGTACAGTTTGGTGGTGGAGGTATATGGGGCGGCATTTCTTTTGAAGCACATACAAATCTTGTTATGTTAGGGGTAGGTGGCTTCTCCCAATGCAATATAATGCTCAGTCGCACATAGCCGGGATAACAATACAATACTTTACAGATGTTAGTATTCAGTTACTAACCTGGCCACCTCGAAGTCGAAACCTGAACCAGATATATAAAATTAGTATCTGTATTTAAATTTAGATCAAATTTCAATGTCGATTAGTATTTAATTACAAATAGTGATACACAAATATTTGTGTACAGATTGGGGATATTTTCTTCATTGCTGCATGCAACGGGTTCCAGGCAACAAGCAAGTATTGCAATATTTATAAACAGTTGTCTAGTTTGTTGTTATCTAACTACTGATAAAAAAGCAATTAATTCTGCCAAGAGCTCTAGGCTTTTGGCAAACTATTATATATAAAACTTATACAGAAGTAACAAACTTCACATTTGTATTTAGGTATAGGTATAGGTATTGCATGGTATTTCCTTTTCTTTTCCTCATATGCTGTGGATACATTTGAACTAGATGGACGCCCTCTTTTAGAACCATTTACTTAATTTTTCATACATAGAGTTTGTGCAATTTCTGCCTTGAATTCCAATAGGGGTGATTATTCCTTTTTTGACATTTTTAGAGCAGTGAAGTCTCTTCTTTATAAAAGCCATGCTTAAACAACTATAATATCAATAAAGTGATAAAAGAATTTGTGGTACCACGTTTTGGACCTAATTGATATTCTGTATAGAGCAATAAGCGAGTCGAGCAAATCAACGCCTCCCATACTCTTATTGTATAAGAGGATAGATGATGGACAATCAATTTCAATATATTGCTTAGATATACGATCCCACCTCTTCTTTTTGCCACATGGATAAGCTCCTGCGTATGAGCTTAGAATTGTAATGCCTTTATTGTCATAGCACTTCACAACAGTCAGGGGAGTACCATTGATAGTGAATAGTTTTCTGTTCCTGAAATGATCCACGTCCTTGTTTTTTCATGTCTTTGTCCGATATCAAATCACAACCAGCGAGTCTATTTTGCTTTACAGTCCCTACACAATGTATACCATTTTTTGCTAATTCTAATTGCAAGTTGATACTATTGAACCAATTGTCAAAGTATAATTTGTGATTCTGGTGTTTTGGGATAATCTCTGATAACTTGAGGACTACATTACTAGCTGAACCAATATCGGTTAGAGTCTAAGGTTCTTTTCCAGTATATTTTTCGAATTTATACATCAAACCAGAAGTATCAGATAAAATAAAAATTTTGTACCCCGGTTTTTTTGGGTTATACTTTTTTAGACTGCTTCTTCCTTTGAAAGAATCAATTTCTTCATCTATTGACAAGAACTCTTCAAGGGGAATTGTGGAACATACTTCATTCACTTAAGTGATCAATGGTCTTATTTTGTATAATTTGTCATAATCTGGAGACTCTTTAGATGGTTGTTTAGTATTGTCGTCATATGTAATTTTTTGTTTAAAGCCGATTCACAGACCATCGGCTACTTGGGTAATCCTCATTTTTGGATTCCAAAACATTCGTTGTCGTGTTAGTTTATATATAGACATGTAGCATGACATACCAATAAATTGTTCAATTTCATTTTTTGTTACACCAAGTGGCTTATTTGGACTTTGTTGAACACTATATAAATTTGACTGCTCTATTAGAGTTCCAATCAACTCGTCATCAAAAAATTTAGTGACGTATTCTATTGGTTATTTTATTTCGTGTGACATAGGCATATTACATTTCCACTTGGAAATAGGTGCAATTTTTGTTTTACAAACCTTCGATTGATGGGCTACTTTTATTTTTTTGGCTTTAGGTTTGGAAGAATCATCCACCTCATCATCAGATGTCTCATCAGAGACAATATCCTCATCCACGTGAGTATTTTCTTTCTAAAAAAATAGCCATGTTAGAAATGTCACTCATGAGATGAGTCTAAAATATTTACTTACAGATGCATCAATATTGTCAGAAGGTAAATAACAGGGATCAATATCATCATCCTAGTGAGTATTTTCTTCTTAAAAAATGGCCATGTTAGAAATGTCACTCATGAGATGAGTCTAAAATATTTACTTACAGATGCATCAATATTGTCAGGAGGTAAATAACAGGGATCACCAATATCAGCGTCGTTATCCTCTAACTCGCTGTCATCAGAATCAACTGGCACTGGTCTTATAACATTTGCATTTCTGCTACTTCGATTTCCATAGAATCGATTTACACTAACTTCAGATAGTTCCATGACTCAATTGCATAACATTGCCTCAAAGCAACACCTGTTTACAACCTGATTTGTGATTCTTATTTTATATTTACAATTATAAAATTACTAGGAATTACCTCCTTCACATAAGCTAATTACATAAAGTAACCAACAACTTTACGTTCAAAAGTAGTGTACAACAAGAAAACAAGTTGACAGATCTACCTTTCGCTTATAACACGCTTATAATGACGTAGGAATTTGCGCGATTACTTAGATAGAATGAGTCTTTCAATACGCAATATGCAGTTTTAATTCACTTAATAAATTAAAGGTTAGTTTTCTAACGGAAATTAATTCAGTGTCAGTCAACTGTCAGTGTTCTTCACCACGAGGACCAACTGAACATTTTCAATGTAGGTTTTTAAATGTTGATTTCCACCACTTGTACTAAATAGGTTTTTCATTTAGGTGCTGATGAAGGCGACAGCCTATCACCGAAAATTTCACATTCAGAATAAAGTTCTACACCAAACTCGCTTATACCATATCTAACCGATCCTTGATTTGACGGTCTCTCTCTCTCTCTCTCTCTCTCTCTCTCTATATATATATATATATATATATATATATATATATATATATATATATATATATATATATATATATATTGTTACGATTTTAAATGTTATGGCATATAGAACTGTAAATATTTTATGACTAATTCTTTTTTATTGATTCTCGTAATTTGTAGGTCAAAATATACCTGAGCTTAGCTACCAGTTGTTTACCAGAAATCTCTAGACACTAATTTTAGTGAGTCATCCACGTCTCGAGGTTGAAAAACGAGTCGAGCGCCTTCACCAAAATACGAGACTATTCAGGAAGTTTGCCGAAAGTTCCAGATGACAACAGTTGTGTATATAAATGAAAGATTTTTGTATTTGAGGGGGTCATAAGAAGATCGGTAAACGCGATATTTAAATGTAACGAAACGTGAAATAAATACATTTGTAAAGTTATTTAATAAATTAGTAATTAGCTATCGTGAGTTTTAATAAATTAGAATATAGACAATAAATTAGAATAAAGACAAATAAATTAGAACTATATAAACTTCACAGTGGTGCAGAAGTGGGATCGTAGATAAATTTAATTTGATTTTTGAAAAAGACTTTTGAACTTTTGAAAGGTATTGTTCGTCGGGAACATCCGCGTAGTTCAGTAGTGATCGTTGTACGAAAGAACATTTAAAAAGTACGTGTGTGCCTGACCAAAGATGCTGCTAGTAGAACTTTCAGTGAAACAGTTGCGTGAGCAACTAGAAGAACGCGATGAAGACTGCAGCGGGTCCAAGAAGATCCTCCAAGAACGACTGAAGACTGTTCTCAACAAGAATGGAGACGACCCAGAGACATTCCAGTTCCAGTCAGCAGAAGAAGCCGTTTTAACTAAAATAATCGATGGAAAATTTGAGAATGTCTCACAAATGATCGAAGAGAGTTCTAGAAAAAATGATGAGAATGTTTCCAAAAGATTCGATGAAACGTCTCAAAAGATCGAAGAGAGTTCTAAAAAAAATGATGAAAGATTCAATGAAACGTCTCAAATTATTAAAGAAGTAGCTAGACAAAACGACGAGAAACTCGAAAATGTGTCTAGAAGATTCGACGAGAAATTTGAAAATGTTTCTCAAATGATGGAAGAAACTTCTAAAAAGAATAATGAGAAATTTGAAGAAGTCTCTAAAACATTTGATAAAGTTGAAGAGAAAATCAAACAGTTAGAGACCATGATAACTAACACGAGAGTGCTACCACCAATTAATACGGTAGCTTTAGATCCGGTAGAGATAAAAGAAGACGAGACAAAATGTAAGTTGGAAACACGGCCGAAATTTGAAGGAAGTGGAAGTTCCGTTCATGTCAAAGTCCCAACTTTCGACGGAAAATCATCATGGAACAACTACATGAAACAGTTCGAATCAGCTGCAAGAGCGAATGGATGGTCTGAAAAAGAAAAGGCTGTAAACCTGACTATCGCTCTTCGAGGAGATGCCTTAGATGTGCTCCAGACCATAGCCGTAGAGGAGACGGATGATTTCGAACAACTGAAGAAGAGGTTAAATATGCGATATGGCCACGAACACTTGGAGCATGTATATCAGTCGCAGCTCAAAAATCGAAGACAAAAGAAAGATGAGGCTCTTCAAGAATATGAAGTAGATATCGCCAGATTAGTGCGATATGCTTATCCAACAGCTCCCGAAGACATGGTGGAAAAGTTGGCCGTTCAAACGTTTATTGATGGTCTTCGTGATCATGAGATGCAAATAACACTACGATTAGCTCGTCACAAGACGCTGATGGATGTCTTATCTGCCGCCCTCGAATACGAGTCAGCTACGCAGGCCTCTGGCGGGTATAGCAAAGTTAGGACTGTAAAAGAGGAAGGAGATGAAGATAAACTTGACCAGCTCTTTAATATGATAAAAAGCATGACACACAAGAAAACGAAGACCATAAGACCGAAGACAAAACCAGAACGCGTCGGCCTTAGGGGAGCAGCTTCGACCCAGAACTTTACCAAAGACCCTCTGATACTAATAGCTTCTTTGAAATGTCGTGAAGATAGTGTATATGTAGATGGAGAAATAAATGGTAAAAAGCATACGTTGTTGGTGGATACTGGAGCGACCAGAACCATTATACGCCCGATAGTTATAAACAGCCGAAAGAAACTGTTACCAACGAGGTTGCGACTTCGGACCGCCACAGGGGAAAATGCCAACATTCATGGAGAAATCCAGGTACAATTAGGAATTGGAGCAGAAAAGTTCGTCCATACTGTTATAGTTGCTGACATCGAAGAGGATGTTATATTAGGAATGGACGTAATGAATACGCATGGATTCCAATTGGATTTTAAGAATAAGGTCATCAAAGTTGGTAACGAGGAGGTATTTCTCCATCCACATGATGACAACACTATGCAAGCAGCCGTTAAAGAAGATACAGTCGTGCCTGCGAGAAGTGAAACGATAATAGTAGCGCGGTTACAGGGAATTGTGGATGAAGGAACACCTGTTATGATGGAGCCTCGGAATCATGACGACGAAGTTGGCCGTGGAATCATAATTGGAAAGGAATTAGTGACTTCGGCTAAAGAAATTCCTGTAAGACTTATTAATGTCAATGACTACCCAGTAACCATCAAGAAAGAGACAAAAGTAGGAACTTGTGTACCTGTCACATCCATAATCCGTCAGACGACAACGTCTGATAATTCCAACGATAAATTTGATCAAATGGTTGCGGTTGCTGGACAGTCTCTGAATCAGATTGAGAAAAGGAAATTAAGGGAATTTCTTCGGCAGTATCGTGATATTTTCGTACCGAAAGGAGGAAAGACGGGAAGAACTACCGTTGTTAAGCATAAAATTGATACTGGTAATGCTAAGCCAATTCGTCAAACAGCTCGACGATTACCACAGGCGAAAAGAGAGGAAGCTGAAACGATTGTTCAGGAAATGAAGAAAGACGGGGTGATAGAACCTTCTACGAGCCCATGGGTCTCTCCGGTGGTCCTGGTTAAGAAGAAAGACGGAACAACGAGGTTCTGTGTGGATTACCGTTTGCTGAACAACGTTACCAAGAAAGATAGTTATCCTCTTCCTCGGATCGATGACACATTAGACACATTGGCTGGAAGTAAATTATTTTCTACTTTGGACTTGAAGTCTGGATACTGGCAGGTAGAAATGGACCCGGTAGATAAAGAAAAGACAGCCTTCACCACAGGATCTGGATTATGGCAATTCAACGTTATGCCATTTGGACTTTGTAACGCTCCTGCGACATTTGAGAGGCTTATGGAAAATGTGCTGAGAGGGTTATCTTGGAAAACATGCCTAGTTTATCTAGACGACATAATTGTCTTGGGGGAGACATTTGAAGACCATCTGAAGAATTTAGAAAACGTTTTTAATCGGCTTAAAGCTGCCCAGTTGATGTTGAACCCCAAGAAGTGCCAGCTATTTCAAGGTAAAGTCAATTATCTGGGTCATATAGTCAGTAAAGAAGGAGTGGCCGTGGATAAGGGAAAAATCGATTCTATTAAGGAATGGCCAAAACCAACTGACAAACACCAAGTGAGAAGTTTTCTGGGACTGTGTACTTACTACCGGAGGTTTATTAAGAAGTTTGCAGATATCGCTAAACCATTAACGCGACTTACAGAGGAAGCAAGAGAATACCGCTGGGATGTAGACTGCCAGAATGCCTTTGAAACCTTAAAAAAGCATTTAATCACAGCACCAATTTTATGGCATCCACTGCCAGAAGGAGAGTTCATCTTAGATACAGATGCAAGTAATGTGGGAATTGGAGGAGTGCTGTCTCAGATTCAAGGAGGACAGGAAAGAGTCCTTGGATATTTTAGTAAAGTTCTCTCAAAACCTGAGCGAAATTATTGCGTCACGAGAAGAGAACTTCTGGCAGTAGTGAAATCAGTAGAGCACTTCTATCAATACCTCTATGGAAGGAAGTTTTTAATCCGAACCGACCATGCCGCCCTTAAGTGGTTGATGCAGTTTAAGAATCCAGAGGGTCAGATAGCCAGGTGGATCGAACGACTCCAAGAATATGATTTTAAGATTGAGCACCGGGCCGGAGTTAGCCACCGAAACGCTGATTCTCTTTCCAGAAGGCCATGCCCAGCAGAGTGTTCTCACTGCAACAAAACGGAATCCAAGGAAGCAGCAGTGCTAAGAACGACGGTGGTCCACGACGACTGGACGCCTACCAAGATCAGGGAAGAACAAGAGAGAGATCCAGTTATACAGAAAATCCGAAAATGGAAAGAGGAAAACCGTCGACCACCTTGGCAAGAAATATCGAATCTAGGCTCAGTAGTTAAGACGTATTGGGCCCAGTGGGACTCATTTATCATGGAAGATGGCTTGCTCAAACGAGTCCTGGAAAATGATGACGGTTCAGAGAAGAGAAGACAGTTTGTGATTCCAAAGAGCAGAATAGCCGAAGTACTTCGTCAGTTACACGACAGTCCATCAGGAGGGCATTTTGGTGTGAAGAAGACCCTTCAGCGAATTCGGGAACGGTTTTATTGGATGAACAGTTCCGACGATGTAAAAGACTGGTGTAAGAAATGTACTATTTGTGCTACGAGTAACGGGCCTTATCGAAAAAGGAGAGCTCCTATGAGACAATATAATGTTGGAAGCCCGTTTGAAAGAATAGCTTTGGACATTGCTGGGCCATTTCCAGAAAGTGATAATGGAGGCAAGTACATGTTGGTAGTTATGGATTACTTCACTAAGTGGGTCGAGATTTACGCACTTCCAGACCAGAAGGCGGCCACCGTTGCAGATAAGTTGATCCAAGAATATATCAGCCGATTTGGAGTGCCTTTGGAGATCCATAGTGACCAAGGCAGGAACTTCGAAAGCGATTTATTCCAAGGAATATGTGATAGACTAGGTATGAAGAAAACAAGAACTACGGCTTATCATCCGCAATCGGATGGTATGGTAGAACGAATGAATAGAACAGTTGGCAAGTATTTGACAAAGATGGTGTCCGATCATCAGCGAGACTGGGACCAATATCTCCCGTTCTTCACAATGGCCTACAGATCTGCTGTTAATGAATCAACAGGCCAGACACCAGCCAGAGTCCTATTCGGACGCGAGATGCGACTACCTTGTGATCTAGAGTTTGGGTGTCGACCTGGAGAAGATGTAGCAGGTGAAGATTATGTGATCGAATTACGAAGAAGAATGGACGATGTACACGAGTTGGTCCGTTCCCATCTCCAGATCGCTAGTGACCGAATGAAGAAACGGTACGATACGCAAGCCGAAAAGGGGTGTTTTAAGAAGAACGATAAAGTCTGGCTTTATAACCCCAAAAAGCGAAAAGGTTGTTCTCCCAAATTGCAGCAGTTTTGGGAAGGTCCATACCTCATTATGGAGAAGATCAATGATGTTATTTACCGAATAAGCAAGATTCCGAGAGGAAAGCCGATGATAGTACACCATAACCGGCTGGCGTCTTTCGAGGGTGACCACGACGTAGATGAAGAAGTGGAAGTAAACCAAGTCCAAGATGTGTCTGACCTCACGTTTGAGGAATTCATGGGTGCCTATGGATGTACCGGTAAAGCAAGACATGGTGTTACCACTGAAGAAAGGCAAGATCTACTCGCGCTTCCCGATGACTACTCACTGGCCCTTACCATCCCGGCCAGTATCAAAGATGCACCAGGGTTGGCATCCGTCTTTCGAAGGAAGTTTGGTCGAGTTGCAGAACTTCAATGCCAAGTGCCAGCTCCTGGTAAAACCTTGAAACTTCAAGATGCATCACGTTACCTTTTCTACCTGGTAACAAAAGACACTGCCCGTGACCAACCTACCTACCGAGATGTATGGGAAGCCTTACTTCAGTTGAGAGAGCACGTACTAGAGTCCGACGTGCAAAAGTTAGCCATGCCAAAGTTGGAGTGCCGCCAATTAGATTGGAGGGTTATACGAAACATGGTGGAAGAAATCTTTAAAGACACCGAAGTCCAGGTGTTAGTCTGTTGCAATCCGCATAGTTACTGCTGCGGAGAGAAAACCGTCCCTTGTCATTTCTATACAACTGGAAGTTGTAAAAGAGGGTCCAGTTGCCGATATCAGCATGTCGTTCCAGTTCCAGTCCCGACAAGGTTCCAGGAGGAACCATCTTTTAAGAGGGGGGCAATGTTACGATTTTAAATGTTATGGCATATAGAACTGTAAATATTTTATGACTAATTCTTTTTTATTGATTCTCGTAATTTGTAGGTCAAAATATACCTGAGCTTAGCTACCAGTTGTTTACCAGAAATCTCTAGACACTAATTTTAGTGAGTCATCCACGTCTCGAGGTTGAAAAACGAGTCGAGCGCCTTCACCAAAATACGAGACTATTCAGGAAGTTTGCCGAAAGTTCCAGATGACAACAGTTGTGTATATAAATGAAAGATTTTTGTATTTGAGGGGGTCATAAGAAGATCGGTAAACGCGATATTTAAATGTAACGAAACGTGAAATAAATACATTTGTAAAGTTATTTAATAAATTAGTAATTAGCTATCGTGAGTTTTAATAAATTAGAATATAGACAATAAATTAGAATAAAGACAAATAAATTAGAACTACATAAACTTCACAATATATATATATATATATATATATATATATATATATATATATATATATATATATATATATATATATATATATATATATATATATATATATATATATATATATATATATATATATATTGTCTCCGGAGGCGTGTCAAGCAGAAGCTGACCGCCGTGCCGGACGCATTTAGAAATTCGGAGAAATACTTGGAAATTCCAAGTGTGGGCAAATCCGAATTTCTAATTGACTCGATGTAGGGAAATTCCACTTTTACTACGTAAAACAAAGGATTTGTTTTATATAAAAGCAGACGGAATTTCTCTCATCGGTCAGTCGAGCTTGCCTCTTCTACTGTAGACCTAGTCGGTGCTATTATTGTTCCAACTAAGTTATTGTTTTATTTCTGATTTCCTGTATACCATTTTTATTTTAGCAATATTGTATATTCAGACCTTTTCAGGTTAGAATATTACACATTGTTCATGTACTTATTGTTTGATATTTTATTTGGTTATTTTGATTGATTATTTTCTTGTATTTGTATCTAAGCTGTTCTTTCCGGTAAGTCAAAAAACTCTTAGAAATATTGCTTTGCTATTTTATTCGACTTGTTAATTTGTGTGTGTCTAAGTAGTTCTTTTCTGGTGAGTCAAAAGAACACTTAGAAGTATTTTCATATTTGCATTATTATTTCTGATACTTTTATCTAAGATATTATTTCATATTATTGACTATTTTATTTTCTATTTTTCGTTAAGTTGTTTCTTCCGTAAGTCAAGAAACACTTAGCAATATTTTCACATCTTTTCTGTATTTGATTTTCTTGTTTCTATTATAAGTTGTTCTTCCGTAAGTTAAGAAACATTTATAAATATTTGTACATCTATTTTACCATATTCTCTTGTTTATTTTCTGCTCTAAGTTGTTTCTTCCGTAAGTCAAGAAACACTTAGACATATTTCTATAATCTATTTCCCTTTTTGCATTTCTTGTTTTATACTTTGAATGTTTTATTTTCTAAGCCGTTTCTTCCGTAAGTCAAGAAACACTTAGAAATATTTCCATATTTTATTTTCACATTTGCATATTTTTCACTTTCTTTTATATTTCTGTCCTAAGTTGTTTCTTCCGTAAGTCAAGAAACACTTAGAAATATTTCCATATTTTATTTTCACATTTGCATATTTTTCACTTTCTTTTATATTTCTGTCCTAAGTTGTTTCTTCCGTAAGTCAAGAAACACTTAGGAGCATTTATCTTGTATTATATTTTCATACCGTTTGATTTATTTTGATTTACTAAGCTATTCCTTCCGTAAGTCAAGGAATACTTAGATTATTGTACCTGTTCTGTTTTCTATCTTTGATCCGTTATTTCGTAACCGTTCCTTGGAACTGTTACCTATAACCGATACTTGTCACGGTAACTGTTACTTTATACCAGTAGCGATTATTAACCCTTTTGATAGCGACAAACAAAGATGGTCAACACCCGATCAAATTCCGGGGACAGGAAGAAGTCCGAAGAGCCGGCGATGGGTCCCACAGGCCCAAATGCCCCCTCACGGCAACAATATATATATACCGGGTGGTGAATCGTCAAACGGACCATAGGAAACTCAATGGTAAATTCTAAATTGTTGAATTCCTGCTTCCCTAATTATTTTACACCAAAAGTCATGGGAAACTATTTGTAGAGGACTCAAATATGTATCGAAAACAACTGTTAAAATTATTCTACGACTTAAACGTATTCCAAAATTTTGCTAAAATATAATACATTTTTCAGGCCACCCCTAAAAGTTAGGCCACACGTAATGCAAGAATATATATTATTACGTTTGTGTTTTATCATATTTATGTCAGATGTTTGACAATTTGAATTGTCAATTTTTTTATTTTATGATTAAATTATAAACAATGAGTTTTACTAAATACTACTACTAATGAACATTATTACTTTGTGAACAATAAATTATATTGTTTACAAATCGATCAATATAAATGTACTCAGTTGACGAAAAATCGCATAATGTTGTACTCAGGCAATAGCGCGAACCTTTTCCTGCCACTACCGGATCTTTATTTAACGTAAGATATTCTAATTCACTAAAATTTAATTCCATGTTAAGTTATACAACAATTCAATGAATTCCAATATACTGTTACTGTGATCTTTATTTCTAATAATAATATATGATAATTTATAAACATAAAACTATAACAAGTGTTATAATAAAACATGAATAAAAAATTTTTATTATTGCTTTTTTCTCCTCAACTGAGTACATTTTTTAATCAACTTAATTTTTTTTTAACAATAAATCACAAAATTTTGGCCATTTAAATCATAGATAAATGTAATATAATTGATTTAAATATTGTCAAATATCAGAAACAATAATATGACAAAACGCAACACGTAATACACATTTTTTCACAGAAAAATGTATTATATTTTAGCAAAATTTTGGAATACCTTTAAGTCGTAGAATAATTTTAACAGTTGTTTTCGATACATATTTGAGTCCTCTACAAATAGTTTCCCATGACTTTGGGTGTAAAATAATTAGGGAAGCAGGAATTCAACAATTTAGAATTTCCCATTGAGTTTCCTATGGACCGTTTGACGATTCACCACCCTGTATATATATATATATATATATATATATATATATATATATATATATATACGGATATCTTGGGTTTAGTAGTCAATATTGGCCTTTAAGTAAAACTCTTTAAGGTTTGTTAAGCTTTCGAGTTTATTGTACTCTTTTTCAAAACGTACTAAAAATTAATATAAAAAATTACATTAGAAAAATGAAGTTATTATATCTTCAATAAGCTTACCCTTGTGAGGATTGTGTTTTAAAATTAGCAATTATTAAATTTGATTTACTTTTTGATTCTGTCAAAACTTATTACTAAGGTTTCCATGTCTCTTCTATTTTTTATATTTATTTTAGGTGAGTTTGACAGAGGAAGTGTCTATGTTTATGCAAACCTTCATTGCAAATTTTGATATAATATTACAGTTATTAAACAAGCAACAGAGTTTATGTTACTAAGTAATTAAGAAAGAAAAAACCCAAATAAAAATAAATTTTATCTCATTTGAACTTGGAATAATCCCTTTAATATACGTAACATTTAAGAACATTTATATTGTTATTCTTTTATTTAAAAGAAGATTACTGTATATAGCACTAAGATTTTCAATGTCTTCTCTTTTGTTTTGTGTAGTTTTAATTAACCACATTTCTAGAAACAGTCTTTTGTTGTAATTTCTTTCCCTTCTCAATATTTCTGTTTGATCATAGTTAGGCGTATGGCCCATTGTAATACAATGTTCACTTAATGCACAGGCTTGTACTTTATTCAGATTAATATCACTCTTGTGAGATGTTATTCTTCCGGACAAATTTCTGGACGTTTCTCCAATATATACTCTATTACAATTATTACAGGGTAGAGAGTACACTACATTGGAGCTTTCTCTATTATTTAAGGGTGTTTATAATTTAGTATATATATATATATATATATATATATATATATATATATAATTTATTTATAGAGTTTTACTTAAAGGCCAATATTGACTACTAAACCCAAGATATCCGTATATATTATTCACATAGTCACTAAAGCCCTTTCTAATAAAACAAAGAATATATATATATATATATATATATATATATATATGTGTAACTGAAATATAAATTCCAACATTTCCCCTAATGTTAGATATGCCTTTGTCATATTACGGCTTATACACAAGCCATGTTACCCCAATTAATAGATTAGTTCTATAAAAATATAATGTTGATGTTTGCGCTAAGAAACTCTACATTTTTATGTAAGTTATTAAAAACCTGTTTTAAAACTTGTAAAATGAATACAAAAACCAAGTTAAGAAAAACTTTCAGAGAATAATATCCCTATAGACGTGTTTTCTTTAAAAACAAAGTGAATATACAAATTGCACGATTAGAATACGCCTGCTTGTATAAGAACTACAAAAGAAAGTACGCAAAAAGAACAGAAGACAATAAAATTGTAATACATGAAATGCAAAGTCTCATTAAAATTCACATTATGCAAAAATAACCGTTACTTGACAGAATTTATCCATCTAAAATGTTCATAACTTGGCTCATTTCCACTCGAGACAATTTTCAAATCGCCCGAAGACGCTTTTGTTTTCCGTAACTGGAAAAGCCCTCTTCATAGAGCGGAACACAATGCTAGACGAGATAATATGTACTAAAGAAGTATATAAAAAAATCTTTATTTGTTAGAAGTGGCTGCATAAACAGAAGAGGGAAACAACAGCGTTGCCGGTGGTTTTTAAATACCTACTAATTCTTAATTATCTGTGATAAAGTAATGGTGCTATAGACAATTTACGCTTCGGAAAAAAACATTTAAATAGAAAAATATTTTGTAATGTGAGTATTTAATTACAAGAAAAGTCTTTCAGATTTAATCATTTCTTTCTATATTTTTATTTTTTTTGCAGTTTGCATTGGAACATCTTTACTTACTGGGTATTACAAACGGTTCTAGAGATGAAATAGATTACGTACTATCTAATAAAAAACAAATAGTCTAAGATGTGAGTGTGTTAAATAAGTTTTCGGTAGAGAGAGAATATCGAGATTTGTTAAACAAGATTTGTACAGTTTGCTGTACACAAGACATATTACTAACAATTATTTAAGAAATATTCAAAGAGTTTGAAAATATATACCAGAGTTAAGAGTTTAGAAGAAATAGGGGAAATTACATCATCAGAAACTTAAATCCCATTAAGAGAAATGAAAAAAAAAAACAAATACTCATGAGAAGTGTCATGGTAATTGAACATCATAATGTAGAAAGGAAACATTAATTGACGTTTCCCAAATACTACTAAATTACTTTCCCTAAATCTACATATAGATGTATTTATTCCAAATCATTATCCATTAAGGTAAAGTGACATATCCATTAAGGTGAAGTGAGGTAAATGTGATAATGGGGCAAATGTGATGCAATGCAATCTGATGCAAAATAAAAGAAAGAAGACTTGAATATGGCAATATTAGAAGTAACTTCAGGACGAAACATTATATATGGCGCTTGCAAACAATTCAATATACCATATGTAACACTCTACAGTCAAATTCGAAGAATCAAGCTAACAAAGGACGTTCAATAACTATCCCAATTGTATAAGAATTAAAATTGGCCAATGGTTTAAAGATTCTAAAACAGTGGGGATTCGGTTTGTCCAGGAAAAAGGTGTTTCAGGTAGTTGGAAAATTTGTATTTAAAAATAAAATTAAAACAAATTTTAAAGACCATATACCTGTAGCGGATTGGTTCCTTAACTTTAAGAAGTATTATAATATGAGTCTAAAAACCCCACAAAATGTAGTATAATGATTTTATTAGTCCTAATTTATTGTCTTTATTCTAATTTATTGTCTTTATTCTAATTTATTAAAACTCACGATAATTTATCAAAAGTCTTTATTTTATACTAATTTATTTTACACTTAATAATTACAAATAATTTATTTGCATTCGAACAATTTAACGCGAGATCGCGATCTTCTTGTTGACTGCCTGCTCAATGAAAATCTTCCGTTATTTATATGAAACCAGCTGGTAAACAGAATGTTGTAGAAAATACGATGCCGTTCTCGACGTAGACACAGCGGCGACTGGTCTCAAAATTGGTATGTTTTTCATCGGCTCGTCCCCAGAAAGTTCGATTGTTGTTTGTTTAGCGAAGGGAACCCAAAGGGTGTCAGGTAGATTTTTGACCTAGAAATTACGAGAATCAATAAAAAAGAATTAGTCATAAAATATTTACAGTTCTATACGCCATAACATTTAAAATCGTAACAGTAGAATAGGCTAGGAAGGAATCATTAGACCCATTCATAATCTATGCATATTTTATACTTTTGCTCCGGAATGTTTTAAATACCGGACTTATAAATTGGTACATATAACTATTACATTTGCCCCAAACTTCGAGGAGGCTGTTATGGATTGAGCTGGTATAAGTTCTGATGTCCGTACTGATTTAGTTCTTGTGGATCGAAGTTCTATGACAGTGGCAATGTATAACCCAACCATGTTAGATAAGCATGTTTTTATGGACAATAACCCGCGTTTCCACTGTGCTAGAATCGTCACTGAATATTTAGAAGACGTTGGGATAAGCCCTATGAATTGGCCATCTTCCAGTTCCGACCCGAATCGAATCGAACATCTATGGGGCACACTAAGAAGGCAAATTTAAGTTCACCTGAGATGAGTGCGACTATTCAGACAATATGGGCCGAATGGGACCAACTCCATGTTCAAAATTTAAATACTCCAATGCCAAGAGGTATTAATAGTGAATGACAGAAACATTATGTTGTTATAACCGTTTTTTATCAACAAAGCTACTTTTTATTATTTCAATTTTCGAAGAATGCCACATGTTTGTATAAATCAATAATTTTTTCATATTAATTGCGTTTTTATTTAAATTTAATTTTTCTTCTTAAATTAATGTCCAAACTATAAGTGGCATGTCAAAAAATTTTCTTCTCTGTAATATCAAATAACTTGGTGTGTACTTATATATAAAAAGTGTTTTTATTAAGGGTTTTATTTATAAATTATTTTAATGTTCAAGATGTACAAAGAGTAGGTAGTATTACTTACTAGTACTATGTCAGACATATATTACTCTACGCTTGTTATGGAACTCTACAACAAACGCTTAATCTCTATCTCTCTCTTGTCGTTTCCCCATCACTGAGGATTGTAATTTCTTCCAATATTACTAACAATTTTTCTCCATTAATCTCTAACTTCAGCTGCTCTGTGATCTTCGCAGAATAAGTTTAAAGCTGAATTATTAATTTGGTAGGACCATCTAGTTGGTGGTCCTCCTCTTGATCTTCTCCCCGGAACGTTTCCAGAAACAATTAATCTCTCCAAACTATTATCACCTCTGTGAACCACGTGACCAAAAAATTGTAGACTACGTTGCACATATATTGTGGACAGCTTTTTTTAAATCTCGAGTTGGTTTAGAATGGAAAAGTTTTGTTCTATGAGCTGTCCAAGGTATGAACAACATTCTTCTCTAGCACCACATCTCAAAGGCATCAATTTTGTGGCGCTCACGCCCGCAAAAAGTCCAAGCATCTTCCCCGTATAGAAATATTCAGAATACAAGGGCATTCACCAGTTTTATCTTGATATTAGAAGCGATAGATCTGTCTTTCCAAACTTTAGTTAGGCGACTCAATGCAGTTTTTGCCATACCAATACGTTTCCGATTTACTGCTTTACAGTTACCATCGTTAGTCATACTAGACCTGAGATAGACAAAATTGTCCACTATATGGTATTCCTGTAACATGTTAGTTAGTTGATTAGTGTGGAATATGTCGACCACCATTATTTTTGTCTTAGTTTTATTGATTTTCAGACCAACTTGATTGCTTACGTACTCAACTCTTCGCAGGAGATTTCTTGCTCATTTGCTGCTATAAGTGTAGTGTCGTCAGCAAATCTTAAATTAAAGATATTCTACCGGCCCACCATCTAAAGCCATCCTCATAATATGTTCACCATAAATGTTGAATAAGTCAGGTGATAACACGCACCCAACACGCAATCAAATGATTTTTGGTAGTCAACGAAGCATATAATCATAGGTACTTAAAATTCTCTAGACTTTTCAATGAGTTGTTTCAGGTTCAGGATTTGTTCTCGTGTATATTTATTCTTTACAAACCCCGCTTGTTCCTAAGGTATTTTGTAATGTAGATAGGTTTTTATGTTATTGTCATTAGTGACAGTCTGCGGTAGTTTTAACATCTGGTAGTAGTTTCTTTTTTGTGTAGCGGGATATAAACTAGGTACACCATTCAGATGGCCATTTTCCTGAATTCCAAACAGCGACACAGATAAAATGGATAATTATATAATCCTTTGTTACCTAGAAACTGTAGTATTTCATCTGGTATTAAATCAATCCCTAGGGATTTATTTATCTTTAGCGATTTAATTGCATCTTTCACTTCAGCGAGTAAGTCATTACGTTTTCTAGAGTAGCCAGAGAGCCACTGATTTTCTGCTGGTACCTCGTTATTTTTATATAGCTCGCCACAGTAGTTTCGCCATGTTTTTAATATTTCCTTATAGGCCACGTTTGAGATTTAAATTCTCTGGTAAGGTATTTGATATTCTGAAATAAATCCCTTGGTTCATTTTGACAGCCATATTCCTCTATCTCTCTTAAACGGTTAATGGAAAATATTAAAAGTAGTCAGTTAAGTCCAATATAGTTCAAGCAGTAAATAGCAAACCACCATAAAAACATAACTGTACTATACTCACAAAAACTATTTCCTAGATGAGATCCTTCACACACAAGAACAAAATTTCTTGCATAAACCATCCATTAATTGAGTATCTGAAAAACTTATAATTACAATAACCAGACGGCGGAAAATCAGTAAAAAAACGGACTTCAGAAGGATCAGAATAAGAAGACATACTGTTACCATTCACCGGAAGAAAGAGAATACTAAGCACAATTACATTAGTTTAATTTTTTTCATGCTTAACATTTCTTGGAGGGAATAAATTGTATACATTGTTATGACTAGGCTTATTCTGATATAATGATGCGATTTTTCAAAGGAATATAGTTATAACACTCCTTCTTCTTCTAGTTCCATGACCGTTATCGATGGTTGGATATCATGTTGGCTACCATATTCGCTATCGTGACTTTATTGACAGCAGCTCTAAATAACGATGTAGTTGATTTTCCATACCACTGCCTTATATTTTTCAGCCATGACGTTCTTCTTCTACCAGGACCACGATTACCTTGGATCTTTCCCTGAATGATCAGATGTAAAAGATCATATTTTTCAGGGTGTCTCATAATGTTACCGAAGTATTCCAACTTGCGTTTCTTTATTATATTGACCGGTTGTGTTGTTTGGTTCAGCCGTCTAAGGACCTCCTCATTTCTAACTCTGTCGACCCAGCTTATTTTCAGTAGTCGTCTGTATACCCACAAATCAAAGGCTGTCAAGCGTTTAAGGATAGCCTCAGTTAGAGTCCACGCTTCCACTCCATACAGCAGGACAGGAAAGATGTAGCAAGAGGTCATTCGAACTCTAAGGTCAATGCTAACATCGTGACTGCAAAGTACGTTTCTCATTTTTACAAAGGCAGCTCGGGCTTATTCTATTTGGCTTTTAATTTTTGCGATTGGATCCCAGCTCTCATTGTATTGAAATTGTATTATAATAGTATTATAATTGTATTATAATTGTATTATAATTGTAATTATAATACTCAAATCAACAATTATTGGTGACTCTGGAAATTTATTTTACTATTACAACATTATAGAAGTTCGAATACGAGCAACTTTAATACACAATAAATAATATACATATTTATCTACACATAAAACTTTGCAACGTCAACGAAAATCGAGACGTCTGCGGATTATTGTCGCATGTTCATGTCTGTCATTTCCTATTCTTTAAGGTTTAAGCCTACATAATACGAGTACGTATGCTACATTGTAACTTATCCACAATAAGATACGATTATAAATGTAAATCATGTAATTTTATAAATTTTAACATGTAATGGCTAAAGTTGGGATTTGATGTAATTTGATGTAAATTACATATTTTGCATAAAATCAAGCTTTAGTTCATTTGTTTCGTTTTTGTAGATAAAACGAATACTTTTTTGTTTTTTAACATAAAATCAAATAAAATCGTCATCATCATATTTATCATCATAAGTTTATAAACACATGTAGGTATTATAAATGAGTAACAATAAAATCCATGAATACGTTTTTAAATCTCTTTACCTGCTTAGTATCTACATTACAAGTACTCTTATTTAGTACACCGTTGCCTTTGTAAGAAAGCATGTATTTAATTAGAGATAATATCAGGAATTACGATGCATTTAAAAATGTTTTATAAAGGTTTGTCTAAATTTTATAGTGTTAAAAAGAAGAATGAAGGTTACTAA
This sequence comes from Diabrotica balteata, assembly GCA_918026665.1. Classification (NCBI taxonomy): domain Eukaryota; kingdom Metazoa; phylum Arthropoda; class Insecta; order Coleoptera; family Chrysomelidae; genus Diabrotica; species Diabrotica balteata. Next base: position 147,022,484 of record OU898276.1, on the reverse strand, counting down.
AATAGAACGTACTAGGAGTATATAGGTCCGTGGAACAACTTTAACCGTCAAGAACATCTACAAACCATTAGTAACTAAATGGTCAATAAATGTAGTCAAAGTTTTGGACAACCTACAGTTTACATTGGATACTTTAACAGTTACCGTAGCAAATGAGGATATAAAAATAATGATGAAAATGGGGAAAAATTCCCGAACTGGGCCGAAGAGAACAATATCCGCGATATCCACCTAATACATAGTCCCATAGTCTTAAAGATAAAACCACCTTCGTTTCTATAAAATGGCGGAAAGGCTACAACCCCGATCTTTGCTGGATTTTTGCTAAGTAATTCACAGGTGCAACCACTCTCAAGACCCCATTGTAATTTTAACAAAGCAAACTGATCGTTTTCTATAAATCACCGAAAAACATATCTCCCGAAATTTCCGAAAGGAGTACAGGCTGGATGGAGGAAAGTCAAAAAGTATATGAAGAATTTGCAAAATCAGATCCCGGAATCGAAGACAACTTACTGAAGTTACTGAACCCCATTAGACTTCCAGTCGGAAACAAGCTGCGCGAAGCAAGTAGAACATTTGAACAAATCAACAGTTACAAATAAAATAACCAACAGAATAATTGAAAACTCCTGAGCACCATCTGATAAAACTCATATATCGGCTGTAAGAAGAGCTTTTAAAAAACTAAAAGCAAATACTCCAGCAACTTCAGAATACTGACGTGCCTTCTTATTGAATGAAATAAGAGAAGCACTTTACCTGAAAGTTATCGACCTATAGACTTACTCAGTTGTTGCTATAAATTATTAAAACAACTTTTATATAATAAAATATATAACACTACTGAGGTCTCTGTACCAATTTAGCAAGTCTGTTTTAGAAGAGGACAAAGCTGCGGTAAGTAAGTGCTGCCCCTAGATACATTTGGCGAAGCTGGAAATGAAAGATGTAAAAAATCTGCTATAACATTCACATACCTTACAGCTGCATATGACATTGTGTGGAGAGAGAACCTTATTTTTAAGTTGATGGAAATCATACCCTGCCCCAAAATTTACTCAGCTAATAAACTACTATCAAACACATTGTTTTCGCTATATACGAGAATGAATGCTACACGAAGTAACGTTAGAAAACTGAACAACAGCTTACCTCAAAGCTCAGTGTTAGTTTCATTATTATTTAAGCTTTACACGGCAGATATCATTATCTTCATCCAGCCTTCTGCGTTCAAAGTTGAACATAGGCCTCTCTTAATTTCTTCAAGTTCTGTCGGTCTTGAGCTTTTTGCAGCCAATTCCCAGCGATTTCTTTTGACGTCGTCTGTCTATCGCGTAGGTAATTTTCTTTTTCAAATAATTTGGCATACTGCTCTTGAAGATGTCTGACAGAGCTCCATATGCGGTCCACGCTAAAATAATTCTTCTTTGCAGTTTAGCAGTTTGGTTGTCCCTAGCAGTTTAGATTTCATGCTCAGCGTATTTATATTTATGATTTTTGATTTTCACCTGGCACCAGATTTGTCATGTTTTGTGTCTTTCCAAAATTTATAGTCAAACCAAATTCATTACAGGCGGTATCTAACGTACTAAGCTTAGTTATGGTAGACATATCTTAAACAAAATCGAGCAAATTCGATTATGCTGATCCGGCCATTAGCTTATAAGATAAAAGTAAAAAGACAGGAGAACCAGATTTAAACGAAGATCTAACTACACTAAGCTCCTACTTTAAAAACTGTCACTGACGCCTTAACACAAGCAAAACTGAAACCTGAAGATAATAACAAAAATAGGTAAAAGAAATAATAAATAAGACTTACTCACAATCAGTTTAATTTAACTATCTAGACGACCGGTTTCGCTTTCTACAATATGCAAAGCATCTTCAGGTCTCGATAAAAAGTTAATTAAATGCTGAAATAATAAAACCCATATTAGGGTGTTGTCTTATAAAGATAAACAAAGATAAATGATATAAATTACAGTAATTATGCCAATATTACATGTCTGTGGTTTTTCAAAATGAATAAACTGTTTAAGCGGATAAGGTAAGACCCACAAATTGGTATAAAATAGTCTATTGGAATTGTAATAAATTAGTAAATAAATAAAACATTACTTACATGCCGGTATTCTATTAATTAATGGTTGGAAGAACATGGTTCAAACTATCCTGTATTGTTGAATGGAGAACTTAAGTTTTGCTATTGTACTTGTTTGAAAATAAACAGTGAAGTTCTTGAGGAGATAGATTATATTCAATGAAGTAGAGATATGTGTAATGTGATTGTTTGTTAGATGAGAGTGATGTTCTATATTATTGAATTCTTTAAAAGTTATTTATATTTATTCAAGAGATACATTTATGAAATGTATCTCTGTGTTATTTATTGAGATTTTATGAAGGTGACAGTTGTATGACAATGAATGAAATTAGATGTACAAATTGTGTGGGTGTGCAATTCTTTCAACTTGTAATTATCAAATTTCTTTGATAAAGTTCTATTGACTTACATATGGCAAATTATTGTAAAGTCCAGTATATAAAATTATTAAAATTAAAACAATTAGGGACAATTCACAGACACACAGAAAACACTTAAAAAGGGACGAAACAAACATTAAATTTAAAAAGGGAGGACTTAAATACACTACATCTCTGACTTGGAGACAATGAGTTTTTTGGTAATCTATTAGATTTTAGAGGTAAATTTGACAAGCCAATATAGGTTAAAGGGTGACAGTTCTTCTTCTATTTCTAAATACTGTAAGTTAAGTTAACCAGTTTTATGAAATAAGCAGATATTAATGAATATCTCTAAAATTTTAAGTTTTAAATATCAAAAGTATTGTAATTACATTAAATAATTACATGTACATGTAACAATATAAATAATTGAAATACATTTTCTATTATAACCAACTCAAATTAGTCAAAATTACAGAACAAACTTAAGTGATTATTTGGTAATTAAATATGTACATTTGTAATCAAAATGTATAATAAAGTTACATTTCTTTCAAAAAATATTGGTGCTGTGAGTTATCTGTCATGGTGTGTTTAAATATTTTTAAATATTTTATTCAAGTTCTGATATGTTACCATAGAACTAAAGCAATAAGTAGATAAATTGTTGATGGTAAATTAATTGATAAATTTAAGAAATTAACTAATTAGTTGGTCAATAATTAGTCAATAATTAGTTGGTAATTCTAATATCTGACAGTTAAAACCGGAAATTGGTTGTAACAGCAGGTAAATGTTTCTCTATTTAAACCGGTGTAAAGCAAATTTATTCTTATTTCAATTTTCGTGTGCCATGAAAAGATATATTCTCACACCAACAAGAACAATGGCGAGTTTGTATAATAATCTCTGTAACACTTTAACATTTTCAAATTTATAAACGTTTATGGTTAAAAGTTTAATATTTCTATTTGACAATGTAAATTTGCATATGATTAGAAATAATAAAGATCTACTTAATTAATACTACTAGTCTGAACGACTTTTCATGTTGTGTTGGAAACCCTCAAACCGCGTGTTGACTTGAAATCAAATTTTTTTGTAAAATCAGTATATTTCGAAACCAGATGGGATGTAATAATAATTTTTAGGTTAAATAAGTTGAGGTATAACTTGAGTATCTCCTCAAGAACTTCCCTGTTTATTTTCAAACAATTACAAAAGAAAAAGTTAATTTCTCCATTCCAAAATACAGGATAGTTTGAACCGTGTTCTGCCAACCATTAATTAATAGAGTACCAGCATGTCAGTAATGTTTTATTTATTGACTAATTTATTACAATTCCAATAGACTATTTTATACCAATTTGTGGGTCTTACCTTGTCCGCTTAAACAGTTTATTCGTTTTGAAAAACCACAGACATGTAATATTGGCATAATTACTGTAGTTTATATCATTTATCTTTGTTTATCTGGAACAATAAACTCAACCCCAGTGAGATGGCTTCCTACTTTCAGTAATATTGCTTCACCAGATCTACACCAAACAGCACAATTAGTGAAAGAGTACCAGAAAAGTGTAGCCAACGTACAATTATCAATCCATCAAGATATACCGCACATCACGACAGAGTAAAATCTACTGAGTCTCTCGGTCACTTTGCAGTACAGACTCTTGTTACAACAGTGTTGCAAGACATATATTTCAATTAATATTTTTTTTCTTCTAGATAAATAGAGTTATCATTGAATGAAATTTGTACTTCAACCACTGCGCTCCCTAATACAGAGCAATACCAAGATCTAAGATCATTGTGCCCGTTAGATGCATGGGCACAGATGGAAAAGTGTTGCCTAAGCGATGCGCAGAGAGCTGGCGAACTCTGGGAGATTATAGCCTTGGCCCCATATGTGCGTCGTAGCTTAACTGACAGCATTTCGTTCCGACTCGTAGAAATAAAATGAATAAAAAAAGACTCAGAAGAGGATTCAGATATTTTAATAAAAGTGTAAGGGAAACGACAAGAGGAACGACTTCGACCGTGGATTATATCTCTTCATCAAATAAATCTCACTGACCCCAATCAAGAAAATTCCGTTGCTATGAGAGGATTCGATGTCGGCTTGATGCAAGAGTCACAGGTATACCAATAGCAAACGAAAAGTTCCATTGAGTGTTGTAAGAGAGCTTATATATCTAGGGCCTGTATAATAGTTAGGGCAGTAAAAAGTCAATTAGATGGACCATCATGAGAGAAGAAAACAAGTTTTTAGGTCCTAACGTTACAATTTCAAGCAGCCCCGGTGCTAGGGTATAAGGTGTTCGCCTGCAAAACTAGCATACACGCCTTTGTTTTTTTTTAATCTTTTGGCAATCGTTTTACTAAACACATAAAATACTAAATTGACAAAGCTCTTAAGAAACTAAATTTATTATAAAATGTTTATTTTACTACAAATAATTCATTTACGCTTGTTACTGCTGACACAAAACCTTTAAACAATCTCAAAGAAATTGAAAGAAAATAAGCAAAGCCTTTCAAATAAGTGTAAACTTGTTTATTTTTAAAACATAATATATTTACGAATATATTCTATTACTAAACGGTAGGAATTCTGTGCACTGGATATTTTTGTATATTCTACGTTTATGGATTGCAAAAATAACAAACATAGATTTAGCGTATTGTGACTGAAATTAAAACCACATTTAAAAATTAGTTTTTTGTCTAACACTAGCAGAAAAAAAAGTCCATTTTGGAGCGTCCCCAGATAGGGTCTTCCGCCTACAGTATATCCTTTGAGGCCCGTTATCGCCGGCCCTGCCTCTAAGAGATAATAAAGATGATTTACTTACTCTATCATTTGGTTGTGAAAACAATTTGGTGCTATCTAAGATTCCCGATTAGACTACTTATTATAAAGGACAGTTATATTTATATAATTTTATAGAAGTTTTGGATTCTTTGTAATCTAAATTAATATAGGATAATGTTTTTATTTATACCTGGTTGGAGTCACAAAGTTCAAAATCTCATATAAAATTTTGTCTGTGGTCTATATTACCTTAACAAAACTTACTATAACCGAAAATTTAAAATACAGAACATCGATTAATATTCGACCGGTATGCCGCTAAAATAATTTGATTATAATTGGTCATTATAATTTAATTGACGTCTAACAACAAATAAAAAAAGTGCAACTCATATTCCCCGTTACTGGCCACTCGTTTACACGTCCTAATAGAATATTTGGTTATATAATAGGAAACTCCAAATTCCAAACAAAAAAAAAATGGATACTATAATAGACGTAAGATTATTTTGGAACGTCAAAATTGCCAAATGTTAAAAATATAATACCGTTATTGCAATGAAGAATAAAATAGAACACATTTGTTATTACGCATTTTGTTTATATGATATCTCTTAATGTATATATATATATATATATATATATGTATATATATATATATATATATATATATATATATATATATATATATATATATATATATATATATCTAAATATGCATATATACTAGTAAATTTCTCGTTTAATTAAAGTGAAAGTTAAACATAACATAAATCATCTCTTATTTTCTATTTACATATACATACAGCTGATATTTTCCGTATCAGCTTCATGTAGCCATTGCCTGTTTGACTTTGATTTAATTTAATTCTGACTTAGATTTAAATTACATTGTTAACCAAATAATAACTCTCGATGTTTCTCCCATCTTTCCACCCTCTATTTTAATTCCATTTGCAATTTCTCAACGAGAGAAATGGAATAGTCTTTGTTTTGTTCTTATCCTACTTCATGAATTGTCCAAATGGATAACAAAGAGCGTAGTGGTAGCGCGGTGTGTCAAGCAAGGAACAACGAGGTCCTTAGAGAGTCCTAGCAGTCCTCAGTTATCCTGCTTCGTGGATTAATTTCACCTCAAGCTAAAATATTACTGACACGCGTATTTCTCCTACATTGTTGCCATGTGGTATATATATATATATATATATATATATATATATATATATATATATATATATATAATATTACATTTACATAAAAATGATTTGATCAAAAACGGTAAAAAGTTATAATGAGAAGCCTTTAAAACTTTTCTTCAAAATACCGAAAGGCTTAATACAGTTACACAGGGAAGTAAAGTGTTTAGTTGATGCAAATAACTAAATGAAAAAAAAAAAGATCCAATAATTTGCCACTTGTATCATTCATGTAACTGTCAAAGTATAAATACACTTTTCAAAGTTCTCTGTAACAGAATAATACGTTTTTAGTGTTTTTCTGTAATCAAAACAGTAGAGGTAGTGAATTATTTAAACGAATATGACTCATGCAATCAGACACAAAATGAATTAGTATCAGTGTCACTGGATGATGATGTGAAACAGCTGAAGTATTCTGTTAGTTTTGTGTTAAAGTCCTATCTTCTCGGGTGTATCAGTTACAATTTTGTTTCTGCTTTTTCCTTCCATTTTGTGATTTTTCGGGGTTCTTCTTTGGGATAACCAAACAACTGTTCTTGACTTCTGAGGAACTGACGTTTCTCGATAGTTTCGAAAATTTCTCCATCGTAATAAAAACCAGGCTCTATATTTGTAAAATTTTTACTTTCCTATCGGATACGTTACTTATCAAAAAGTCACTTTCATCAAAAACGTATTGATTAAAAAACACTATTTCGCATTTCTTTAAACCTGCCTTTATTTTACTGGGGGTCATAAATTTATCAAACGCAGATCTGACACATTCTGCGATTTGAAAAATTGTTATTAGCTTTCTTGGATTTCTCATTATCCATGAGTATTTATGTCACTGTTATAGCATGCAATAGAGGATAAACAAGCATCAACTAGCTGCATTTTGTAGGAACAATGTGGCGGTAAAGAGAGCATGGTACTTCGTCGTCTTTTGTTAAATTTAATGTCTCCATGGAGAAGTGGCTTTCATGATTATCCAAGATCAGTAATGTTGGATTTATCTTGAAACTGTCAGAGTGTTGTAAAAAATGCCGCATATTAGCTACAAATAGTTTAGAGTTCATCCATCCTGAGAGATTTGCCAGTCCCTCAAGCAATGTAGCAGCAAATGCTTAGTTTAAGATGTGATACTTGGAATTAAGTCTTGGGAAGATCATGACAGGGGGCAGTGTAATTCCTGAAAGATTAGGGAAAAAGTTAAGTATTGTAGCAAGTCATAATTTTGTAAAATTAACATACCCGTTGAACCGAAAATGCATCACGTTGTAACCAATATAGCTCGTTCATCGTTTTAAAAAGACGAATCAAGACCGTATTCAGGTCAAACAAATGGCGAAAATTTAAATTAAAAATAGAATCTGACATTCTGATATCTGATCTATGTTTATTATAGTTTTAGTCTATACGCCAGAGTTGGGGAAGGAGGGGGGTGACGTTGAGTATGCACTTTTATGTTCACTTGGTATCTTAACGTTTTTTATGTTTTTTTGGTGCGTACAATCGATTTTTTAAGGATGCCAGGCTAAAAACTCATCAGATAATTTGTTAATAACAATTAAATTATTCAAATAATTGTATATTATAAACAACTGCCTAGGGTAATTGCGGGATGGATTGAGTAGCTCTGCGGCTACCAGATAGTCCCGGATAAAATGTGGAGGGTGATTGGCAAGGCTACTAACCTACCAATCGTAAAAACAAGTACTGCTCAAAGAAACAATGTATAGCGTCGGGACCGGATTGATACTATAAAGATGACTACATCAAGAAATAAGGACAAGCGAAAAACATCCAAGGCCTAGATGAGAAATACTACTTGGAATAGTAGATTACTGAACTGAAGGGACCAAGAAATAACCCAAGTGCTGAAAGAGAAAGAAATAGACATTTGTGCTCTACACAAAATAAAAAAGAAAGGAAAAGGATAATCAAAATAAGGTGAATACATACTAATGTACAGTGGAGTAGCAAAAGAAAACAGAGCCAAAGAAGGTGTAGCCTTACTAATATACCAAACGTTCCAAAATCACATTAAAGAGTGTCAATACATATCAGAAAGAATAGCAACAGCAAAGATAAGAATGGAGAAGAAAGACCTGAACATCATCGGAGTATACGGCCCAGCAAATAACAAGCCTCCAACAACAAGGGAAGCGTTTTACGACCAAGTATAACAAGTAGTAGATCAAGTCAGAGGAAAGATAATAATATTGGGGGATTTTAACGCTTGAATAGGCAACCAAATAAATACCCGGCATCAAACAAAAACATGAGAATGTTAAAACGGAAATGGAGAACTGATGATCAACTTCTGCACAAATAACGAACTAAGAATAAACACATTTTTTGAGCACAAAGACCAACACAAATATACATTTAATAACACCCGTGAAATCTAATAATCCTGAAATACTTCCCACCCAAGAGAGCGGCTCCAACACAAACAAAAATCAAAGTCGAAGGACTAAATACGAAATCGACGGAAGGAAAAGAATATCAGAGGAGATCGCTGGGAATGAAATATTAGAAAACGATAATATCGAGGAAAGCTGGGCAAAACTAAAAAATAATATAATTAACGAAGCAACAGAATCACTTGGAGAGCGGAAAGTAACGAACACTAACATATCAAAAAAGAAAACAACATGGTTTAGAGAGGAACTGAAGACAAAATGTGAAGAAAAGAAGAAAGCCTTTATACAATACAGAACACAACAAACACAACAGGTATACAACCACTATAAATGAATCAGAAATGAAACGAATACTTTAACTAGACAAACCAAAAAGGAACACTGGCAGAGTTTCTCAAAACGAGATGGAACACGATTTCTACGGAACACAAAAAGAAATATGAAGAATAATCAAAGGACAAAGAAAATAAATTAACGGACTAATAAAAACGAAAAAAATTCAGAAGGAAACGTGGGTAGACTACTTTCGATCCCTGTTTGCTAAAGGTAACGTTGATGAACCACCAACACCAGAGGTGACGACAAACGAAGAAATAAATATTGAGGAGGAAGAGGTAAAGGAAGCATTAAGGAAATTAAAAAATAGAAAATCACCAGAAGAGACAGAATACCGAACGAACTCCTAAAGTACGGAGGACCAGATCTGACCAAATAACTATTAAAACTAATTCAAAAAATAATAGAACAAAATAGAATTCCTCAAGAATAGAGATCAAACATCCTAACACCTCTCTTCAAAAAAGAAGACAAATGAGGAATTAATTTATTAAACACAACACTCAAATTTATAACCAAAGTGATAACAAATAAATTGAATGAAATTATGAATGAACACTAGCAGAAGAACAACAAGGTTTTAGATCGGGAAAATCAAATTTTGTTTAAAAAATTCTTTTTTATTTAGTAATAAAAAAAAAGAAGATTTATTCATCATTGATATATGTGTAAATAATGTAACAAGTATATGGAAAATAAATTAAAATGTGATATTTTATGGATAAACTATAAACAAATAATATAATTATAAATTTTGCTTAGATTTTGAATTTCTGATCTTTTGTTTAAATAATTATCACTTTTGATAATACAAACCATTTATAAAAGACTCCTTTCGAATTTATTACTTTCATTACATAAAATTTTAATGTTATCAAAATCCATAATATGGTTTTTGTCAACCATCTTGTGCTTTAGTAGAGCATGTAATCGACAAAGACCATATTATGGATTTTGGTAACATTAAAATTTTTTGTAATGAAAGTAATAAATTCAAAAAGACTTTTTTAGAATGGTTTTTATTAGCAACAGAAGATCAGAAATTCAAAATCTAAGCAAAATTTATAATTATATTATTTCTCTATAGTTTATTCATTAAAATATCACATTTTAATTTAATCTTTGATATACTTGTTACATTCATTAGACAAATATCAATGATGAATAAATCTTCTTTTTTTATTACTAAATAAAAAAGAATTTTTTAAACAAAATTTTATTTTTTGGCAATATAATTGTCAAAAATGAAAATTTTAAGTTGGCATTCATTCATTTAAAGCTATCACGCATATAAATTCTAATAACATTCCTAACTCTGATATCCTAAGTTAGTCACTAACCTCCCTTCAAAACCCTTAAATAGATCTATGCTAAAGGTTCCCTTGAGAAACTGATAAAACTGAAACTCATGAAGCCTCAAGAAAATTCTAGGAGTATCAAATTTATATGGATTTCATTCCACATTCAGATCCAAATTGCTAAATGTGCCGATATAGAAAAAGTCGAGTAACGAAATACTGCGAGTGATATAAATGCTTCTATAAAAAATCGAGTTTTGTGCAAGTGGAAAAACGAATGGCAATCTTCTCAAACATCACTGAAGCAAATTAAAAATGACGTTACAGCTTGGGAACCCTTAACCAGGAACAGAAGAGAACAATTGGTAATAACGAGATTACGAATTGGACACACGAGACTTACTCACTCATATTTATTGTCCAAAAGTGATCCACCTATTTCTGAAACATGTAATGTACAAGTAACCGTTAACCATTTATTAATTGAATGCCATAGATTTGTCAATTTTCGTGTTACATTTAACATACTGTTATATTTATATAGTTCTAATTTATTTGTCTTTATTCTAATTTATTGTCTATATTCTAATTTATTAAAACTCACGATCACTAATTACTAATTTATTAAATAGCTGTACAAATGTATTTATGTCACGTTTCGTTACAAGTAAACCGCGTTTCCCGATCTTCTTATGACTGACTGCCAAATAAAAAATCTTTCATTTATATACACAACTGTTGTCATCTAGAAAATTCGGCGAACTTCTTGAATATTCTCGTATTTTGGTGAAGGCGCTCGACTCGTTTTTCAACTGTTCGAAAAGCCTCGAGACGTGTATTACTCATAAAATTAGGGTCTAAAAGTTTCTGTAAACAACTTCGAATTTACTGGAACAGAAAACAGAATTAGTCATAATATATTGATAGTTATAAACGCCATAATTATCGTAACATTGCCCCCCTCTTAAAAGATGGTTCCTCCTGGAACCTTGTCGGGACTGGAACTGAAACGGTATGCTGGTATCGGCAACTGGACCCTCTTTTACAACTTCCAGTTTTAGGGAAGGACGGGACGGTTTTCTCTCCGCACCAGTAACTATGCGGATTGCAATAGACTAACACCTGGACTTCGGTGTCTCTAAAGGTCTCCTCCACCATACTTCGAATAACCCTCCAATCTAATTGGTGGCACTCTAACTTTGGCATGGCTAACTTTTGCACGTCGGACTCTAGTACGTGCTCTCTCAACTGAAGTAAGGCTTCCCATACATCTCGGTAGGTAGGTTGGTCACGGGCAGTGTCTTTTGTTACCAGGTAGAAAAGGTAACGTGATGCATCTTGGAGCTTCAAGGTTTTACCGGGAGCTGGCACTTGGCATTGAAGTTCTGCAACTCGACCAAATTTCCTTCGAAAGACGGATGCCAACCCTGGTGCGTCTTTGATACTGGCCGGGATGGTAAGGGCCAGTGAGTAGTCATCGGGAAGCGCGAGTAGATCCTGCCTTTCTTCAGTGGTAACACCATGTCTTGCTTTACCGGTACCTCCATAAGCACCCATGAATTCCTCAAACGTGAGGTCAGACACATCTTGGACTTGGTTTACTTCTACTTCTTCATCTACGTCGTGGTCACCCTCGAAAGACGCCAGCCGGTTATGGTGTACTATCATCGGCTTTCCTCTCGGAATCTTGCTTATTCGGTAAATAACATCATTGATTTTCTCCATAATGAGATATGGACCTTCCCAAAACTGTTGCAACTTGGGAGAACAACCTTTTCACTTTTTGGGGTTATAAAGCCAGACTTTGTCGTTCTTCTTAAAACTGGAAGTTGTAAAAGAGGGTCCAGTTGCCGATATCAGCATACCGTTTCAGTTCCAGTCCCGACAAGGTTCCAGGAGGAACCATCTTTTAAGAGGGGGGCAATGTTACGATAATTATGGCGTTTATAACTATCAATATATTATGACTAATTCTGTTTTCTGTTATGATTCCACGGCCAACTTCGTCGTCATGATTCCAAGGCTCCATCATAACAGGTGTTCCTTCGTCCACAATTCCCTGTAGCCGCGCTACTATTATCGTTTCTCTTCTCGCAGACACGACTGTATCTTCTTTAACGGCTGCTTGCATAGTGTTGTCATCATGTGGATGGAGAAATACCTCCTCGTTACCAACTTTGATTACCTTATTCTTAAAATCCAATTGGAATCCATGCGTATTCATTACGTCCATTCCTAATATAACATCCTCTTCGATGTCAGCAACTATAACAGTATGGACGAACTTTGCTGCTCCAATTCCTAATTGTACCTGGATTTCTCCATGAATGTTGGCATTTTCACCTGTGGCGGTCCGCAGTCGCAACCTCGTTGGTAACAGTTTCTTACGGCTGTTTATAACTGTCGGGCGAATAATGGTTCTTGACGCTCCGGTATCCACCAACAACGTATGCTTTTTACCATTTATTTCTCCATCTACATATACACTATCTTCACGACATTTCAAAGAAGCTATTAGTATGAGAGGGTCTTTGGAAAAGTTCTGGGTCGAAGCTGCCCCCCTAAGGCCGACCCGTTCTAGTTTTCCTGATGGTGAGTTTCTTGATTTGTGTCGTACCTAGGATGCTTACATGAACTTCGTACGTGTCCTATTTCGCCACAATTCCAGCATCTTATGGTCTTCGTTTTCTTGTATGTCATGCTTTTCATCATATTAACGAGCTGGTCAAGTTTATCTTCATCTTCTTCCTCTTTTACAGTCCTAACTTTACTGTAACCGCCAGAGGCCTGCGTAGCTGACTCGTATTCGAGGGCGGCGGATAAGACATCAACCAGCGTCTTGTGACGAGCTAATCGTAGTGTTCTCTGCATTTCATGATCACGAAGACCATCAATAAACGTTTGAACGGCCAACTTTTCCATCATGTCTTCGGGAGCTGTTGGATAAGCGTATCGCACTAATCTGGCAATATCTACTTCATATTCTTGAAGAGCCTCATCTTTCTTTTGTCTTCGATTTTTGAGCTGCGACTGATATACATGCTCCAAATGTTCGTGGCCATATCGCATATTTAACCTCTTTTTCAGTTGTTCGAAATCATCCGTCTCCTCTACGGCTATGGTCTCGAGCACATCTAAGGCATCTCCTCGAAGAGCTATAGTCAGGTTTACAGCCTTTTCTTTTTCTGACCATCCATTCGCTCTTGCAGCTGATTCGAACTGTTTCATGTAGTTGTTCCATGACGATTTTCCGTCGAAAGTTGGAACTTTGACATGAACATAACCTCCGCTTCCTTCAAATTTCGGCCGTGTTTCCAACTTACATTTCGTCTCGTCTTCTTTTATCTCTACCGGATCTAAAGCTACCGTATTAATTGGTGGTAGCACTCTCGTGTTAGTTATCATGGTCTCTAACTGTTTGATTTTCTCTTCAACTTTATCAAATGTTTTAGAGACTTCTTCAAACTTCTCACTATTCTGAATACATACTTCGTCGAATCTTCTAGACATATTTTCAATTTTCTCGTCATTTTGTCTAGCTACTTCTTTAATAATTTGAGATGTTTCATCGAATCTTTTATAAACATCATCATTTTTTCTAGAACTCTCTTCGATCATTTGTGAGACATTCTCAAATTTTCCATCGATTATTTTAGTTAAAACAGCTTCTTCTGCTGACTGGAACTGGAATGTCTCTGGGTCGTCTCCATTCTTGTTGAGAACAGTCTTCAGTCGTTCTTGGAGGATTTTCTTGGACCCGCTGCAGTCTTCATCGCGTTCTTCTAGTTGCTCACGCAACTGTTTCACTGAAAGTTCTACTAGCAGCATCTTTGGTCAGGCACACACGTACTTTTTAAATGTTCTTTCGTACAACGATCACTACTGAACTACGCGGATGTTCCCGACGAACAATACCTTTCAAAAGTTCAAAAGTCTTTTTCAAAAATCAAATTAAATTTATCTACAATCCCACTTCTGCACCACTGTTATATTTATATAGTTCTAATTTATTTGTCTTTATTCTAATTTATTGTCTATATTCTAATTTATTAAAACTCACGATCACTAATTACTAATTTATTAAATAGCTGTACAAATGTATTTATGTCACGTTTCGTTACAAGTAAACCGCGTTTCCCGATCTTCTTATGACTGACTGCCAAATAAAAAATCTTTCATTTATATACACAACTGTTGTCATCTAGAAAATTCGGCGAACTTCTTGAATAATCTCGTATTTTGGTGAAGGCGCTCGACTCGTTTTTCAACTGTTCGAAAAGCCACGAGACGTGTATTACTCATAAAATTAGGGTCTAAAGGTTTCTGTAAACAACTTCGAATTTACTGGAACAGAAAACAGAATTAGTCATAATATATTGATAGTTATAAACGCCATAATTATCGTAACAATACCTAACAGTTTAGGTAATTTATTAGGCACTAATTTTTTAGCTAGTAATATTGTAAATTTCTTAAAATCTATAGGAATATTTTATAAACTCTAATTTTGTAATTCTGTAGCCGCCGCTAATAACCATTATGGTGAAGCGGCTGTAATTTCTAAATAAAAAAAAGATGTCTTTAATATTTGATATTTGTATTTTACAATAATTACTAAATTTTAACTAATTTAAAAACGTATACAAAACTCATTAAATACAAGGTATTGGTGCATATAGCAATATATTCATAGAGAAATTTTTATATAAGAGATTAATACGATCTGCTTTGTGTTGTGCAGATATGCAATAATTTCAAATTTGACATCTATAATATTGTTTATATGATTTCACTACACTGATTTCATCAAATATATTTGAAATGAATATATTTTAATAGCAATTTTAATTTGTTTTAGATTCATAACTTTTAATTTTGATTACAAATGATGCGATTGTAGCCAATTTCATTGGATTTATTGGCTTTGTGATACTCTGACCGGCAAAAAAAGTGGCCACCCAATAAATTTCCGTAAATAAAAATTCAGTGGAAGTTTTATGCACTGATTCATACTGTATACTCGACATCTTTCATTTTTAAAACAAAGAATGGCCTTTACTTCTCGATTCCTTAGCATAATTTATTTAATTAGAACGCTACAAAAGAAAATAGTGGAATATCGAAATATCGAAGCAAATTACAAACAATATAAATTACCAGTAAACTTGAACAAAATATCGGGTATATGTCATAAAACATCAATAACCGTTTGCCTATTTTTTGGAAGGGAAAAGAACAAAATTTGAATAAAAACTTGAGGAATACGTTCATATTCTTCACGAAGCATGTTTTGAGGTAATGCATTACTTTCTGGCTGACCTGGTTGACTTCCTACCCTACAATAAAGCATACCGGTGAACATTCAATATGCTATTGATAAAAATGAGTTCAGTTTGAGCTTCAATTGAGATTGCCCCCGCCAAAATTTCTTCTCTGGGTCATACAAGCTTGGGCACATCTTTCATTTCTCCGTCTCCAAACCCTCTCTCGGCCATCACTAGGGCCAATTGGGCTCAAATCTTGTATATCTCAGTGTCTATTTTGTCGAGCAGAAATGAATCGATTTTTACAGTTTCTTGGTTGTAATTTGGAAACAAAAGCCGGCTTTCTTGCCATTATTCCTTTTTCACTAAGGTGTCTTATAACCGTTTTCTCACTTACATTTACATTTCGAACTTTCTGAAGAGGTTTCTTGCAGCAATTTCAGTAGAATGGCGATTTCTTTAAAGATTTACCACAATAAAACGATCACCACTTTGCGAGGTAACTCTTCTACGACCGGAACCAGGTCGACGTGAGTATGTACCAGTCTCTATAAAGCGATGGAAAGTTCTCCGTACTGTAGTTCTCGGAATACCTCAAGTTTCGGATACATAAACTTGACTTCTTCCGTCTTGTAGAAATGCAATATTTCGAGCAACATCTACTAGATCAGGGCTTCCCAAACTTATTTGTACTGTGACGCCCTTGGGACTTTGCTATTTTTTTGCGACGCCCCCTCAACCCAACCCCCAATAATACTTACCAATTTTAGTACTAGCCTAGTAAGAGGTTATAGTTACAATAAAAACACTATTTGAACATTTATATTGTTTGTTAGAAATTAAGAACGAAATAAAAACATAGGCACAAAAATGAAAAGGGATATATATTTATGTAACTGGCTGGTTAATGTGAGGGATGTGTTGGAAATTGCCACTATCACTTCTTTTTTTAAGTTTATGTTTGACCTGTACTTGTTTTTAATTATTACAACTGCAGAAAAGCCCGTTTCGTACAAGTACGGAATCGCAAATGATAATAAAACTTTTAATCAAGCAATGCTGATGGCATGATATTCATGAGAAAGTGGGCTCCAAAATTTAAACAGTTTATCCTTGTCTTATATAAGCTTTAGGTTGGAATCACAAAACAATTCTGTCAGTTGTTCTTCTTCCTCTGTTGAAAGTCTCGATGGCGCAGATGACAGGAAAGGGTTTCTGATCCAGTCATATTGCTCCATATCTTCGGGAAAATATTTCTCAAGTGTTCGCTCAATGATAACATGTGTTGTGTAAACATATTTTTTAAAGAGGGATCAAGGATTTCTCAAGGATAAAGGATATTTCGACTTTTCTTGTACAATATCTTATAAAGCAGGAAACAGTCAATTTCTTGATCTTATAATTTTCTCTTCCATAAGAGCAACTTCTTCTGAAACCCAGTAATTTTATCTGCCAATTGCAGGATATAAGTATTGTTTCCCTGCAAAGACTTTTAAAAATCATTTCAAAATCATTTAATTTGTTAAATATGTCACAGATACATGTTAATTTTATTATAAACTCTGAATTCATAAAGCTTTGAGCATTACCATGTGATTCTGTATGTAGATACGAGTAAAATTAATTTCTTAATTGGTATACACGTGCGAGTATGTTGCCTTTGGAGAGCCAATTGGATACCAGTTGGACATCATCATTACTATCAGTCGCCTTGTCCGGTTGAATGGCCAATAAACCTAAAAGTTTTCCCACAATTTGCTCATTATTATCTTCTGCCATGTCGTGGAAACGGCGACTAACCGTATTTTTTGAAAGAGGTACATTTTTTATTTCTTTAGCTGCCGATCCAATTATCACTGTTACCATATCGACCGCTGCAGGTAAGATCAGTTTCTAAGCGATCGTATGTGGTTTTTTACATTTGGTAACACGGTAAGCTCCCATGTAAGTGACGAACAATGCTTTGGTAGAAATTGATACTCTTGAAACCAAAGCCACGGTCTGACGTTTTAGTTCTCGCAATTTTCTCTTGGCTTAACTTGTAAATGACTATGAGTTGATTACAAATTTTGATTTAATTTATTAGGAAGCACACTTTTAGCTGCCAATACTTTGTGACAAACAACACACTGTGGAAGTTCGACATTCCCTTTAGTAACGCAGGTAAATCAAAAATTCAAATATTGGTTGACATATTTCCTATATTTCTTTTTTTTTTTACTTAAATTAACATTACTTATCTAGTCTGATTCTTCAACTCGTTTTCTATTTTTTTGAATATAAGTATCCGTTGTTGATAGCAAAAAACACTGCGTACGTAATAAAACAAAACAAGAACTTGACTAAAGAACATAATACGCGCGACAGTATTGAACACGGGGGAGTGGAGCCGATCGGCGAATGAGAATGCTGAACACTTGACTGAGACCGTATTGAACAATTTTTTGAATAGTTTCGGATAATTCAAAGTTCTATCGACTTGATGTTATATTTTTTGTTTGATTTATTTATTAATACAAATATTTTATACTCATTTAAAATCAAATAAATATATTTTCTGTATTAAAAGTCCGCGCTGAGACGCGACGCCCCAGGGCGTCGCGACGCACAGTTTGGGAAGCCCTGTACTAGATAATACCATATCTTAATTATTCATTTAAAATCCACATTTAAAAAGCTAAATGACTGTTTAGTTAAATGTTTTCAATTTAGAAGATAAACAGCGACTACAGAAAAAAAAATAACATAAACGTAAAAATGGCAAAAACAAGCAAACAATAAATATTTAAATTGAGACGCAATATGAAACAGTGGATACAACGAATGATTTTTTATATAATAAAATTAGAATCTACAAGACTTGCATACGACCGATCATGACGTATGACAGAGAAGTGCGCGAAGATACCAACAAAACGAAACAGATACTAAGGGTTGCCGAAATGAAAACCCTTAGAACAATAGTGGGCAAAACAAGAAGAGACAGGGTAAGAAATACAAACTTTAGAGAGCAGTGCAAAATTCAAGATATTGTAAGATGGGGAAGGTATCGTAAAAGGATGTGGTACAATCATGTAAGACGAATGGATGAGAATAGACTCCCAAAAATTGCCCTAGAAAACAACCCGACCGGTTCAAGACCTCCCTGAAGACCACCTAAAAGATGAAGGGATAGTTAGCAATGTATCTCCCAGGAAATTAACCAGATGCAGCTTCAGAATTAAACAGATCTCCAAGAAATAAAAGAAGAAGAAGAAGAAATTTATAGGGTGAGGACTTTTTTTGCCCTTCAGTGTATATTGGCTGTGGTTTAAAATTATTTCTTCCTGATGTTTCGCCTGAAATTGCATTAATAAATATAATAATTCTAACTTGTGATGCTTCTTAAAAATCTGCCCTAATTATAGCCTTAATGTTCTCCCAGAGATATATTGGTTGGTCATAATCGGTATTGGAGTTCCCTGTTTTGTATTTCGTAGTACTAAAATCTATATCTTGTTTAGATATAAACTCTCTTCTTTATTATTAAATTTGATAGGGTATTCTTAGATTACAGTCAATCCATGCACTTAAAATACATCTTTCCGTTATTCACTCTCGCATATATAGAAAACTTAAAGAAAATATTAGCAATGTTCAGTTTGGGTTTAGACGCGAACTGGAAACGCGAGAAGCCCTATTTTCCATACGAGTATTGATACAAAGAGCTCGAGACGTAAATTGCGAAGTCTACGCATGCTTTATAGGCTTTGAAAAAGCATTTGACAAGGTGCAACATCAAAAATTATTTCAGATACTGAAAGAATCTAGTATTGATGACAAAGATTTACGCCTAATTAAAACTTTATATTTACAGCAAAGATCAACTGCACGAGTAGACAACAAACCTCACAAGAAATCACGATAAAACGGGGAGTACGTCAGGGCTGCATTTTGTCACCGACTTTGTTCAATACTTCTCGGAAATGCAGTTCAGGGAAGCTATTGATGGTTTAAAAGAAGGTATAAAAATCAATATTGAAATCATAAACAATTTAAGATATACGGGCGATACGGTTTTAATTGCTGATAATGCAGGGGATCTACAAACATTAATAGACCGTGTAGTGGAAGCCTGTGACAGATATGGCATGAAATTAAACTGTAAGAAGACCAAAATTCTTGTAGTAAGTAAAAACTACGTAATACAGCACCAATTCACAGCTAATAATGAACCCTACAAAATAGTCGACAAAATTACATACCTTGGATGCAGCCTAAATAAGGAATGGGACCACTCACAGGAAATAAGATGTCATATAGAAAAGGCGAGAGCTGTCTTCAATCGCCTCAGGAAGATTTTGTGTAATATGCACCTGAACATTGATATAAGAACACGAGTCTTGAGATGATATGTATTTTCTACCCTTTTAAATGAAATCGAAACCTGGACCTTGACGGAGGCAACATCCAAACGATTAGAAGCATTTGAAATGTGGTTCTACCACTACATGCTCATAATTTCCTATATCCATTATGTTACAAACAACACCATGATAAAACGTAAGAATAAAGATCTGGAAATTATGCGTATCGTGAAAATCAGAAAGATGACATACTTAGGGCATGTGATGCGCAATGAGAAGTATCAACTAATTCAACCAATTTTACAAGGCAAGATAGAAGGCAAAAGTGAGCAAGAATGACTACCATACATCGATTTAGAGCAGCCGTTAACAAAGTTGTATGGACCAACGATTTTGCCAACATCCACAGAGGATAGGCACTAAAAGAAGAAGAAGTTTTTAGATTTACATAGCTGCTCTTTTATTGTAGTGTAGTCTTCTGGTGTTAGGTCAAATGAGTATTTAAATTATGTTTTGTAATTCCGAATCACAACTACAGCAGATGCAGCAAATTTCTGCAGTGGAGAATAGTTCTTTGCACTTTTTTCCCATAATATTCATGCTCGTTGGGGTTTCGTTCGACTAAAATATCCAAGAATGCAATCTGTTTATGATTCTATAATTTCATAATGAACTGAAACTTGAGGCTTAGTAAATTTGTTAAATGTTGTAAGTTTGTCAACCTCGTTATTTCAGATTCAAAAGTTTCATCCACATAACAGAACCAACAAAATGGCTTTTTCTAGTAATGAATTTTACAACTTGCAGTTCTTGCTAGTTGTGTGGCTTTTTGTTTAAATTTTAACATTTAACATAAAATTTGTAATAACTGTACTCAACTTACCAATATGCATTTGATGTCAGTGTTACATCCTTTATTTTCTCGATACTGTCTACAGAATATCTGATCTAAGCCATAAAACTGTCCAATGAGTCCAATACATACTTGATATTAAAACAGCATGTTTGTTGTAAATTTTGAACACAGTCGTGATCCTTGACTTTCACACATTTTACTTAATTTGTTACTTAATACAAGTAATGCCTCGACAACAAAAACATCTTAGCAGAAGAAGATGTAAAGTCCAACTTCGAACACAATAGAAGAACAAGAAAACATAGTGTAAACACTGACAAAAAGAGGAACTATTGACTTGGTTACTGCAAAAAGTCAGTCGCCACGAGTCACACGAACTGACAATGTAACAACAAATTTTTTTTAAACGAGACAGGTGCTCAGTAGAATATTATGACGGGTGGCTGTTTTGATGGGCAAAGAGATGACTTTAGACGGAAAACTCAGATTTAATTTAAATTCTAAATAAATAAAATAACAAAATAAAATTGTAACTGAGATAATAATATTATGTACATAATTATTTTAATGTTAATCCTAGGGGCAGCTGTATCGGCCACTCAATACCCATTGTTTAATACCTGCGAAAAATAAAATACAATTAATGTTAGAAAATCTAAACGGTAATTACGACACAGGAAGACGGAAAAGGATGGGTTGAAGGCATGGTACAATGGGTTGAAGGAATAGAGATTGAACGGGCCGATCAATACTCGGTCCCGTGAGGAGCAGGCAACGACTAATAAGTACTTGATCGCGGCAAAGATAGGTATGTCCGTCTGTCAAGACTCGGTACGAAGCTATCACTAGCTCAACACTTTAGCAGATGCGGTTGGCCTTCAGACAATACCTTAGGTCTAGTGAAGTTGTTATCAGAGCAATACTCTGACGGAAATCTGGAAAGCTTGCCACCAGTCAATACCCAGAGGTCCGGTGGAGTTCCTACTAGATCAGCACTCTTGCGGAACCCGACTCTCTCTTATGACGTACGCAGTTTTATATCGTCGTAGGACTTCCATCTCCTCTTCCAACTTTGATGGGAGTACATGTGTATAGTGTCTACGGATGATCAGAGAAGCTATCCAAATACAAAAAAACAATCAATCAAATAATCAACAGTAAGCATTAGTATCTGGCTCTAAACAAGATGCACATCTCAGCGTTAGAAAATACGAAATCCTAAACATACTTTGATCTCAAATATCAATTTCGATCCACTGACAGAGTCCAAGAGTGTCAAATGCTAAAAATGGTGCAGTTGAAGATCAATTTTTACGATCAAATAATCCCAGATACGGTATATAAACCCCAAAAATAATGTATTATTACGAAACACCAACCACGAAATCTTATACTTCTTAACAATAAAGAATGTTACAAAGTTATTTAATGCTGTAGTTCTGAAAATTATTTATATATCAATTGATAGATTTAAGAATTATAAAATTGAAAAAAAGTGCCAACCTAACCAAAATGAAAAAGGTTATGTATTTGTATACAGTGTTCTATACCATCGACTTGTTGACTCGAATCGTTGACTCTGAATGAAGCGGAAGCAAGAAGTCCTTTAAAAAGTGGATGTATAATGCTATGAGTACTTAATTTTTGTAAATGAAGAAAAAAGGCAATAAAAGAAACAAAATAGAACAAAAATCACGGACCTATAATTCATTGAGAAAAATACCGAATCTGGCGAATTTTAATTCAGGACAAAATAGAAGGCGAAGAAAGAACCAAATATCTCAGCTGTAAAATCAAAGAGAATAGAATGTTGCAACTTGGGACAATCTTTTAGAGCAGTTATTTCGAAAGGAAGAGTTGTCGTGATAGTTCCCAATCTCCGTAACGGAGATATTTGAGAAACTGGGAACTCGAGAACAGAAATAGAAATGGATTACTGAAGAAATCTGGGTACGTGTTAAAACATAAGAAAATCCCCAAAAAGATCACAATATTAATAAAAGTAGCGAAGAAAAGTTGGATAGAGTAACAGTGTCAGTGAAGAGCTACAAAATAAATATGATCGAGAAATTAAAAAAAGTACAAGTAGCTAGAAAGCAAAGACATCAGTTAAGTATCTTAACTATGGATGATAATAAACGAACAATAGACTCCGACCACGTAAGAGCAATATAAAATAAGTATATGCAATACTTATTTAACGATAACAAAGTGAACACCAGGCGATAGAAAATGTTTTATAAGAGGTAAAGCACGAAATAAACTCATATCAAAAACTTATAAACCCTTTGTTGAAGATAAAATATATATTTAGATACTTAAATAGTAGGCGATGACATTCTTAGGTTCTTAACATTCTTAACACATTCGCTGCTGACTTTTTTCGAGAGGTGTTACCCAGGAGCGGTAATAATTTTTTTCTAAAATATCGTTGTAATTGGTATTAGAATATATAATAATATAAAATTAATTAATAAAGTGTATATTAATTTATAAAATGTGATTTGAATTTTTGACTCCAATGACTCCTTTGGCCGTAATTATAATTATAACGTTTTCCATCATTAAGTAATTTCATTAATTCTATTTATAAGTGTTTTGTAGAGAGAGCAATGCCAAGAAAACGCAAAGGGGCTGATTTGAGCCGTAATACAAGTAGGTCCAGAAGTATGAGAGATAAAAGATCACAAAGAACTGAAGAACAAGTCCACCAACAAAATGCTGATGCACGTGTGACCATTCAGCAATTGCGTCAAGAACAATCAGAAGATACACGAGCTGAGCGCAATAAAGTTATACGGTTAGAACAACGACAATCACGCCGTTTTACGGTTAATAGACGCAGAACAAATGACCAACAACGCCAACAGGTACATCGTGCGTTTACATCTGATTCATTTTTGCGTCTAGCCTTCCAGTACTAGCCTTCCAGTTGAAGCCCGATATTCAATATTATGCTCATTCAAAAGTGGTAATTGGTGGTGTGGATAAGGAATGTCCGCATTGTCATGCGTCAGGAAAAGTGCAACTACCTGAAATTGAAACACCATCTAAACCATTGAATGGTTTACTTATCGGCACGGATCCAGATTCTAACGTATTCCTGAAGTCAATTCGAACATTCAATTGCTGCTTTCAAATGACATTGTTTGGAGCAACAGAAATAGTTCGAAATACTAATGCTAATGGTCAACAATACAATTCTACATTCAAAATCAGAGGCCAAGTTTATCATAAAATGGGCTCATTGCTGCCAATGCCAAACGAACCACATAAATTTTTACAAATCTACTTTATGGGCGGCGAGGATTCCGAAAGCGCACTTGCTAATCACGTGAATGCACGTTGTGACTATAATAACCTTGATTCATTTTTTGCCAGGCGCATCGTCAGTGACTTCGACGCTCTATTAAACGAGCACAATGACTTGTTGAAAATATTCAAATCACACATGCACAAATTACAAAGCGATAATCACGCTATTGTCATTAACTCTGATAAAACACCAGCTGGAGAACATATTCGTAGATTCAATCCACCTGTTGTTGAAGACGTTGCTGGAATCATGGTTGGCGATTGTACAGGTACACAAGAAATTGTGATTCGTAGAAGTAATAATAATCTTCAGTTCATTGCTGATACACATCGTTCATATGATTCTCTCCAATATACGCTAATATTCTGGAAGAGGCAAGAGGGATATTGCATAAACATAAAACAACGAGATCCCGTATCAGGTACTTCTTTTATCATTAACAATTTAACAAAACAATTAAATTATTGAACGGAATTAATTTAAATTAATAATCATAAATATATTATTACAGGAGCTGAAACAAACAAGAACGTTAGCTCGAAAGACAATTATGCGTACCGATTAATGATTCGGCGCGGCCTGGACAACGTCATTCTACGATGTCGTGAGCTTTGTCAACAATTGATTTTCGATATGTACGCGAAGATAGAGGGCGAACAACTACGATACTTACGATATAATCACCTCAAGCTGCCTGCGGAAGAGTACGTTCACTTATGAGATGCTATTAACAACTCCGACGTGGCCGAAATTGATAACTCTGTCATTTTACCATCATCGTATATAGGCAGTCCACGTCATATGTAAAAATATATACAGGATGCTATGGCTTACGTGCGCGAATATGGACGACCGTGTTTATTTATCACGTTTACATGTAATCCAAAATGGCCAGAGATTACATCTTTGCCATTGCCTGGCCAAAATGCAATACATCGTCATGACACTACAGCACGTGTATTCAGACAAAAGTTGAAGTCTCCAATAAGTTACATTACTAAATTACATGTATTCAGTCCTACACGTTGCTGGCTGTATTCAGTTGAACGGCAAAAGAAGGGATTACCTCATGCGCACATTTTGGTTTGATTAACCGACAAAATCCGTCCTGAAGAAATCGATAGTATCATTTCTGCGGAAATTCCAGATCCGTTTATTGAGCAAGTGCTGTTTGATACTGTTACAGCAAACATGATCCATGGTCCATGTGGTACTCTTCATCGTTCATTGCCTTGCATGGCAGATGAACAATGTACTAAAAATTTTTAAAAAAGATTGATTTTGTTTGTTAGGGTTACTATCGTAATTAATATGTGATATGTAATTTTAAGTAATAAACTATAATAACTTGAAAATAATATTGTTTTTCATTTGTTATTTTTATATTCCCTTATCGTTCATAGCGCTCCTCGCCCATTTCACGCATATATCACATACTTACACACTTATAATAAGTAAGGAACTTTTTGTCTAGACTACAATTTATCTAGAAACTAGAAATAATTTATAAGGCAAAACAGCGTTTGCCGGGTCAGCTAATATAATTCTAAAATTTAAAATATAATGATAATTACATTTTCCTGATTATTACACCATGTTGACGCCTATGAAAGATCGAACAGTTCCGTATAGGTTTCGTATTATTAGCTGTGCTAGGAAAATTTGAACTCTAAGGTTGATGTTCTGGAAATTATAAACGCAAGTGACGTCACTTTGTATAAATCGTGACGTGCAAGTGTTTTACTTTGAAAAATGGAATACATTATACATTTTAAAGTAGACAACTTTAAAATGATATTGCTAATCTTGTTGAGTTGCGTTCCTGGGACGACTTTACTTGTAAGATAGTTCATTCGATTACATGAAACCAACTTTAACTTGAGAATATCTGTCAGAAAAATCATGGAATGAAATTCGTCTTTAAAAAGACAAACACATGCCATGATGACAGTAAAATTCTCCTGTTAGTGATTCAATAGTAAATTATGAGAGAAAAACCAGGAAAAAACCTTATAATATTATCCCGACATGGTAAGCATTTGGTCCTACATTTAGTTTACTTTCAATAAACAAAAAATTCTGATTTTATATGTTTGTTATTTAAGAAACATAATTGATGTATCCTCGATATGTTACTGACTTACTAATACTGGTATTTTCCTTTTAATTATCTGGGACATATAGTAAGAAGAAGTCGATATAATATTTAACAACTGATCCTTAAAGGCAAAATAGAGGGCCGTAGAGGTGTAGGAAGAAAACAAGTTTCTTGGTTAAAAAATATTCGTGAATGGACTCAGATACCAAATGCAGGACAATTATTCCATATTGCAGAAGATCTAGAACCCTTCGCAATGGTGATCGCCAACGTCGGATAATTCTGATATGGCACGCGAAGAAGAATAAGAAGAGCCGCTTCTTTAATTTTTCTCTTTTTTTTATTTATTGAATTATAGTCGTCCCAGGCACGCAACTGAACAATACTGGCAATATCATTTTAAAGTCGTCTACTTTAAAATGTATAATGTATGTCTGAATTGTCAATATAAATAAGTCAGATAAAATTAAATTATTAGAAGAATTTTTCACCAGGCAACAAAAAAACAAAATTTGTTTAATTTACTAATGTTTGTATTTTGAGAACGATTTCCGAAGTGGAAATTGAAACGTCAATAAGCTTACTTTAACCTTTCATTGTAGCTTATTTCTATTTAAATAGTAATTACTTTAAAATGCCACAAGAAAATAGCTTCAGAACAATATTAAGCGATATGATATGGAATGCAATTTTAGATTCCCCATGTCGATTTATTTCATCGGCTGTTTGCTTTGTATATCGTAGAAGGCACAACTTTGGGATCTGAGAATCTGAATTTTGGTTTAGAACATGTAGTAGAAATTTTTATTTTTTGTTTTATATTGCAAAAAGTTTAACCAAAACAATATGCATTTCCAAAATTTAAGCTATTTTAATATGACGATATATTTTAAAACTAATAAACCGCTATAACTATTGTTCACACCCAACACAGCAGTAATCTGTATCATCGGTACGGTACGGGCACACAAAGAGAATATTAGCGCTTAAAGCTCCACTCTGTATGTTTGACGGCATTCTCCATGGATTTAATCAGCATAGTTATCAGACTTTGCGCAAAGTTTTGGCTGACTAGACAGGTGGTTGAAGCAGAAATGTTTCTTGGGGGAATAGCTCTGCATTTGAAAATTACATCAAGATTGCCAATATTCAACATAAATAGGGCTGCATCCGAGAATGCATGACTTGTATACCTTAATAAGCCCTTAAAATTTTGTTTATGGGGTATTTTATGATTAGAAGAAAAATAAGATTTTAATATCAAATGTGCTAATTTATTAATAGTGTTCTTTTATTTAATTATATATATATATATATATATATATATATATATATATATATATATATATATATAAATATGAGTGGTGGGTTTTTCGGTCAAAACAATATGAAAAACCGAACATTCATAGAAAAGTTATTACAAGTGTGTTACCTCAAAAAGACATGTAGCAGTCAATGATATTAAATGTGTAAAAAAGCTTACTACAATGGACATTCTGAGATCATGTTGTATAAACAATTAGTTGAAACAAGAGACAGTTTACAAATTAACAAACATAAATTAAAAAATTTATATACATACTATTCATCATTGGAATTATACCAAGAAAGACGTAATGAACAGAGAAATCAATTACAAAATGATTTTTTTTTCAGTATCTGATATTACCACCACTATTCCTAATTACACTTTCCAATCGATTTTGCATGGATCGGATGACTTTTCTAATAAATTCTTGAGACATTGCTTCCCATTCATCATTAAGCGCAGCTCTTAATTCCATTACGCTCCTTGGTGCATGATTTCTGCTCCGAACCCTTCGTTTAAGCTCATCCCAAACATGCCCTATTGTATTTATATCCGATCTCAACGCAGGCCAATTTATTGTAGGTATACCGAACTCAGTCAGATAGGTGGTGGTGACTCGTGCGGGATGACATCGTGCATTATCATGCAATAAAATAAAGGCATTATCAATAAATCCCGCGTATGGAACTACATGTTTCTCCAAAATATCTCCGATGTAACGATCCGCCGTTAAACCTCGTTAAACCGATATAAATAATCGATCATCTTTATCTGTTGTTATTCGTTTACGACCTCCTCCTTGTCGGCGGTCATAATCACCAGTATCTTGGTACCGACGATTGGCTTAAATTTAGTAGATTTGCCACGGCTCTCTGACTCAGGTCTTCTCTCAATAATGCTACTGCTTAAGCTGCTTTGGCGTATGTGGTATCCATTTATTATGTGGTTGCGAACTTAATTGACTGATGTATTAGTGGGTTGCTATGGCAATTGATGCTTACGATGTTAACCAAATGTGCTAAGTGGGTGCGTATGGGATTTAAACTTTTTTCAAACTCAATAATGGGGTTAATAATTGTATATTAAATATTTTTAAATTTACAACTTTTTTGATTGAAACAGGAGACGTACTTTCGGCAAAATAATTTTGAGTCGATTTTTTGCACTCAAGTGTATATAAAGAAATTAGACATATAAATAAATTACAAACTTAAAGTATAAAAGAGATAGGAGGAGAATATTTGGGTTGGTACGGAGACCTAGTAAAGAAAAACCAAAATAATTTAAGTAAGAAAATCATAGAAGCAATGAAAATAAAGATAAAAAATGGATAAATAAAATACGAAATTGGACAGAGCAGAGGAAAGACTACTGAAAAAATGGGAGTATCAATAACGTATAAGCAACAAACAATAAAATAAACAATCCGACGGCCAAAGGTATATGTATCAACGCAAAGAAGAAGATTTAATTATATAATTACCCTTATCATCATTCTCTCTGTCTGTTTAATAATATAATAAACCGACTTTCCGAATTACATCTTCTCCATATATTTATATTTGAAGTTACTCTCTTGGTTAATTATTCTATCTACGGATTCCAATTAAGTTTCAAATTTAATATTACCCCAACGTACGTTACATAATTCACCTTGTTTAAATTTGTAAAATTTATGTTTAGAAGAACCTTATATCTTCACATTCCTCCTTCTAGTTAATTTCATGATTTGAAGCTCCTAGGGTTTTATTTTAAATCCTATATCTGAAGTAAATACTGCAACTACAGTCAAAGCCCCTTGCAATAAATCTCTGACGGTGTTAATAAATCTAGTTGAGCTAAGATGGCCAGATCGCTAAACCAAGACATAATGTCTGAATATAGCTACCAGCCCATCCATGACCAGATTGCACAAGAGAAGAGACTCCCTGCTGAAAACCTCTAGCTATCTACGCTATGTCACCCAGTAACGCTGCTCTTATATATTACACTGCGTGCATTCTCTTCACC
This sequence comes from Diabrotica balteata, assembly GCA_918026665.1. Classification (NCBI taxonomy): domain Eukaryota; kingdom Metazoa; phylum Arthropoda; class Insecta; order Coleoptera; family Chrysomelidae; genus Diabrotica; species Diabrotica balteata. Next base: position 146,992,754 of record OU898276.1, on the reverse strand, counting down.
TGTACTCCAAAACGTACTCTAACCACTGTACATGCATCTAACATTAAATTATATAAAAACTGTAACATTTTTTTTATAATTAAAATATTTAATAATTTTTAATCTCTTTACCCCTGTTGCTGAGACGCCGTTGGCCGTATTTGCAAATAATATATACGCAGGTGGCCTGAAATAAAACCTACTGAAATATCACGGAAGTTCTCAGTCTACGAAAGGTTTCTAATCCTTTCCTTTCTAATCCTGAGTACGAAAGAAACTAATCCTTTTCGGTACCAAGAGATTTCTGTTTAATACTTTGGCAAACAAAATCGTCGAAAGCATTTTATGGTATTTTTATGTAAGAACTTAATCCAAAAGGATTTATCTTTCATTACGTCCTAACTAGAAGGGTCCCGTTATTTTCAATATTCGTTAGAACCTTTTTGTCTACCTAAAAATGGATACAGTCTGGCCTGTCATTTTTAAGTGGGGGATACGCCAGCTTTTTTTGGGAAGCTTGGTAAATTTTAAGAGAAAAAATATCACTTCTGGCAGGGCGGTCTTCTAGTAAAGACGCTTGCCTATATTACTATCTCTGTGTTATCTTACCGTCTCTGTGATTTTTTCTTTAAGTGTGTATACACTTAAATGTTTGAGTTTCTTCATTGTCTCTGTCTTCAGTGCTTAATACAAGTATAGTATTATAATAGCTTCAGTGGAGTAGTGCAGCAGTCATCAAGATTTATCGTAAGTTATCATAATTATTATTATTTTTAACTATCTGGGCAAATCTACGTCGGCTATCTCATCACCTGTAGTTAAGGGTAACTACTGATTTAGCATTCAATTAAAAGAATAATTAATATTTTCATACAAATTTTCAATCAACTAGTAAGAACTTCTCACTAATAATTATTAGGAACATTGAATTCTCAGTAAGATAAGTTTATCAATAAACAACAGTGCAAGGCAGATAATTAATTTAAAACCAAGTGCGGGTTGGTTTAATTTTTATAATACAGAATTCTTGTAACCTTTTTGTTATTCTTTTGACTTTAATTTAATAAACTTTGTTATTTGCTACAATTGTTATACATTTTTTATACATACAGACTCTCTTTGCTGATAATTTAATTTGTGCATGACTTTATATTATATTGTATTTGTAACGGTATTTATTATTCATAAAACTGTTTATTTTTATATGTATACCACCATTTAATAATTGATGGTGCATTTCTTTTACTTGTATTTACATTCAGATTTAAAATCCTCAGAATTATCCAAATTTAATCGTGTTGTTGAATATATTGTTTTGTCTTATCAATGAATTTTATTTCTCGACTACTAATAAGTTTCCTGATATAACAATACCTCTGAATATTTGCTTATTATAATTAATTGTTATTATACCTTCGACAAGTAGAAAGATCAAGGCTGTTAAGTTTCGTAGGTAAGTAGATGGATGGAGTTCACCTAATATTTTTATTATTTGTGTAGATAGTGTGTTGACCAAATTTATGTAATAATTAACTGTTGATATCTTTCTTTGGATTTGGTCTCAGAACCTAAATATCTTTACTTACCTCTTTTTGTTTCTAGGGTTTCTTAATTTTTCTTTTTGACCCCAAAAAGTTAAGTGGCGCCCTTTTTTTGTCTTATCTTTGGTAATTTTTCCCATCTATATTTTTGTTTATTTCTGTATCTTTTTTAATATATCTTATCCTGTCCCATCTTTACTTATTTCGTCCGTTGGATCCATTCCCGGTTCCAAAAGCTAGTTTGGAACCTACGTCTCGCACTCCACCAACCATCTGGCTGCCGTCCGCAGTGTCTCCATTGGTGACCTTTCTAGCACCATCTAAAAAAGGTTTCCGAGGTTACAACATATCTTAGGCTATTATATAATTATTTGCAGTAATATAATACATAGAGCAAATACCTATATAAAATATTTTTAATTTTATCAACGATACAATAAAAAATATCTTCTTCTCTAGTTTACCTTGTTCTACATTACTAAAATTAAGTAAGTCAATGTATATAACGTAATTATACGTTATATTTGATTTGACTTGATTTGATTTGACTTGATATAACCAAGAGAGTGAATAACATTTTCTCACTATTTCTCATCTCGTATTTTGTCCTTTTACTCCTAGGAACTTGACACCCAGCTAAGTTTTAATTTGAGTGATAATTTTTAAGGTGCCGAGAGTGTTCTAATCCATATTTTTCTGAATCCAGCTTGTTCAACAAGAAGATGAGCGTTCTATCTGCAATTCAACTCAAAACACACCATGTTTCAACTCAAACAAACTCCATTAAGACCTGGAGTTTCTTTACAGTTATAGTCTGATCAAGGACGAATTTTGAAATCAGAATTATGACAAGGCATTATGCATGTCTTGGGTATTAAGAAAACTCGCACTACGTCTCTCCATCCGCAATCAGACGGAATGATTAAAAGACATAATATAACTATTAGTCAATATCTTTTAATGTTCGTCGTTGATACTCAAAAATATTGGGATACTTAATTCCTCCATTCCTGTTAGCCCATAGAAATTACGTACATAAAGTAACCAGTTTTTCTTCATGGATGATAATTATCGGAAGAGAAACAAGGCTTATGTTTTTGAAAAGTTGCCTTCCTGCGAAGAAGAACATCTGAAAGAATATGATGTACATAGAACATAAAAGTTTAAAACTTCAAAATGATAAAGCCAAGGCCACGCTTGAGATGCAGAAACGATCTATTCTACCGCATCAAGTTTTCACTTTCAGCTAGAAATAAACACAAGGTAGTTCAATTCAGAAACTAACTCCATACCATGGAACTGCACAACTCTCTTGGTTTCAGTCGATCCCTGATAAACCAGTTATTTGAGGCTAATAATTATAATAAAAGGAGCAGCGTTACGACAGTTGCGTAAGATTTATTAAAAAAAATCACTTGATTAAAATCAAAAAGTATTCAAAATCTAGAATGTTCTAAATTGTCATCAAAATATCCCGAAATGTCTCGTAAAGTCTGGAACGTCAGAAAATGTATATAAACATTAAGTTAACAGTTCAAGTAACAGTAGTTATTGAGTTTTTGAACCCCCTCTGTGGCTCAGTGGTAAGAGCGCCTACCTTTAAACCTAAAGGTCGTGAGTTCGAATCTCACCTGGGTGAAAATTTTCGTTTATTAAAAAAATTAATAAATGAAAATAATTTCTATCCTTGTGTGATCGGTACTCACCGGAGGGACCGCAGACGTTCGAATACAATTAGCGTCTCTTAGCAAAGACAATGACGTCGACTTTGCTAAGTATCAAGACAATTACTCTACACACACAAACACACACACTACATTAATAAACTTATCTTGATTGAGACTAGCTGAATGACAATTGTCCAAGCCAAAACACACACAAAAAAAATTGAGTTTTTAAACGGTTGTATAGTTATATAGCCTTATATAGTTTGATGTGCGTATACGGACTAAGTGATGCTAGAGGGACTTTAGAAATAACTAAATTTTGTGAAATCTTGTTTTTTTATTTATATTTGTCAAAAACACTATTTGTTACTTTTGTCCATTCGTAATAACGAATTTTATTCACTGATTTTGTATTTAGTTTTCCAATACATGTTTAGTTTAATATACATATAAATCAGTAATTAAAGTTATTTTAACCAATGGAGACACCAAAAAGAAAATCACCTAAGATAGGGTCAATTTGATCGCAAGATATCCCATATTTTATATAGTTTTCCCTCTGTGGCTCAGTGGTAAGAGCGCCTACCTTTAAGCCTAAAGGTCGTGAGTTCGAATCTCATCTGGGTGGAGAAATTTTTGTTCATTAAAAATTAATGAATGAAAATAATTTCTATCCTTGTGCGATCGGTACTCACCGGAGGGACCGCAGACGTTCGGATACAATTAGCGTCTCTTAGCAAAGACAATGGCGTCGACTTTGCTAAGTATCAAGACAATTACTCTACACACACATACACACACTACACTAGGTACCTGACTGTACCATACCAATGATCTTAGTTGTCGAGACATTAACTCAATAATAATAATATTTATTTAAAGTTTATAACAGTTGGCTTATTAAAAATAATTCTAAAGCTGTGTAACAATATAATAGCAGAATAATTTGATGAAATCTATAATATTGGGAAGATTCCCAAAGAAAGGTTAATATATTCCCATATTGTAAAAGTCTCCTTGGGAGTGAGAACTTCTGCGAGTGAGAAGTTGCTTCATGTAGAACGTGACAAAAATAAGGCATTAAGAAAAGAAACGGAAAGGGAGTGCTGCCCCGTCGCTTTGATCCATAAAGAAAAACTATGCCAAAATACAAAAGAGCTAATAGATAAATGAAGACAGCTAACGGAAAGATATGGCTCCAACTACACAACATTGAAGAAATTATGTTTAAAAAGATATCCACCAGTCAAACCGAAAAGATGTAAGACAAAACAATACTAGAGAAATAACTAAAATAATTCAAAAAAACAAAAGTTTAAAAGTTCTTGAGGCGAAATACAAACAACATAGGCAACAAAGATACGGACAAGATAGAAAACAAAAATGGAAACATTACTACTAACAGAACCAAAATTTTTGAGGTTATCGAATCCATTTATCGCGAAATGTATGTGAGCAAGGACGAAAGGCAAGATCAACTCCTCTCGAAAATTACAAACCAGGGATCAGAATCAGAAATGCCAGAAATAACTCCATACGAAATCAAAATGACACTTTTAGAAATACAAATAACAAATCCTCTGGTGGGGACGGATGCTAAATTAGACTTCAATCAGCCTAGAGAACACGCTCTCTTAGATCGGGATACGATCTAAGAGAGCACTACGACCACTTACTAGTGATAAAGAACCTGATAGAGAAGTCTGCAGAATAAAACAAACCATTGGCACTGATATTTGTCGACTACAAGAAAGTATTCGATACCATAAGCCCCCCGAAATTGTTAAAAGCATTGACAAAATGACAAATAGATCATCACTACACTAACATAATCAAATATATCTACCAAAATGACAGCCTGTGTAGGACTATCTAAACAAGAAACAAATAAATTCTGTATACAGCTAGCAGTATAACAAGGAGACACCGTTTCTCCATAGCTATTTACGACACTTTCAGATCATACTTGTAAAAAGGCACATTTGAACGAGCATATCAATATAAATGAAGAGAAGCTCAGTCATTTGAGATTTGCAGATGGTATCGTCCTTATAGCCGATCGTATGGATAATGCAATACTAATGTTTGAATAATTATATCACGCTCTCATGGAGGTCGGACTAAAGATTAATATGAAGATGCAAATACTGACCAATCTGGTGCTAAATCGAAATATTGCTGTTGATGAAAGGTATATTGTACAGACTACATCGTATAAGTACTTAGGACATGAAATTCAGTTTGGCAGAGATAACCAAAAATGTGAGCTCGTACGTCGCATAGGATTAAACTATCTATTTAAATCGGATCTACCCATATGCCTCAAAAGGAAAATCTTTGACCAATATGTTTTATCTGTACTCACTTATGGATCGGAAACATTAACACTCACAAAAGAGGTAGTGAATAAGATTCGCGTGACTCAGAGGGCTATGGAGCACCAGATGTTGGGTGTCTCTCTGAGAGACCGAATCCCAAACAAAGAAATACGTCGTAGCACAAAAATAACAGACGTCATCGAAAAAATTGCGTCGTTAAAATAGAATTGGGCAGGACCCGTTTTCAGATTATTAGACAATCAATGTACAAAACGTATTGTTGAGTGGAGACCAAGACAACGAGCAAAATGGAGCAGAGGAAGCTCGCCAACTAGATGAACTGACGACCTAAAGAGTGTTAGCATTAACTGGATGCAAGCCGCACAAGACAGATACATATGGAGAGAGTTGAGGAAGACTCAAGTCCAGCAGTGGACGCCTAAAGTTGATGATGATTAAAATGGCCAAAGATATTGAGATGGTCAGAAGTGCCTTCAATAAGATGACAGGACTGTTCAAAAGTTTAAAAGAGATGTCGTGTTATCGAATAGTGTGGAAAATATCATGGACTTGATAATAAACACGAAAACCTTACGAAAAATGAGAAAAAATTCACATTATGAAGAAAAATGAGCTACTTTGGTCACATACTACAAAATGAAAAATATTATTTTATGCGGTTGGTTATACAAGAGAAGGTGGAAGGAAAAAGAGAACAGAAGAGATGATGCAAGTCCTGTAAGGAAAATTTAAAGGGACGGATAGGAAAAACAACAATAGAACTATTCAGAACAACTAAAGATAGAGTAAAATGATAATAAAAACGATGAGACACACTAAGAAGAAGAAAAGTATAATACACCTCTTTAATTTTATAATACAAGGCAGTAATTTTCACACCCTTACGTAATAGTCTTTTTCTACTCTCTTACTAGTAAATTGTATATTACCTACTATTTGGATGCTAGGTAAATGCATCATAACAGATACTGACACGTAATGACTAGCACGTAATAAAAAAAATTACGCTTCAGTTTTATAAAAATGTGTAATATCACATAAGCCTCGTAAGTCAGTTGGTCGAGTTACCATGGAAACGATTTAACAGACGTTATTTTGACAGATTAAAAATTATTAATCTGTCAGTGTAAATATAGTGGTAATTTAATTTTTATTTTTATAAACGAAAATAATGGTAGAAAAAGTATAGTACACAACTTGAGTTGTAAGCTTATTTACATGCTTGTAAAATTCGCCGCTACGCGGCTCGCGCGCAACTTTTTTACTCGCATGTAATAAGCTTCTTACAACTCTCGTTATGTAATATACTATTTTCTACTCTCTTACTAGTAAACTGTATATTACCTACTATTTAGATGCTAAGTAAATACATCAAAACAGATACTGACACGTAATGACTAGTACGTAATAAAAAAAATTACGCTTCAGTTCTATAAAAATGTGTAATATCACATAATCCTTGTAAGTTAGTTGGTCGAGTTACCATGGAAACGAATTAACAGACGTTATTTTGCGTTATTTTGACAGATTAAAAATTATTAATCTGTCAGTATAAATATAGGGGTAATTTAAATACAGATAAATAAAATGAGTTATAGTGAAGGTGAATTTAGTAGCACACAAACCAATATTATGCAGTTAGCTGCGAACACTACCGAGAATCAATTACCAGAAAAATCTAAAGGAAGGTATGCAAAGGTATATCAGCAATTTATGGATTGGCGTACAACAAATAATCTAAATTCATTTTCTGGAAACGTACTCTTGGTTTATTTTGGAGAAATCGCTAAGACATTTAAACCATTATCATTATGGGCAATATATTCTATGCTAAGAAGTGTTATAACTTTAAAAAATAATCTTAATATTGAAAATTAGCCGAAATTGCGAGCTTATCTAAACAGGTAATCAGAAGGTTTTAAAAACAAACAATCTAAAATTTTACATCCTGATGAAACAATTTTTTTTAAGTCGAGCTCCTGATATACAGTACTTGTTAATAAAGGTATGTTATTTAAAAGTATAACAACAATGTTCCTACTTATAATACTTTTATTTTGAGGTTATTGCAATTATTGGAATATGTGAGCTTGTAGAAAACAAGAGTTAAAAAATCTTAAAATTTGTAACATTGATTATTAAAATACCATGTTATTGGTTAAAATTCGTGATACGAAAACCAAAATATGTAGATCTTTCGTTATTTCCGAAAATTTCCATAAAATCTCCGGAAATCCGGAAATTCGAGTACAGATTAGCGATTCGCAAATAAATCAATTTTTTCTTTATTATCAAAGAGGTAAAAATGTACGAAACATGTGGTAGGATTAAACAAAATAGGCGGTGTTCCTAAACAAATAGCCGAATATTTAAAGTAACCAGATCCCAAAATGTACACAAGTCACTGTTTTGGTAGATGCCGGTGGTGATTTAATGGCTCTTAAACGATATGGCGGATGGAAATCTTCAACAACGAAGGATATGTTGATGAGTCAAGAAATAATAAGACGTAAACAGCCAATAGAATTATAAATTCAATTGAAAGTAATTTACAGACCTTTACATACACTGAAAATACCAATGTTCAAAAAGAACTACCGTACAGTTTACGTCATCTCACCATTCACCACGTATTATTGAACAACCGCCAAACTCGCATAAAGGTATAGTTATAAATAATTGCCAAAATTTTACAATTAATTATTACAAATAAATGTTTAATTTAAATTGTTTCCGAATTTTGTTAAATAAATAAAAGTTACCTATTATACTTTTTATTTTTATAAATGAAAATAATCGTAGAAAAAATGTAGTACACAACTTGGTTGTAAGCTTATTCCATGCTTGTAAAATTACTGCGCTCGCCGCTACGCGGCTCGCTCGCATATAATAAGCTTCTTACAACTCTCGTTATGTAATATACTAATACCATACTCTTTATGTGGTGTATTATTACTAAACAAACAGTGAGTCTATTAATATTAAATGGCAATACAGCGTAAAATATTGTCAAACTTATTTAATAATTAAATGAAGCTTCACTTCGAAACGATAGCTAAAATTGCCTAGAAACTTTTGTGTCTAAAACAAACACCTGTCTTTAATTGATGTAATGTATAACCCCAAGTGAACATGTTAGAATCATATCCATCAAAGCGTAAAGAGATGATTATTTAGTGGAAATCACCAAAGCGGTGTTTTCACCTGTACATAAACAATGCATCGGAATTCGACGACGCGAGCCGAATAACTTAAACAATTGAAGAGCGTCGTTATCGCGCTCGCAACTCTGCCAATGGATCCCGCTTTCAGAAAATCCAGTTGCGCTGTGGCATTCACGTAGAGAGGGTAGATTTCACCCCGATTTTGGAAACTCCCGTACGACGAATTCGCGGATCTGGAAAGTTTAACAACTTGTTCCACATTCGGTTAAGAAATTTGGAAACATTTTCTGGTGCTTTTTAAACTTGGTCAGAGTGATTTGTGCGGTACTTTGGACAGTATTGTCAAAGTTTGATCGAAAATGTCAAGTTTTGGTGCGGTGTTTTGTGAGATGTAAAGTGGTGAAAGTTTGACTTTGGATTTTTTTAGTGCATCAGACAACTTCACGATGGCGATTCTTGGAGTTTCGTTGGGATTAGTATTCATCATTTTTGCAAAAGGTTAGCGTTCTATTTTAAGTAATATAATTGTATCCTATTCTTATACTGCAATTTACTTAGAATAATACAAAACAATAGGCGAAAAAAGGGAAACATTTACATACAATTAGATAACAGAATAAGAAACAAATTACAAAGTACTAATCAACTGTTACAGAAATTTTATTCTTAAAACAAAATTTATTTTTTATTTATTTACATAAGGTACCTCGGGGACTATGGCCATTGGCCCGAAACAAAATTAAAATAATGATATTAAGGAGATTATATTGCAAGTTAAATAAGTTACAAAACCATAAAATAGGTGGGTATAAAAAGAGTAGAATATTACTATTCGGGTTTTTACAAATATTTTTACCATATTCATAATAACTAGGTAATAATACAAAATAGAAAAGGATGCGAAAAACTAACTAGAATAAAGTGGCATATAAAAAAAAATAATATATTAATCCACCATTTTATCTGACTATATTTTTTTTATGAATAGTCATCTTAAAAAAATATCTTTCAAGGATATGAAACATTAAAAAATGCTAAATACATAAAAAACTTAAAAAAACTTTCCATTATAATTTTATTTAACAAAGTAAAATAAATTATCATAGGTACTGCCTAAACTTGACAGTATATATCTGGATCGTTATAAAATAACTGTGCCATACTCATACTAAAAATAAGACCAAAGAACGGGTCAAGATGGATCTATAAGGAACCATATTATTATCGGTTTATTATTTCTGATAAATAATATTAGGCTGCGAATTAATTACGCTGGAAACAAGGTCATAATTATTAATGTTTTGCATTTTGAGAACGATATCCGAAGTAAAAATCGAAACGTCAAATTAATAAATTTATTTTAAAGTAAAATTGCGACTTGTTCCCAAAAAATAGTAAACAAGCTCATAATGTTTCAAAAAAGGTATTGTAAATATATATACACAGTTTACAGTTACAACTGAATGCATTATAAAGAAATACGTAGCGTTACTTTTGAAAATCCATTATCAGTAATTTGACATTACACAAAACTATGTTTAAGTTTCATAGCTAATCATTAAGTTTCATAGCTATTCATAGCTAATCAGTTTACAGGTTTTGCTTGTAGATCAGTTTCCTCAGAACGCATCAATAATAATTTTAAACTATTTTTCTCCGGAGTGCTAAGTCAGCTACTTCTTGGCACATTGTTATTATTCTCTTTTTTGATTTTATATTAATGTCATTGTTCTATAATAGTGAGTTCAATTTTCAATATCTTCCTAAGTTGTTCAACTGGTTAATATTATGAGTCCTAAATAAATAATGTTATGAGTCCTAAACACTTAAAATTGTCTTTTTCCTCAACTGATTTTTCTTCATCTCCCTACAGTTGTCTTTTGTTGTTAAGTTTTGCTTTAAGTTTATTTCGATTTCCATTTCTTGTTCTGTTCTAATTTTCTAATCGTAAAACTGAGGTTGTTTCTATCTTATGTGGAACTATTTAATTAATAATCGTCGAAAAAAAAAATGTTTATAACTATTCATTTCGTATTGATATAGGTATGTAATATTTTGCAACGGTTTCGTATTATATTATTTGTATCGTAAAAAGCGGATAAAATGCAAAGAAAACCTCAAAAAATGCGCGTTTTAATGCACAAATTTTTGTAAAAAATGCAAGATTATACTTAAAATATGCAAATAAATTACGTTGTTAAACGACGAACCCTCAATTATAATGGGTGACCTAAACGCAAGATCCCCAAACTGTAACGACAGACCTACGAACAGAAATGGAAAACTAACATATGCATATTTAGAAAACAATGACGACGTTATGGCAATGGGCCCCACAGACTCAACACACTACCCAGGAAACGGACTTCCTACACACATAGACATTGTAGTTGCAAGAAACCTAGGACTACAAAGAGAATTACAAACATTAAACGAAGGCACAAAAGAGTAAGAAAACTTTAAAAGAATCAGAAGCACTGGAATAAACAGAGCAAAGCAGACAACAAGAAAGACAATAAACCAGGCAGATTAAAATAGAGCAAATAGATTAAACAGAAAGGTCAAAATAGCACTATAACAACACCGTAGTAAAAGCTGGGAAAACCAAATAAGAGACATGAAGGAACAAGGATGAAATATGCAAAATATTTGGAGGCTCCAGAGAATACTGAGAAACGACAGAAAGCCAATCCCTCTATTACACGGAGAAAACAGAATAGTTTATGCTAGTGTGGAAAAAGCAGAGGTAATGAGGAAGACTCTCTCGAGAGAGAGTGTACATTAAATCAGCACCCAGACAAGGACATCGTCTTCATAGGAGAAGTCGAAAGACAAAGAGAAAGACCTGAAAACCTCAACGAGATCATCCCTCCTACGTCACCGGAGGAGAAAAACAAGCCAATTAAAAATATTACTATACAGGTTTTTTACAAATATTTTTACCATAATTATAATAACTAGGTAATGATACAACGTAGAAAGAAAAGGAAGCAAAAAACTAACTAGAATAAGATGGCATATTAAAAAAAATCATATATTATTCCACCATTTTATCGGATTATATTTTTTTTGTGGATAGTCATCTTAATTTTCATAGCATTATAATAAGTTTGAGAGGTTTTGCTTCAAGATCAGTTTCCTCACAACGCAGCGATGATAATTTTAAACTATTTTCTCCGGATTGCTTTACAAAAATGTGTCTTAGTCTGATGCGCTAACCCAAATTTGCCGTAAAAGAGACAAAATCGAATTAAAAATTTTCCACTTTTTCAGCAAATATAGACCTCCAAATGAAAATTTTTCTCACGAACCGTTAGATGTAGGAAAATTCTGAGTATAGCTACTTCTTGGCATAATGCTAGTATTCTCATTTTTAGTTTTATATTAATGCCTTTGTTCCATAACAGTGAGTTCAATTTTCTTATACCATCTCATATTTATCTTAGTCTATTAACTATATCTTTCCAAGTTGTTCCTCTGGTTGGTATTATGACTCCTAAACACTTAAAGTTGTCTTTTTCTTTAATTTATTTTTCATCTGCCTACATTTGTCTTTTATTGTTAAGTTTTTTTAAGTTTATTTCTATTTTCATTTTTTGTTCTGTCCTAATTTTCTAATCGTAAATTGAGGTTGTTTGTACTTTGTGTGGTAACTACTTAATTAGTCTTCAGTGAAATGTAAGGTATACAACTATTCATCTCGTATTGATATAGGTATTTAATATTTTGCAACGGTTTTGTATTACATTATTCGTGTCGTAAAGAGAGAACAAAATGTAAAGAACATCCTTAAAAAATGCTCATTCTAATGCACATATGTCAGTAAAAAACTGCAAGGTTATGCTTAAAATATGCAAATCATGTTTAAATATATACAGATTTAAGATTCCATTTATTTATTATAAAGAATCAATTACCTTCTAACTTTGATATGGACAAGCTAAATCAATCTCTACAAGTCAGTGTAAATTTTCCTTCATGGACAATCCAACCACTTACCATTGACTTAACCCTCACAAAATACCCCAAATCAACTACAAATCCGATTTTCATTAAACACTTGTACTCCGAAGTGATATCTCATTATCCCAATTATCTCCAAATTTTCAGTGATGTCTCTAAAGCTCACGCTGCTGCATACTACTATAAATACACTACTCACACTATATCCATAAATACAAGCTGCTGCATCCTCACATGCGAGACCTCAGCCATTTTGGAAGCCTTAATTTTCTTCAAAACGCGTAGTGAGAATGAATGTGTCATTATCACTGACTCATTAAATGCTCTATTAGGTTTAAAACAAGTATATCCTACAAATACAATATTTCGGGCTATAAAAAATGAGATAAATATAATTCAATCAACTCGAAAAGAAGTAGCATTTATCTGAGTACCGTCGCATGTAGCTGGAAATGAGAAAGTGAACAGCCTAGTAAACACAAGTAGAATAAACTCACAATACACAATCAAATCAAGAAATTACCCATACTCTGATCTCAAAAACCTAATTGAAGACCACTGTATAAACATATGGCAAGACTACTGGAAATATTCAGGAACCAAACTATATGAGATTTATCCCCTTGTGAAGACCATCTTGAATAATCCATCCAATAGAAGGGACCAAGTAATAATTAACCGACTAGAAAATAATCTTCTCCAACCTGCAGAAACTGTTCTCTCCCATTGACGGTGAAGCATATTCTGATTGACTGCCAGTATCACGAAGATAAAAGAAGAAAATATGAAATCTTAGATAATATAAAACCACTTTAACTATAAACACTGGCCATGTAATAAATTATTTAAAAGATTTACGTTTATATACATCTATTTAATGTAAATAAAATGAATTCTTGTGTACAGTACTCCACTAATAACCCTGCGTGGTTGATGTGGATTATATGTTTTTTTCTAAATAAAAAAAAAGAATCAATTACTAGAACAAAAAAGGAGGTTGAAACTTAAAATCTAAAATATGCTTATATAATTTTACTATATAATAAAATAGATACTATATCAGGAAAAACTAGAAATTTGTATAATAAAAATGTTCACTATTAATTAATTACTTTTAATAATATGAAATGAGTTCGCTATAATGTGTCTATCAAACTTTTCTACAAAAATAATTATATCTTATCTGTTAATATATATTTATATAAGGAAAAGCTTCGTTCCACGTCAACTGAAGTAATGGAAGCAATTTTTAATTGTGGCAATAAATTTTCTTTCATTTCATGTAATTCAGAAAACTCACAGAAAAAGTTTCTGAAACATTTTGAAGTATTTCAAATCTTACATTATTTTTATTAACATTTTCAAATTCTTGTACAATTTTTGCCCCCAAGGGACCTTGTACATTTTTACAATTTGTGTAAAAATTTTTCACCAAATCAACTGAGTCGATCAAAGGTACAGACTTGGTATGGTAAATTGGACTTGGAAATGGTATTGGATATAAAATTATAATTTATTTTATTAAAAATAAGTTGTTTCTGCAATTGTTTATCTTCAAACAAGTCCTGTGCTTTTAAAACTGCCTGAGACGAATCACTTATGTCGAGAATTAGTTCTTTTAAAGTATGGTTTTGTTTCATATAAAAAAACTACTGCATCAAGCCAGGTCCCATATCGCGTTATAACAGGTTTAGGTGGCACTTGATGATCTGAAAGTTTTTCTTTATATAATTTAATTCTCAAAGCAGCTTTGAGAAACACTTTCTTGACGTTACTGATTAATTAATTTACTAATGGAAACTCGCCTGATTTGCTCTGCTACTCTATTACTTCCATGTGTCAATCACGTTACATGAAATTAATAAAATACATAAAAATAAATAATAAAAAGAAGTTTGTAAATGTATCTTGTATAAACCTGGTAATTGTTAAGTTACTCCTTTTGCCAAGTTACTTCGATGATATTTTAAAAAAAAATTCTGCATTGTTTTCCTCTAACACCCCAATTAATAGATGTGCTACATATCTATCACAGAAATCGGCAGTTTCATTAAACATAATGAAAAAGCAGTTCTCACGAATAAATGTCTTTATCTGCAGCATAGATTCCTTGTGTACTGTATCGAGATAATTCTTCGTCTCAGTAGACTCTTCAGGTACATTATACGTACAGTACTTTTGCAAAAATGAAATTAAATTTATATTATTTAATTTTTTAATGGTATATTTGATGCCACTATTGCTCTGCATAAATTTTCATTAAACTATCATTGATCATTCCGCAAGTTCATTTCCCAAGTATTTCGTTTCTGGTAGGGAAAGGATATTTCTTGTATATTTTTTCATAATCTGATTTTTAGTTTCTTAAAGCTCTCGGCTCATAAGTACCCCTAACATTCCATGTCCTAATTTTTATTATTGCGCATATTTTTCCATTTTCCATATAGTCTCCTTTTACTTGCCGTTTTGGTATCATTCTTCCTCTGTTGTTTTTCTTCTAATAGTTTTTGGCAATTTTACTGTAGTATTTTTTAAATTTATGTTTTTCTTTATATCATAATAATTGCTTCCCATTCATAACCAACTTGTAGCCTATTTTTGTTGTCTTTTTTATTCTTTTGCTGTTTTAACTATTTCTTTCTGTATTTTCTTTTCTTTCTCTGCCAGATCATTATTTATATAGATACGATATTTATGGTGCTTCAACTTACTTTTCTGATTTAATATCTAAATTTTATTCATGAAGGCTTCTGTTTCTAGGGCGTAGACTGTTTCTCCTATTCATGTAGCGTTCCTCAGTTTTATTTGCATGTTTTCATCTGTAATTCTTGTGCTATAAATGCTTTTATGTTTAGTTTCTTCATTTGTATCATTATTTGTATCTATTTTTAAACCCGGTATAGGATCAAACTTATCCTTTTACTTGTTTTCTTCAGTTATTTCATTCTGTCATGAAATTGTTTCACGTCGTTTTTTAACTTTCTTTTTTCTTCTTCATCTCCTTTAGTTGTTTGTTACTTTCCATTTGTTCTTTCCTTATTTGTTTTATTTCATTTTACATTTCTTCATTTTTGTCCAATAATGTGTACATCATTTTAATCATGACATCCTCTTCCTTTCTCTCCGTGTCACTTTTAGAAGGTATTTGCTTTGTCATTTTACTTCTTCCAAAATATTCATCCTGGTCTCTTGCGTTTCATCTCATCATCTGCATCTCTTTCGCTTCCTGTTCCTTTGTTACTTTTATTGATTTTTTTAATTTTAATAAAACATTTAAATTACTAAATCAATAATTATTAATTTTGTTGATATAAAATTTAAAAATTAAAGTTAAATTCATGATTCTCTGAAAGTAAATAATTGGTATCTGGTTTTATGCAATTTATTCCGGTTTACCCATGTACAATTTTGGAAACTACCATAAGTGAATATACATATTCCTAGTTCCTATTTTTAATGCGTTTACCTAAAGAATTATTGATTTTATAGCCGTGTTAATACATTTTTAGTTCTAAAAGCTTGCTGCTTTATCGGTTCGTGGATTTATAAATGTTAATCAATTGTGATATTCTATTTTGTCTTGTGTATTAGGGCAGAGGAAACTAATTACTCTTTTGTATAATTTTTATTAAGTAAGTTGATATTAGTGTTCTTTTACATTTAATTTTTATTACAATTTAATCCGGCTTTAAAAGTTTAATATGATAAATATCTATTGACATACAAATATTTATTGAATATACATTTTTATTGAATAATCGTCAATTCCATTAATACCTTTTTAATAATATTTATTTTAGCATATTCCCTTATTTTAATCAATTTTTGTCATAACATGCATATTTATTTAACTTTCTTTCGAAGAATAAACTACTAAATATATAATTCTCTAAACAATATTTAGTTAATCTTGTTAAACCATTTGCATATTTTCCTCTTCTCCGTGACCTAGTGTTGTGTTTTATATAAATCAACGACCGATAGGTCCCTAGGCAAGAAAAGTGTGCCCCTGTTCTCCTAACGTCGATGTAAATTTATCTTTGTGTTAGGGCATTTAGTAGATGTAGGTCTAATTAAAAAAATCCCTAATTCCTCATTAAACAAAAAAACTTGACTTACTGTCTCGATATGGAAAGTATTTGATCTAATATTTATTTTTCATTCAATAGTACTAAATTTAGTTTATTCTGATACTCCGTTTAAAGAATTGTTAACTTAATAAACAATATACTCCAAATATGGTTGTTTTTTTGTTTACTAATTTTCCATTCCATTCCATTCAAGTGGAAATTTTAAATTTAATTTTTCGCTATAACTTTTATATTTTGTAAACATTTATGTATAAACATTTACAACTAAGTACTTTTAAATATGGGGCATTATAATTTGATGCAAACTTTGATGTAGCTAATAGGGCGCCACATATGCTACATATGTGACATAAATTTGCACTTAACTTTTTTGCTCCTTAAGTTACCGGTAATTTTGATAAAAAAATTAAAGATACATTATTTTAACAAAAAAAAAAAAAAATTTTCGAGATAATCGAATTTTACAAATTAGCTGCATAATTCTGATTTAACACAATTACTCCAGGCAACGAAGGAAACATAGACAAAATCATTATACTTTTGAATTTTAGTATGAAATACTTTCCACAAAATAACAGAGTAATAGGATTTTACATCGCACATTTTAAGTTTTATATTAAATTAAAGTCATAATCAGTTCACAGATCGATTTCAAGACACTTTCTCTACAAGAAGACTAGATCCACCATTTTACGAAAGAGTTAGAAGAAATCTTCATGACCTACATCTTAAATTTTCTGAAATTCTCCCAACAAATTTCCTAACTTCTCCACCTTGGTTAATACCAATTCCCAAGATTAATACTAACCTTAGTATATATAAAAACCGTGAGACTATAACAGACCTGATCAAACAATCATTCTTAACAGAAATGGAAACTTATAAAAATCACTATACGATATACACTGACGCATCCAAATCTTCAGACGGTGTTGGTGCAGCCATCCTTACACCCAATACATCCTTAAAATTTAAATTCAATCCCATTACTTCGTCGTTTACTGCGGAGTTATTTGCAATATTACAAGCACTTATCCACATAAAAGAGTCGAAACAGTCCCCATCTCTCATAATAACCGATTCACTAAGCTCACTTCACACTACCAAACGTTTATATAATAATAATCCAATTTCCTCACATATTAAATCAGAAATAGAGATTCTAAATGTTTCTAAATGATCCACATTCAGGTATACAAGGAAATGAAGAAGCAGATGAACTAGCCCGCTTAGAATCCTTTAGCCAGGACTCCATTCTTATTAATGAGGTTTCTTCAGATGATTTTAAGTCAGAAATAAAACACAAAGTGTTAAGTGCGTGGAAAAATAAGTGGAGTGCATCACAAAATAAACTCAAGAATATCAAACAATTAGTGAAACCGTGGCTCCAACCCACAGCGAATAGACAGGACCAAGTGAGAATAACACGTTTGCGACTAGGACTCAGTAACTTTACACATAAACACCTCTTTACGCGAACTGTGCCGCCAATGTGTGAAACGTGTCAAGTAACACTCTCCTTGAAGCATATACTAACTCAGTGCAAAAAATATGAAGCAGCAAGAAAGAAGCACACTGTACCAAATAATATAAAGGAAGCCCTAGGAAAAAACATGAACATTAAAAACACAATAAGTTATCTTAAAGACTCAGGACTGTATAAATTATTGTAATTTTGTTCTAACTTTACCTATATTATACATTTAGGTCGCTAATAACCCTGGTGGTTACAGCGTAAATAAATAATAAAAAAAGTCAGAATCAAAACATTTTATTTACAAACCAAATTAAAAATAGTTAAACTAGATAACTTTTTATCATAGTAAGTGTTCGATATGTCCACCATTTTCTTTATTTCATTTGTCAATACATTCCATAAAAGATCGTCTCATATTAAATAGCGCCATTGATTCTAAAGAAACTACTGCAGTATATATTATTATATTTTATTATATTTATTTATATTAAGTATTATAAATATAATAATAAGTATTCTTTTGGAATATTTTATGAATTAAATAATTATATCACTATCACCAATCCAACGTTCAGGAAAGTTGTATTTAAATATGTTCTCACTGCCCTCTCTCTAAAATGTGGTGTACCATCTTGCATAAACCACATATTTTGCCTTAAGTTTGATGACGGCAACTTTCAACAAATCAATGAAACCATTTCGCAGAAAATGTAAATAAATCTCTCCATTCAAAGTACAAAGTAATTCGCATGTCCGTAAAACATTATTACCAATGGTTTCAAATCATACGTTTATTTGAAATTCATGTTTAAAATGCCTTTGTCTCTTTCTAGGAGAATATTAAGTATCTCAGAAATGATTTTTCTTTAAATTAAATGTACCATGGTGTGTAAATGTAGCTTCGTTCGTAAAAATATTCTATCGACGAAGGAGTGGTCAAGATTTTACCTCTTTCGGACATCCTTTGCAAATCTGCATCTTAAAGGTAAATCTGCTGACAATAGAATATGCACACGTATAAAATGCTGCCACATATGAATATGTCAAAGACAGAGTATCTTAAAATAGGAGATGACGAAGAAGATCCAGAGTTAGAAATTAGAAACACAAAAACATGCAAATAATATAAGTATCTCGGATCTATAATATCTAAAGTAAGCACTACCAAAAGAGACATCGAAAACAGAACACAGCAGAGAAAAAAGCGGTTAATATTCCAAACACTCTACTATTATCTAAAGATATTAGACAAGAAACAAAATTGACAATCTATCGAACCTTGGTAGAGCCTATTATGACTTATGGGGCAGAAGTTTAGCAGATCACGAAAAAAGATAGGAAAAGAATAGAAGTAGTAGAAATGGATTTCTACTACTTCTAGGACCTTCTACCGCTTCTTGGACAAACTAGCGTGGTATGGTATGGTAAGGATGAAAATGCTTGCGGTATAGGATTTTTAATGCTAATGTTTTGCTGATTCCTAACGCTGAAGATAAACGTTGTGTACTTACTTAAGCAACATCATCATCGCGAACCATTACATTATCTTCCTGATTAGGCGTAATGATTTTCGGTCGGCCTAAGTTGTCACCTTTAGGAAATTATGGTCATTGTTAACCAAGAAACTTAAAAAGCTTTCATGAATAGACTCAGATATCAAATGCAGGACAGTTATTTCATATTGCAGAAGATCGAGAACCCTTTGCAATGGTGATCGCCAAGGTGGGATAATTCTGATATGGCTCGTGAAGAAGATATATTATATATATATATATATATATATATATATATATATATATATATATATATATATATATATATGTCGTAGGCAAGTATAAAATGCAGGCATTCTTGAAAAAGCCTAGTCATTTTCGTAATGACTTGGCAGTTTGTATACCGTTTTCATTTTACGAAATGACTTCACCCTTTTAGGCATTTGGAAAACTACCGGAAATGGTAATTATATTTTAAATCAGTGTTGCAATTTAGGCACAGATCATATAATAAAAAAAATTTTTTGTACTAACCTAATTTTCTAACCATAGTTTTCCAATTTCCATGTTTATAGATTACAGTAGCTTTTACAAAAGTTTACATTTACAGTCTAAGTGTACTATTAGGTCACGTAACAGATTCTTAGACATGGATAATCGCGAAAAATTCTATAAAGAATTACATCAATTTTACGGCTTTTTAAAGCTATTTAATTCTGCAACAAATAAAAAAAAATCAATCAAGCATTACTTACTATTTTCCTATAATGAGTTTTAATATATTCCCGAGAAATTTAGAAGTTACGTCCACTTACTAGAGCAAAATTTATGTAAATCTTCACAGAATTTTTCCCGATTGCCCATGTCTTATATCTGTAATGTGACGTAATTTCGTCACTTAGACTATAAATGTACTATAAATGTAAACTTTTGTCAACGCTGCTGTAATCTGTAATCTTGGAAAACTAACGTTAGAAAATTCGGTTAGGACAAAATTTTTTTTATCATTTATTTTATGATCTGTGCCTAAATTGCAACACTGCTTCAAAACAGAATTAAGTTTCCGGTAGTTTTGCAAATGCCTAAAAGGTAAAGTCATTTCGTAAAAATAAAAACGTTATACAAACTGATATGTCATTACGAAAATGACTAGGCTTTTGCAAGATTGCCTGCATTTCATACTTTCCTACGACATATATATATATATATATATATATATATATATATATATATATATATATATATATATATATATATATATATATATATATTTTATATTACTTTCTGTCCATTTATAAATAAAACTATAAATTTACCATTTTCATTTATGATAATACAATACTTACACATATAAGTAATACTCTTCTTCTTCTTTTTTTCTTTGTCTTCTTCCCACTTTATAAATAGGCTTAATGCCTGTTTTACTTCGGTTTTTAGCCTCAATTGACGTTGTCTGACCATCTTTTCCTCAGTCGCCCAATGATCTTCTTCCATTTGGCGATTTGTCTTTTGCTATTAGTACTATTCTATTTTCTGTCATTCTTTCGATGTGTTGATTCCATTCCACTTTTCTTCTTTTGGTCCACGCGTTTATTTCCTCTATACCACATCTCGCTCGTATTTCCTTACTTCTTGTAGCTATTTGTTTCTCCAGATTGTGTTTTTGAGACATCCTGCTGCTCTGTTTGCCATATTTACTTATTTTTTTTAATAACAAGAACAAGAAGTAATACTCGTAATAATAAACTTTATTTCAATAACATTAAATCAGATGAACCACAATTTAGATAAATGACTTTGAGAATTATTGAAACAAAATAATACACACGTATCCCATTGTGATGACTAATGTATCATTACTTCAATGGATTTCAGGATCACTTAAAACAAGAAAATTTTTTTATGAAAATAAAATCGACATAGGTCTAATATCGGAAGAGATACCAAACCATGTCTTATAAACAATGCCTCCTATCCAGAGTAAAGTTCGGTTAAAATCTATATTGCTCGTTGTTGATGCCACCTAAGGCCTATTAATTTTGTAATAAATAACTACACTGGAAATTACACTTTACTAAATTTATTTTAGTAATACAACAAAAAAAACTGAACAAAGGGATTTTTAGTATGCGTGGTAATGGTAATGTTTATTAGGTTAGAATCGAGTCTCTCGTGTTCTTTTTTTTCTTTCTCCGAACATGCATGCTTCGTCGGCTGTCATATATAGCGGCTACTGTGGGCAGAAGAAGAACCAATGTTGCCAGTGTTGCCGGTTACAAAAATAAGAATGTTCAAATACTTAAAACTCATGATAAAAAGATTCTCTTGGAAGAATATATAGACAATATACTTAAAAAAACAGAAAAACGACTAAATTGTTGATTCATTACACAGTGCCAATGCGGAGCAAATCCAAATATCTCTCTATACAGTAACACATCACAGTGTAATTTAAACAAAATAGACACAATGGTGAATATGTCCTAGAATGTTTATCGGACCTCTTAGCAGTACACCGATAAGTAATCTACAAGTCTAATGCTGTGAAATCATAATGGATATAAGAAGAAAAAAAACACCAGTCTCTTAGTTAGATTATATGAAAACAATATCTTTCATATTTAAAATATACCAGCTGTTTTTAGCAGACAAAAATATTTATTTAAACTAAAAAAAAATCCGGTCAAGTTTTTAAAATTAATTCGTTTGGTCATGGAAAAAAATTCACTCTGTATACGGCTTTAAAAAAAAAAAACTGACAGGAGTTTTACAAATTAGACAAAATAAAATGGCATATATTTCTTACAAAAAGTTCATAAATTTTTAGTTATAATTTAGTTGCTTGCTTCTATTGATTTTAGGAATGATTTTAATAGTTCGTAATCGTTTTTCGTTCATTTAAAATTTCTCGACCTTCTGTACTCTTCGACGGTTATTCAATGGAATTTTAACAACATAACATTGAATGTAATATATTATGATCCATAGGGTACAATGAAAAATCCTATACTTTGGACAGTATTCTACACTCTACATTTTGTAATTTTTGCTGTTCTACGAGTAAATACTATTATCTATCATCATTAAATCTTTTACATCCCCAGCGTTTTGTATTTAATTAAAATAATAAATCTCCATAATAAAGCGCACACTGTTCGAAGAACTGAAACTAAATTTAAATTAGTGGATGCATCCAGTGCAATTCACACTCAATAAATTCTTCTCACCGACATGCAGGAAGCATCCATCTGGTATTAAATATATTTTTAGGCTAGACGCTTTGTGCACATGGGGTTATATACTCATTTATTTTTATTGAGATTAAATGTCCTACATACACATGGAATTATAACGTCACGTTTTTTACTCTCTTGGTGTATATAGCGCCAACGGGTTTTGGGTTTTTTATAAACATATCGGTTTGAAACTCTGCATTTCAAATTACTGACTCTCTCGTGTATGCATACTGTAAGATCGTAGAGTAATGGATTCATTCATTTTTGATGCATTTTATAAAGAAAATCAGATTAAAGGATAAAAGAGAATATTTTAGTACACTAGCAAGATTTTATTAATGGAATTAAATTATTGCTGTAATTGAACGGAGGTTACTTTTAGTTAAAGATAACAGTTTTTCTAGTAGTTTTACAAATATGCATATATATATATATATATATATATATATATATATATATATATATATCATAAAATCATTCTACATATATATATATATATATATATATATATATATATATATATATATATATATATATATATATATATATATATATATATATATATATATATATATATATATCGGTTTCAAAACGTCTTGCGTCGTTGTCCGATGCCTAATTTCCACGAATTTCTATCATTCCATTGTTTTTCGGTCAAGTCTCGGGAGCTCATTGCCTTTGTTATTCCCTACTTCCATGTTCTTTTTGGTCTTCCTCGTTTCTTACGATTTGGTGGTATCCATTTCATGGCGATTTTTGGTAGTCTTGTTTCTGGCATTCTTTGAACATGGCCATACCATATAAGTTATTTCCTTTCTATGTCTGTTGTCAGTGATCCATCTACCCCCATCCGATTCCTTATTTCATCGTTTCTAATTCTGTCTGCCCTAGATATTCGAAGTGATCGTCTAAATACATCCATTTCTGTTGCTTCGAGTTTTCTTTTATTGCTTTCTGTTAGTCTCCATGTCTCTGTACCATAGGTTAAGCTGGTTTTTATGAGAGATTCATATATATTGTATTTTCGTCTTTTGCCAATTTCTGAGCTCCAAATAACTCCGTTAAGGTATCGAATTGTTGTACGTGCCTGGGTTATTCGTTTTCTAATTTCCTAATTATCTGTGCCTGTGGTGTCGAAATCAATTCCTGGGTAGGTATATTCAGTGCAGAATGCAATTTCGGTTGTGTCCATCTGAATATTGGATAGTTCTGCGCCTATTGGGAGATATTTTTTTTTGTGTATTGAGCTTTAAACCCCACTTTTTGTATTCTTCCTGTAGTTTTCTGGCCATATATGTTAGGTCTTCTTTATCGTTGGCTATAAGGACTTGATCGTCTGCAAACTGTAGGGTATATAGGCAAGTTTCTCCCAGGTCAATGCCCATTTCTCTGCACTTTCTCTTTCACTGATACAGTGTTTTCGCCACGTAGATTTTAAACAATGTGGGGGATATGCAACACCCCTGCCGGAGTCCCTTGTTTACAGGAAATTTTTTTGAAAGTCTATTTCCAATTTTTATTCCCGACGTTGATCCTTCATAAAGCTGTTTAAGGGCGTTAATTACTGTGTGGTTAATGTTTGTTTCCTGCAAAACTTTCCATAGCTTTTTAGCGGGTACAGTATCATAGGCCTTCTGAAGGTCTATAAACATAAGGTGGGTTTCTTGGTTGGTACTTGATCTTTTTTCTATTATTTGTTTCAAAACAAACACATTATCGGTGCACCTACTTCCCCCTCTAAAGTCAAATTGTTCCTCTTTTTCTTGTTCCTTATATTCTTGTTCGATAATGTCTCGAAGTATCCTTCCATATAGACGACTTAAGGTACTGGTTACTGATATACTTCGATAGTTTGAGCAGTCCAGTTTACTTCCCTTCTTATGTATAGATGATAATATGAAGGATACTTTTCACTCATGCGGGACTGGTGCACCGTTTAGATATTGGTTTATACATCAGGTTAATCGTTCAAACAGTTTGTTAGTGCCGCATTTGATTAGTTCTGCTGGAATTTCCTCCGGACCTGCAGCTCGACCATTTTTTAGTAGTTGTATCGTTTTTATGACAGTCCTCTCATCGATGTTTATCGTCTCTCCCTGTATGTGTATTTCAGTTGGAGACATTTCTCTATATTCCTCTCTGTTTTCTGTTAATAGATTTTCGTAATGTCGGATCCAGTTCTCTGTTGTTATTAACTGTATGCTTGTTTCTCTTTATTCATTTGATTTAACTTTCGTCAGGAATTTCCACGTCTCTGAGCATTTTATACCTCCCGGCCGATTGCCTTACTCAGTTGCTGTTATAAATTACTAGAACGACTTTTATATAACCGAATATGTAACACTGGATGCTGTACCAATTGAACAAGCTGGATTTAGAAGAGAACGAAGTTGTTGTGACCAAGTGCTGTCCTTAACTACATTTATTGAAGCTGGCTTTGAAAGACGCGAAAAATCTGCCATAACATTTATAGATCTCACGGCTGCCTATGACACGGTGTGGAGAGAGGGCCTTATTTATAAGCTGATGTAAATGATACCTTGCCTCAAAACTTGTGAGCTGATAAACAATCTACTGACTAACAGACTGTTTCAGGTATATATGAATGATGCACAGAGTAACGTTAGAAAACTTAACAACAGCTTACCTCAAGGCTCAGTGCTAGCTCCTTTATTATTTAACCTTTATACAGCAGATATGCCTGAAACAAAATCGAGAAAATTTGCTTATGCTGACGACCTGGCCATTGGCTTTCAAGATAATAGTAAAGAAGCAGGAGAATGAGCTCTAAACGAGGACTTATATACACTAAGTAACTATTTTAAGAACTGGCGCTTACGTCCTAATACAAGCAAAACTGAAACCTGTCTCTTTCACCTGTCGTATCAACTTGCGGGCGATACTCTCAATGTAACTCTAAATGACACAGCTATCAAACATAACAACAACCCCAAATATCTAGGCGTCACACTTGATAGAACACTCACCTTCAAAAGTCATCTTACAAACGCAGCCGGTAAACTCAGAACACGAAATAACTTAATATCAAAACTTGCTGGAACAACTTGGGGTGCTTCTGCAGATACTCTTCGGACCTCTGATCTAGCTTTGGTTTTTTCAGTGGCAGAATATTGTGCACCAGTATGGCTAAATCGTGCACATACAAGCAAAATCGATGTCCAACTTAACCAAACCATGAGAATAATCACTGGAACAATAAAATCAACGCCAGTGAGATGGCTGCCTACTCTGAGCAATATTGCTCCACCAGATCTACGCCGTACAGCAGCATTAGTGAGAGAGTACCAGAAAATTGTAGCCAACGTACAATTACCAATACATCAAGATATCCCAGACATCTCAAAAGAGCACCAACGATTGAGATCTAGAAATCCTCCAATACGATATGCCCGAAAAATTGGTAATTCCTATCATATACATAGGCAATGGACAACAAGATTAATGCCAACAGTAGAATCGGACTATATTAAGATATCCACCCCAACTCAGGGTTTCATCGGATCAAATCTGCCCCGGTCCATTTGGGTAAGGCTTAATCGTATACGTACCGGACATGGTAAATGTGCTGATTCGCTGTTCAGGTGGGATCGTGCAGAAAGTCCACAGTGCGATTGCGGAGAAACTAGACAGACCATAAGCCATTGTGTTTCAGACTGCTTGAATCGTGCCTACCGTGGAAACCTCCAGGACTTTGCGGAATGTTCCCCAGAAGCAATTGAATGGCTATGTAAATTGGACATTAATATTTAGTGTCATTCATTCTATTCATTCTATTTTTACTATTTTTAGTGTTTGAATAATATATATATAATATATATGTGTATATTATTGTAATTGTATTTGTATATTTATCGTACTGTGAAAGTCCATACGCAAAATAAATAAATAACCTCCCATATATGTGTCTATCTCTTTGCATTTTTTGTCCCACATTTCTCGTTTAGCTGTATTTACTAGTTGTCGTGTTCTTCTTTTAATATCTTTGTATTCTTCTTTATCCAACTCCTGTTTTGTGTTTAGCCATTTGTGGTATGCTTTTTTCTTCCGAAGTACTAGTTCTTCAATTTCTTGATTCCACCAAAGTTTTTTACTAGCGAAAATAGTTTTTAGTCCAATGGCCTCCTCTGCTGCTTCTTTGATGCTACTCGTTATGTTTTCGTAAACTTGTTCTACTGACTGTTCTTCTATATTATGTAGCAACTTTTGGTCTAATCTGTGCTGGTATAGGTTTCTTGTGTTTTCGTTGATAAGGCTGTTTAAGTTATATCGTTGGTTCATTATCACTTCTGTTTGTTCAGGTTCCTCATTAACGTTATTGTCCTTGTTAGATTTAATAGGAAATACCATTTTTGTCCTAACCATATAGTGGTCGGAACCACACGTCGGTCCTCTAAGTACTCTTACATCATTCACTTTTAAGGTAGTGCTTTGTTTGACTATTACATAGTCAATGATCGATTTTAGATACCTTGTATGTTGTACCCATGTGCATTTATATATATGTATATATATATATATATATATATATATATATATATATATATATATGTATATATATATATATATATGCTAATAAATATTGCCCATTATGTTCAAGACACAGTCGTAAACGATTAATAAAGGACTGTGGAACGTGTTGCAGCATTTCAGATCTAACGCTGTCAACAATTTTCATATTAACCCGTGTTGTGGGTTCGTCGTTGTATACTATATTCGTAATACACCCCCGGAAATTATAATGCAGTGGAGTTAGTCCTAGAGATCTTGGGGACCATTTTACAGTACCACCGTATTCAATCCAACTGTAGCTGTATTATTTAGCACACGTCTAACATTTTTTGTACGATGCGGTGGTGTTCCTTTATGTAGAAACCACATGTATGTGCTAATTCCCAATGGATCATCTTCTAACAATCCAGGTAACTCATCTTTTAAAAATCTACGATACTCATTGCCAGCGTTCGATCGAGGAAGTAAGGTCCAATACCGTATGATCCAAGAATGTTTCCCCAAACATTTAACAACCACCTATTCTGGAACGAGACTCGAAATAGGTGAAGATTTTTATCGGAGTAATAATGACAATTATGCCCATTAACCAATGCATTGCGATGAAATGTCGATTCGTCAGAAAATAAAATATTTTCCAAAAATTTCAACTTAACATCTTTTCCGCTCGTATACAAAAATTCATTCTTTTTAAAAATCATTTTCATTTATCTCCTGATACAACTGAATTTTAAATAGGTGAAATTTTTTTCTTTAGAATTCTTTGAACTGTCTTTACACTTAACTCTGTATTATTGCTTAGTTAGCACGTGCATATTTGTGAATTTTTAATTACATTTACCATAATTCGAAATTCATTTTCATTGGCTAAACCTCTTGTTAGTATTAATGGTTTTAAATACTGCACATATCCCAATGGAACAAAGCGGTTTAAAAGTTTTTCGAACGTTCTTTTTGAAGGATATCTTCTGTGAGGATATTTCTGACACTTTTGAAGCTAGTGAACAGTTTCTAAGGCATTCTCCCAACATAAATGTCATGTCAACATATATTTGTATTTAAAATATAAAGTTTGTAACAAATATTACTACAAAAATATCACCCCATTTTGTTTATTAGTACATAGATACTATTTATTTTAATAAATATTTTGACATATACATTTAACGTTCATTTGTTTCAAAGCATACATTCTACGTTCTCAGAAGTTAGGTACTTGCATTAAAAACTAATTTAACTGATCTTACTCGTCCAACATTGCAGCAGATTAAGTTAATGTTATACCGTATATACCAAAACAATTTGACAGTAGAGTTCCTCTGGGTACCGTCACACTTTGGAATAGATGGTAATGAAAAGGCAGATAGTCTAGCTAGGTCCGCAGTAAACAATACAGCAGCATTAGTGGAAAATCTAATGGTGCATTTAGATTTAAAATCTTTCTTTTTTATGTGTTTGGCTATTTTTGTTGTTATTTTGCCTGTATATGTAATCGAGGAGAAGGTACTGGGTTTTACAAATAACAACCTAGGCAAATATATTAAAAATAACAAGAGCAAAAATAAAAAACACTTAAATAGTGGTGTGTACAAACTTCAATGTGGCGACTGCCCAAAAACTTACATCGGTCAAACTGGTAGAAACTTTGATAAACGAATAGCAGAACATAAAAGGGCTTTCAAGAATAGAAAAACAGATTCGACATACGCACTTCACCTTCTAGATCATAATCATTCTTTTAATGACAAATTTAAAATTCTTCACATTCAAAATAAAGGCCTTAAGCTATCTTTGTTAGAATCTATGTAAATCAACAAATTAAAAAACACAGATATAATTCTGAATGACCAACTTGAGACAAACAGTTCTCCCCTCCTCAACCTATTTCATTGGAGACTATAAATTTGTAAACCCAAGCCAAAAATAGATCACTTCAGAAAGGCAATTAGCCGAAACAGCTGTAGTGATAAGATTTAAAATAAATTTTGTGGAAGTTTGAAAACAAAGTTTTCAGTGTTTTATTGTTACATAAAATAAATTTCCATCAACTAACGGTCGAATCCATCAATATTTTAGATGTTAGGCTAACATGACGTAAGGAATGAACTAATCTGACAGAAATGAAAAAATGTTATGCTTCCAAATTTTAAAAAGAACTTTTTTAAAGAAAAGCTAAAAATAAAAAGAGAGATAATTTTTGTTCTAATCTGTATAATTTTGTAACATCTAAAATACAAGTTTTCTATTGTTAAGATTTTATTATTAATATACTTTTTTACGACCGCAAGAACTTCAAAAACATATTTCCTGAGTGATATTTCCGAAATAAAAAAGTAACTTATTTTGTTTTCGGAAGTTGTTACAAAGTGAGAAAAAGTTTTTAATTCGTTTTAAATATACTTGGGTTTGTGCTACACTCAAAAAGTTTTATGTACACATGATAAAAAATGTAATATTCTCATATTCGCAGAGCTCAAACACTTCGAAGCTTTTAATTTCGGAGAGATACAGTAGTATTTGCGGATTCCGAAACAAAATCTCAGGCTTAAGCTTTAGATTTTTTTAGGGATGAGAAGTTATAATATGAAACGGTCGTTTAGAGTAAAGAGAGACCGAGTTACATAAGTTCTTTTAATTAAAATATGGCGGAAACCTTTGTCGCAATGGTAATAATATTTAAAAATAACAAATATAATCTAGTGAATGTTTAATATATTTTATTCGTGTTTGGTTTTCTTTTTTTTTATGGCTACCTATTGATTATTTTTATTAAGCAAGATCTCTTAAACGATAGAGTCCCAATTTTATAATTTCATATAGCAATAACGGGATGTAAGTGATAGTGATGCGCAACGTATAGCCTCTCCTATCCAAATGTCAACCCCACCTGCCCGCGTGATGATTTTGATTATGGTCATCCGGTGCATCCTGCTAGATAACAAATGAGGCTCTGACGTCCGAGTGATTGCCGGTATAAGCAATTTTCCACTTACTGACCAACGGCTTAGGGTGGATGAGTTGGTGAGTGGAAGGGCATTCTTTTTGCCCTGAGGTTGAGAAATCGGCACCACAGGCTCATGAATTAACAAATAATAGTCAACGGCATAAGAATGCAGAAAGCAAAAATCCTTATAGAATTGACACTACAATTGCAAACTGTTACTTATCATGGAAAGCGTAGGCCAAGATTCGGTAGGAGAGGAGAAATATATTTATACCACGAGGCTTCTCAGGTCGTAAACATGCAAAAACCTCGTGAAGAAATCCGAAAAATGAAGAAATCTAATTTTAGAATGTGCACGTGGAATGTTAGCAGTCTATTTGTGGCTGGGAAACTTGACAGCGCAATTTAAGAAATGCAAAGAATGAAAATAGACCTACTGGGAATCAGCGAAATGAGATGGTCAGAGTCAGAATAATGTAAAAAGGACGGGAGTGTATTATAATATTCCGGTAACAGCACAGAAGACCCGTATCACAAAAATGGTATAGGTATATTAGTAACATCAGAACTGAGTAGATATGTGACCAATTTCGTACCAGTCTCGGATAGAATATTACTCCAAATAAATACTCAACCATTTAAAACATACTTCAAAAATCTATGCCGCGACTGCAGATAGAAAATATGACGATGAAGTCAAGAAGTTGTATGATCATATCCAAGACATCTTACAGAAAATTAATAAACACGAAATCGTTTTTATTAATTTTCTCACGAGGTCAGACTGTAGGTCCTTATGGTTTAGGACAACCTAACGATCGAGGACAGAGATTGTATGAATTTTATAAATAAAACGATATGATCATTGCAAACACCTGGTATAAACTACCCAAGCGACGACTATACACATGGAAAGCACCATTTGATGATGGCAATGACCCTGAGTCTTCAAGAAATCAAAGAGACTATATACTTGTAAATGAGTATATAGTCTAAATATATCCTGGGGCAGATATTGGATCTGATCATATCAACCACTTGTAGCAGATATTAAACTGAGGTTAAAACGAATTCAGCGACAAAAACCAAAAACCAATGTACTTAATTTTGACGATATTAACATAAAACATAACATTAATAAAGAATTTAACAATAGAATAAAAAAAATTTAACAATAGAATAAAAATATCAGAGAACAACTAGAAGATCCAGAAGAACTATGGAGTGAATTTAAAAACTAAGTAAACGAAATCTCCACACACAATGATAAGAAAAAACTTAATCAAGAAAAATAAATGGATGACAGACGACATCTTCAAATTAATGGAACAACGTTGACTGATAAAATGTAATGTAACAGAATACCTGCAGAGAAGAATAAAAAAAAATTAGCCAAACAAAAATGGATGAGAAAAAGGTGCGACGAAATGGAGAATATAATATGTAAAAAAAGAAATGAGTAATATTTAAAAAACGAGTTCCCTCTGTACTCGTTGACAATAATAACAAAATTATTGTAAATGAGCACGAAATACGAAAAGAATGGCAGCTGTATATATCAGAGTTGTTTGAAGATGACAGGAATAATATTGCCGAATTCTACCAAAACTCTACTGACGGTCCAGAAATTATAAAATGCGAAGTAGAACTCGCTATAAATAATGCTAAAATTAGAAAAGCTTGTGGTCCAAATGATACGCCAACTGAGTTGCTGAAACTAATTAATAGAGAATGATAACATAAAAGTAGTAGTAAGACTTTTTAATTCAATATATACCACAGGAGTGATTCCCGCAGATTGGCTCAAATCCATCTTTGGATCTAAAAACACAATGCGAGAAAATGCTCAGAATATCAATTAATTAGCCTAATGAGCCACACTCTTAAAATTTTCCTCAGAATACTTCACAACAGAATTAGACGCAAATCCGAAGAAGATCTTAAAGATACCCAATTTGGTTTTAGAAATGCTATGAGAACCAGGGAGGCAGTTTTTGCGTTTAATATCCTATCACAAAAATGCCGTGATCAAAGAAAATATGTATTTGCATGTTTCGTAGACTTCGAAAAGGCATTCGATAGAATTTTGCACTTTTTGCACGATTTGTAGATTTTTTCCTGATCGACGGCACTGGCAATGTTTCAAGTGGACTTACAAACGTCTGCAAACCAGAAGGACCTGGTTCACTGGTGTTTCTGAACACTGCTGCTGCTGCATCTGAGAACACAATCTTATTCAATGGATAAATTCCAGTGGCGCGAAATCTATTTACAGCAACTTCTCTAGTTTGGCTTTTAAGGTATGCTTTGCCGAAAAGTTCTCCAATATCGCACTAAGAGAGCGCGTGGTTATTATGATGTAACCATTGTCTGATTTCTTTGCTATAGTATGATATGAGCGTTCCCATGAAAGTTTTAGCAGTTCCCTCTTACTATACGAAATGGAAGCTTGGACATTGAAGAAACAACACATAAGAAAAATAGAAGCATTGGAAATATGGTGTTATAGAAGAATATTCAAAATTCAGTGGGTTCAAAGGATTACCAATGCTGAGGTATTGCGACGTCTAAATAAGGAGTTAGAAATTATGAGCAGCATAAAAAGAAGAAAACTAGAGTATTTGGGTCAAATAACCAGAGGATAAAAATATGAGCTGCTGAGAATTATTATGCAAGGAAGGATCCAAGGAAGAATAAGCATAGGAAGAAGACGCATCTCCTGGCTGAGAAACCTGAGAGAATGGTTTAACTGTAGTTCACTACAACTTTTTAGAGCAGCAGCCAACAAAGTGACCATAGCCGTTATGATATCCAACCTCCGATAGGAGATGGAACTTTAAGAAGAAGATGAAAGTTTTGTTCAGAGGTTGCAGTTTGTGTGTTGAATGTGGAGGTAATGAAATTATAACTATGTTATTCTCCCTTGCCAGATTGATCACATCTAAATTGCGAGTATGGCTGTAGTGTCCATCCAATATAAGAAGTACAGGAAACTGTTTAGAGGGTTTAACGGTATCTATAAAGTATTTAAACCACTGTGTAAATAAATTAGACTCCACCCAACCACTAGGATTACCTTTTACGATCCAGGAGGAGTACCTTTCATAAGTTGCACATTCATTTTCTTTTTTGATAAGATTAACGTGGGTGGAATAAAATTCTCTTCAGCACTCATACATGCAATGCAATTAAAGTGATCAATGATCCTCTCTCAGCCCAAGTCAGCGATGCGATTTGTATCTTTCCTTTGCGCCACACTATTGCTGCAATTTTATTTTGCACAATGGATACGCCTGTTTCATCTACGTTGTAAGCCTGATTACTGCAAAAATTA
The DNA here is from genome assembly GCA_918026665.1 of Diabrotica balteata. Classification (NCBI taxonomy): domain Eukaryota; kingdom Metazoa; phylum Arthropoda; class Insecta; order Coleoptera; family Chrysomelidae; genus Diabrotica; species Diabrotica balteata. The sequence goes on along the minus strand of OU898276.1, from coordinate 146,958,996 downwards.
TATTTATCATATGCTTTTTCCAGATGATCAAAAAATACTTAAGCCTTTTCTTTGTTAAATCTAGCTGCTCGTCCACAAGACGTTCCAGTTGGTCTCCTTAAAGCCAATGTATTCTTAGACGCGCCAAGAACAAATCTAGCCAACCTCTACCAGCTTTTTTTAACTGTATAAAGGGATGATTTAATCCATTTGATTCGACCAGATTAAATGCCATTAGTTTGATATCAGTCCGCGTTAAACCATAGAATTCTGCTTCCATTTGAAGGATATAGTCCACCGAATATTTTTCTAAATCTGGACCAAGAATAGTTCCCCTTCCCAGTTTCTTAAGTACTGCTTTATCGGGACTCAGTTCAGTCATTTTTGCTAACCGTTGTACTGTAGATATCGGGACATTATAAGTTTTAGCTGCTTTTAATGTCCCATCGTTTTATCTCTCACAGCTTGAATAGCAGATTTCATGCTATCTGGATCCCAGAACTTTCGTTGTTTTGGACTTACAATATTTTTTCTAGGCATTCTAAAAAACAAAACCGTGTAGAGTAAATTGATACAAATATGGGCTAGCTCATATTTGTAGCACCACACAAATAAAGGCTAGCTCATATTTGTAGCACCATGCTAGACCATATTGCGACATAACCAAACATATATTCAAATATTAATAACTAAAATGCAACACAACTTAAAAGAAAAAGTCGAAAATAATATGAAAATATCAGCCTTCCGCTTACGATGAGTAATAAAATATTAAATTTATTCTTAGTTTTTACCAAAACAAAAAAAAAAAAAAATTGAAATAAAAACATACCTGAAAAATTTCTTGAAAAGCGTCAACACTAACATGTGATTTTTTCAACAGTCACCTGATCTAGGTCACTGTAAGCTTTATTAGTTATTATTTTAGACTAAAGAGTCTCTAGTCAAGCTATTGACGTATATATGGTGGTGTGTCTTTCATATTAATTATGATAGCCCATATTTGTACCTCCTCATCTAATATAATATATTTTTATTTTATTCGAATGTAACTTTTATGGTACGTTGTAAAATATTTAGTATTTTTAAGATGTATTTTTGATATAATGTTTGTTTATATGTTATGTGATTTTCCTATACTTTTGTCCAAGTCACAAACACCAGTTGTCCGATTATCAAAATTAAAAGCACTTGGAGCTATAAAAAAAAATGGGAGCCTAATTTCGGATGACAAATAACGACAAGTCACATCTACAAAAAAATTAGTAACATGAAATTGAGACTTTAGTAACAAGAAAATGACTGATATTAATAGAACTGGAAATAAGAGCATTAAAACTAATTAAAAAAAATATAACAAAACAGAATTCTTCAAGAATGGAGATCAAGCATCATAATACCCCTCTTCAAAAAGGGAGACAAATCGGACCCGGAAAAATACAGAGGCATTAATTTATTAAACACAACACTAAAATTAACAACCAAAGTGATAAAAAATCAATTGAATGAAATTACAACACTACGTTTTAGGTCGGGAAGATCATGTACCGACGATATATTTATAATGAGGCAAGTGCAAGAGAAATCATTAGAATACAACAAACCAACATATCTATGTTTCGTGGACCCTACAAAGGCATTTGACTGGGTCAAATTATAAGACGTTATCCACTTACTGTATGCAAGAGAGATACCTCTAGGAATAATCAAAACGATCGAAAATATCTACCAAAACAACACAACAAAAGTAAAAGTAGAAGAAGAACAAACCGACCCTATTGAAGCTGGCAATGGTATAAGATAGAGAGATTCCCTGAGTCCTCTATTGTTCAACCTGATTATGGATAAAATAATAAAAACAGTAAGAACTAAAAAAGGATACCAAATGGGAGAAAAACAACTTAAAATAATCTGCTATGCAGACGACGCAATACTACTCTCTCAAACTGAAGATGATATACAACGTATGCTGCACCAATTTAATATAACCGCCAGAAAATTTAACATGTTAATTTCCCAACAAAGACAAAATGCATGGTTACAACAGCAAATTTACTAAGATGTAAATTTATGGATGTAGTTTAAATACCTAGGCATCACATTACCTAGCTACGGAAAACTCGAAACCGGAGTGAAAGATCATGTGAATGGAGCAAACAAAGCCGCAGGCTACCTTAATGAAACAATATGGAGAAACAAAAATATCGGGAAAGAAACGAAAGACAGAATTTACAAAACAGTCATCAGAACAATAATGACATAAGAGGCAGAAACAAGACCTGACACAAAGAGGACAAAAAAGATGTTAGAATCAGCAGAGATGAAAACACTTAGAAAAAGTAATGGCAAGACACTATGGGACAAAGCTACAAGTACAGATATACGACATAGATGCAAGGTGGAGAATATCAAAAACTTGGTAAGAAAGAGAAGAGTAGAATGGAACAATCATATAAGCTGAATGACAACAAATAGAGTAGTAAAGACGGCAAAAGACGGTTTCCCAATAGGAAGACGGTCAGTAGAAAGACCACAAAAACGATGGAATGACAACTTACTGGAGGCACATTGAAAAACAGACAGAGTCATGTCTATATAAAAATTCTATATAAAAAAAGAAGAAGAAATTCTGCACTTATATTTATTATTGAAAAATGGATGAAAAATTGATGAAAAATTGATGAAAAATTGATGAAAAATTGATGAAAAATTGATGAAAAATTGATGGTAAGACACTAACTAGATTAGTAAAACTATGCCCAACCAATACCAAAGCAAAAGTAGGAATCCATAATCAACTGACAGATGACTTTAACATTAACGAAGGTCTAACACAAGGAGATGTGCTGTCCACAACACTTTTTAACCTTGCGTTGGAACAAGTTATCAGGAAAACTGATTATAAAAATCAACCAAGTCGTAGCTTACGCTATGATTAAATATAATTAGCTGTACATTAAAAGATCTAAAAAATATTTATACATATTTTAAAGAAGCGGCACATACTACAGGTCTAGAATTTAACATCTCAAAGACAAAGTATATGAAAACAACTCGGAAAGAAGTACAAATAAAAGGCACTCATATATCTTTAAGCAAGCAAACATTTCAAATAGATGACCATTTCAACTTTTTAGGATCAATAGTTACAGACGAAAATAAACACAGTGATGAGGTAACATGAGGATTTCACTAGGGAACAAATGCTTCTACAACCTTCAGATTATTATAAAGTCAAAATTAGTATATCTATTAACGCAAAAATAAAAATATATACAGTTATGCGACCTGCAGTAATGTATGCATTAGAAACATGGACTTTTACTAGTGAACAAGAGGAACAACTTCTCAGATAGGAAAGCAACAGTCCTAAGAAAAATATATGCACTTATATAGGAGAATGGAGAATGGCGTATAAAAATGAACTAAGAAATAAATAGAATATTGAATAGACCGACTATCACAAAAGAAATGCGAAGTAAACGACAGAGTTGGTTGGGACACGTATAAGAGCGTTACAAAAACAGTACTTTAATTTAAATTTAAAAGAACTATTAATACGAAAATGGGAAAAACAAGCAAAGGAATAAAAACAAAAAACATCTCTGGTTGAGTCACTATTAAAGATTGTTTAAATTCATGTTTATAATTGTAGAGTGTAAAATACTTCATAAACAATTTAAAATTATATGCCTGTGTAGAATATTATTCAAGTCAGTATCTCTGTTATTTTATACACAAAAACATTTGTTGCAAATTTTGAATTGTAATTTTTTGTTTCATTTATTATAATATTAATGTATTCGGGATTACGCTTTAAATATACAAAACATATGATTGACCTGTTTTTCTGGAAGTGTATGCTAATACATAAAAATTATTTAATACATAAAACTGTATGCATTTAAATACACCATTAAAGCATATTTTTAGCTTTTAATAAAATAAACAAAATCTGTTAAAATAAATTTTAGATTTTAATATGTATACTTACCGTAAAGTATGGAATAAATTCGATATTTCCTAAATGAAGAGCTTTTTTAAAAAAATCTAAAACACGCCGATTTTTAAGTTTAATGTTCTACATTTTACAATAAAATTTTATGATATAAGGTGATACACATTAAGCTGATGACGTCTTCGGCTCTTTTTTTAAACGTAACATTTAGATAACGTATTTTTAGATCGATGAAATGAGCTGATTTAAAAAAAAAAGCATAATACTGGGGGTCTAACAGATATAATTTGACAGATATGCGCTTAGAAAATTAATTTTTATTGATTTCTAATATTAATAAATTATAAATAAATTCTAATAATTAACTTGAAAGTAATCCAGTAATTATTAATACATGACTTTATCTTAAATGTTCGAATTGTAGCCGTTGTTGTATTTGACAGTAACGAAAACGTTATACAAATTCTTTTAGAACCTTGTTTATGGTTTCTTCAGAAATATTGTTTATTTCTTTACGAATTCTGGTTTTTTAGGTTTTTAATATTTGCAGATTTCGTTTTATAAACAATATTCTTCAAATGATCCCACATAAAATAATCCAAAGGATTGAGGCCTGGCTACTTCACTGGCCATAGTATGTCCACGTCTTCCAGTTCACCTGTTACGAAAATTTATTTATGGTACCTTCGAACATCTACAGCATAATGGTAAGGCGCACCATCCTGTTGAAACCTTAAACTTTCATCAAAACCTTCAGGATTAATTCCACTGGGGAATAGATTGACTAGAGTAGGTACGAGAATCCCGCTTAACATTACATTACTACCTGGGGTACAGGTGTACCCATCGAGCAATAAGACAAAAGAGGGAATGTAAAGGTAGAAGGGGTAAACATATTGATAGACAGGAAGTGCCATCTTGAGAGGCCACTTTAGACAAGGATAGAGAGTCTCTCTCCTTGTTTGACATCAAATTTAGTTGGGTTATGTTATTGTTTGTCCCAAATGTCACATGAAATCTTATTTATATTGAAGTTTTTTAACAATTGTGTCGCATTTTAGACTCTTATCATTAATAATTAATTAAAACTTTCTCGTCTAAGACACATTTTGAAAAATATTATATAGCTACTGTTGATAAGTGTCGAAAAATTTAAATTTGGCGCCTTTGCATTTCCGGATGTGTCCGCCATCAGAGGCCACTTTTTTGGTCTCCTTTTTATAACGATTAGATTCCCTCTTTTGTCTTATTGCTCGATGGGTGTACCACAGGCTGTCGTAAAAGTCCTGCAATTTTTTTACTTTTGGCAACACGGTAACGCGCGCTCGTGTAATTTCTTGTTTTAGCAGGTCATTTGTTATCTTGCAGTCGCTGATTCATTAAGTGCTGTTGTTTAACACGTGTGTTGATTTTGGGGTTCAGCTCTAACCCGGATAGTATTACCATTATATTTCTACATCTATACGAAAATAATATTTTAGTAAGTAATTTGTTTTATTGATGAAGTTAGGGTTTTAAATGCACTTTTTCTAACAGTATAAACATGGATAACAAGGCTCGCAGATCATTAACTCAAAAAGAACTAGAGGAAATAATCGAGAATCTCTCAGATTTTGAGCCCGACGATCAAAATGATAGTTCTGAGGATGACCTAATAATAGACAATTATCGATCGGAACCTGGTGAAGGTTCCGATGATGATTATAGTCCAATCCTGACGAAGATTTCAACGATGATTATGTACCGGAAATGACAAGGATTCTAACGATGATGATTATGTTCCGGAGAATGACGAGGATTCTAACGATGATGATATGCAGCAGAAAATAAGTCTGACTGGCTGCGAAGTTTTAACAAGCCCTGCAATTCCATGTAAATCTCTCTCAGCTGCAAAAACTGAAAACGACATTGAATATGTACAAATTAAGGAAGTGCCTACCAAACTACGTGGAAAAAATGGCTTCAAATGGAGCGAAAAAGTCAACAAAAATCATGTCGGACCAATCAAATAAATCTAGTGATTCATTTACATGGAAATAAAGGAGCTGCTCGACAAGTAACTAGTGGAATTGCAGCATGGACCCTGTTTTTCACTAATGATATTCTGAAAAATATTGGCGCTTTCACAAACAAGGAAATTTAGACAACAACGAGAACGTTATGCAAGAGATCGACATGTTGACGAGAAGAAAGTGGCTAATACTACAAAGCAGACTTTATTACTACACAGGGGTTCTAAATATGAATTCGGTAACATCGAAAGAACTTTTCAACAAAGAAAGAGGAATTCCATTTTTCGCGCTGTAATGAGTGAAGCTCGCTTTGCATTTCTTACAAATTGCCTCAAGTTTGACGACAGGGACACTAGAAAGGAGCGTCGTAATACAGATCGTTTTGCGCTAATGCGAGATATTTTTGAAGCAGTTATTTCCAAATGTAACAAACTTTATACGCCGTCACAGTACTGCACGTTAGATGAACAGCTTATAAGTTTTCGAGGCAGGTGTCCGTTCAAAATGTATATACCCTCAAAACCCGATAAATACGGAATTAAAATGCTAGCATTATGTGATGCAAAAACTTTTTATCTTTTGAATGCCGAAGTGTATATCGGTAACAATTCAACACCGGTAGGTGTCCCTGTAGCTGAATACTACACGTTGAGTCTAACAAAACCAATTCGTGGGACATATCGTAACCTTACAACAAATAATTGGTTTACCTAAATCCGAACGGCAATAAAAGCTGTATAATAATCATTCCGTTACATTAGTTGGAACCATAAAGAAAATAAAGCTAAACTTCCAGTAACGTTCATCGAAAAAAGTAACAGAAACCAAAATTCAGCTATGTTTGCTTATAGAACTGCTTTCGTATTGCCCTCCAAAAACTAAGAAAAAAATTGTTGTCATGTTATCCACCATGCATCCTAAAAGACGTAAACCAAATTCTACAGTACTTCCCAAAATCATTGATTTTTATAATCGAACCAAAATCGGAGTTGACACATTCGAGCAGCTCGCGCAAAGATATACCACTGCTCGAAAATCAAGACGCTGGCTTCTTAGAATTTTTTACAATTTATTAGACCCCGTTGGAGTTAATTCCATAGTTCTATATAAAAATAGTGATGCCAGAGAAAAGAAATTATTCCAAACCGAAGGTCATTCCTAAAAAGTTAGTACCGACCTAGTTAGGTTCTTGATAAGAGAACGGCCCAAACTTTGTCAAAAGCACTCCGAGCTGTTATAGAAAAAACTTTGTATATCGAGCCTGAAGTACCTAATGTAGACCAAAGGCAAACGTCTTTCGGGAGATGCTATTTTTGTCCACGCAAACAAGACAGAAAATCGAGGATAACATGCAAGGAGTGAAAAAAATACATATGTCTGAACCATCAGTCAAAAGTGTACCCAGATTGCATTAACTAAAACTAATAATTAATAATTATGTTCAATAATGTGAAACCATTGTATACAACAACGTTGTACTTTTCTAAATATATTTGATTTTTTGCAAACACGTGTTTTAAATTTGGGGTACACCTGTACCCCAGGTAGATATGTCAATTTTTTATGGGTAGTAATTCAGGGATAAAAACTGAAGGGTCCCATGATTCCATTTCTTACAATGCCAGCCCATACGTTTACCTTTTGCGGGTATTGTGTATGATGTTCCCGCATCTACAATTCTGACTGACTGTAGCCTCATCAAAAAAAATTATATTTTTAGAGGGTTTCGATGACAGCTATCCATCATTGTTTCGCAAAATTGTATTCTTTTATCTGGATCATCCTCGTTTAATTCCTGTACCAGGGTGCATTTAAAGGGGTGCCATTCTTCAAGTTTTAATACTTTGTGTGCCGTTGTTTTGCAAACATCGAGATCACGACTAACCTTACGAAGAGAAGTGTGCGCATTTTCTTCAAAAGCAAGTAGAACATCTAATGTTGTATCATAATTTACAGAGGGACAACCTGATTTGCGTGAATTTTCAACCGTACCAGTTCCTCGAAATTTCTTTTCATTCTTACTTAATGTTGACTGCGTTATGGGTTTTTCTGGATGTTTATCATTAAATAAATCACACAGTTCCAACTGAGTTCGCGTTTTGTCTGCATACCCATCATGAGTATTTCAATTCTTTGCTTTACATTCAAATTCATTTCTACTTCAAATTAATTATAAGCAATAATACAGACCATTCAAGAATTAATACAATTATTGTAGTACTTAATTGTTATTGGACGTCACTAAAAATAATTACGTTTCACTAAAAATTACATATATCAATAAATAGATTTTTTTTCAAAAGTCTTATGTTTAATTGAATTATTATTTTAATTTTTAAATATTTTTCTAAAAACTATACTTTTACGTTAAAATGTAAGTTTAAGAATAGGACTGTCATTCAATATGAAAAACCTATTTATTTTAATGCACTGATTTTAAAATTACTTTTAGCAAAGTTGTAAACAAGGCTTTGACACTAACTATTTCGTCATAAATTAATAAGTTATTTTTTTACGATACAAATGTGACATTTTACTAACACCTCTGATATTTTTGAAGAAAAATTCTACGTTTAAAACTCAAAAAATAGTTTATATAGGAGATACTTCGGGAAACAGTTGTATTGTGCCTAATTAATTTTTTTGTCCGTTTAAAATTGACTAAGGAAATCACCCTTTGTGGATGAATACATTAGGATATTGTAATATGTATATTAAAATCAACAACGAAAATAATTCCTGCAGCTGGCTGTATACCACGTATCACAAAAAAGAGTTAAGATCTTTGTAAATGGGTATATTTAAAAACCCTTAAAAGGGGGTACATCAATTACACGAACGTTTAAACCTGATGATGGAATTATTATTCCGAAAACGTTCGTGTAATTGATGTACTCCCTTTTAAGGGTTTTTAAATATACCCATTTACAAAGATCTAACCCCTTTTTTGTATTATATTAATTTTAAAGTGGCGAAGCACTACAAGTTTATTGGATAACCTTTTTATTTACAATTGAACACTGACATAATGATCACGTTTTTTAGTAGATCGATATAGTGTTTCAGTAAATCAGTAAATTGAAGTTGAAATCAGTAGATTTACTGAAAAATCAAAAGACCTGGTAACCCTGCGAGAGGTAGTAATGGCAACGTACAGGCACCTAAACATGGCGGTCACATCGCAACTGTCTTCACTTTTCGAAGGTTTATTAAATGAGTTATTGACTGGCCAGTTGGTTGTCAAAACCAGTGCCAATAAAACACACACACACACACACACACACACACACACACACACACGCACACACACACACACACACACACACACACACACACACACACACACACACACACACACACACACACCACACACACCACACACACACACACATATGATGCTCAATATGATTGACAGGAAGCAAAATGCTTAAATTTTTCAATCTGTGCACATAATCTGTGACGTTAAAAACAAATGTTTCAAATATCTATCCATTACGTCAAAAATAAATCTTAGCATTGATTTATAAGTTTCTCTTAACAGTTTAGTTGATTTTTTGTCTGTGAACTTTTATAGTTGATTTAGTTTCACACATAATATTTGACATTGAAAACAAAATTCAGCATTGACGTGTAAGAAAAGTTTATCCGATTTTTTAATAAAAAAAATCATGCACTTATTTTAGTTAAAACTATTATATCTGAGTAATTTTAAAAATTTTCTGATATATGCATTACACATAAGTAGACAAAAGATATACACAAAATTAAATTAAAATTTCATTTATAAATAATTGATGCTACTAAAACACTTAAACCCTAAACTTAGGTTGAACAGATCGTTGTATATGTTTCCTCTTTACATACACCTTAATTTGCTGTTCGTACAGAACCGTTTTTAGTTTTTGTTTTCAAAATAATCCATTATTGGGACAAATATAGTGTTTCTAATAGTTTTCAATTTAAGTTTTTTTTTTATATTAATCTCTATAAAATCTTTTTTTCTCAAAAATCTAAATACAGTTAAAAATCGTTATGAGCTATTGGACTAACAATGGGTTTATTATTTCTTGTTTTAGCTTTTTGTACCTATATATTTATTTACAATAATGTAATGAAAATGTGTCGGTGTATAACGTATAAGGGCTACGTTTTTTTATTCACGTTTCGTTATAATTTGGAGCGTGATACCAGTGGCGGATTTAAATATTTGGCGGGGAGGGGGAAGGAAACTACACAAAAGAGATAAATAATAGAGTTCTTTAATTTTGGACCTTTTTTGGGTTGGTGAGGAATATCCCTCTCTCCTCGTATGCGCCCCAGGATTAATCATCCCTCACTATATTGTATTATACGTTTTTGTAGACTTGTGATTATCCGAGCTAATTGGAACCGCGCATACCTCGGATACCGAAAAACTCGGATAGTGCGGAGATCGGGTATTTTCTTATAAATATATATATAAATAAAAAATAAAAAGAAAAATTCAAAAGTTATGACGTATCTAATTAGTTTATTATGTACAATTGAAGTATGTAAACCTTTATACATACTACATGGTTAAAATATTTACGTACATTTACGTACGATAGGAACACCGTACGATAAGAAGATCTATTGGCCGAAGGCAGAACACATGGTTAAAGAATCTACGTGATTGGTATCAATGCAGACTCACACTCTCTCCCACCCTTTATTTGAAAAAAGTACTTGAACAACTTTGTGCGGAATTTAGGCCTCTTTCTAGTTTACTTATTTAACACTTGGTATAATTGTGCATAGTTCACAAAAAACTGGTTTTTAAATTTTTCTTCACAGGTTACGCCCAATAATGGTTAACCCAGAAACTTGAAAGATATTTCCAGCGATTTCTCCTGGTAACTTTTACTAAGGAATTTTTTCTCCTAAAGTTATATCATGAATAGTTTCTGATATATAGGCGAGAGATCGGCTTATTGGACCACCCGGTATATATATGTAGATGATTTAAATAAGAAAGAGTCTAAAATGTAAGAACTTTCTGTATACAATCTTAAAATAATTTAAAGATAAAGAAAACATAGTATGAAGTTTCGAGCTAGTCTACAGTATCGCCTACTGTGTCCCTTTTTTTTGTTTCTTTAGAGACGTTTGTTTTTTTATTGTTTTTCTCACTTTTACGCAGACTGTTTAACTTCACCTATAATTAGTTATTTGAAATAATTCCACACCTAGAAAAAAAGCATTCTGCATTAATTTTATGTATATCGTACATATTATTATGTATATTGTTGCCTATTTCGAGAGCAAAAACGGTCCTGACCACCTTTGTTATTAATGGTATCAGTCGGGGGAATGACTTATTTGGCATCGCACGAGCTAAACGTTGTGGATGGAGTAAGAGTATTTCACCGACACGACACCGGGCCCCTATCAAGTAAGCGTGGTTCCTGTAATTATACGAGGTCTATTTGATATTCTACAAACGTTGACTTACTCACCTTAAGGCGATTTAGTTCTCTCTACATGAAGATGTGTTGCCTTCAGGGGTGCCGACTGAGGGAAACAGGTGATCCTTATCAGTGTGGTACTTATGTTAAGTATATACAGTACATAAAGTTATTTCTATGTATAGGCCAATTAAGTTGAATTTTTATCGACATCGACGGGTTTGACAGTTGAAATAAGCAGTTTCAGATACTACTAAAATATCTAGTTTTTCATCAATTTTTTAGTGGAAATATTCGTAAATAAACAATTAAAACGTCAAACCCATTATTTTGCTCATAACTTAAAAACGTAAATAGTGTATATTTTTTAGAAAAAAAAAGATACACAAAATGAGATATTGATGATTGGTAAGAGCTAAATTAAAATCGGTTAATAAACAAAAAAGTTATTTGAAAATGAACAACGAAATCCCTGTTGTTGAATATTGTTAATAACTTTTTTATTATTTAGTAAATTTTTTTTGAATGTATTTAAAATTAAGGGTCTTGTCGTATTTGAATTGTGTGCATAAGCTCAGCCAGATTGGTTGAATAGTTTTTGCAAAATTTAATTTGTTTTTTGGAAGATTTTTGGAAAAATGTCTGGACTAATTTCTAAGGTTGGTTCAGATAATTTGACTGAATGGATCCCAATAATCCGGTGGCAATGAAAATACGAGAAATGAGAGAGAGATCTATTTTGAAACATTGCTGGATTTTTTGAGAAGCGCGACTGGTTTTTCAGTCGGCCACCACCATTCCTTATATTTTAGCTAGAACGCAAAGTACTCTTTTTTTACAAAACTCCTATTTAACCAATTTTCAATAATTTTGTTTGCTAAATGTTTTATTAAAAATTTTTACTTTTCTTATAAAAGGTTTCAGTTCCTAATACTTTTATTTAACGTAGCAATGGTTTAACAAAACGTGGCCATCTTGACTCCTAAAGATGCGGATAATATTCACATTAATGAATTCACATTAATTAATTCACAGTAATATTCACATGCGGATCTCTACCGAATTATGTCCGACGGAGAAATCCTCCGGAGAGATCCACATGTGTGTATCCATGGTACAATGAATACAAGGTATGATATTGCGCATGACATTTGACAGCTGGCCCAGGAGTGTGACGTAGTCAAGACCGCTCGAAATGGCTCGAACCCATTATTACAGCTTAACGTACACCTGAATTTTGAAATTATGGTCAAAAAATGATCAATTTTTTTTTTAAATGTTTTGTTTTGGTTATAATTGAATAAAAAATATATTTTCAGTAGCGTAAAACCTTTACTTTTCTTGGTGATTCAGGCCAAATATTTATTTTTGTTTTCATACATATACTAATAATATAAGCACTCTTTTTGTATGCAAATCCGTTGAAATTTAAAAATTTTGTGAAGGGGAAATACTGTGAATAGGTAAATAGTAGTAGATTTGCGTATTCTGATTCACTGTCTCTCATTTCCAAGCAGTTTTACTGAAGTAAAAACAAAATAGATTACAATAATAAAAAATATGATTCATAATTCAATATGGTATTTTAGATGAGTTATAATGAAATTTAGTAAAATAAAAAATATATACATTACTATAAACTATCGATAATTATGTGCAAAATTTACTTACCAAACAATATAATATGAAATAAGGCACAAATTAGTTAAAACGCAAAACACAATAAATATCGACTTCAGACGACTTTACACTGACAATACAGAAGGCTAGTATAAAAACAAAAGTTCGGCAATAATATCGGTTATCAATAGTGACGATGCAAATTGCAAGTTATGGGGTAATAAATATATTTTCAACCAGCTTCATGGGAGTGGACTTAAACCTGGAAAAAATTGTTTAAAAACTTATTAACATCAGCTAATAATGTTGATTAAATTAAATTAAATACTGAGAGCCTGGAATGAGGAACAAATCCCGGAAGAGTGGTGTATTGGAATCGTTTGCCCGCTACACAAAAAGGGTGACCAATTGGAATGTAAAAACTATAGGGGAATAACCCTCCTTAATACAGCATACAAAATATTTTCGAGGATCATATATGGTCGCCTAAGTACATATTCAGAGGAACTTCTCGGGGAATATCAAAGTGGCTTTAGGCCTGGTCGATCAACAACAGATCAGATCTTTGTGCTAAGGCAAATACTGGAAAAAACCAATGAATTCAATATCGATACATACCATCTTTTTGTAGACTTCAAATCTGCCTATGATAGTGTCCTAAGAAATAAATTGTATGAAGCAATGAATGAATTCCACATTCCCGATAAACTTATAAGGTTGGTTAAGGCTACAATGCGTAATGTGGTTTGCAAAGTCGAAATACAGGGCGAACAATCACAGGCGTTTGGAACGCATGTTGGGCTGCGACAGGGAGACGCGCTGGCGTGTCTCCTTTTCAACATAGCACTGGAAAAGGCAATCAGAGATGTCCGAATAGACAACAGAGGAAATATTTTTAATAAATCATCCCAAATTTTGGCATATGCAGATGATGTGGACCTAGTTGCCCGCACAACACGCAAGCTAGAAGAAATGTATACCACCTTCTCAAATGGCTCAAAATCTATTGGCCTGCAAGTAAATGAGGAGAAAACTAAGATGATGGCATCAACACCCAACAATAGAGCCAGGAACATCGGTCCCCAATTCACGGTTGATAACTCTACCTTTGAAGTGGTTGACAAATTCACATACTTAGGCTCCCTGATCACCAAAGAGAACGCCATAACGGAAGAAATCAAGCGAAGGATAGTAATGGCAAACAGATGCTATTTTGGACTGATAACTATATACAAAACCCTTATACAGCCAGTGTTGACATATGGATCGGAGACATGGACCATCTCCAAGGCAGACGAAGACCTTTTGCTTATATTTGAACGAAGGATCCTGAGAGGAATATTTGGTGGCATCTGTGAAAATGGTGTTTGGAGGAGGAGATACAACTACGAGGTATACCACAGATATAAACAAATATTTGGTGGTAAAGACGTAGTATCTCTTATAAGAATAGGAAAGTTAAGATGGGCAGGACATCTAGCAAGATCACAGCAGAACAACCCTCCTAGAAGAATCCTTATGTCACAACCCGTGGGAAGCAGAAAAAGAAGTAGGCCAAAACTCAGATGGAAGGATGGTGTAGATGAGGATGGTAGAAAGATAGGCGCAGCAAACTGGCAACGGTTGGCAATGGATAGGACTGCCTGGCGTAATAGACTTGGGAAGGTCGAGGCTCTTTCATAGGGCTGTAGCACCATTGATGATGATGAATAATGTTGATTGTGACGATAATGTAAAGACATTTTTCTTTAGGTCAAGAATGTATTTCATAATTAAGGAATTGAATCTTCGTTTAAAGGACAGTAAGGCAAAAATTAAAAGAAAAATGTCAAAAATTGTAAAATAATGCTTATCCATAAAAGTTTTCACTTTTTTATTTGCCAACTTCTTTTTCTTCTTCTTCTAATGGCACTACAACCCTTTGTAGGTCTTGGCCTGCTTAACAATGTACTTTGCTTCACCACTGCCTGATGTTCATGGTTTGAAGATTTTCCTCTATATCCTCTATCCACCTTTTATTGAGCCTACCTCTTGTCCTATTTGCTTGGGGTTTTATTCTCTGGATTACTTTTACAGCTTGATTATTTTGTATTCTTTTTAAGTGACCAACTGTGGCCTTTTAGTCTTTGTGACTTTACAAATCTAACTATATCTGCGCTCTGCAGTAATTTATCCAGCTCTGCATTAATTTATTTTTATTCTTCATTAACCATCGCTATTTTTATATGTTTGTTAAAATGAATGTTTTGAATGTTTGTTTGTGTTAAAAATAGGTGCTTTTAAAACCATTTGGATAAACTGAGTGGTGTGCATAGTTATGCAACTAGAAAAAACTCCATTATAATATTTTTCATTTTTTAGATTAACGAAGACCCAAAATTCATATAAATATATCAGTTTTTTCATAAAAGCTTTTTAACGTGTTACTGTAAAACTGTTGTTATTTTTTTAGACAGCAACTTTAAATGCTTCTTTTATATCAATTTGTTAAGTAAGAAACTAGCCTCAGCCTGCTATTCAATTTGCAATAAGAACTGTTTCGGACGAAATCAATTTAGCATCTTCCAAAATAACATATTTTTCTTTGTTAAATCATGTTATCATAATTAAAACATATAATGTTATCATCATTATAAACAATACCAAGATAATTTTATGTGTGAATATTACAAAAGATGTCATTTAAAATATTGTGCAATATTGTGTGACTTTACTACACTCATATTCGATGGCCAGCTAGCTCATCTAATCTAAATAAAATTGACTTTATCGTTATTTGTTTTGATTTTATGTTTAGTTCAGTAGGTATATACGTACAAATTTTGTGTACCTTCATTACCACTTTTTTGTATCCTTTTAAACATCTGAAATATTGAACTCTGGAGTATAAGTTGATTAACCTGTACCTACGTGTAATAAAATATAATTAAAACTTGTTTGATAAAGAATATCTATGTTAACAAAATAACTGTACCAAAAATCAATAAATTTAAATTAAATTTTATTTATGATCAATATTATAATAACATAATTTGATCATGTCTTTATAATTACTATAATTAAATTAGCCAAATTATATATAAAAAAAAACAAATTATAAGGCTTTACTATACAACTACATTCAAATGTTGCGAGAATAAGCGGTTTTGACTCTGTCATGCGCGAAAGGGAACCGATTTTGGAACATTATGTATCATACCATAGACGAAGATTACCTGTTGAATTTATTCTAACCAACGGTAGTAAATATGTATTTTTTATATTACATTAAAATGGCATTCGCGGAAAATAAACAATCTTGAGAAAGTTGTTTATTATTTATTATTTTGTTATATAATTTGTAGAATATATCCTCCAATTATTCATAGCACAGTGGAAAACAGATAAACACACAACGCGGAAACTGCCTGTATATTATAGAACAGATCCGCATGTGAATAGGGTCCTTAAGGGCCGTAGGACCCTTTTGTTTTTTTATGTTGTATTTTTAACCAGCTTTCCGAATATTTTTTTTGTCATTTAATTTGAACTAAATTAAAATTATTATAATTGTTTATAAGCTTAAAAAGTGCTACGTATGTAACATGTTACGAGTCTCTCCAGTTATGATGTTATTTTTATTATTAGATGGTTTACATCTAGAATCTTATATGCTGAATTGGGATTGAGTAACTTTAATGTGTATAGACATGACAAGGATACCCAAACTAGTTTAAAGACCACAAAGTGGTGATGGTGTTATTATTGCTGTTCATAAGCGCGTTCATTCAATGTTGTTTAGGTCTATCGATTCCTATGTGGAACATATTTTTACAGAGGTAATGTGTGGCACAAAAAAGTTAGTCATTGGTGCTGTATACTTTCCTCCACGGTCATCTGGGTCAGTATATGAGGAAAATTTCACCTGTACTTTGGACTTAGCGGATAGATCCAGTAATTGTGAATTCTGAGGCATACTGGGAAAATCTTAATAATAGTGTTACAGTTGAGCGTCCCCATCACATTCCAATTAGTTATACTTGCTACAATTTTCACAATATGTTACACGTAAATGCTTTGCCTAACCTTAATAATACATTTTTGGATCTAGTTTTCTATACTCAGAGGGATGCAGTTTTGCCGATTTTACCTGGTATTTTATTGAATACTTTTTAGCTTATACTATATTGTTACATGCAGCCAGTTTAAATTTGTTTCTTTAATATAATGTCTTCTATCGTGGTTTTAAAAAATGTAATTATCAAGTTTTAAATGAATATTTAGCGTGAATTTCTTAGAACAAAGTATTAGATGAATCAGATATTAACTGCTGTATAGAAAATATTTACCATATTTTGTATGATACCACCAATATTAATTACTATTTAGCTGGGAATAAGCCACAATTAAAGATAAAAATACGTTTACTGACGTTTCAATTTCCACTTCGAAAATCGTTCTCAAAATACAAACGTTGTTTATTATTTTGAGAACTATTTCCGAAGTGGAAATTGAAACGTCAATAAACGTATTTTTATCTTTAATTGTGGCTTATTCCCAGCTAAATAGTAATTAATTTAAAATGCCACAAGAAAATAGCTTCAGAACAACCACCATTATGTTTGTTCCTATTAAACGGTTTAAATCATTGAACTTTCCAGTTTGGTTTTCGCGAGAATTAATTGAGCTGGCCATACAAAAAAAAAATTGCTCACAGGAATTTTAAAACAGGCAACTCATATGAGGAATTTTCGGTGTTAAGTGAAACATGTAAATCATTACAAGCAGTTTGTTATAAGAATTATTTAGAGAATATTCAAGCAAATCTTTCAAGTAATCCCCGCTCTTTTTTGAGGTATGTTAGTGCTACACGTGGGTGTAGTGCTTATCCTAATCTAATGTATAATAAAGGTGGGGATGTAATAGCACATAATGGCGATGAAATAGTCAATTTATTTGCCACTTATTTTTCAGGTACATATAATGATAGTGAATATAATTTACCTAATTTTGAATTGAACTATAGTGTGGATTTCCAGATTTTGAAATTTAGTCTGACTGATGTTTTCTAGAGGATATAAAGTTTAAAAACTATACATTCTTCAGGGCCATACCTGAAGCACTTAATAAGAACTGTATTTTTTCCTTTTGTAAACCTTTACAACAACTTTCAATTTATCATTGCCTTCATCTGTATTTCCACAATATTGGAAAAATAGTTTTCTTACACTTATCTATAAATCTGCCATTCGTGAGTGTGTTAACAATTATAAAGGTATAATTATTGAGTCAGCAATCCTGAAACTTCTTGATAAATTGTTATCGATAAATCTCACCTTGGCGTGCAGAAACATAATTATTAATGAACAACATGGATTTTCTAATGGGAAGTCAACAGTAACAAACCTTGTCAATTACCAACAATACTTGTTGAGTGCATTTGGGAATAAAATTCAGGTCGACTTCTCAAAGGGCTTTGACCAGGTTAATCATAACCTTTTAGTCCACTAACTTCATGCATCTGGATAGAGTGATCCTATTGTTAATTGGATTAAAAGTTATCTAATGGGACGGCACAAACAACAAAGTTCGTATGAACAATTATATTTCACAATAATTCCATTATTGTTTTGGTGCCTATAAGGGTCTCATTGTGGTCCCTTGTTTTTTAACTTGTTCATTACCGATATTGGCAAGGCTATCAAAAACTCACACTTTCTGATATTTGCTGATGATCTGATTATTATTATTTCGTTATATACATAATTGATACAAATTGGATAGAGACCTATTACAAGATGATGCAAATAATATAAGTTTATGGTCGAAACAAAATGGTTTAAGCTTAAATCCAACTAAATGTTCTTGTACTTCATTTGGTCGTATAAATAATCTAACAGCTAATAGATATGTTCTTATTGATGTTCTCTTGGATTCAGTTACTGAGATTAGAGATTTGGGTGTAATATTGGATTATGCATTATTATTTAGAAGCCATTTTCTTAAAATTAGGGAAACAGGATTTCGTAATCTTGGTTTTATTTACGCTTAGGTCTTGAATACTGCTCTGTTGTTTGATCTCTATTTCATAAGTCTACATTGATGGATTGGAGAACGGTCAGCAGAAGTTTTTAAGATCTTTAGCTTTTAAAGCACATAATAATATAAGAAATACTGAAAATTATTTCATAGATTATTCTGTAATAAAGTCTCAATTTAATATTGCTACACTGAAGAACCGCAGATTGAGAGCTGATTTGTTATTTTTATTTAAAATTCTAAACAACGTTATTAATTGTCCTCCGTTAAAGGTTTTTTAAACCTTTTTTCATGGGTTATTGGTATACGTTTTAACAAAAAAAATAAGCTTCGGATTATTGAGATCCATTCAGTCACATTATCTGGAACCGCCTTAAAAATTAGCTTATTTTTTAGAAAAACTTATAAACATAAACAAATTTTGCAAAAACTATTCAATCAATCAAGCCCATCTTTTGCATACAATTCAAACATGATATGACTCTCAAGTTTAGCCCATTGAAACAAATCTTAATTAATAATAAAAAATTTATTACCCATATTCAAAAATAACGATTTTGTTGTTTATTTTGCAATAATTTTTTTGTTTATTAACCGATTTTAATTTAGCATATCTCATATTGTGTATCTTTTTGTTTTGTGAAAAGTTGTCTGTTAACGTCAAATCTCTAAATAGACATTATTTTAAGTTATAAGCAAAATAATGAGTTTGACTTTGTGATTCTTTATGAATAGTTCCTCTAAAAAATTTATGAATCCCTAGATGAGAGTCTTTTGTAGTAAAACTACTCAGGACGGGGTTAGGTTCATTTATACCGTCGATGGTGACGTGACTCACGACGTTGCGTTTGAGTGGGAGTTGGCTCAAAAATTTTTGATGGCGGGAAGTGGACTGGTTGACGGATCGGATGTTGTTGTCGTTTGAGTGGTCTCCATGTCGAAGGCAACCGGCGTCCGTCATCTCTTTTATTGGGTTAATTCTGACGTTTTTCGATCTCTATACCTTTTCGAATAATTCTTGGTTTCTAGAAACGTAGCTATGTTTCTGGAATTTTCATAATGAATTAGGTGATCTGTATGGAGATAATGTTAACCTAGAACTAAAATTAAATCGAAATTGCGGACAGAAATGGATTGTTTATATTATTTTTTTAATGGCATGGAATTAGTTATTCAGTCAGTAAGTCCTATTTTGGATTCTATGATTGTTTTGGTCTATATAAGATCATATATTTTTTTGTAATATATTAAGCAGGAGTTTATAATTAAAAAAAAAATAATGAATTTGAATTATTCAAAAAAATTTGCAGTCAAACATTATTAAAATAGTAAATAAAACATAAATTTTCTAGCATTCTCTCCATTATAGATATATTTTCTTTACGTCATCTATACTTATCTTATAATTGATTAACGCAATAATAGAAATATATGGTTTAGATTCGTTTTGTCTTGTAACGTAGCCAACCCTTAAAAATAATTTATCGACACCGCCGTTGGGACAAGGCGCTGTATATTTGCTCACTTGCGAATTTTGTCAATTATACTTCGTCTTGCTTTTCTTGGTGATGCTTCTAGGACCATATATTTTACTTTTTGTCCTCCCCGTCGACATATTAATACGTGGAGGTAACTCTTAGACCCGTCCCTAGCGGATTCAAAAGTAACTTAATTAGACGGTCACGGATGGGTTTTAGTTTTTTTTTGTGTTCTGTTTTGAGTGAACACGAGAGAAAATCCATGTATTTTTTAACATAACAAGGGTATAACATATATAAGAATAAGGGAAGATGTTTTAGTTTGACGTGTAGCGATTATATATATATATATATATATATATATATATATATATATATATATATATATATATATATATATATATATATATATATATATATATGTTATGATATGTGAATGTGATGCAAGAAAACTACAAGTGGCTCTTATTTACCGGCTAGCTTTATGAAGATAAAAATAATTTTTTTAAGTTGATTAATTTGTAATATTGATAAATTTAGAAATGCTTTTAATAAAAAAATATTGAACGCCTGAAAATATAAAAAAATTTGACAAACATTTATTCTACTCACCTTGTATTCTCTAAATCTCACAGAATACTGCTTTTTTTATGCAAAGTGAATCTTTTCTATTATTGATAAAAGAAAATTTCGTTTGTTTATCTAAAGTTTAGAAAGAAACGTGCTGTATTTTGAATTTGAATTTTTTTACTTATTTGTCTTAGAACATGCAGACTCTTAACTCAAGCGAGTTCTGTGACCTGTAGTGCTTGATAAATAAATACAAAATTATATAAAGCAAAAATCACCACACAAACAGTTTTATTTTTAATGTACTGTGCAATTATTCACAAGTGATCAATTAAATATTACACAACGATATCTTGTATAATATATAAAAAAAAAATATTTAAGATTCTTCCAATAAATAAGCCAATACTTAACCGTTTATTACTAATATGAATGGATTTAGATTTATGACGTAATACAATATTGAAGTAAGTATATGAAATTAGTGCTTTGTGAAGTTGCAACAAGAAATACTCGTTCTAATACGTGTTTGTTTGTCAAAGTATTTATATCCTCACTCACTATCTTTTTAGAGCGAAAACAAAGGTTTATAATCCTTCAATTTTTAGTTTAATGATTTTAGGAAGCAAAAGAAACGGCGAATTATATTTGGTTAATATTACAAAAGCGATAATAGAATTTTTTTGTGAACTTGACTTCAAATTATTTTTTTTTAACACAAAGATGATTTAGAATGATATAGGCTGTTTAAAAAGGTAAGATTATTTCTAAAGAAATTTCAAAACTTGCGTTTAACTTTATTAAAGTTCACTTTCGTCTTTCAGATAATCCCTTCTCTGAAAATTTTATGGAAATCTTTAATAACAAAGATTGCATCTTTCAGTGACGTCTTCTAATGGGTTAGGGCCGCAAAATTGTGATATAAATAATGTTCTCTGTGCAAACTATCAGAATTATCTCTCCAATGGTTGAGAAATATTTATAAGTACCCAAAATGAATTTTAAATGATCTTCAGTCAAAAATAAACACCAAACGGTCTCTTTATTCAGCGAGAATTCAAATGAGTGGAAAAAACTCACCTTTCTGGTAACTGTTGACCTCTTTATGATGGCTGCTAACAATTCCCTTATCGGAAAATGTACTGTTAATCTGCAGGCTCTGCTGAAATTTGATCAAAAACGATGGTTTTCTTATCGGCAAGGTAATTTGAATATACTTTGTTATAATTCAGGACTTTTTCAAGGACTTTGTCAATTTCTGGACCCCTTCGGAACTATTGATTCTATTTCTATTTTCCTGTTTTTCATTGCTTACCAGATCTCCAAGCATTTTGACAATATTTTTAAAGATCTGACTTTTTGTATATTTTTGACATTTATGATTAAAATAAAAAATATTTTAAATTTTAATAAATTGTTAAATCTTGAGAACTATATTGACTTTTGAAATGAATTGAAACAAATACTAGAGAATTTAAGCTTTCTTTCGACATATAATTTCTACAACAAATGATAATTTAAATATTAAAATTTTTACTAACAAATTTGACATACACCAATTTTAACATGAATTAGTTGCTTTTATTTTGCTTTGATTTAATTTTAAAGCTATCTGAAAGCACTTTTGATATTGAATCACTGAGAATTGTCTTCAGATTACCTGTCCATTAAAGATTATATCATTCTGAACTCTTATTTATGAGCTATATCCTATTTCACCTCCTAACACGTTTTATTTTCCGAGCTCTATCCATGTTAACTGTATGTTTACTAACAAATTGAAACTTCTTACTTTATGAATAAATAAATTACTATTAAACTGGGAATAAGCCACAATTAAAGATAAAAATACGTTTATTGAGAACGATTTCCGAAGTGGAAATTGAAACGTCAATAAACGTATTTTTATCTTTAATTGTGGCTTATTCCCAGTTTAATAGTAATTACTTCACAATGCCACAAGAAAATAGCTTCAGAACAATATTGTGAATAAATGACTTAAATATTTTATCTGTTTTAGGACTCTTGAAGATTCTATTGACTTGTATATATTAGAATTTGGATTATAATAAAAAATGAAATTAATTAATAAATACAAATTTATGGTTTTTATTTCCACTCGATCCGAAGTGGTTTGATATTTGCTTTTTGTATCTTTATGTTGTGGCTATATTGGCTTATTCTGTAAGTATCTCTTACATAAATAATATAATATATATAACGAACAATAACTTAAGTTTAAATAATAATCAATTTCATGATCAACGATTGTTTTTGGTTTAATTTTTTATATATATATTTTTTTTTAATTGAAAAGTGTTTATCAACCAACTATAACTCAGTGGCTATAATAACTCACGTATTAAAAGAATCTTATTTCTATTATGCTAAATTTGTTTATAATAAACCAACTGGTTTTAATTATAATAATAATAAAATTATTTTGAAAACATTAATTAAATCTGGTGATACAATATAGTCGTTATTGGTTTGTTACATGTCTGTGAATTCTGCTTATTTTTGCTTTTAGTTTCTTTCTTATTGTTGAATCTAGTTTCAACTATTAAATTAACAACAATAATACAATTGTTTAAGTTAAATATATATGTGGTATATTCAATATTGTCATTTTGTTTTATGTTCATACTATTCATATAAAAAAAAACTGTTTAGGAGCTTTAATTTCATAACAATATATATATATATATATATATATATATATATATATATATATATATATATATATAACACTGTTTTTGATGGGTTGGAGTCAATAAAAGGGGCTATTTGTTGACTATTTTTTACTCGAGCTTTCAATTGTGATTACAATTTTTATCAAGAGCTTCTAAAAAATACAAAATGTCTTACAAAGTTGAACTAGAAATAAAAAATTTTTTTTGTTAACTCATCAAATAAAATTAGTTTTTTATATAAAACTACTGCTTACATAATAAATACAAAAAATATTAATAAAAAAATGCCTTATTCTAATAAATGTTTCTCTGAAAAATTTAGATGAAGTTCATCTAAATTTTTCAGAGAAACATTTATTAGAATAAGGCATTTTTTTATTAATATTTTTTTTTTTTTTTTTTTTATTAATATTTTTTGTATTTATTATGTAAGCAGTAGTTTTATATAAAAAACTAATTTTATTTGGTGAGTTAACAAAAAATTTTTTATTTCTAGTTCAACTTTGTAAGACATTTTGTATTTTTTAGAAGCTCTTGATAAAAATTGTAATCACAATTGAAAGCTCGAGTAAAAAATAGTCAACAAATAGCCCCTTTTATTGACTCCAACCCATCAAAAACAGTGTTATATATATATATATATATATATATATATATATATATATATATATATATATATATATATATATATATATATATATAAAATTATATCGCAATAAAAATTGTAATCACAATTGAAAGCTCGAGTAAAAAATAGTCAACAAATAGCCCCTTTTATTGACTCCAACCCATCAAAAACAGTGTTATATTTTTTCCAAACGAGTCACAAGTACTTCTTTTTTCTTATATATATATATATATATATATATATATATATATATATATATATAAACTATTTTGAATGGGTTGGAGTCAACAAAGGGGCTATTGACTAACTATTTTTTACTCGAGCTTTCAATTGTGTTTACAATTATTATCAAGAGCTACTAAAAAATACTGAACTGGGCAGGGCACGTCGCGAGAACGAAGGACGGCAGATGGACAAAACGCATTCTTGAGTGGAGACCCAGACAAGATGCCTTTAGAAATAGAGGACGACCACCAACAAGATGGACGGATGACCTGAAACGGACACATCAAAATTGGATGCAGGCGGCTCAGGACAGAAATTTGTGGGGTGAACTACGGGAGGCCTATGTTCAGCAGTGGACGAGTATGGGCTGAATGATGATGATGACTAAAAAATACAAAATATCTTACAAGGTTGAACTAGAAATAAAAATTTTGTTAACTCACCAAATAAAATTAGTTTGGTAGGTATATAAAAATGCTGCTAACATATTACAAAAAATATTAATATAAAAATGTTGTATTCTAGTAAATTTTTCCCTAAAATTTTAATATAATTTTGAAAAAGTTTCTTAACACAAAAACGATTGAATTTGTAAATAAAATTGGATAGTTACAAATAAGCCTCAATGTCATAAATACCAACTTAAAAATTTTTATTTTTGACATCTATATTGTCAAAAATAAAATTTTGTTTTTTTACATATCATTTTAAGTAATGGCTGTAATATTTGTTATAATATTTATCCTTAACAACTTTTTGATCCTAACCATTGTTATTCTGTCTTTATAATATTATAATTCAGTAATGTTCTAAGCTAAGTAATAATAAGAATAAGAGCTGCAAACTCACGAGAGATGATTTTACACAGGCCTAGAATCCCTATTTCTATAGAAAATACCTTTATCATCAAGGTCGTAATGAATGAAACTCCTGGCAACTAAATTCTAATTCTAAACTTTAATTATAATTTATTTCGTATACTCCGATTTAACTCCCAACGTAAACTTGATTATTTAGCTTTGGAGGGTCTTATATTGTACGATGTAAGTTATATCGTCTATTAGGTTTGTTCCTTAAATTAAGTACTCTACCTTATTTCTGTACAAAAAGGGGTTTTGATAAAGAAAAATTGCCTCGTGGTATTAAACACTCACTGAACATTTATAATGGGGAAATATTAAGGCGAACATAAAACGTGTATTTGAAATATAGCCGTATAAAAGGATTTTAAGCATATCTTGGAGAAACCACATTACTGATGCTAAGGTTTGCAGAAAATTTATGATTTGTCATATGTAAAAATATATTTTTAATATATAAACTGTATAACAGTCTAAAAAGTTACATTTAGGTTGCATTTTTTAGAGGACGCATTTTTTTTGTGTAGGGGGTTTAGTATAGGCTTTAGTATAAGTCCAAGATTGTGAGTTTGTCACCCTTGTCCTCCGGTCACCATCTTGGAAAAAAGGTGCAACCATTAGGCTTAGTTTTCTATTATACAATTATTTATTCAAACCATTGTAAATCAGTTTATCATTTTTCTAACATTGCTA
Organism: Diabrotica balteata; assembly: GCA_918026665.1. Lineage (NCBI taxonomy): Eukaryota > Metazoa > Arthropoda > Insecta > Coleoptera > Chrysomelidae > Diabrotica > Diabrotica balteata. Next base: position 146,932,836 of record OU898276.1, on the reverse strand, counting down.
TGTTATTATTAATTTATTATCGAACCTTTTTCCCACCACAAAACTTACCCAAAACATCAGTCGACAAAGATAAAGTTTAATAGAAGCAACGTACCAACAATATTAAAAGATAAATATCTTGGTAATATAAAAAACAAAACAAACCTAATATATTTTCTTTAAACTAATCTATCAAAAGTAAGTTTTTGGTGTATATCAGGCTCAATCAGATGCAGATACAGTGATCATTCGTTCTGCGCTTGCTTCATCCCAATCTTCTGATTCTGTGACTATCGTAGCACAGGATATTAATATTCTTGTCTTGCTCACGGCATTAGGCAGAAAGCAGTACAAAGTAGTTTTTCTTAAACCTCTAAAAGGGTGTAAGTCAGGCTTCGAGTTTATTACCAAATATAGTAGTGGCTCGGCAAATACAGCGATCCTGAAGATTGGGGCTGGAAACAGCATGGAAAAATTTTAATACCATTCCAAATTTTCTAAACTCCAGCACCCCTAACTGTTTAAAAATTTCTGCAGTTGCAAGAGAAACTGTGGAAGAATATGAGGTTATCGAAAAGCAGGCTTCAAATGCTGTGCAGTGTGTCACAACTGTTCTGGTGAAGCCTGCAGAAACATAATGGAAATATAGAAATTAATAAAAAAATTCGATCGTGAACCCCTGCCTGGACAATCATAGAAAATAAAAACACAATAGCTGAAAAACAAGGGATATTACGTATCCGTTTGGGTCGCCTGAAAATCGCCATTGATCATCTTCCGTTAGCTACATGCCGTACCAGAGAACTACTGTGTTCGTATGTTCTCTGGCCGTACATCCATTGTACGCCATGTATTGCTGACAGGTCACGACAAAGACGTGGAAGAAGGATTTAGCAGTACGTTCTGCCGACCTATGGATATTTCTTCCAAGTTTTACCGCGAACAAGGCGTCTGCAATATTCACAACCTCGAAGATGCAATAACAATCATTTGACCCCTAAAAAACAAAAAAAATTAAATAATAACAAACATGTTAAAAGAAGCTCATAATTTTGAAGAAATGGTTCTGGAGTAAGTCAGCAAAGGTGAAACGGTAATACCATTTTTAATTTTTAATAAAATTTTAATCTTAACCAACATTTTATATAAATTATAGACGTAAAATTCTAATTGTATATTCTGTAAAATGCTACTTATTATTATTAAAAAAAGAAATATTCAAATAACCTTTTTTTAACGTAGATCTTCTTTTTGTATTATAATATGTCTTATACTGGTCGTGTTTATTACTACACGCTCGAATTTTACATTTTATTTCTCTCAAATGCATCGTATCGAAAACAGTAAAAGATATATTGCTGTATATAAAGGCGTTATGTAAAGTGCAAATGTATTTTGCACCGTTTTATTTTGGCGATAGCTTTAAATTGCGCTATTAGGACTGTTTTACATGTCCACAGCAGTAAAGTAAAGCCGTCGACTAAATATGTTATTTTTCTGCGTTTGTTTTTGCTACTGTAAAAATTGTTTTCTGGTTAAATGGCTTTGAAAGACGGTTTAAAACGTAAAACAGTACACCAACTATTTTATTGGTTTATATATATGTATATATATATATATATATATATATATATATAAATATATATATATATATATATATATATATATATATAAAATATATATATATATATATATATATATATATATATATATATATATATATATATATATATATCCCTTTCCGCATAATGAAGTAAGTATTTTGTGCCGATAATAGTTTTAGTTAACTCTATAAGGCCAAGATAGTAGTAAGAAGGGGAGCCTTCATTAAACTATATTTTTTTGCCTCATTTGGCCGGTTAAGCGTTACGAAATAATGGTTCTACACATCGATTCACTACTCTCAATCAATGCGTTTTTATTAATCACATATTTATTGTAAGAAGGTTTAAATTAAAACATGCATAAAAAATAAGTACCAAAATATTGATAATAAGTGAGAAGTAAAAATTAAAAGAATATCTGTTAATACAAGATTCGATTCGTAACATTTGTCAAAATTTTTCATCACCCAGCGCTTATCGACCAATATCTCTAACATGTACCATCTGCAAAATCTTTTAAAAAATGATCAACAAACGTCTTACGTGGTTTTTCAACAATATAATACAACAATATAATATAATTCCAAAAGAACAGTCAGGGTTTAGACGAGATCGCTCTACTCAAGACAATCTTGTACTTCTCCAAAGCCATATTTCCGATGCCTTCAATAAGAGACAAGAAGTCATTGCAGCGGTATTTGATATTGAAGGTGCTTTTGATACAATTAGCAGGCAATCTATACTGAAGAAACTTTCTCATTATAACATAAAGGGTAATATTTTTAATTTTATACAAAATTTCTTAACTTCACGAACATTTAGAGTCTCTGTCAATGGCATTTTTTCATCACTTCACCATCAAACTGACGGCGTACCACAAGGTTCAATATTAAGCCCAACTCTGTTTAACCTAGCAATAAGCGACTTGTGTTCTGATATAATATCTCCCATTAGGCATGTTCTATACGCAGATGACCTGATAATTTACTGCCACGGACGATCTATCTCTACAACTTCTAAGCTTATTCAATCCGTAGTAGATACACTAGTTAAAAAAACAAGCTCCATAGGTCTGTCTTTATCACATACAAAATCAAAAATAATAAAATTTAGTAGACTATCACCCTTCCTATCCCCTAATATTATGATTGAGAGAGCAAATCTTCCAGTAGTCAGGGAATGCAAAATTCTCGGTGTAACGTTTGATTCAAGACTCACCTGGAAACAACATATACTAGAAATAAAAGGTGAAGCAAACAAGAGGCTCAACATTATTAAAACTCTTTCAAACTACCATTGGGGTGCAGATGAGAACTCCCTGCTTAAGATATATAGGTCTATTATCCGCTCCAGACTGGATTATGGTTGTTACATATATATGTCTGCCTCTAAAACACACCTTAACCTTTTAAATTCGATACATTATACAGCCTTACGAATTTGTTTAGGAGCCTTTCGATCTAGTCCCGTAGAAAGTCTATATTGCGAAGCCAATGAGCCCCCACTTTGGATTAGACGTGAACAATTATTACTTTCCTATGCTGCCTCCGTTTCATCCAATACCTCCAATCCAGCTTATCCTCTTCTTACTTCATCAACGAACAACCAGCATTACTATTCTAAATCACCATCAATAAAACCCTTGCCACTAATTCTAACACAATTACTTAATAACATCTCTCTATCAGAAACAATCCCACGACCCCTACCTCCATATCCTCTTTGGTCTATAATCATGCCTCTGTTTAACACATCGCTTAAAAGATTCGATAAACTTACAACACCCAGGGAACTTATAAAAAAATATTTTAAAGAAATTATATTTACAAACAAATACGACACAGTACTCTACACTGACGCCTCAAAGAATGATACAAGAGTAGGTTGTTCTGTTACCACGTCAAATAACCCTATCACATCATCTTGTATCCCCTCGTTTTGTAGCGTTCATACTGGCGAACTATTTAGCATATTTCAAGCTCTCAAATCCATTTCTTCTCCAAATAAACAAGTGGCAATATGCACAGACTCACTAGCCTCATTACAATCTATCCAAAATATATTCACTGATTATCCTATTGTCCAAAAGATCCTTGATTGTTACCAACTAATCGCTTCCCAAAAAATAACAGTTACATTGATCTGGCTACCATCCCATATTGGTATTACAGGCAACGAACTTGCAGATAGCCATGCAAAACTTGCATCAGCATCAGCTGATAATACGGTTAATATACAAATTAGTAAAGATTTAAAGTCTCACATTAAGAAACGAGCAAGAACCCGATGGCAACAATACTGGGACAACAATAACTCAGCATTACATCAAATCCAACAGTTAGTCAATAGCCCCCTTGATTTGACCTCTGCCGGTATGTCCAGACGAGACGCTATTGTAACACGAAGACTTCGAATAGGACATACAAGATTAACACATGGATACCTGATGTCATCCAGCAACACTTGTGAGACCTGTCAATCACACCTAACAGTTAACCATATTCTCACCGAATGTCATCAGTATTCAACAAAAAGAATATTTTATTGCCTTAAAAGTGATCTAAAAGACATACTCAATAACTTGGATCAAATAACCTCAAGTCTTAAATACCTCAAAGACGTTCAATTATTTTATAAAATATAATTTTGATTGTGTTGTGGTAGTGTGTACTCTATGACATAGTTTTGTAAATTATTGTAACAGTTTTACATTTGTAACCGTTTTCGTGTAAGTGGCCTTTGTTGTCGAGCACGTAAATTTTCAATAAAAAAAAAAATGTCAAAATTTAAAAGTCATAAATCTTATCCAATTAATAACCATATTGAATCGTCTCTTTCAATTAACACAATTTAAATTTCATATAAACACAATTTTTATTTTTAAATATATTATTTAGTTTCGATAATACTTAAATATACTACAAATTGATATTTATTTATATATTGTTATTAATTAAATATTTCATCTGAACTTGACGTCTGTCAGTAAACAACGTATGCTTGGTTAATACGTTAGCAGGTGACGTTAGGAGTAAACATAATAATTTATTGAAATATTTTAATAGAGGGTAAGTCCGGGAGAGTTGGGTTGGACCACATTTCTTTGGACGCTAACTAAAATTATATTTATCAACGTAGAAACATTATTATTTAAGCGTTTACTAAAGAATTTAGAGTTTTCCCTTAAGAGTTTACTTTCTAATTAAACATTATTAATAAAGGCTACATTACATTTTTTCCAAAACTTTGCATGGTTCATCTCACCCGGACGTGTCTGGGTAAGATGGACCAGTAGCTTGAGAGAGATGGACCAGTGGTAAAAAGTAGGATCAATGACTACAAACCAAGTAACAAGTAAAAATATGTATATTTTACATAAGAATAAATATTACAATAACCAAATAAAAAAACAAACAAGTCTATTCTTTTACTTTTTTTTGACTACAATCTTCCCATTAATGGAAAACTTCCCTTTTTGTGACATTATTTCGCTGGTACCGCAAAAGTCACATTTTACTTCAAATCTAGAGCAACTTTCATGAAACCACCGAGAACACTATACACACTTCACCTAGTCTTATTTTGTAGTTTTATTGTAAGCCTCTCCACATCCCACACATTCATCTTCATCCCATTCTTCTACTAACATACCGTCATCTTGGACTAGATCTGCAGAATCATAGCTTTCTGAGTCTGAACTGTTAAACTTTGTCAGATGGTTTCTTTTTTGGCTTCTTTTTAGATTCAATTTTTTTTTCTGAGTTGATCTTGTTTCTTTTCTTTTTTGTTTATCTTTCATTGCTTGCTCAACTGCCTTTTTTTACAACAGCAATGTTCTGAGCTGAGTTTAATACTTTAGAAACAGTCGTCAAACATCTCTTAACAGTTACTTTCTGCGTGAGAGAAGGGACGGGTGGTATATGTTCTAGAAGTTTAGAGGGAGTCATCTTTGACGGTGTAAGGCTACTAGAAGTATTGGGGATACTAGCAAGATTAAATTGAGTTCTTGGTACTGCACAGGAGACAGAAGAATCAACAGTCACTTGTTGGCACACTGGTTACAGCATTGACGTGCTGGCCGATAAGTTTTGCATTGGAGACAGCAGGATCAACCTCGCTGGTTGATATCAAAATTAAATATAGCAAGAAGAATAAGCAAGAAATATAGCAAGAATAGCAAGATTAAATTGAGTTATTGGTACTGCACAGGAGACAGAAGAATCAACAGTGTCACTTGTTACTAGTTACACTAGTTACAGCAATGCCGTGTTGGCCGATAAATTCTGCATTGGAGGCAACAGGATCAACCTCGCCGGTTGATACCTGGCCAATACTTGGACAATGGGTATTGCACCGGAGAAATCGGGCTCTAGGTAGGCGTAGGCTGGTATGACAGACATATCCAGAGGGACTATGCCACAAGCTTGAAATCCACCACACCGTTATCTACACCTGCTGCTTTAGCCGGTGTGCTTTCTTGAAATAAAAGTTTGTGGAAGTTTCTACTTTCTTCTGTAAAGTACTGAAACAAGTCTTTCACGTCTTTTATTTTACACCAATTAATAGAAACCCGAGGCAAAGGTGTAAGAGCAGGGTCAAGTGGTAACGTTTTTGTATATTTAAAAAGGGTATATATTTAAAAGTGGGTTTTATAAGCAGTCAGTGTCCCACAAGGTTTATACTACTGCACTCGGTACTGTTGTATTTTAAATTTACAATATTTAATCACAGGCTTCTTCAAAAAATAAGGAAGAAGGGCTGCATCCTAGTCTTCTTCTTCATGTACCATGCCCTTTCAGAATGTTGGGTACCATTATAGCTATCTTAATTTTATTCACTGCCACCCCAAATAGCATGCTCGTATCCACACCATACCAATCTCGCAAGTTCTTCAACAATAATGTTCTTCTTGGACTGAGTTTGCTTGCTATTTTTCCTTGCATGATATTTTGTAGCAACCCCTATTTCTCATTACATGTCCAAAATACTCCAGCTTTCTATGCTTGATGCTTTTGTTCTAGTATTAAGGAGTTTCGAATCTTCTCCACCCAGGAAACTTTTAAAATTCTTCGAAAGCCTTAATGCGATTTAGATCGATTTTATTCACAGTCCAGGACTCGACACCATAAAGTAAAACCGATAACACGTAGCAGCGAAGTAGGCGGATCTTCAATGCCAATTTTAGGTCTGTGTAACATAACACCTTGGACATCCTTCTGAAAGTCTATCCTAGATCTAATTTCGCCGTGATTTTCTGTGTTACAATTTAATTTCTGTCCAAGGTAATCGATTTTATTAACTTGCTCAAGTTTGGTATTATTTACATATATAGACGGTTTTATATGCTGTTGTTTACTTATTACGAGTATTTTGGTTTTCCGTATGTTCAGATCCAGACCTGTCTCCCTTAAACTCTCAACGACACTATTAAGTAGTACTTGCAGATCTTCTTGACTAGAAGCTAGGAGTACCGTATCGTCCGCATATCGCAAATTATTAATGACTTCACCGTTCACAAGTATTCCTTCTTGTTTTTCAGAAAGTGCTTTTCTGAGAATTCTTTCGAAGTAAACGTTAAAAACCAGGGATGACAAAAGGCATCCCTGCCGTACTCCTCTTTTAATATTGAGAGCCTGTGATTCCACACTATCTACTAAAACTGATGTTGTTTAATTCCAATATAAATTTGCAATTATTCGAACATCTCTGCCATCCAAGCCAATGTCTTTTAGAGCTTTGATCAATATAGAATACTTAACACAATCAAATGCCTTTTGGAAGTCAATAAAACAACAGTATATGTCTACAGATATATCTCGACATCTTTGCGCAAGTACATTCATTCCAAACAGTGCCTCTCTCGTTCCAAACCCGTTACGGAAAATAAACTGAGTGTCATCTAGGTATTCCTTGCATTTATTGTAGATGCGACCATCTACAATAAATGTTATTACTTTCAAAAAAAAGTGGTTTAACAAACTGATGGTTCCAGTAATATATTATAAAGGAGTCATGTTTGAGGTAGAAAGGAGAAGGAGTTTGTCTGCACTGTTCGATTTTTTCTAGGTAAACTTTGGATTTCTCGACATCTTTTTAAGGCATGTCTTATAACCCCAAAATTTCTGTCGCACTGACTTAGGAGTGTCCATAAACAGGATAAATATGTGTCACTTCGATTCTGTATAGTTTTGATATCCAAGAACAAAACCGTAACAAAGTCTGATTTTTATTTTGCCCTTCAGCTGCATCTGATAGAAGAACAATATATAAATTACTATTTTCAGGATATGAATGGTGAAGATGTCATTATTATTTGTTTTATTTAGGTATAGGATTTCTGCTATCACACTAGTTGACTAGTTTAACAAATTCCTTCTGCCGTGGTTAGAAACATTTCAGGTAAAAATTACAGATAATTACTTACACCAATGTAAAAACAACTATTTCGTATATTTCGTAATATACGTAGAATGCATAATTGTTTTAAGAATTTAACTGTTACATTTTAGAGGTTTGGAAAGAACCCTTAGCTGGACTGTTCATTAAATCATTGCAACAAGCATCGCAAGATTTCCACTACAAACGATATTCCGTAAGTAAATACACCTTTATCACATACCCTTTGCTAGAAGGTCGCCGTTTTACAAGCTCGATATGCGCCCTTTACTAACCACCTGATATTTCACACAGCAGTCACGGATGAAAATTATGCGGGTTGCCTAATAGTGTCCTTAACGAACTGACACATGTTGATTTATGATTTGAATCGTTGTATGAAATAAATTCTGACCGAACAATGGATCTAATTGCTCGTTGGCTGTAATAATATTTATTATAAACCTTATTCAATGTAGGATCTACAAAGCTTTTTTTGAATATTCAATAGTTAATATAGCTCTTGAAAATGGTTACACAATTATTCAGTGATGGTTTTTAATGTAAGGTACGCGCGCGAAATCAAGTTTAAATAAAATTTATATCAATTCGAATATAAAATTTGATATCTTTTGATCAAAGCGTCATATCGACAAAAGTTTAAATGCGTTTTAGAGGTACAGGAAGCAGTTTTTGTAGGCATTTTTTTTAAATTTTGCCGCAAATAAAGTAAGTTTCTATATATATATATATATATATATATATATATATATATATATATATATATATATATATATATAATGGCTATACACCCCAACGTGGGGTTAAACCGCAAATGCTTTCTAGATCCTATTTCTTAAGTGGATCAGTCTTTTTTTTTGTTTATCTTATCTTCTTGACAATATCTCTCCATTTTTTCCTGTCTCTAGTTCTTCCTCTCCATTCACTGACTCCTGCCATTTTGGAGGTCTTCTTCAACTTCTTGCAGCCACTTTGATCTTGGTCTTCCCCTTCTCTTTCTTCCTCCTGGATTCCATTCTATCATTGCGTATGTCACTGCCTCATCGCCTGCTCGCCAGATGTGACCTAACCATCTAACTCTGCATTGCTTTATTTTAGTTACAATGTCTTCCTTAAGTTCTTCCTTAATTTCTGCATTTGTTCTGCTTCTATATTCATTTTGCTCTGTTCTGATTGGTCCTAGTATGGTTCTTATAATCTTTCTCTCTGCAATTCTTAAGTCTTCTTCATCTTTTTTAACCATCGTCATTGTTTCCCCTGCATATAATAATATTGGTCTAATTATGGTGTTATAAATGCTCATCTTGCTTTTTTTAGTCAGTGTTTTGCTTTTAAGTAATCTTTTGTTTGCAAAATAAGCTTTATTCGCTGCTAATATTTTTTCTTTTATTTCGGATTTCCTTTCTCCGGATTTACTTATTGTAACTCCTGGGTATTTGAAGTATTCTACTTCTTCAAACTCGGAACTTCCTATTTTGATTTTTTCCTTCATTGGTTTTTTCCCTAATCTTAATATTTTTGTCTTTTCTTGATTTAATCTTAGCCCCATTACCTCCCCTTTCTCTCTTATTTCTTCAAGCATTTCTTTCATTATTTTTCTGTTCTTTGCAATAATAGCAATATCATCTGCATATGCAATTATTTGACCACCTCTTGTTCTGAGATTTCCTTTATTTATATTTCGCAGTACATATTCTAATGCTAGATTAAATAGCGTCGTTGATAAGGCATCTCCTTGTTTCATCCCTTTATTTATACTGAATTCCTCTGTCTCTCCTCTTTGTGTCTTTATGCTTATTTTTGTAGTTCTCATTGTCATTTCTATTAATTTTCTGAGTTTATGTGGAATTTTTAATTTTTTAAATGCTGTCATTAATACGTTTCTTTTAATTGAATCAAATGCCTGTTTGAAGTCTATGAATAACATTTCCAATTCTAATTTATACTCGTTTGCTTTTTCCATTATTTGTTTTATTGTGTGTATTGCATCTATTGTAGATCTTCCTTCTGTGAATCCACATTGGTACTGTCCTACTGTCTTCTTTGTGATCTTTGATAACCTCTTTTTTATTATTGATGTCAATATTTTATATGTTGTATTTAGTAATGTTATTCCTCTATAATTTTCACAGATTTGTTGGTCTCCCTTTTTATGTACTGTTATGATCTGTCCTACCTCCCAGTCACCTGGCATTTTCTCTTCTTTCCATATATTTTTCAATAGTGCCAGTATTTTTCCTCTTAGTTCCCTTCCCCCGTATTTTATTAGTTCCATATTAATTCCATCTTTACCTGGGGCTTTTCCATTTTTGCTTCTCTGTATTACTTCATCCAATTCCTCTAATGTTGGTTCTTTTGAAATTTCGATGTCTACTTCATTTGCTTCTTCTTCGTGTACTGTTTCCTCCTGGTCATGCATTTCTTCTTATGTTGTTTCCTCCGTCAAGAGCTCTCTGTAGTAATCTCTCCATACTTGCTTGTATTCTTGGTCCTCTATTATCACTATTCCCTCTCTATTTTTTATTCCGTTTGTTTTGCCCTTGTATTTTTTGTTTTGTTCTTTAATATTTTTGTAAAAACTTTTCGTATTTCTGTTTGTTCTTTCCTGCTCTATTTCCTGCATTTTTTTGTCTACCCATCTTCTTTTATTTTGCCTTATCACTTTCTTAGCATACCTTCTTAATTTTTCATATTCTTCTCTGTCTTCCTCTTTATCTGTTCTTAGCCATTTATTTCTGGCTTGCACTTTTGTTTCTGTTATTTCTCTACATTCTTGGTTATACCATTCGTTTCTTGTTTTAGCCTGACTTTTACCTATCTGCATATTTGCACCTTCTTCTATTGATTTTTTGATCGTCTCCCATTCTGTGCTTATATCTTCTACTTTATATTTCTCTTTTATTTGAACTGTTACTGCCTCTTCATATTTTTTTCTTACTTCTTCATTACTCAATTTATTGACATTCCACTTTTTATGTTGGTTTTTTTGTTTTGTTTCAATTTTAACTTTTTGTCTTAAAATGGCTGTGACCATGTAGTGGTCTGAACCTGCACACGCACCTCTGAACGTTCTTACATCTTTTATTGACGATTGTTTTCGTTTATTAATCATTATGTGATCAATTTGACTATATGTTTTCTGATCCGGTGACCTCCATGTTACCTTATGTATTTTAGGGTGTTCAAATTTTGTCGAGCTTATTAACAAATTTGTTCTTGTTGCTAGGTTACATAGTCTTTGCCCATTGTCATTCGTGTTTTCGTGTATTGTATGCTTTCCTGCAATTTGCTGTAAAAAGTCCTCTTTTCCAATTTGGGCGTTGAGGTCTCCCAGTACAAATATGACAAATACTTCTTTGGGTATTTTTTCTATCTCCTCTTCGACCTTATCATAAAAGGTTTCTTTTTCGTCTGCATTGCTTGTTTCTGTGGGGCGTATAAATTCAAGACTGATATATTAAATGGTTTGCTGTTGACTCTAACATAGGCCATCCTTTCGCATATTGGCTTGCAACTTATAATTTTCTTTCTTAGGTGACTAAGTATCATGAATCCCACGCCTTTTTGCCCTTGCTTCTTTCCTCCTGAATATAACATTGTAAAGTCTTGTTTGTCAATCTGTCCCAGTCCCTCCCAGCGTAATTCTTGCAGTGCTGCAATATCTATTTTATACTTTTTGAGTTCCTTTCCTATTTCTAGCATTTTTCCTGGAGCTAGCATAGTTCTTATGTTCCATGTGCTTATTTTCAACTCTTTATTTTTTTTGTTCTGTTGTCTTCGTCCTTTATATTTGTTTTCTTGTCCATTTTTCTTTATTTCACTTTTGTTATGCCCGGGTTTATCTGCAGTTATTTCCTGTTTCTTTGCCTTGTCCGTCAACGAATAATGTATCCTCTCATCCCTTGCTAGTTTTTTGAACCACCTCCATGATGGTCCTCCAGCTGGTTGGTGTTTCTATTCCATCTCCTTTCTAGACCATCTATTATAAGTTTGTTGGCTTTAATTTGGACATGTTTACCTTTCTTTATTTCATCTTTTGCTATTCTTCGTATTTCCCTCTGTAGTTGTAATTCCTCTGTCGTTAGATCATTGTTTATATATATATTTTTTCTTTTTTCACATCTTTAAGTTTACTTTTGTTTTCCATAATTTTTGTTTTTTCTTCTTTGTTTGGCAATCTTACTAAACATGTTTTATCTCCTAGTTTCACTGCTTCATCTATATTTACAGTAATATTTAGCTCTTTTGTCATAAAATTTTCTATCACTTCTTTTAGTACTCTTCTATCTCCAGTTTCAATTGTCATTCCCTGTATTATCACATTATTTTCTTTTCTTATTCTATCCAGCCTTTCAAGGCGTCCTTTTGTCTCATTCAGATCCTTTTTGATTTGTTCATTTTCTTTCCAGATTTTACTATTCTCTTGTTTTAGTTCTGCTAGTTCAGTTTTGAGTTCCCTCATTTCTTCTCTGTATTGTTTTTGTTCCGTTTTTACCTCTTTTATATCAGTTTTTAATTCTTGTAACTCTATTGTTAAATTTTTTATCATATTTAGTATTTGATCTAGTTTGTTTTCATCTTTGTGACTTTTAATTGGGCTTCTTTGTACTTTTTTACTGGGACCAAATAATAGTTCCTCTTCTTCTCTATTTCTTTTCCGATTGTCATCGGATGTATTATCATCTGAATCCATATTTCTGCTGCTACTACTCGCGATAGAGCTAACCTCCCCACTCAACGCGTCGAAGGAAGATAGTTCTCTCAAGTAGTAGCTTGTAGTAATTTATTTTCTCGTTTTCTTCCTGGATAAATTAATTTTCAATTAAAATAATTGTCAGATACTTTGGAACGGTTTGATGTGGCAACGCCCACCTCTAGCTTTTAAAACTGATATATAGTGTTAATTACCTGGGCCAGTTTTGTTTTTAGTTTTTTGTGTTGAGAGTAAATAAAATTTCCTTCGCCTTCCTAAATTTATCGAGGTTATGCACTTACCTCTCTTCCAATGTCTTTGCTATAATTACCCTTAACACTTTTATTCTTGTATTACACACTGCACGCAAAATCAGCAAAATTATCGACTCACAATAACCAAAAATTGAAATTATTATGGAGCAGAATTTACACACATCTATTCCTTACACTAGAGATGGAAGAACTGAAGTTTCTATAAAGAAATTAAATAAATAAAGGTTAAGCGATTTTTAAAACCATACTACTTCAGCTATAAAGTTCATCTAATACCCAATACACTTAATGCATATTCAGCAGACATTATAGCACTTCAAGAAATCAGGTGGACAGGTAGTCTCTATAACAACGGAGATAAAAATAATCATATTTTTGGCGTGGAATTTATACTGAATTACTGAATATTGTTGAGTTGCCAATATTGGCAATATCATTTTAAAGTCGTCTACTCTAAAATGTATAATGTATGTCTGAATTGTCAATATAAATGAGTCAGATAAAATTAAATTATTAGAAGAATTTTTCACTATGTAACAAAAAACAAAATTTGTTTAATTTAATGTTTGTATTTTGAGAACGATTTCCGAAGTGGAAATTGAAACGTCAATAAACGTATTTTTATCTTTAATTGTGGCTTATTCCCAGTTTAATAGTAATTAATTTACAATGCCACAAGAAAATAGCTTCAGAAGATAAAGAAGATGAGGAGAACGACATATTTTACGAGAAACTGGAAAGCACTTACAGAGAATGTCAGAACAACGACATAAAAATTATTATTGGTGATTTTAACGCTAAAGTCGGCCAAGAGACTATTTACCGAACCACGATCGGCGAGCATAGTCTTTATGCTGTCATTAACCAAAATGGTCTACGCCTGATTGAACTCGCAGCATCATTGGGAATCGTGGTAGTAAGTACATGTTTTCCTTATAAAAATATTCATAAAGCCACATGGTAATCACCAGACAGTTAAACGAAAAAGCAAATTGACCATGTACTAATTGATAGTCGACATTTCTCGGACGTACTAGATGTAAGAGCATGTAAAGGTGCTAATATAGACTCTGACCACTACCTTGTAACAACAAAACTCAGGGCTCGTATATCAATTGCTAAGAAGGGCCAGATCACAAAATCTACAAAATATAATATTAATGTGCTAAAATCTGAAGACGCTAGGGATAACTACAGAAAAATTTTAAATGAAGAGCTGATAAGAATTGACGAAAATTTAAGTATAGAAGAACACTACACCAAATGCAAGGAAGCTATCCATACAGCGACTAAAGGCTTCTAAAACCTAGCCAGGCTAAAATAAACGAAGATTGTTTTGACGAAGAATGTAGATCCATTAACCAACAGAAAAATGAAGCATATAAGATACTTCAGCAACGCAGAACGAGAATAAACGATTTGTTCTAATACTAGGTTAAATAAATTCGTCGATAGCCCTTGTCTTAAAACTCTATTCATTGTGAACACTCTTGAAAAGCTTCCTTGTATTGTTATCCTATTTATCGTGTCCCTAAGTGTCATTCTCACTAGCCTTATAAACTTTTCTGGTATTTCTAATGTTCTCATGGCTTCATATAGCATCGTTCAATTAAAGGAGTCATATGCTTTTTAAAAATCGATAAATATTCATATGTAATCCTAAGTGTTGTTTTTAGCTATTATTTTGTATAAATTTTAACATACTTATTTGATCAGTAGTTGTTCTTTCTGATCTAAAACCTGCCTGGTATTCTCCAATCATTTTTTTATCATATTTTAATAATCTTTTCCTAATAATTTTTGAAAGTATTTTATAGACTACTTCTAATAGTGTTATACCTTTATAGTTTTCGCACTCCTTTTTGTCTCTTTTTTATAGATAGGACAAATAAGAGACAAAATTCCATTATTTCAGCATTTCTTCCTTTTGCCAAATTATTAGTGTCAAGTGAAAAAAAATATGAAAATGACGTGGCAGCCAGGATATTAGCAGGAAACAGGACATATTACTCTTTAATGACCATACTTAAATCAAAAATACTCTCAAGATCAGCAAAAATAAGAGTATACAAGACAATAATTTTACCCACAATAACTTATGGAAGCGAGACATGGACGCTGAACCAGCGGGAAACGACAAAATTACTGGTTCTTGAAAGAAAGATACTGCGGACTATCTATGGGCCTTGTAGAGAAGAAACAACAGGAGAGTGGAAAGGAAGACACAATAATGAACTTTAGACAATATATGAAGATGAAAACATAGTCCGCTACATTAAAGCAAACCGAATAAGATGGGCGGGCCATGTTCTAAGGTCAAATAACGAAAGACTTCTGAACACCACATTCTGGGAAAGGCCCGATGGCAGAAGGTCATTAATTTTTTTCTCCTGCACTTTTGTTATTTTTTAGGTCTCTTATTATTTCTTTGACTTTATTCAAAGTTGGTTCCTTGCACGTCCTTTCTTTATCTTCTTGCCAATTCTCATTTCCCTCAAGTTCCTCTTGTTGTTCTGTTTTTATTAGATCTCCGAATTATTCCGCTCATCTATTTAATTTTGTTGTTGTTTCACCTAGAAGTAAGCCTTCTTTGTTTCTGCAATATTGTGCATTATTCTTTGTAGTTTTTCTGAATTTTTTAACTTTTTGGTAGAAATTATTTATCTTCTTGTATATGTAGGCTTCTTCTATGTTCTTCAATTGCTTTTCTAGCTATTCTCTTCTCTATTTTTTTCTTAAAATAGGTTTCACTTCCCTACTTGCCATATAGTTTTCGATCGTAATTTGGGTATTTTCTTTATCTCTTTGCAGTTTTGCCCTGTTTCTTCTTGCCAAAACATTTCTACATTCTGCATCGAACCAGTCTTGCCGTTTTTTATATGCCCTCTTCCTATATACTTTTCCGCTGCTTCCGACGTAGCTATCTGTATGGTCAGCAACTCTTCATCTATTCCTATTTGACTGGATTCTCTAGTTTTTTTATTTATTTATTCCTTTAGTCTTTTTACAACTTGCTTATCTTGAAGGCGCTCCAATTGGTAGTTTAATCTATATTTAACAGGTTTTGGCATTATTGGTAGTTTTAGTTTTTCTATTATTAGTGTATGGTCACTGTTGGTATCTGCTCCTCTGTAACTCCTGCAATCGATTATTGCTTTATCATGTTTGCTATCAATTAGGAAATTATCTATCTGATTTTTTATTTTGGCATCGGAAAAAGTCCATGTTACCTTATGAATGTCTTTGATCAAACCATGTGTTTCATTTAAAACAAAAGTTTCATATAAAACTTATTATTGTTAAATCAGTGAACAGTATCAGTATGTTTTCAAGTCTCTTTGTGCTCTATGTTTGTATTAGTATTTTGTT
Source organism: Diabrotica balteata (assembly GCA_918026665.1). Lineage (NCBI taxonomy): Eukaryota > Metazoa > Arthropoda > Insecta > Coleoptera > Chrysomelidae > Diabrotica > Diabrotica balteata. Next base: position 146,916,520 of record OU898276.1, on the reverse strand, counting down.
TTTTACACTCATTTTTTAAGCTTCTGGTTTTTGCACAGTTTTAAAGTTACTTTTATAAAAACTGATTTAGTTCTGTTTTTAAGCCTAAAGAAAAGTTGCTGAATGTTTTAAATTTTATATGGTTCATAAGTTGAGCTTTTACTTCACTTCCATTTTTTACGAGCTACATATCCGTTAAGGTAAATTATTTTTACTATTTTTTCTCTATGAATGTATGTATACTCATTTAACTAGTTTTAGATGAAGTAGCAGTATCATTTTTTTATTCTCGACCTTTTGACCAATAACCCTCCACTATCACAGTGAACTACATTTATATATATATATATATATATATATATATATATATATATATATATATATATATATATTATATATATATTATATATATATATATATATATTATATATATATATATATATATATATATATATATATATATATACATACATAATATCCAAGAACTATGGAAATGATACTATTTGAACTTTCCTTGCCCTTATTATGGTGTCAGTATCTTTCATCTGCGCTTTGAAATGTCTTTTACTTTGTCTCCTATCCTGAAAGCGTGCTCAGCTCACGTTTCATGCAGCAAAGTAAAGCGTAGGTAAAAGGGTCGTGTTAAGAAACTGCAACTTCCGCTCTGTTGCAGTTATCCTTGCGTGAGTTGCATTTCATCTGGAATTTAAGAAATTATTTTTCTATGGGAGCAGACAATTTAAACAAAATGGTCAATGTTTGTAAAAAGTTCCTTTATGTTGTTCTTTTCTGATGTTTTTGTTTAATTAATAGTAAAGGAAATCGCAGTACAATTTGTCATTTAGATGAGAGATATGCACACCAGTTTTATATATCAAGATACTAAACATATAAAAAAACGATTTAATTCTCAAAAAACTAATAGTTAAACACTCTGTTTTCCATGCAATCTAAAATATTTTTGAAAATGATCCGACCGTCAATTTTAACATTAAAACATCCTGTAAATAGGTAATAGGATTAGTAGTTACTCAAATCCTCCTTAATTTTTGCTCCTTCGTAAGGATGTAGTGGCGTCATGTAATTTGTTTAACTATTTTTGTCCAATTCCAAAGTCTAAAGTCATATCCTTTATTTGGTCCGACCATCGTACTGGAGATCTTCCTCTGAATCTTTTACCCGCTACGTTACCTTCAACTATCATTCGCTCCATGCCTTCTCTTCTTCTAGCTATATATCCAAAATATCTTATTATATTTTGGTGGATAGTTGTGATGAGTCTAGTTTTTATGTTAAGTTCTGCTAGAATTGAGTTATTTGTGCAATGGGCGGGGATGTTGCGCATGGTATGCGCAATATTCTACCGTAGACCCACATTTCAAATGTCATTATACGCTTTGAATCGGCTTTTTTTATTGTCCAAGTTTATGAAGCATAGGTGGCGATAGCAAATATCAATAATAGAACAATACTTAATTTTGTGTTTTTTGTGGTGTTAAATTTTTTTCCAAATTTTGGTGAGTTTAGCTGTTACAGATTTGGCCATTGTGATGCGTTGACGGATCTTGTCTTCGCATCCTCCACTGTTACCTATAACGGAGCCTAAGTAATTAAATTGCTTGACCACTTCGTAACCTGCCATGTTTCTTATCTCTTCTTGGTTATTTCATATCATCACTTTGGTTTTCTGCATATTTATTTTTAAGCCGTATTCCGTACTCACCGTGCCTAGCCTATTCATAATCTGTTCCAGTTTTTCTGGTGATGACGCCAATGTAACAGCATAACGTAGGTTTTTGATTTTTCTTCCTCCTATCGTTGCTCCCTCTTGCCATTTCTCAAAAACTTTATGCATAATATTTTCACTATATACATTGAATAGAATAGTGGATATTATGCATCCCTGTCGAACTCCAGATTTTAATTTGAAGTTGTTCAAAACCACATTATTAACTCTTAGATTAGCAGTATTATTTACATATCGTCGCCTCAAAGCAACAGTAGGATATGTAAAATAATGTAGTTTCGAGAAAAACGCATTTGAAAATTTTACGAAACTTCAGTAATTAATAACTTTTTTATATTTGAATGGATTTACGTGGAATTTTGTTTGAATACCTAACTTTACATGTGTCAAATAACAATTGATATTAATTAATAAAAAACTAAAAAATAATTTGAAAAAAAGTTCAAAAATCAAAAATAATCTGTTTTTAACGATATCCGTAAATTTCTGTTATATAAACTTATATTTCACAAAAGTTTTGTTTAAAATTTTACACATTTCAATACAAAAACAAAACAATTTTGTTGTTCAAATATGTTATTACATAGATAATAACATAAACATACTTATTTTCCAAAAATTTAAAAATTTGACAAGGTAATAAACAAAATAAAATGAAAAAATCATCAGAATTAGTAATGGTAATAGCGGATACTGAAGGTTGTGAAAGTACAAATTTATTGCATTTTATTAAATCAGCCTAAAATTTCTAAGGGGGAATTTATCATGAATTTAACTTACCTTTTTCCTGTGCTTGATAAATTCCAGATAACAACTCAGAATCAGAGTTATTTTTGTTCGCTAAATAAACTAAATACTAACTTCTAGATACCCATAGTTTGTACAATTTAAATTGGCCGAATTATTCATTTTTACTCTTTAACATACACCTTTTTAACATCAATGTAATAGAACTATTGTTTAAGATTACTGAAGATAAAATTGTGACCGCAAGCTGGATAGTATAAACAAAGACATAATCGCAACTTAGTAATAAGTACATGGCAACAATAGGACATGTGCGTAAGATAACTTAGTGTTGCATTAATTATTATGATGACCAAAATGGGTAAACGACAAAATATAATGGGTATGTTATGTATGTTGTCTTAGTGTTGCATTATAAAATTTGGGCTAAAAGGAGTTAAGCTATACAAGGATATGTAATATTATAAAAAAAGTATATCACTTTTTATTTATCCTAGTGTTAAACTCAACAGAAGGGTTTATTTCGAATCATTTGACATGAATATCATAAATGACAAAAGTCATTTTTTTACATATCCTACTGTTGCTTTAAGGCGACGATCTAGTTTTTGTAATAAATAAATTAGATGTTCTGGAGTACCTATTACTCTAGGTATTTGCCACATTTTATCCCATTTTACTCTATCGAAGGCTTTGGAATAGTCAACTAAGCATAAATATGTTTCTATGTTAAACTCTCGAGATTTTTCTCGAGAATATTAAGAATATTAAGAGGAACTTTTATAAACAATTAAACGTATTAATAACTATTTAACTGGGAATAAGCCGAATAAAAAGAGAAACGAGTGGATAAGAGAGAAAACAAAAGAGGGATGTTAGACAAGAAGTTGAAAAATTGAAATGGAGATTTGCCGGACACAATATAAGACAAAAAGAAGACCGATGGAACAAAATTCTTATAAGTTGGAGACCGTGGGAATATAAATGAAGCAGAGGAAGGCCTCAAATGAGTTGGGCAGATGATATCAAGAAGCACGTGGGCTCTAGGTGGATGACTGTAGCGACAGACAGAGAAGAATGGAAAAGGATTGGGGAGGCCTATGTAGAAAGATGGACCGAAGAAGGCTAATTAGTTAGATAGAAGCCACAATTAAAGGTTAAAATACGTTTATTGACCTTTTAATTTTCACTTTGGAAATCGTTCCCAAAATACAAACAGTAAATTAAACAAATTTTGTTTTTTTTTTTATAAATTAAACGTATATTGAAAAGGAATTGTTCAGATGTTAGGAAATCTCATTCGATTTGTAATTACAGAAGCTACAATATATTGCTTTTTTTCAGATATATATATATATATATATATATATATATATATATATATATATATATATATATATATATACAAGAAATTTTACAAAAGTTATCTCAAAAATTAAAAATGACAAAAAAATTCACAGTTAATTTTTCAAATTAAAGCTTGTTTTATGTAATTTCATTTATTATTATACTCACTTTACTCTACTATTTAATACAATATAAATAAAAATAATAAACACTTGGAGGTTACTTCTGACGTTGTCTAACGTCTTCATAAAGCTGTGCTGATTTAAAAATTCACTAACTAAGGCTCAAAGTCTTTGATATTTAATATCAATCGAGATAATGAATGATAACCTTTTTCGATATGCCCGATTATAGTGGGTTAAACTATTATGCTCATGTTTTAATATTTTTCTATATTGTCTTACAAGAATCAAAAATCAATAAACCGAAATATTTTACACAGTTTTATTGTTTTATTCTCCAAATTACGTATTGGCTTATTATATAAATGTTTCTTCAGGGCAACAAAGACCAAAATTCTTAATTTATTCTGCTGCTGGTTGGATCAAAAAGAGTGCCGTAATATAAATAAACTCCCAGCAAATTATTGTAAATAGAGGGGAATTTAACTTTTTTTGGCCCCCGGTAATGATTCAAATTAAAAGTAAATTGTGAAAATACTAAACAATTTAAACCCGAAATCTTTATGAAGAATCAGGCATGCTGTGTCTTTAAATCAACACAAAATTAAAGGCCACGTGCCATTTCAGCTCTGTTCTTTAATAAATAAATAATTATTTTGGTCTTGGTAACGTTATACGTTAAAAAATAATTGGTTGTTATTTGTGTTGCATAAAATATTGTTATGTCTTATATTAATTAAATATGTAATAAAAATAGTCTTATTAATTATTTTTATTTATATTAAAACTTTGTCTAGATTATTCCGTTTAAATTTATGTTCCTATTTTAAAGTATTTTCCAGTAGAGTACTTAGTAGTAGCCATATTTACACTTAACTATATGTATAACTAAGAGAATAAATTATAATTAGCTACCACATATTATATATTAATAAACACTGTGATCTTACCGTAACTTAGAATTGTAGAGTTAGAATGTTCAACAACTTAGCTAGTAACAACATAGTGGTTTTTTTGTTACTATGTGAAAAAAAAGTTTTTTTTACCGTTGGAAATGTATGGTAGCTTTGAACTTAAAGCGCAAAGGTGTACCCAAGGTCAATCGAAAAACTCAATGTAACTACATTTAACAGGAAGTCATTCTTTGAATTGTCGGCAATAACTAAATTTTTTGATTGTTTGAAAGTTTAAATGTGAGGTTCTGTTTTATCAGAACGCATGTGCTGACAATTCAAGTAGTACCTTTAAATCTTTATGTCGTTAAGGTTCATTGGTAAAAGAGAATGAAGTTAAATCCCAGTTTAGGGAAATATTATTTTAGATTTTCCTAATTGAAATTTTTTTTTAATATATTATATTGTTCATGTATTATTATAATAAAATCTTATTGAGATGTACCTAAGAAAAGCAAGGGAATGTTATCTTTTTTAGTTAATGAAAATTATTATTAAAGTAGGTTAGTTGTTAATGGATATATCAGTCAAGTTAGTTATCTGTGGTAATAGTTATGACCCCTACATGCAGTTCACTATAGATAGGGAAGATGATAATTGGTCCGTCCCCTTTTTCGACATAAGAATGATCAGTTTGAATGATCTTCTTATGGTGCCCTATCCAATTAGTGGATGTTGGCGACAATTCTGGAATACTCCTCTCGATCTTGTGTGGCTCTAAAAAGTGCATGGGCATCGAGATTTGTACAATCCCTCATGTTTTTAAGCCATGAGTATTTCTTTCTTCCGATGCCTTGTTTTCCTTTTATCTTCCCTTCCATAATAAGCTTTAAGAACTGGTACTTGGAATTTCGAAATATATGACCCAGATAAGCAGTTTTCCTTCTTTTTATTATTGGCAGCAATTCTTGTTCTCTGCCCATTTTATTTAATACTTCGACATTTGTTGTGATCTGTCCAGGGAATTTTAAGTAGTCTTCTAAATACCCACATTTCAAATGCCTCTAATCGATTTATCAAATTGGCCTTTATGGTCCAGGTTTCTACACCATATATCAGTATGGAGTAAATGTAACATTTTACAAAGCGATATCGAAGCATTAAGTTGAGGCTGCTGTTGCTCAGCGAGGTTCTCATATTAGTCACATATTTGAATGATCGCATACTGAAAAATAAATTCAAAACAGCTATTTGTGTTTATTTATAAATTTGAAAAAAAAATTACAGAAAAAACACAAAAAACAACAGCTACGCAAATGACATATCTCTGTCATATTGCTGGGAAGACCAAAATGTATAGATACAGAAATGGAGAAATTTGACAACAAAGTAAATAGTTGGGCTGGTATGGACATTTAATTAACAAAAATCAATTATTAACTAAAACCATAATAAAAGCAAAAAAAAGAAGAAAAAAGGCAGACCATCGAAATTGGACAAAAAGAGAAAAGATGGTGATGAAATGGGAGGAATTAGTGCAGACTAGAAAGACTATATAAACGAAGAGACGAACAAGTAAAAACATTAAAATAAACAATCCGACGCTAAAAAGCGTAAAAATTCTTACTAAAAAGAAGAAGAAGAAGAAGGCAACATTAGGAGATACTAGTTCTAAGTCTTTTCAGCCTACATATTTTTTATTCTTTATATAATTTAACTCAAAAATTTGATAATAAGTGTCTTCTCTGCTGTCTCGATAAATGAGCTGCTAATCGTATTTAAGATTGATTTAATAAAAGAAACATACACTAACGTTTAATCATGTAAATTCAGCGTTGGCTTTGTCGACGTCCATAACTTAGGAGTGTTCATGTATCTGGGTTAAGTTTCCGAGTTTGCGGGGATCTTTTGTCTGGCCATTAGAACATTAGAGCCCATGTACATGCAACTCGTATTACAAACTTGATCGTAAAGTAGAACGTAACTCACATCGCGACTTCAAAATTGGTTCATTTATTTTTAGGGAGGAAGTAGGTACACAGTAAAAATAAGACCGAGTTTGTTTTTTAAAATGAATGACATACGATTAGCGCAGAAGTAAAACTAAACTTCTTTTATATTGTTACAGTAGATTTTATAAATAAATATCATTTTACCAAGCACTTATTTTAAAATATCTAACGGTATCCATTATATTGTCGTTTTATTTTAAAGTAAGTTGAGACTGAACTTAATAATATTTCTTAATAAACAACCCAACAGTGGGGGGGTAAGCATTGTTGTGAAGCAATATTAATTATTTTAGACTTAAAAAACAATGTGGGATGAAGTGAATATACACGAGATTTATATGAGCATGATAGAAGTATTTGTCAAATAAATGGTGAAAGGGAACCGAAATCCTTACAGTAGAAGTAAAACAATTACATCAAAACTCAAATACATTTTTGAAAGTAAAAACAAAGTACTATCAATAAGTGTGTGTGTTTCACATGACAGTGAAATATCCCAAGAAATAAAAATACTTAATGGAGTATGGAAAGACTACACCATCATATAACCATTGTTATTTGATGTTTATAGTAATAGTATCTAAAATTCTTTCTTGTATATAAGCGAAGCAACAGTTATTAAGTGGAGTTAATAAATAATACGATACAATATTATTTTTATGAGTTTAGGAAAGCAGGAAACTTGCAGCGGTTACTTTTAAATATACGTATTATTTAAAACATTTATACTATAAAAATCAACGTCACCAAAACCAAATAATATAGTATTTAAAAAAGCTACAATAAAACTTATAGGGTAAAGGGAGGAGAGATGGACCAGGCGGATAGTAGGTTCGGTATACATATATACCTGACCAAGCTTGGCAACATGACAAGTTTATCATACTCTGTTGTATCGTTTAACGCATGATACTATAATATTGCCAAGCAATCACCTGAATTGTACTACTAGTGAAACTGTTATCAGTACCATTCCCATTGCTCTGCAGAAATAATTGAAACACAACAAAAGTTCCCAATACTTACACTTATAAAAGTTCCCCCACAACTTTCTTTTGGTGTCTATTTTCTTGTCGCTTTTCACTTAATAAGTCTTTATTTATTAAAGAGAGGCAGACATTTTTTGAAGGAACAGCTTCTTCTTTTAAGCATCTATAAAAATATTTTTGGGTGTATCCTAGTAAACTGCCACTTGTGAAAATTCTATTTGAGTGTTTTAAATTTCATTTTTTGTAAAAACTGGTGAGTTTGGCGATGTAATTTTTGGTGATGTTTGGTGATTAATGAAGTAAGTAAGTAAGTAAGTGTAAGTAAGTAAGTAATGAATTAGTACGTTATTAAGGATCTCATAAAACTTTCTAGTTTAGTTATGTCCCTTTAATAATTGAATAATTTCTCTATCTTCCAATTAAGAATACAGAAATTCTATCAACAAATGCTATACAACGTCATCGCGCCAGCTAGACGCTGAGCTTTAATTTTCATCCAGCCCAAGGTTGGGTTCAATATGCGTTATGTTTATTAAAAACCCAAAAAAATAATAACGCTTCACAATACGACGATATTATTATCGAATTATTAAAAACAAGCAGGATAGTAATAACCTCAATATTACCATAGCTAATTATTAGATGTCTCCTTAGACAAAAAAGGGGGTAAATATGACCTAATACCAGAGCTAATTATTGACCTATATCGCTGCTCAGTCAAGTATTTCTCGCCGTAGTAGATCATGAAAAGGCAGTGAAACCCGTTAAAACCACAAACGGCTTCCGAAAAAAAAGTGATTATTGTCACTATGGCTCTGTCTAATAAAAGACGTCCAAGTTGATTTTAGATATGTTAAGAAGATTTATTTCCCCTAATTTTTTGTTGTCCTAAACCGTTATTTATTTTTTTGCTGATTTTTTCTTACTTCAATATCAATTGGCATCAGACGTGTCAAATAATCAATGTCATCTTTTCTGATCTATTATATATTACAAATAATGTTACCAGTTTTGTGCATATCATACCTAAGACCTCTGTTAAAAAACAACGTAAAGGAAAAGTGACAGAAAAAAAAAATAAAAAGATACGCTAAGGACAACGACAGGAAAACTTAGAACGTGTGAATAAAAGATGGAACAAATCCCAAAAATGATGTTCAAAAGACATAATCACTTGACACATCAAAGGAAATGGAGTTGTCTTGGCTAAAGATCTACTCTTTGGAATAATCCGTGTAGAGGTTGTTGTCTGCAAATGTTTTACAAAGTAAATATTTTATATTTTTAATAATGAAAATAAATACAAAACAAGACAATGACGTCGACTTCGCTAAGTATCAAGACAATTACTCTACACACACACACACACACACACACACACCTACACACACACACACACACACACACACACACACACACACACACACACACACACACACACACTACACTAGGTACCTGACTGTAAAAATTCACTGTACCATGCCAATGACCATTAGTTGTCGACGCATTAAACTCAATAAAAAAAAAAGAAGAAACTAGAAAAATCTTATTTATTTTATTGATTTTAAACTATTTAAATGGTAGTTCATGCCAATGATCATAGTTGTCGAGGCATTAACTCAATAATAATAAAAATGGTAGTTGATTATATACAAGTAAATCACTGACAAGACCTTTTTTTGGTTGTTAAACACCTAAATATTTTTAAATCTGTTAATTCTTACATCCCATAAATCAATTACAAATCAATTAAGATACTGAAAAACTGGAAACAGGTATTAACTAGTTTGAGTGCCCAAAAATTACTTTTTTGAAAATTTATTGCAAAATAATATATCAAACAGAATTATTTTAAATCTTATCTTTTATTAAGAACTTAAATAAAAAGCAGATATATTAAAAATTAAAAGACATTAAAAATAAATAAGAAAGTTTGTTTGTAAAAAATGTAACTAACATTGTATTCATTTGAACCAATAAAGAAGTACTTTCAGGGCATAAATAGTTAAAAAAAAATTATATTCTAATTTCTCTTACTGGCCACTCTTACTAAGTTGAGCCGGTATAAATTAAAATGGATCACTTGTCATCATCGTAACAAGCGCCCTTTTTTGAATTCCTAATTTGAATACATCGTTTCAAACTTTATGTTTAAATTAGAAAAAAATATCAATACTACCGCTTTTTACTAGGCGCATTGTATAGGATATTTTTACACAACCTCGATAATTCCTATTTGAACGGAGTATACAGCAACTACGATTACTGCTGATTGTAAAAGTAGCAATATTTTTTTCGTAGCATACGAAATGCGCTATTGTAAAATTTTTACGATGTACTAAAATCGTATGGCACTTTTAATGCAAATTGTGACATAATCCAAAAATTTATGTCTACCATATAAAACCCGGTCACCCATTATTAGAACTTCTACTAAGTTCTTTACAAAGTTTCTTTTGGCCTTTTTGCCAACGTATTTGTACTAATTTCTGAGGCATTAAGGGAATTCTGATGACACTTAAGATTGATTGAAACGGAAATTGAAAGAGGGAGGTTTTAATTAATTTTTCTGAGCTGCCAAACATAACCCGTTGTTCGACCCTGCTGCGGTTCGATACTTTCAGAACTGATAACTCATAATACAAGTTTTCTTTTTGGATGGTTCCAATTCAATAATTAGTTGGGAAAGTAGGTCAGTTTTTTTTATTTGAAGGGATTTTAGAATTTTATTCTCTGATGAGACATGCATCTTTTATCTGTTTGGTAACACACTTAAAAGAAGAAATTAAAAATAGCAATAAACAATTAGTTATTACACTTAAATAAAATTTGATTAGATATACAAGGTGATTTTTTAGAAGTTCAAATTAGCCATTTTAGAGAAATATCGTAATATTAAAATTAAGTAAAAAAGTCTTATATTTTTGGCCTTTAAGTCTATTGCTAATCTTTAAAGCGCTAAGAGGATTTATAATATAAACAATATTTCAAATCTATTTACTAAGCAATGGATGACTTTGCAGCAATTCGGCTCTAGACAAGGTCTTTTAACTGTGTTATTCACCGATATTTTTGGATGTTACGTAGGTCTTTGACAAGGTTTGGCTTTACGTTTTTATTTCCTCTATTTGCTTCACTCCATTGTTGATCTTAAAACCGTTTGAAAACCATCTCCTGGTCCAGGAGACTTTCTTCTATGTTGTTTGTACTAATAATGGCTGTTTGGTTCTAGTCAAGTTTGGCAATTGTTTGATGTCTTTGTAATCTAAATGGATGTTCTGCAAGGCAGTAATTAATTCGATATATTGTACGTAATCAAATGCATTTAAAATGCATGCATTTAATTAGCTCAGCATCAACATTGTCCAGACCAGGGGATTAATTATTTTTAAGCGTTTTTATGGCATGCGTAATTTCTTCCATGCTTGGTGGGGGTATTTCTAATTCGACCGTTTGATACTCATGTTCTCCGTTGTTTCCACCATTTTCATTGTTTTCATCAGTAAAATTCTGGATATTCAGGAGCTCTTCAAAATATTCAGCCCATCTTTCTATTATTTTGTTTTCAGCAGCCAGCATTTCTTCGTTTTTATCTCTTACGAAGTTAGGTGTGCTTATATACGAGCCTCTCTTATGTTGTCTTACCTCTCTGTAGAAATTTTTACTTTGATTTCCTCTGTGTTCTCCTTCTACTTTTTCAATTTGTTGCTGCAGATATTGTCTCTTTTCTTATCTATGCCCCATATTTATCATCGAACCATAGTTCTTTTAATCTCCAGCTAAGAAGATTCTTAAGATTATCACTTCATCGCATCTAACATTTTTCTCTTGCTTGCATTCTCATGGTCGCCAATTAATATCGTTACGTTACTAACCAGGATGGTTTATTAAGAATGCAAAAAGTAAAAGAGTTGTTAACCACAATAAAAGCAGCTAAAATCGAATAACTCGGTCACATCATGAGGAACAACCAAATATATGGGTTACTGCAATTAATTCTACAAGAAAAATTAGAAGAAAAATGAGGTCCAGGAAGGCGATGGATTTCCTAGCTGAAAAATTTACGTACGTGGTTCAACACAACAACCATAATCATTTTCTGAGCAGCAGTTTACAAAATACAGATTGCTACGATGGTTGCCTATATCCTCCGAAACAGATAGGCACTATAAGAAGAAGATGCTGTAATATTTCATGCGTTTTTTTACAATTTTGAAGCTTTACTTGCCAATATTGCTTTTCTTCATTTTTTGCTGCGATTTTATCAATATTTTTATCTTCCTGTACAGACTTGTAATTTGTTGCTTAAATCAAGACGATTTGTTGGTTAAATGGTTATGTTTTAAAATATTATGTAGACATTATCCCACAGCGGCGAAGAAAGGATAACTTATAATTTTCGTAAGAAGATTCTCAGTTATCAATTATATATGGAACAAGATCACGAACGGGCAATGTAATTTAAGAATGAATTAGAAAATGGTAATTTAGTAAGATTGATAATCAGAAACTTTGATTGACATTTCTTGAGGAGAACGATAACTGACTAGATAGCACCAAGAAAAAGATAAACAAGAAATCGAAGATAAGATCACAGAAACAGGTGAAATATTACTTGATTAAAAAATATAAGGCATCATCATATCATCATAAATATAAATCAGCAAGGAGAATATAAACGGGGCTCATCTATACATTAATGGGACGCAGATAGAGCGAGTAAAACAGTATTGTTACCTGGAAACTATTATTAACGAACAGTGGAGCAATTTACAGGAAATAAAGTGCCGCATGGGAAAGGCAAGAACGGTCTTTAACAAAACGAGCGCCTTCTTCAAAAGTCACAACATATCCCTTGATACAAAAATGAGACATTTGAGATGCTATGTTTTCTCTGCGTTGTTGTACGGGGCAGAGGCATGGACGCTTACAGACACCACTATTAAAAAACTTGAAGCATTTGAGATGTGGCTTTATAGAAGAATGCTGAGAATATCATGGACAGCAAGGATCACGAACAAGGAAGTTCTAGGAAAAATGAAGAAGGAACCAGAGATTGTTTTTACAATCAAACGCATAAAATTGCAATATCTGGGACACGTTATGAGAAATGAGCACCGTTACTCCCTGCTATAGTCTATATTGCAAGGTAAAGTCAAAGGTAAGCGAGGACCCGGTAGAAGGAGAATATCATGGCTGCGGAATTTAACAACATGGTTTAAGAAAACCTCAACGGAGCTGTTTCGAGCCGCAGCGAGCAAGGTTATGATTGCCAATATCATTTCCAACATCCGAAACGGATAGGAACCAGAAGAAGAAGAAAAAATATAATAAAACTAAAAAGTTGAGTAATATGAGTATGTGTATAATGGATAAACATATTGGACATAATAAAAGCCAGTGAGAAATTATGAAAGAATAAATTTATTATTTTTGTTGGGAATAAGCCAAAACTTTAAAAAATATAGTACTATGTATGTTAAATTGAATTAAAATAGTTTAATAAAATTAAACAAAACATAAGCAAAGAGGAAATAAAAGCTGAATGAACTTTAAAACATGACTCCATAATTATCATACCAAGCAGATAAGAGATATGCAACTGTAATAAGAATAAAATTCGATATGAGGAAAAAATAAAGATCTAATAATAAAGGACCTAATAACAAGTTAACACAGGACTCAAAAAAAAAAAAGGTCTATAGAATTTTATTCAGATTTAAATTTATCAGCTCATCAATAAAGAAAAAATATTACACCTCATTAGATTAAAGCACCTCATTTTTGTGGAGTACCGAAAATTTATAAAGCGAATACGCCACCAAAACCTACCTGTAGTAGGTACCATGAATTCCTCTTATGTTGAACAATTTTGGTCTGGTAATGGTTCTGCTCTATCTCCATTATTAGCAAAAATATTTATCAAACATTTGGAAACAAATATCTAATTCTAAACATATAAATGTTTAGATACAATACCATTTACCATAAAAAAAAAAGAAATATAATACCACGCTACCTTTTGTCGATATCCTCAAACATGGATACTAGTGTATAGAATATATATGTATAAAAATCAGGTAAATAGAAGAAGACCAACACCTACCAACAGATATCCAAATTACAAATCGAATCACAACATCAATATTCAAACGTGGATCATTAAATCTTTATACAATAGATAAAAAACTACTTGTTCTAAGGAAAATTCGTTATTAAAGCAAAAATAATTGGTAAAATCTCTTCTACTAAAAAAAAACATCTTTTGTCATTTATAAATATGGAATTTTCAAGAATAGACCAAATGGGATAGGACAACTTAGAACAGAATTCTATAACATTTACAAGAAATTATACGAGGAAAATAACAATACCATACATAAAATGATTACTGGAAAAACAAAGGAATAAAAAACAAATTCAACATATCAACAAAATTGACATCTATTTTATCTAAAACTAAACCTAACAACGAAAATAAAAGAACAAAGAATTGTATTTATAAAATACCGTGTGAACGTGAACATTTTTATTAAGGTGGACTATCATGATGACTAAATGATAGAATACGTAAACATCAATCTTATATCAAAACTAGAGAATTTGATAGATCTCAAATATGTAAAAACCCGTGGAAAAATGAACATAGAGTTCAATAAAAAGTATAGTCCTAAAAGAAATAAATGGTAAATTTAGAAGGAGAAAAATCTAAGAAGCTGGTCTAATTATGCCGAATAAAACCAATTGCGTAGCAGTTGCAAAATCAATAAAAAGAAATTACTACTATTCAATAAAATATCGAGAACACATCATTTATGTTTAAATATACTTATAAGATCGGATTGAACTTGGAAAAAACAAACACAAAGATAATGACAAATACGTCGATTATTAGAGAAATAACGTTTAACGACATAAATTTTGTAACAGTAAACGAATACATCTACCTGGGACAGATAATGAAAGTTAACAAAGAAAATCAAACTGCCGAAATTACCAGAAGAATAAGGTTAGTGTGGACAGGATTTGGAAAACTGAGTTTGATCTTGAAAAGCACTAAAATAGAACAATATTTGAAAACCAGAGTTTACGATCAGTGTATCCTCCCTATACTTACGTATGGTTCATAGATGTGGATACTCACCAAGTCTAATATGGATAAAAGAGTAAAAGCACAAAGAGCGATGGAAAGATCAATGCTCGAGGATAGATGGAACTTATGACAAAAGACAAACAAATGTATTAGAAGCAAAATCAAAGTAAAAGACGCATGAGAACATGCTGCCAAATTAAAATGGAGTTTCGCAGGACACAACGCCCGACTGAAAGATAAGAGATAGAACCACCAAATACAACACTGAAGACCATGGTTAGGAAAGAGAGACAGAGGAAGACCACAAATAAGACGGGCGGATGATATTAAAAAGATCGGAGGACACAACTGGAAGTAAGTGGCGCAAAATAGAAGACACTGGATTGATTCGGAGGAGGCCTAGGTCCAAAGTTGGATTACTTAAGGCTAAAGAAGAAGAAGAAGTAATAATATTAGAGTTTTGGTATTAATATTGAGAGTAAATTAAATGTAATTCCAAATATTTATAATGTCGGGATAGTATCATGAGGTTTTTTCTCATAATTTACTATGGAATCACTAACAGGAGAATCTTACTCTCATCATTACATGTGGTTGTCTTTTTAAAGACAAATCACATTCTATAAAATCCCCTCTGTGGCTCAGTGGTAAGAGCGTCTGCCTTTAAACCTAAAGATCGTGAGTTCGAATCCCACCTGGGTGGAAATTTTAGTTTATTAAAAAAATTAATAAATGAACATAATTTCTATCCTTGAGTGATCGGTACACACCGGAGGGACCGCATACGTTCGGGTACAATTAGCGTCTCTTAGCAAAGACAATGACGTAGACTTTGCTAAGTATCAAGACAATTACTCTACACACACACACACATACACGCACTACACCTCAAATTGTAAGATTGGCCAATGGATTTAGTGTCCGCAGTCATTTAAACACAAACAAAACAAAACACATTCTATAATATTTGTGACAGATATTCTTAAATTTAAGGTAATTTCATATAATCGAATAAACAATCAATAAAGTTATCCCAAGAACTTAACTCAAAAATATTGACAATATCATTTTAAAGTCATAATCATGTATAATATATTATGTATAATATAATTAAATTATTAGAAGAAATTTTTACCAAGTAATGGAAACAAAATTTGTTTATTTTATAAATGTTTTGTATTTTGGAAATCGAAACGTCAAACAAATTTATTTTAAAGTAGAGTTGTCACTTATTACCAACAAAAATAATAAAAAAAATTAAAATTGTAAACTAACACCTTTACCAGACTTTTATGCGTCATTGATGTTAATAATTTTATTTTTATAAACTTATTTCGGATAAAATTTTCTTTTTGATTTATTTGGGTACGTATTTAAATTTAAAAAACATTTTCTGTTTTTTCTTTACTTTGGATCAAAAATCCAATCCTGCACGAAGTACAGTTTATTCCAACAAAAGAGTGGATGACAATGATGTATGAAAGTATATCTATCGTTGTTTGTTTTTCTGTGGTGTGTGCTCTATTTGGATAACACGTCCGATTTTGTCATTAGGACGAAGAAAATATAATGGAGGATCACAGTTCACTGGTGCTGTTGGCCTTTTTGTGACGATAAATCACGTTGTCCGGAAAATATTATCAGATTATAAAGATCAAATTAAGTAGGTAACAGTTTTAAAAGTACGTTAAATATATATTTTTAAGATAGATGCACTAAATAAAATAATAAAGGCCAGAACGAATGACGCTAGATAAATTAAACGCATAATGCAGTAGCGTCCTAGATTTTAGGTATATATAAATAGAAGACCTTTGACATGGTAGAAGCATAGTATAAAGTGGGTTGAAACTAATTGGATTTATAAGACATAATATCGGAAACAGATAACTGAACTTCAATAATGTTATAACTCTAAAAAATGGAAAATCTGTTTTTTGGCTCAACACGTTCCTTTAGGAGTTGCCTTCATTATAGAATAATGTCATATAATTTAGTTATTTTAGAATCTGCATAGTGCGTTTGTGTCATTATTATCATTTTTTATTTTGCCCTCTCAGCATTACCAAGCTCACCACAAGGCACTTTGCGTTAGGCTGTGGTCGAGAGTATATGTGTGGTAAGTACCGTTAATTTTTAAATATTGCCTTATGAAACCTCAATACTCCGGCAGTACTGGATTTTAGGAAGTGTAAGACTTCCAAATTCCAGAAGAACTGGAAGAGAGGTGATGAAAAATACTAAAATAGGGCTAAGCTCAGAGGAACAAAGTTAAATGGCCAAAGAGACACTAAATCTCAAGTGAGTGTTCGGGCTAGCTTCAATGCACTGGATTGTGGCTTTAGAGATATAAACAGATAGCAAGGATACTGAGCTAATGAGACAAGAAACGAAATGAGACCTGGTAATATCAAATGTGATACAACTAAAGAAGGTCACTGGGAATAAATTTATAGAAAGAGAACAATAAGAAGAGAAAAAGAAGGGCGCCAACTCAACGATAGTTAAGATTTTGAAGTAACAAATGACCGGAAACAAATAATACTAGAGATAATAACCTGAAATTCAAAAATACTAAATATTAATCTTGTCTTGCTATATTATATACTGGTTAGTAGAACTGAAATAAAACTCAAAATAGTAACAATAAATATATTTATAAAAAATGTGTATATCGATATATATGTATTAACAATTTACATATAATGCAAAAACTATGGGTAGTGGTAAATAACAGTGGTAGTGGGTGTGTAAAGATACAATAGGACCAAATAGCCCCTCAACAAGCGAATAGTCACTACCACTCGGCAAATAAAGGGTGAAATATTAGTAAAAACCTAGAATAGTCCGTATGGTAGCCAAAGTCTTAACACAAAAGGTAGTAATTTAAATTTAACTAGTTCGACTAAAATGAGATACAAATTACAATATTGTAAAGATATCAAACTTGACAAATCTATTACAATTATATTATATTACAAGTGAGTTGTTCCATACTCATTATATCATATTTAAAAAAAACCACATGAAATTTATTTCCCTCCCCAATATCAAAATTGTATTATATCAAAAATGTATTCTATTAAAAAAAAATATATTTAATCAACAAGTGAGTTTGGTCAGACTCTGTATCCCATTTAAAAGCCTAATAAAAACATGTAATGTATTTTCCCTCCCCAATATCTTAGAATTTGATTATCAAAATTGTATTCACCTTATCATATGCATATGAAAAGTTAACAGTAAATAGAAAGTAACACAAAAAGTCAAATAGTTAAACAACTTATCTTAGCAACACTATAAGTCCATAGGAAAACTCCTCTTGGCACGGCTAAATTAATTCATGGTTGTGGTGACAAGTCCCACGGTTCCGGGTGACAGAAAAATCCACGGGTTACATACGCAAGTTGCTAACTATCTAAGGATTCAAAATTACTAACTAATATCCTCGAGGGAATATTTTCAAGTGAAGTGACGGAATCTAAAAGAATTATCAGATTTAGTTATTACAATTTAATACTTGTAACAGCATAGATTGACTGCACCAAAACAAAACATCAAAACATTAGTGACATTAGGTCAACATGTCAAAATTTCCGAAGTTACTTCGTAGACATGACAGGCTTGCGCCATGAAAAGAACATGCGCAGAATACAGAAGGCTGTACCACATTTGTAGAACCTTTTATATTCCACCAAAAAAAGTTAGATAAAAAGGGAACCAAAAAAAAACTTAATGATAACGACATGGACTAAAACAGAATTTAGGTTTAACTATATAAAAAATGACCTTATGTTCTTTGTAAGTAAATCAAGGAAATTTTATATTTAAATAATTTCGGAACTCAAAAAAAAATAATCTCTAAAGAAATACTAAACTGCAATGATAAATTTGATTATATGATAAAGAGATAATACGTATGAAATTATTTACTTACATGGAGCCGCAGCACGCCAAAAAAACTCTTCCTTTTTATGTGGAACTCTTATAAATGAAACTTGATTTTTAAAATTTACTTATTATTATTTTTATTACTGATATGATTGTTGAATTAGATATTATTTTATTCGTCCCAGATTATTTTACTGCTCCAATTCCGTCACTTTGAATTGACTGACTGAGTAATACGAGTTTCTTGACCAAACTGACTGCTTTGCGTCAGCACAAAATCGATCAATCCTTTCAAAGCGCTCCCAGCGCGTGAGTGGAGAAATGTCGATTTAAAAATTGACCGCTGCCGGATCATAAGAAATTTCGTGAGGGGTTAATCAGTAGCGTAAACGCTACACTTAACGTGTTATAACGCATCTTTTAAGCGAAAAAATTACTTCTAGTAAATCTTCTCTAGTGCAATAATCTGTAATATGGCGGTAATGCAAATTAGAACTGTGGTTTTGTGTGGGGTGCTCGAACCTTGCTTGAAATGTATTTCCCATGGTATTTGCAAAACTTATACATTATTTTTTGCTAAGGCGTCAGGATAAAAATACGATGTTTGCTCTTTATATTATGGCTCTATGCTGCCATACGTCGCTATTGTTTATATTATATTATTAATCGTTAATTCAAGGGATTTAAAGCATCTTGTTTTAAATCTTAAAACTAAGATTTTAATATCCATAGTATGGAGTTGGCCCTTCGTCGCTCGTGGTCAGAAGTTTATTTTAATATATTGCATTATCACATTCCTGTATACATGTGGTACAATGTGTATAAATACATTTAAGAAGCATAATTAATATTTTCCTTTTTATTCACTTAGCACAATGAATACCAATTCAAGGCCCTCCTTGATGCTGCGCCTGATTCGCGGCCAATCCCCGTAATACGAAGTAGCAAAGAAAAGCAGTAGATTAGCTCAACCTCTCCTTAATTTAGCAACATCAGGAATCGGAGCTTATTATTCTGGAACTCCAGAGATCGAAAGTGATGTTTACCTAACTTCAGAAGTTGATGTTGATGACCCTGGTTACATTAAATGCATGGAAGACATGTGTCTTAAGTGCAGATCTTCTTAAACCATAATATCAGACGTACAATTTAAGATTAACCCTAACATTTTTTGTTTCGCAGGCATAAGAGAAACTAACAATCCTGAAACGGTACCTTCCCAAACTTATTCGACCATAGAGAGCAATACTAATACTGATGCCATAATAGAAGGCAAATACGACAAGGCTAATACTATCACGGAGAACCGTGAAATAGAGTTTACCTTGACATGGCGGTATACCGTGAAACTGAACCTATTAAGACTGACAATGTGATCAAAAAGACTGAGGTTATCGTAAAAATCCATGCTAAGACTGAAAACAATGCTGAGATTCCATTTCAAAGCAAAGCTATGAAATGGAACTTGGCAAAGACTAAAACCTCTACAGTCCGAAAGGCATGAAATTAAACACTTTGAGACTGAAACTACTACATGGAATGGAACTGTCCTAAGAACTGTTAAATTTATATATAAGGACGATGAGAATCTATCTCAAGATTTTAGTAGTGACGATTCTGTTACCGACCCTACCAATGCGCCTGAAGAAGATTCTTCTTTATTGATCTATTTCAGGAACCACTGTCATGAAGAAGGTCCAAGTTCATTAGAAAAACGCTTAGAGAAAATGCAAAACCCTAATAGAACTAGGCAAAAAAGGCAAATACTATACATCAGACGCTACTGAAAAATTAGTAAAAGGGAAAAAAATCTGACCCACATGTACTTATCAATGCATTTCTAAATGTAGAACAAAAATTAATCCAAACGTGCGCAAAACTTTCTTTGATAATTATTGGGAACTTGGCAATTTTAAAATTTAACGTAGCTTTCATGTTAAATTAATGTCGGTTATTACCCCAAAAGGCAGGTTTTACAAATAAGAAAAAACCTAGATAACTGAACAATGCGTTTTACTTAGTTCACTCGAGGAAAAAGGATAGAACCTGTAAGGTATTTTTCATGAATACTCTTGACATATTAAATGGGCCTATTCGAACGGTGCTTGAAAAATTGAATGAAAATAGCTTCTTGGAATCTAATCTAAGGGGTAAACATACTATTTGAAAACAAAATGATCCTGATATTAAGCAGTTAGTAAGGAACTTTATCAATTCCATTTCAAGGGTCGAAAGACACTATTTAGGATCTTAAGCAACAAGGGAGTTGATTTACAGTGGAAGAAGTTTAGGTGATATCCACCGAGACTATATCAAGAAGCAGACAGAAAAAGACAAAGCATTTGAGAACTTGCAAATATTTTCAAGAATTTTTAATTAGGAATTCAATATTTTCGTATCTACAAAAAAGACCATTGCAATTTTGCAAAGCTTTTAAAAATTATTAGAAGATAAAAGGATGGCCGAAAATTACGAAGAACATCAGTATCAAAAAGTGCTAAGTAGCATAAGCAACGAAATTGATAAAGACAAAGGAGAGGTAGATAAAAATTTCATTGTGTTTTGCTTTGATTTGCAATCTGTGATACCCTGCCCAATTGGTGAAGCATCAATATTTTACAACAAATCTAAAATCAACTCACTTCAAAGTGAGTGAAAAAGAGGAGTCAATGAAATTTCTACATGCATCTATAATTAATTGAATTCTTTGAGCACAAAACACGAGAATGTCCGCGTTCAAAATAAAAATAGATTTGTTATAGCTATGTTTAGTTTTGCATTAAGTACACTAAAAATTAAGGCAATTAACCATAAATTCATTATTTACGACCACACGCAAAACGAAGAAGACCAATTTTATTTTCTCATAGAGAAACATGTAGAGACACCCAAAGCGTGGACGATTTATCTACCTCAGCAATATGTGACTCTTATTAAAGAAAAAAAGAAGTCCGAAAAAGCAGTTGAAGTAAAAGAAATGTGGACGATTTATCTACCTCAGCAATATGTGACTCTTCTTAAAGAAGAAAAGAAGACGGAAAAAGCAGTTAAAGTAAAAGACATGTCTTCAGATTTTTATAATTTTAAGGCAGTTCAAACACAAATTGTTGCCAACTTTGATTTTGACGAAGCTGGCCTTCTGCATAAGCTAAGCAAAGGCCGAACTACTACTTAATAGCTACTTCATACGAAGATATAGACGAAATAAACAAATTTCTCCAAAAAATGGTAAGGCGACAAAAAATGTGTTAAATTGTTATTGACGAGAAAAAAAAAATATAATGAAAAGAAAAAGCGTGATATTGAAGACTTTCTCAGTCAGCCATTCCTGACGCTTATGGTCTTATGTTAACAGCCATTTTAAACTAAAACATTTTCTCTAGTGCTAAGTTATAAACGATCTTTTACGAATTTACTTTACAATTCTGCATTTTCGTTTTTTAAGGTTTAAGAAAACGATTTATATCTCAATAAATTATATGTCTTAAGCCACGAATTTTGAATATGGCTGTCTTAGCAAAAGCTTGTAGATATATTAAAAAGCAAAAATATTGACAGTCGTGATCTGAAAATTATATCTAATTTATATTGGAATCAAACTGCCAAGGTAAGAGTTGACAGCCAGTACACCGAAAATATCAAAATACAGAGAGGAGTCCGCCAGGGTTGCGTGCTGTCCCCACTACTTTTCAATGTCTACAGTGAAGCGGTATTTCAAGAAGCGCTCTCAGACTCAATAGAAGGTATATCTATCAATGGAGAAGTTTTGAATAACTTACGTTTTGCAGACGATACAGTAATAATTACGGATAACAACAATGATTTACAGAACCTAATGCAACGCCTTAATGAACGCTGTCATGAGTACGGACTGAAGATAAATTTAAAGAAAACTAAATGCATGATCATGACTAAATCTGCACATGCAAATATCCAATTGACTATTGAAGATACTGCAATTGAGAAGGTTAATAACTATAAATATTTAGGAACATGGATAACATCAGATGTAGACCAAACCAAAGAAATTAAGACACGTATTGAAATAGCACGTACATCATTTATTAAACTTAAAAAGTTTCTTTGTTTTTGGGATATAAGGTTAGAACTACGCCTGAGAATGCTTCGATGTTACGTGTTCTCTACTCTTCTTTATGGTCTGGAAGCTTGGACACTCAAACAAGTTCATCTGAATAAGCTGGCCGCCTTTGAATTTTGGTGTTATAGAAGAATCCTACGAATATCATGGATTCAAAGAATGTCAAACATGGAAGTAACTAGAAGGATAGGAAATGAGGCGGAAATAATATTAACTATTAAAAGACGAAAACTTGAGTACTTGGGTCATGTGATGAGAGGGCAAAAATATGCATTACTACAACTTATTATGCAGGGCAAAATCCGAGGAAAGCGAAATGTGGGAAGACGAAGAATATCCTGGCTTAATAACTTAAAGGAATGGTTTGAATGCAGTAGTGCAGAACTTTTTAGAGCGGCAGTCAACAAAGTCCGCATAGCCATGATGATTTCCAACCTTCGATAGAAGATGGAACTTAAAGAAGAAGAAGCAAAAGCGCCTTATCATATTTTGAGGGTGAATTTCATGGTAAAACAATGTCAATAACTAAAAATAAATAGAAGCATTAGATAACTACACAAATAATTAACATAAGTGCAGAATTTCTTCTTCTTCTTCTTTTTATATAGATATGACTCTGTCTGTTTTTCAATGTGCCTTCAGTAAGTTGTCATTCCATGGTTTTCGAGGTCTTCCTACTGATCGTCTTCCTATTGGGGAACCGTCTTTTGTCGTCTTTACTACTCTATTTATTGTCATTCAGCATGATCGTTCCATTCTACTCTTCTCTTTCTTACCAAGTTTTTGATGTTCTCCACCTTGCATCTATGTCCTATATCTGTACTTCTAGCTCTGTCCTATAGTGTCTTGCCATTAATTTTTCATGTGTTTTTATCTCAGCTGTTTCTAACATCCTTTTTGACCTCTCTGTATCAAGTCTTCTTTCTGCCGCGTATGTCATTATTGGTCTGATGACTGTTTTGTAAATTTTGCCTTTCGTTTCTTTCCCGATATTTTTGTTTCTCCATATTGTTTCATTTAGGCAGCCTGCGGCTCTGTTCGCTCTATTCACTTGACGGTTTCAAGCTTTTCGAAGGTAGACAATGTATGCCTAGATATTTAAACTCCATCACTTGTCTTATTATCTGACCTACTAGCTCCAATTTACATCTTAGTAAATTTGCTCTTGTAACTATACATTTTGTCTTTTTTGGGGAAATTAACATGTTAAATTTTCTGGCGGTTATATTAAATTGGTGCAGCGTACGTT
The DNA here is from genome assembly GCA_918026665.1 of Diabrotica balteata. Lineage (NCBI taxonomy): Eukaryota > Metazoa > Arthropoda > Insecta > Coleoptera > Chrysomelidae > Diabrotica > Diabrotica balteata. The sequence goes on along the minus strand of OU898276.1, from coordinate 146,892,352 downwards.
GTAAATCATAAAGTAAGACATGAAAAACTAATATCAATACTTATGAACAAGCGCATTGACAGTAAAATCATAAATATAGTGCAAACATTATATTGGAACCAAAGTGCCATAGTTCAAATTGATGGGCAACACTCAGAAGAAATGAGGATCTGTAGAGGAGTTAAACAGGGATGTGTGTTATCACCACTTTTGTTTAACTTATATTCTGAAGAAATTTTCCAAAACACGCTCAATAATATCGAAGCAAGAGTCACCGTTAACGGAAAATTAATTAATAATTTAAGATATGCAGACGACACTGTGATCATAGCAACGAGTATAGAGGATCTACAACATCTTATCGAAAGCTTGAGTATAAATAGTGCTGAGATGGGAATTACTATAAACGCCAAAAAAACGAAGTATATGCTGATTACAAAAAGGCCACAAAATATACATCACCTATTGACAATAAATGGTAACGTGATAGAACAAGTAGAAAAATATCAGTATTTGGGAACTTTGATCAATGAAACCAATGATCATACTGTAGAAATAAACAGACGAATAGAGATTGCCAGATCAGCATTTATACGAATGAAGCCACTCCTAACGTGCAAAAATCTAAATTTGGAGATCAGACTACGTACCATTCGCTGTTATATATTTTCAATATTATTATATGGAGCTGAGACTTGAACATTAAAAAAATGTAATTTAAAAAGAATCGAGGCCTTCGAACTCTGGTTATACCGCAGAGTATTGAAAATATCATGGACTGATAGAATTACAAATAAAGAAGTACTGGAGAGGGTTGGTAAAGAAACAGAACTAATCACCACTATACAAACCAGAAAACTGGAATACTTAGGCCACGTGATGAGGGGACCAAAATATGAAATTTTGAGACTGATAATACATGGAAAGATTCAAGGAAGAAGATCTGTTGGCCGAAGGCAGAACTCATGGTTAAAGAATCTACGTGATTGGTACCAATGCAGATCGATTGATTTGTTTAGAGCAGCAAGTTCTAAAATAAAAATAGCCATTATGATTGCTAACCTCCGTAGGGAAACGGCACTCTAAGAAGAAGACGTTGTAAATCATCTTCACTTTGAGAGAGTAGAATTACGTCGTCTGCATAGCAGATTATTTTAAGTTGTTTTTCTCCCATTTAGTATCCCTTTTTAGTTCCTACTTTTTTTGTTATTTCATCCATAATCAGGGAGGACTCAGGGAACCTCCCTGTCTTATCCCATTGCCAGCTTTAATAGAGTAGGTTAGTTCTTCTTCTACATTTACTTTTATTGTGTTATTTTGGTAGATATTTTCCATCGTTTTGATTATTCCTAGAGGCGCAGAATTTGGTTAACTTAAATAAAGAAGATGCAGAGGAAAAAATAAAGACTTCACTAAACATGTTGTTTTTTTATGAAACTAATAAAGTCAGGGTGCACTATGCTTAGCAGCGGACGCTACAGGCTGTGTGATGATGAGTAATTAAATAAAGTCAAATTTTAAAACTTATAATTTATGTGTGATATTTATTTCGGTTCAATCTCTTCATGCTAACACACAATGATTTATAACATTGTTAGTCGAATACCAAGTTCTATTCAAACATCAACACGCTCCGTATAAATTGGCACCATATTAACATGTACCAGACAAAAGAAACTGAATTGGAAGTCCGTGTCAAATAGAACATAGGCATTCACTGTAACAACAGTTTCGGAAGTTCAAGATCACGTTTACAGACAGAAATACATCTGCATACAAAGAAGTTATTTTTAAACTTTCACGGATGTTTCTATTTTAAATTCAAAAGTATAGAGATGAAGTATGAAAATGGGCTTAAAAAAAAGAGTTACGATGAAAGGTAAATTTAACTAAAAAGATATGAAATATAAAAGAAAAAGAAGTTTTATAACATCTTTGTGATGCTTTGAAATAGTAAAATAAATATAGAGAGAAGTTCATTCAATATTATAGCACTTTATAAATACATATACTTCATCTAATTTACATACCGATGCACGTCATTATCTACGTCAGAGATCGAAGTTGACATAGTTGCCAAAGTATAAAAAAAATCCTGACCCTATTTTAAATCAAATAGATTACATAATTATTGCAAAAGTATTACCGTCTCTTTACAATGACTATTTACATTCTTACGTGACATTTTTGAAATAAAACACTAATTTTGTTCTAAAAAAAACAGATTTGATTAAATAGGTAAAAATATAAAAGAAGAGGTATTCACTTTAAAATTCAAAATAATAAAGTACAAAAAGTGTCAACACCGCAACTGTCAAATAAGTGTTACCAATGTATGCCAAAATTTCACCTTCGTTCGATTACAGTTACAGTGTGTTCCGAACAAATGTTCTTCATAAAACGCTTTATAATGCATTTATACAAATTAAACAAATTAAATGAAACATATTATTGTGTATTTCTTTAAGTTAACATTACTAGAAATTTTTAAATATTATTTTACGCGTATATAATAAAATATGTCTAGTGGCTGTAATGCCAGTGTACTCGGCAAAGTGTTTCTAAAAAAGAACACACCTACCTCCTAAAGATTTCGTGTTGGTATCATGTGACGTCACGGGCTATGACGCCGATCACGTGCATCGGTATGTAAATTAGATGAAGCGTATATAATAAATAAATAAACTTCATACAATAATCTAAAAGAAATTAAATTGAAATGTAAAATAAATAAATAATAGTCCATTGAAATGTTACAGTTTTTAGGCCATAGCATGCATTTCTCAGATGGGACAATTTTAGTTTTTTGAAGTAATTGGGTGTAAAAATTAGCTTAAGTTCAAGTTTGTGTGGTTGTCGACACCCCACCGCCATATTTAAAAAAGGGGTGGAAAGGATTTTTGAGCTGTAGCTCGTAAACTATCAACTCTACAAAAAATCATATAAAAAATTATTTGTAGTAAAATATGCGTAAAATTATGCACAACTTTATTTCCATTACTTTTTATCGCAAAATAGAAAATAAAAAAGGTATTAACAAAAATAATTAAAAATTTTTAACATATTTTTTTGGGTCTTATAACTTTTTCAATAAAATGACATAGTTAGAGCAATATTATAGAAGGTTTTTACCAAAAAATTTATACCACAAATTTATTTGATTGCATTAATTTTTCTAGATTTTACAGCACTCCGAAATTGACCGGGTTCTTGAATACTCGTAAGAATACAATAAAAACGAACCATAAGGATTATATTCCAGTAGTCAGAGGTTTGGCCACTTTTACCCCCAGGCTTCCCTTTTAAACCCGTAGGGGGGTAAAAATGCAAAAAAGGCAATTAATTTTTACATATTTTAAAAAAATATTTTAAAAATTGTTTCCTTGGACTTTTCTACGTAAAAAAGGTGCTCTTGTAATATTTCGATCAATATCACCGTTTTCGATTTTTAAACTCGAAGGTATACATGTATTTTATTGTAATCGTTACATTTCTTAATATTCATCAAGTATGCTTTGGAATTGACACTTGTGTTAGCAACAACACTTTAATCTCAAGTAATCTATGAATTGTCAGTGACGTTTAATAACAATTAAATTATTTTATCTACACTTTTATTGTACATGACAGTGAAATTTGTTTAACACGTCTCTTTTGCTATATTTTTTAATTTGTTTGCCCGCAATATGGCACACTATTCAAATTCTGAGATGACAGACATTACAGCTCCAGAGACAGATCAGCTACAGAGAAAAGTATCTGAACAGAGATATTCCCAATGCCAGGACTTTTGTAAGTAGTGAACGACGACTGAGAGAAACCGGTTGTCTTCAAAGAAGGAATAGAGATGCTGGTCGTCGTAGAGAAGCAAGAAATGTTCGCGTTGAACAGCAAATATTGGATGCTGTAATAAATGACCCCACAATAAGTACACGCAGGTTAGGATTAAGAACGAATATTTCCCATCAAAGTGTTTTAAGAGTTCTGCATGAAGAGCAATTACATCCTTACCACTATCGACAGGTCCAGGAATTGTTACCTGACGATATGCCACTTAAAGTTGATTTTTGTGAAGTATTGCAAAATAAAGTTCAAACTGCACCAAATTTTTTAAGCAACATTCTGTTTACAGACGAGGCGACATTTACAAGACAAGGTATGTTCAATTCTAGAAATATGCACTTCTGGGCTGAAGAAAATCCAAGGGCTACAATGGAAACTCACTTCCAACACACGTTTAAGATAAACGTTTGGGCAGCTACTTTAGCAAATAGTTTCATAGGATACCACATCTTTCCCGGAAATTAAAATGGTAACATGTATTACAATTTTCTAGACAATATTTTACATGATATTTTGGAAGATATTCCATTACAAATACGAAGAAACATGTTTTGCATGCATGAAGAGTTTGTAGAAGGTGGTTGCATGAACATTTCCCTGATAGGTGGAGAGGCCGGTGTGTGGATGCACCGATTCATTGGAATGCTCGTAGTTGTGATCTTAATCCAATGGACTTTACAGTATAAATTTATTTGAAATCAAAAGTGTATAACACTCCAATTAATACAGTTAATGAGTTAAGAGACAAAATTGAACAAGTATTTACCGATTTACAAAACGATCCAGTAACATTAAATGGATTAATGCGTTCGCTAATAAAAGAATTAGATTATGTATTTAACAAAATGGAGGACATTTTGAACAGTTGTTGTGAAATATTATTTTCGCCATTAATTAAATGTTAAGTATTAATTAAGTTTTCCATTAATTTGTAATAATATTGCTTACACAAGTGTCAATTCCAAAGCATACTTGATGAATATTAAGAAATGTAACGATTACAATAAAATACATGTATACCTTCGAGTTTAAATAAATCGAAAACGGTGATATCTATCGAAATATTACAAGAGCACCTTTTTTGCGTAGAAAAGTCTAAGGAAACAATTTTTAAAATATTTTTTAAAATATGTAAAAATTAAAAAACATGTGACGCAATAACCCCCACTTACCCTCCAAAACTACCCTGTATTAATATAGGATGTGGTAGATGGTGACATGAAATTAATTATCCTAATGTCTTATAATCACTCCCAAAATATGAACTTCGTATTCAAAACCGTTTGGAAGATATTTAAAAAAATAAGAATTTCAATTCACCCCTTTAAAGGGTTCTATCTCCCTTATATTTCAGCTTTATAAAAAAATTGTACATAAAGAAGTACCCTTATTTTTGGACGTACTATGAGCTCTAGAAATTAATGTACATAATTCTGGACCACCTTGTATATTACAGAATCCAACTTGTAAATACATTTTGGAGACGGCTATCGCCGTATTCTCGTTCTCCTCCGCCAATCCTCCCGGCCCAAGGTATGCTCCTCCTCCAAACCTCTCGATTCCATCGCTTTTCTAATTCTTTCGTTCCATGAGCGTCGAGGTCTACCTCTTTTTCTTCTTCCAGGGGGCTTCCATCTGTGAAGTTTTTGGAGCCAACGTTTATCAGGCATTCTCAATAGATGTCCAAACCATTTTAATCCGTAATGACCGTTTCATTGTCAGAATGACCATTCACTGTCAATGACCGTGTTTCATTGTTAGAATGACCGTTCACTGTCAATGACCGTAGCATTCATGTTGTTTCTTATAGATTCGATGCTCTTTCTTTCCAGCCTTTCCATGTTCTAGCACTTCTTCTCAAATAATCCATTTCAACTGTCAACAATCTTCTCTTTAGGTCTGCATTAATTGTCCATACTTCAGAGCCATAACAAAGAATCAAATACCATACAAATATACCATCTCTCTATTTCTTACTATATTTACAGCCCGTATCATATCATTTGCGTTCTATTTTTTATTTTTGGCGGCATCTACAAACAAAGAAACACATAAAAATAAAAATTTTACACGGGGTGCTAATTTGAGACACTCTCAAATTTGGAACCTACAGGTATCTCAAATTAGGATTTTTCCGTTAAAAATAAAACGCGTTTTTGATGGCCACACAATTACCGTTTAATTTGCATAAAATGTATTAACTAATATTAAACTAAAAAAAAAAAATAATGGGAGTAAATGTAATCATCTTACCTTGATGTACCTATTGTAAGTTTTTATAAATTCCGAAAAAAAATTGTGTAATGTGTAAATCAAATTTACGTCGACAAAATAACAAAGGTCACTTCCATGGTACAACGAAAAGAAGGTATCTATAGCGTGCTAAATTTCTTCTGTTATGCGCAGTGACGTCATGCGGAGAGGTATATTCCTAAAGTACATGAAAGGACTGCTTAATTTCATCACTTTAATATTTTATTATTTATAATTTATTGTTTTGAATATTATTTTTGTTTCATCACTTTATGAAAAATCTGATTCGTGCTTGATTAAGCGTTTTTTTTGGGGCCGGGAGCTATATAGCAAACATTGTGAATCCGGTTCCAGGGATATTAATTGAAGGCTTTGGTCAACTTTAGTATTTAAATCTAATTAATGTAAGTCTGCTGAAATTAACAATAAAAATTATTTTATTTGTGGTTATAGCATGATTTTATTTTGTATATAATACAAATAAAGAAGAGTGGTTTTTTTGTATCATGTATTTACATTTCATGGATATTTAAAATTAAGCAGAAATAAAACATATTAATAATTTTAAATGGTACATAGTTTATTAAAATAAGTCCATACAATTTACAAAAATATGAGGGGTAAAAACACAGATTACAAAGATATAATCAGCCATTCTTTTGATGACATATTTTCATTGTTAAATATTCGAAGGTTCAAATACGAAGGTTCAAATAAGGTCACCAAATCTAGATGAAATCACTATTTATTCTTGTGCTTAACGGTTTTAATGTTCATATTTGACTTGTTTTTCTCATAACAAGTCCAGTCAAAAATATTGACAATGATATTCAACGCGCCCTAGTATGTAAGCAATAAAACCCTACACTAGGACTTAGCTACACCTTTGGTAGAAGAATAAATTCGAAGAATCACAAAAAACTACTTTGATGGACTGAGAAATAATCCAAATGATGAAGCAAAACACGCTCCTTCCGAATTTGCAAGACGATTGAAAAAACTGTGACGAACCGACTTAATAAATTAAACATATTTATTTATTTATTAATATACGGAATTACCCCCGTTACAAACAAAATATATATGTTAACATACAGTGTAAAAATCAATCTGTGTAATCACTTACAAACTAAGTGAAATTAAAATCTTAATTAAAAATCAAACATAATATAAATTATATATGAAACAAAATGAGTTGAACAAAGAAGTGCCTATAAATTGTCAAGCTTTTTATCCGATTTTTAAACGAAGCCAAGGAGACACCAACTATTTCAAAATTGTTCCTATTTATAATTTTCAGTGTTGCCTTAATGGGCGAATGCATACCATAATTTGTACGGTGAAAAGGTATACAAAACAGATCAACATGTTTGAGATTTCTGGAGGGAACATATAAACTAATAGATTGGAGAAGTTCAGAGACAACAAATTAAAAAAGTTATTAATTTAAACACAAATACTAAATCAGAGTTATCTCGTCAGGTTTTTAATAAATTCATGTGTTTTGGAGTGTTTTTAAAATATCTGTATAATTATGATTAATAATGTGTAGGTTTAATTTATATGCATAATATCTTAAAAATTTGTTCTGCAATCACTCCAATATAGTAGAATGAACTTGGTATTGTGGAGACCATACAGTAGACGCATATTCCACTTTAGATACTACTAACGCATAATAATAAGACAATTCAGTATCAGGTAAATATAATCAAGGTACTGCATCTTTTTTTTTAAATACGGTGATTTTTAAAAGACACTCCCATAAGTTCAGATTTTAAATCTCTCTTAAAACTATCTGCAGTAAAATGTTTTGAGAAAATTCTTTAATTTTTAGGAATAAAATAGTCTTTTCGTTTATATGGCTCTACCCAAATTTTTACAATCTTTGGATTGTTTGGGACCGGAGAAAACATAATATCTTTCTGAACCACTTTACTTTGGTTGTCACTATTGAACACCTTATCTTTAAATAACGAAAAGAGTATAACAAAAAGTAAATGATAATTCTACACTTTACAACAATACAAGTACTTGCGAAAAGAGTATCTTTCGCTTACAAAAATTAAATGAAAATTCTACACAATACAAATAGTTAAAGGTTGGGGTTATGCTTTTTCTCTCCACATTACGTCACACTATAAACGACAACTCCGCCCTCATGCGTAAGATCATATATGGGCCACTTCTAAGCGTCAACTAAAAGCAGATCTACCACTACTGCACAGAATGATCAGTTTTCAATATTTTCACTAGATGCCACCCTATCGTACACAAATTAGGCGCCTGTCTCGAATTCGGTGCCTTTTCTCTAATTGTTCTACTTTTTGAAATGTTTTTAAAAATTTTCAACTTTTCTGCCTCACCCTGTAGTTGTCTTTTTGCTTTAATAATATGTATTTTACAATAAAAATTTTAATTCAACAAATATTAGTATTGAATGTTAAAAATATTGTATGGTTTATAATTGCTTGGTTATTAATCATACCACCTAATATCCGGATGTGCACACCATATATTATTGTAATGGAACTAGACTTACGTTCAATTTACAACTACTTGATTGCGTGTACAGTAATAGTCAGTATACTATATTACAGCAATACAACTGAAGTGGAATTAGGTGTAGTGGGGAGATGTTAATATTGCAGATAATTTCTCGACAATAATTACGCCTTAAGTGCCAAATTCCTCGTACACCACAACATACCTAGTTTATGTTCAGTCGAATACTTTGGCGAAGTTCTTGTCGGCATCCTGATAGTTTGCATCGATTTAGTTTGCTTTATTTTGCTTTTGAGTGTCCGTTATGTCTGGCTTTTGGTTAGGGTCATTTATTAATGGGAATGTTATCCTTCTGAAATACAGAATTACATTACTAAATGACTATCAATAAAATGAAATGAAAAAAGTTTCATCGTAGAAATTACAACGTCTCGACTAGGTTTTTTGTCAATAGTATTTAGATTTTTATTGTAGTGTTTAAACGATTTTTATCGTTTATTATACAACAACTACCTGATCTAAGAGCGTCTTTCCGACTATTGCATTTTACAAAGAAAAAATAAGTTAACACAGAGAAACTAAATGGCATTGCATTTCTACAGTTATTTACAAAACAAATTAGGCATATTACTTGGTTGTTTAATTAGTTCTTGGTTTGCACGTTTCTTTAGCAGTAAATTAGCTCTAATATGATACAGTGTGTTTTCTCTGTGATGACATGTTCATCTTTTTTACATTTAAATAGTGTAAGCGTTAAAATTTTCTGGTTCCGCAACGCTTTCTCCAATATGTTCAATTCGATGTACAGGCTCTTCGGTCAAAGTAATCAAATACCTACCTATTTCTCTCCTCTATGACCAGTTCTCATATTTTTTAAATATTAACTTGTGGTCCTTCAATCCTAGATTACATTGTCTAGCTTGAATCTTTCTAATGGTATATTAATTTTGAATTTATTGTCAAAGCTATATATCATAGCTGTAGAATCGGTGGGTTATAACATTTGTTTTTAGCTTCTCGATTAGCTTCCTATTGTTAGCACTATGCACCTGGCTTCTATGCTGCTAACTGTAGCAATTTGTGCATCACTGATCTAGCTTTGCCCTGTTTACAGTTAAGAATTGGTGGTAGATTTAGCAGGACTTCCAACGCCGCTGTAGGAGTTGTTTTTATGGCCCTCGTAATCTACAGGCGTGCTAGCCTTTGGGTATTACTTAACAAGCTTATTTAATCCTGCGTCTTTGTCTACCACGTTGCAGCCTATAGGTTAGTATTCATCTAATAAACCTTGTGTATAACGGTAGGTCAATTTAGGGTAAGCACATAATTTATATCGCACATTCTTCTATATCTGCCCAAGGTCATAATTGCTTTCTGTGTGGTTTCATCATCATCATCATCATCAATCAGCCAATCGCGTCCACTGCTGGACATAGGCCTCCCTCAGTTCTTTCCAGTGTTCTCTACACTGGGCCGCTTGTAGCCAGTTTCCCGCTACACGTTTAATGTCATCGGTCCATCTAGTCGGTGGTCGTCCTCGGCTTCTTTTATAATTTCTGGGCCTCCATTCCATAATACGTCTTGTCCACCGTCCATCTTGTGTTCTGGCTAAGTGCCCTGCCCAGTTCCACTTAAGCGTCGTGGTTCTTTCGATGACGTCTTGAACTCCTGATCTTCGCCTGATTTGTTGGTTTGTTATGTGGTCTCGAAGGCTCACGTTCAGCATTGCACGTTCCATGGCTCGTTGTGTAACTCTAAGTTTATTCGCAGATTTTTGCGTGAGTGTTAAAGTCTCTGCTCCATAAGTTTGTACAGGTAAAACACATTGGTTATAAACCTTTCGCTTGAGACACATGGAAATTGAACTTTTTAGAATATGGCTTAATTTGCCAAATGCTGCCCATGTTAGACCTATTCGCCTCTGTATTTCATGTGTTTGATTGTCTCTGCTTATTTTGATTTCGTCCCAGATATTTGTAAGTGTCTGTTTATTGTATGGTATTATTGTCAATAGTTATATTTCCACTCATTACGAGATTTGTTATAATTTTAGTTTTCTCAAAGTTTATCTTTAATCCTGCTCTTTCAGACAGACTTTTAAGCGAATGCATCATAGAAACTGTATCATGTAAGTTATCTGCGATTAATACAACATCATCTGCAAACCTTAGGTGATTTAATCTTTCTCCATCTATATTGATGCCCATATCTTGCCATTGAGTACTCTTAAATATTGACTCTAGAGCTGCCGTGAACAATTTTGGTGAAATATTGTCTCCTTGTCTAACTCCTCGACCTAAGCTGAATTTTTCTGTGTCTTCGTGCAGTCGTATACTTGATGTAGCGTTCTGATAGATGTTTTTGATTAGTGTCGTGTACCTGTAATCTATTCGGCTTTGATTTAGGGCTTCCAGTATTGTTTCAAACTCTACAGAATCAAAAGCTTTCTCGTAATCGACAAATGCAAGAACCAGTGGTATGTTGTACTCGATGCACTTTTCTATTAAGATCTTTATGGTATGCAAATGGTCATTTGTGCCATATCCTGCCCTGAAGCCTGCCTGTTCTTTGGGCTGATAGAAATCAAGTTTAGGTGTTAGCCTCTTTGTTAAGATTTTCATAAAGAGTTTGTACATATGTGTCAAGAGGCTGATGGGTCTATAATTTTCTAATTTAGTAATTTAGTAAGTTCCAGTCTTTTGGAATCGTGTTGTTTCAGTATGTTGGTATTCCATGTAAGCCTAAGATCAAAATATGCTCCTGGGTTTTTTTTCTTTAGCAAATGGAACCTCTGTTCCTACCAGGATTGGTAGTTTTAGGCCTTGTAATGCTATGTTTTTTGTGAACTGAATGAATGATTTTTTTAGCATTGAGTATCAGTCTCTCTTGTTTACACCAGTTATCAACTATATTTAGGGCTGCTTGCATTCTCTCAGATACAACCTAGGTGAATTTGCCCCCGACAATGATTACAATATCGTCAGCGTATCCTAGAAAGTAAAAGATTTTGGCTCTTTAAAACGGCTAAACTATTTAAATGCCATGATTTTTCAGTACACATAAAAATCAGGTTACTACGATGTTATATATTTCTTATACTGTTGTAAGAAGTTGAGTCGTGGACTCTCACAGACGCTACCTGCAAGAAAATTAAGGCTTTAGAAATGTGACTTTATCGTAGAATACTGAAGATATCCTATACCGACCACGTTACTAACCAAGGATGTTTTGTTAAGAATGCAAAAAGTAAACGACTTGTTAACCACGAATAAAAGAGCCAAAATCAAATAGTTTGATGATGAAATGAAAAAATGATGACCAGGAAGGCGAAGAGTTTCCTGGCTAAAATACTAGGTACGTGGCTCAACAACCACAAATCTTTTCAGAATAGCAGTTTGCAAAATATAGAATGCGATGATGGTCGCTAATATCCGAAACGGATAGGCACTACAAGACGAAGAAGGTTACCCAAAGTAGAGGTAAAAGAACTCCTCCTTACGGACAGCCTTCATATGGTCTTACTTTTATGGTTACTTTACACAGAGTGGACATTACTGTCCTATTGTTCAGTGATGCCTCGTGTACTCATTGCTTTTATCAAAAAGTTTTAGAGTGTCTATTGCCATTACTTTTTTCTCTTTTTACTTTAATATTTTAAAGTGATGATCTAAAAAAGTCTTTTTAGATCATCCAACGCCAAGTCCTTAGATTTATCTGGTTAGTATACATATTGACGATTACTTAGAGGATTATCTTTTATTATTTTGTCTCTTATGTACTTATTCATAAGCTTTTCCAATGTTTTTATTAGACAAGACGATAGGCTCTTTGGTCTATATGACTTTGGCGTTAGGTCTTTCACATTACCTACTGTAAGCAAGTATATGAATTTAACCTTTTGCCATATTTCCGGTACGATCCTACGTGCTAAACTAGCTTTGAGTAGTTACGAATAGGAAACGTATCGAATACATTCATCTGTCCTTGGAGATATGGCCATGAGCTCCGTAAATTTGCCATGAGCTTTCTTTAGGAAACCTATCTATTTAATGATAAGACCATTTTTTAGTAGAAATTCAACAGAAGACCGGGATATATGTAATCTCATCGCAAAACTATCTCCATGAATTACTTTTGACTTTTACTCGAATTTATTGTATAACGTAAGCTTGTACCTGTAGATATTTGAGTCTTAAATACTTTTGGCTTTGTTAAATAGGCTTAGGACTTCCTTAGCTTCTATAAGCCGTTGTTCGACCAGACTGCATTATTGCCCTTATTTTTCCTTGTTTTTTTTTTCGTACAGCTTTCCTGCTTATGTCTGCTACTGAATTTATGGTCTCTGCGCTTCTAAAAAAGTTCATATATTCCCCGAGAGACTTAGGGACCCTCAATATCCTACCCAGTTTTTATCACTAGGATTTCTGTATTTAGTTTCTGTTGGAAATATATTAAGGTCAAATTGTATATGTCTATAATCCCAACATGCGGGGTTCATTAGACACATATGGCAAATGGGCGACTGGATCCAGAAATTGTCCACAGGAAACTGGTCGATTTACTGAAAACAAATGAGCAGGGTATTCTGTACTAAAAAATCGGGAAAGGGCTGAAATAAAAGATATAAAAGTGTGGTGAAGCCTGTGTTGGTGTACGGCGGTGAAGTGTAGGGTTCAGGAAAAGAATATGGAGGTAGCTGAAATAAAAATGTTACGGTGTATGACGGGTAATACTAGAAGGGACAGATCAGAAACGATGTGATTAGAAAAAAAAAGCTAGAATAACTACAGCCTCCAAAAAAATTCATGAATAAAGACTGCAATGGTTTGGTCACATCAGAGAGGTAGAGGAACACTAAGGATAGGATGAAAGGACTGTGTGGCAGAGGTCTTGAGGGATAAAAGTTTAAATAAGAAACACACGATAAACACAAATAAGTGGCAAGGAAATGTAAGAAACAGCGACCCTTGAAAAGCTGAGGAAGAAAAAGAAAAGGAAGAACTTATATTTCTTCCCACTAATTTAAACGGCGAAAATTATTTATCATTTTTACAAAACAATTTGTTTCTCTGCTTGTAAAATGTACTGTTAGCGATCAGACAAAGTATATAATTTTTGCAGGATGGTGCTCTACCCTATTATAGCGACAAGTTTAGGCCATTTTTAGTTCAAGAATATTCAACATTTAATGTAGGAAGGGTGCCCGATGCACCAACTGAATGGATACAGCGCGCTCCAGATATTAATCCACTTGGTTTTCATTTTTGGGGATTCATAAAAGATTGTGTTTATTCATCAACTGCTTAATATTTGCAATAATAATATACGGATGTGAATCTTGGACCCTACTACAAGCGGAAATAAGAAAGAGAGACGCCAGTGAAATTAAAATCTTCTGTTATAGAAAAATAGTACAAATTCCGTGGACTGACCACAGGACAAATATTTGAATTTGAAATTAGCTAAAAGTTTGCAGATGGCTATCCAGCAATGTCCATCTCCAACAATTAATATACTTTGAACAGCTTATGAGAGCAGACACATAAAACATGGGAAGACTTATTATCCAAAGAAAGGTAGAAGGCCGAAGATCACGAGAAAGATCCTTAACATGGATCGACCAAATTACAGGAATATGCAAAAGGCCGAAACAAAAAAGAAAAAGAGACCGAGATCTTTGGAGATGGACAATACACGACATCACAATGACCACTACACTCCCTCGGGAGGGTCAGAACTAAAGAGACATGTTTATTCCGTGGAAATAACTATTGCAGAACAATTAAGGAAACGGACTTAGAAGCTACTAATGCATTTGATTTTTCAAAATATTTGATATTTATTGCTAAAACAATGTATAACCTGTATAAAGCAAGGGGAGGTCATTTTAGGGGAGGTCATTTTGAACATTTTTTAAAATAAATTAGTCTCTTTTTGTTCCCAATAAAATATTAACAATAAGCTTAACATTTGTAAAAATGTAATATTGTATTTAAAAAACGTGGCTGTATCTTCTAAATTAATGCATTAAAGACAAATATTATAAGAAAAAACTTAATTGCAAGAAAATTTTATTTTATACAGTTCCAGTTTTCAACACAGTAATTTACTACCGTGAAATGGGGTGAGATTGATCAATTTTGACTCTTTTTGTTTTGTATTTTAAACGTTTTTGTGTCTGTTCTATATTTAAACACTTCACGTGGTATATTAATATCTAAAAAGTAGTGATTTAACACTAGTTTTGTTTTAATGATTACGAAAATCCACTTATTTCATAAAAAATGGGTGATCAATCTTAGACCCGTGACTGGGGTGAGATTGATCATGATGATTTTATAGCATGAAACAGTAGTGCTTTTAAATAGAATATGATCAATCTTAACGCTGACTAATTCGGTCAGACAGTTTTTCGAATTTTTACAAAGGGGTGAGATTGATCATGCGGGGTGAGAATGATCACACTATTTGTATTGTACTATTCTTTATTTATACATAGTTTAACAACTAAAAATTTAATTCAGAACAATGTATAGAAAAAGAAAATTTAAT
The DNA here is from genome assembly GCA_918026665.1 of Diabrotica balteata. NCBI lineage: Eukaryota > Metazoa > Arthropoda > Insecta > Coleoptera > Chrysomelidae > Diabrotica > Diabrotica balteata. The sequence continues at coordinate 146,877,220 of OU898276.1, read as the reverse complement.
TTAACATTCTTTTATATTAATTTCTCCAAGAAAATGATATTTTTGTATCCTATCAGAAATCGTCTCAAGTGTGGGATCTGGTAACACAGCAACTACTTCCTTGAAGGAAACAGTGGATATGTCATTTTCAATTATTTTGATAATCTTCCTCGATCCTGCTGATTTAAGGCCTTGAACTTCGATTTGTTCTCCTTGCAAAACACCTTTTACCTGACAGACATAGCGAAATTCCGTCTTTTTCCTAGAACCAGACAAAAATCTTACTAACAGGAATTTTCCCTGCGTGATGTTTTCTAATGAAGGACATAAGTATTCAACCTCCTCTTCATCTTTGCTAATATCAACATCACTGTTGCTGTCATCTAATTCCAGGTTTTTATTTGAATCATCGTCACTGGACTCCTCTGATGGTTTAGGTTCTGTAACACTTTGACCAGGTTCAGCTGCTAACAGTTTTCTTTTACGTCTAGGTTTTTCAGAGCCAGAATTGTACCTAAAGTCTTTCAAAAAGTTAGTAAAAGAGCATCTAAGCTCGACTTGATCAATAGCGTCTTTTGGTAGCTTTTCCAAAACTCGATTGGGGTTGAATGATGCAATGCCACATGCTTCAAAACCAGAAAGTAAATTTCTTTTTACAGCACTTTTCTCTCCGTCTGGATTTTTAGGTGGTACTTTATGCATGATTTTAAGTGTTTGCTTTAACAGTCTAGGAAATTCATTTTTCGGAATGCAGAGGTTTTTGAACTTTGCATTTTCCATGATGTTAAAGTTTTCCTCCAGCTTTCTTTTAAGGGCCTGAAGAATGCGACATCCAACGGCTGGCAAATATTAGTAGAGTTGGCTGGTAAGCATGAAAATATTATATTGTTTTCTTCACATTGTCTCAGAACATCAGGATTAAAATGTGATGCTAGGTTCTCCCCTAATAACACCTTTTTTCCATCGAGTCGCCTAGCATGTGGTAGGAAGCAAGTGACAAACCAATCATTGAATGTTGACATATCAATCCAACCATAGGAGGTTCGATTATATCGTGTCCCCAGTGAGCAACATGGCTGTTCGCAGCAAGGGCTGCCCTTGGGACATTTTTCTGTCCAAGTATCCGATAAATTTTCCGCCTTGTAAATGACGTAAGGTGGCAGAAGTATATCTGAGGCGGATGCACACATCATTATCGTTGTAGCAGATTTTGAATGGTTGCATATTTTTTCGGGATATTTAGTACCTCTTCGGTAGATGCACAATTTTTTCCGGGGTCATCTGAGACGTTGGACTCGTCGTAATTAAAAATATTTTCAACTGGAACATTTTCAATCGTTTGTTGTAAATTGTCAAAGTATTTTTTAATCAGGTCCGGAGATACTTCTGCACGGCTTTTTTTAATATTAGTTGCTATGGTATGCTATCTTTTACCAGCAATATTTCCATGTCTCTTCAATAAGCTATTTACCCAGTCAATACCAGGAATATTCTTCTTAAATCTAGATACACTTTTACCAGTTTTGCCAAAAAAACTTTTGACGAACATTCTCAAATCCATTGCACTTAGAGGATATCCCCAATCTGCACATGTTAAAACGCTATTAATAATGGCTACTTCTTCTTCATATGTGAATACAGATTGTCCACCTGTTTTCTTAATCTTCCTTCCATGGTACTTGTTATTTAACGTTCCGTAGGACAACTTGTATTTTTTTGCAGCTTTTCTTAGCGATAATCCATTTTCCAGTACATCGTGCAACGCCCGATTAACTTGTTCTTCATTACAATTGCCATATGTTCTACTGCCTAATTGTCTTTTGTATTTTCTTCCCATTTTGATTGATATTCTTAAATCTGTAACAAAAATTATAAATTAATTTCTGGAAGGTATTTAACGTGGGGTTAGATTGATCACTTGATCAATGTCACCCCATTCAATATTATCCGCCATTTTAAAAAACCTGACGTTAGTTAAAATGCTAGTTACTTTAAATTATTATTACAGAACCATAAAAAATAATTTAATATCTTTTACCTCCGTTCTTTCTCTACCATTAAAAGTACACAAACTATAAAAATAGGCCAAAATTTCATAATTTCAAGGCAACAGAACTTCTTCCCAATGCCAATTGCAAACAACGACGAGAACCATGATACTAAGAATACAAGATATGCTTACTTGCCGTTCTAATTTTGATCGACTTTGCGCATCGCGTCATCCTGAGACAAGGCCAGGGAGGGGACTTGTTGTATCATATTTTAACGATGCAACATATGGCAACGTTGTTCCATTACTGTAATGAACAACTTCAAAACTTAAACTGCTAACGGTAAGTATACCTTGATGCCAATATCTTGCACTAAGAAGTCATAACTAGTTTACTTTCTGTAAAAACGTGGTTTGAAAATTAATAAGTAATTTGTAAAATTAATTAAAGAAATATATGAATCTACAATTTGATTGTGTGTATTACAAACAAAACAAATATTGCTACAAAATATAAATTAAATATTCGTTATCAACATTATGATTTGTGAGGTTATGGGCGGTTTTATTTAACACCAAGCACACAAAATTTTTTTTCTCCGTCTTTAGCAAGAAATTATGGAGTCCTGTACTCCATCTACTTCAACAAGCTCTGAAATTCTCTCAGGGACCTGCCACCTTTGCAGCAAAACATTTAAAAATGTAAAATACGAAATCGTCATATCAAAAGAAAGCATAACATAGATGTATCCAAGAAGAAAATGAATTAGTTTGTCCGTTATGTGAGCAAGAAACTAATTGTGAAAGTCATAAGAAGTTACGGAAACATCTCAATGACCACCACCAGGTGAATATTGAACTAATAACTTTTGAATTTTCTAGTAAACAAGAATAAGAGACATGGAAAGGTATGCAGAAAATTGAGACAAGTTATACAATGAGTAGAGTGGCTAAGGGAAATGATTATAAGATATTATACTATGAGTGTAACCGAAGTAATATCAATGGTAGGTGCAATACTTTGTTACTTGTATTATAATAATTGTATTATAATAATTAAAGCTTATTCTTGTCTATCTTTAGGATATAAGCCCAACCATAAAATTAGGACATTGAAATCTGGTGGATCAATTAAAATTAAAGGATTGTGCCCTTCCAGGCTGCTCTGTACACTGAGAGATCAAGGACAAGTTTCTATCAGTTATTGGAAAACACATGCTGGACATAAAGAAGAATTAAGAACCATGCATCTCTCAAAAGCACAATAAAAAACGATTGTAGAGAAGTTAATATCTGGGGTGTCACCCAGCAGAATTTTAGATGATTTAAGAAAATTGGAAACACCAAAACTAGAAAGACTTGCCCTATTAACAAGTCAAGATATCACAAATTTGCCCAGAAAGTATAATATACACAAAAAACAGGATCAAAATGATATGGTAGCAACAGCCTTAAAGGTTCAGGAATGGAATGCTAACAACAAGAATTATGCTTTCTTATTCAAGAAATAAGGCAAACACCAAAAATTTTTAATACCTACCACATTTATACTACTTAATCTTGTGTGGCTGCTCATGTAACAATCCTTTTTATACAAGCAATAAACATTTTTAAATAATATAACTGCTAAGTTTGTAGTTACTGGCCTTTTACATAGCTAATTTTATTGTGGAGGTGGTGATAGTTTATAGGTCAAATTTACTGCTTTGTTACCTTTGCCTCCCTCATGTAATAAATCTCACTTGTCAAAATCAACAACTTTCACCCCTTAACTAACTATAGAGTTTTAAGTTTCTTTCTTTTTATCATCATCATCTATACAACTTTTTTTGGTTCTTGGTCTATTTAAGAATACCTACCAATTCTATTCTGTATTTTATAGTGTGTTTGTCAAATTTTTGATTTTTAAAAGTGCCATGTAATGTTTTATTTGTTCCTTATATATACTCTTCAGTCTTTCTCTTGTTTTATGTCCAGCTGACATTTATTTTTGAAGGTATTTCATCTTCCACATGTCCCTTCTACTGAAGCTGTCCCATTTGTATGAATGTTATGATATCCAGATCCCGGTATACAATTTTCTTTTACTCATTTATATGTGTGGTTTAAGATTTTTTCCTTGGGTAATTGTTTGGATTAGATACCCTCCATTTAGGTTATCATATTCACTTTTAACATCTATGATAAGATTGTGTTTGTTGATATTGCATTTAATTGTTTTGAGAATTTACTGTAGAAAAAAATTTTTGCTGTCAGAAATCATATTTGTACTTGCCTAAAACTTTTTCTGCATATGATCTCATAAATTATGTTAGACAGTATCTTGCATGCTGTGTTCAGAAGCATGATTCTGTGGTAGTTTCTGTATTCCAACTAGTCTCTTCTTTTTGTATTGATATAGTATTCCATTTATCAGGTAATTGTTGGTTTTTCAATAATATGTGGTTTGCTTTCAGTATCATTAAATGATATTTAGTCTGATGATGCTGCTTTATTATATTTTAGTTTATTTATTGCTGTTCAAATCTTAGCCATTATTGGGAGATTTTTTCTCTGTTATGTTATGTTTTTCCTTATAATGTTCTGTCCATCTTTTTATTTCGTGTTGTTTTTTCAATGTAATGCTGGTAATCTCAGTACTTCATGGTCCTAATTTTAAATTCTGTTCTTCATTTGATTATTTTCATGTAAGACTTTTTTGCCACTGCTCTTTTACTTAGATTTTGTAATTCTTGAAGTTATTGTCTATCTATACTTCCCTCATTTTTTTGTGCACTTGTTTCTCTTCCTTTCATAGCTGTTTGTCTTCTGCTTTCACTTACCTGGTCCTGTGTCACTGCTGCTTTATATCCTGTGTTTTTTCTTTCAGTTAGTTTTCTTCAAACCATTCACTTCTTTGTTTTTCCTCCATGTCTAATACTTTTTGAGTGCATATTTTATGGCTTTTTTACAGGATTACTTTTCCTCGTTTATGTTTTCATGACTTGCTTTATTTTATAGTCTGTTGTTGAAGATTCTTTTGTTTTGTCTTCAGAAGGTTCAAAATCTCCATTTGTCCTCAGATCTATCATATCATGGGCTCAGTACTATAACTAGGTAACTCCAATTATGGGAGTTTTAAATTATCTACTTATTACTACTGTAATTGACAGAGTAAGCTTAAAAAATAGAAGTAATGATTATCAAAATATTCAAAAAAAATTCAGTTTCTTAACATTTATCTCGAATTATCTCTAAACTATAAATTTTAAGTAAACTATAATTTTGGTGGTTTATTTTTATTAGGAGAACATCATGAAGTACTCAAAAAAGAAGATTTTGTCTTAGGATTTATGAATTCTGTAATGGAAGATAAATTACGAAAATTCTCTAGCATAATTTGTATGGAAGGAACACATGGCACTAATAAGAGAGGGATGGACTTAACAATAGTTCTCATTAAGGATGAAAAAATGCAAGTTTTCCAGTTGCATTCTTATTATCAAACAGATTGGACCAACAAGTTCAACCTAGTGACAATTTATGACTGGTAAGAATAATTTTCAAAAACCTTTAGGTGCCCTCAAGAATAAGATGCAGACCGAAATTCAGGCAGACCATTTCATAAGTGATGATGATCCTAAATATTATAATGCATGGGTGAAGATAATAGGAAATCGACCAAGGAGGCTGTTATTCACCTGGCATGTTGTAAGAAGTTGGAACATTCAAGGGAAGAAGAAGAAGAAGACTTATGCAATATACAGGGTGTTTCAAAAAAAGGTAACCCCGTCTCTAGGGTAGGTAAAAAACTGAAAAATAATTGGGGTTTGCTTAGTAAAAAATTTTTGTAACGCCATTCATTTTCAAGATACAGGGCGTTGAAGAAAAAAAAATTTTACGCATTTTTTACGATTTTACCGAAACTTCTGGCAACATTGTAATGAAATTTTATACGAATATGTTTTGGAAGCTGATACATCCCATCAATTTGTTTTTATATCTGATTCTCATAGAGGGCGCTAGTTACACGGATCGTACTAAGTATTAGTCAATATAACTTTTTTAAGAGTATAATTATTAATCAAAATTTCAAGTAAACTTAAACATCATTCAATTTTACACGAAAAAGGTACTCTTGGTAAAACTCGATACTGTGTACCGTTTTCGGAATATTTTGATTTGAAAATTATGAAGTAATAATTGATGCTGGTAGTAATGATAAAATTCTAATAGGTATACCTCTATTTTCTCCAAGTGTGCCATGGAGATCTGACATTTATTGATTGTTATGACGATAAATCAACAATAATTAGAGTTTTGAAACCTTGTTATTTGTAAAATCAAATCAAAATGTACAACAAATGTAAAAACAAATGCATGGGATGTATCAGCTTCCAAAACATATTCGTATAAAATTTCATTACAATGTTGCCAGTAGTTTTGGCAAAATCGTAAAAAATGCGTAAATTTTTTTTTCTTCAACGCCCTGTATCTTGAAAACGGATGGCGTTACAAAAATTTTTTACTAAGCAAACCCAAATTATTTTTCAGTTTTTTACCTACCCTAGAGACGGGGTTACCTTTTTTTGAAACACCCTGTATATTTACGAAAATTTCAAGAAGCAAATGAGCTTGATTTTTTAATCAACTGGCAGGGTAAATAAATATATGAAATCATACATTTTAAGTCACCCTTCAGTATATTTTTTTGTAGGTATTACTTTCAGAATGAAGAGAGGATCAAAATGTGGGCCCATTGTTACAGAAGAAATTCAGGAATCAATACCAATATGGCGATTGAATCATTTAACAACTTATTAAAAACCAACCATCTAAGGAGAAATGCTGCAGTGAGAATTGAAAAATTATTGGACACAATTGACGATTTAGTCTCTCTCTTCAATCCTGACCCCCCAGGGGGAGTGTAGTGGTCGACGTGATGTCGTATATTGTCCGTCTCCAGAGATCTCTGTCTCTGGTCATTTCTTTTAATTCATGCATAGGTCTTTGGCATATTCCTGTAATTTGATCTATCCATCTTGTTGGGGATCTTCCTCGTGATCTTCGGCCTTTTACCTTTCCTTGTATTATGAGTCTTTCCATGTTTGCTCTCATAACATGCCCAAAATATTTTAATTGTTGGAGATGGACTTTACTAGAGTCGTTGGCTAACTTTTAACTCTCTTAAAATTGAATTATTTGTTCTGCGGTCGGTCCAAGGAATTCGTAACATTCGTCTCCAACAGAACATTTCAGTGGCGTCTATCTTTCTTCTCTCCGATTGTCTCAAAGTCCAAGATTCACATCCGTAGGTCAGTATTGGGAATATTAAGCAGTTGATGAACCTCATCTTTATCGCTCTTGAAGTTTGACAGTCCTTCCATATTTTGGTCATTTTTGCTGTGGCAACTTTTGCTAGATCACATCTACGTTTAATCTCTTCTTGTAATGACCCTGTGATTGTGATTAATGATCCCAGATATAAGTATGAGCTCACAACCTCGAACCAGTCAATTGTGGTTATGTGTGGATGATTGTTGTGTAGTCTATCCACTATCATGATCTTTGTCTTTGATATGTTTAATAGCAGACCAAATATTTGACTTTCGTTTTCGATCAGTCGTATAAGTTCCATCAGCTCTGCTTGACTATTTGCAAGGAGGGCTGTGTCATCTGCGAAACGTAGGTTGTTTAGTTTATGACCATTTATTGAGATGCCCTTTTCCCATCCTTCAAGTGCTCTTCGCATAATATACTCCCCATATATGTTGAATAATTGTGGAGATAGTATACATCCTTGTCTGACACCCTGTTCTGGATGAAACTTATTCGAAAGTGTGTCAAGTACTTTAACTGATCCAGTAGTGTGTTCATATAGTTCAGTTATAAGCGTAATTAGATGTTGTGGTACGCCTACTTCTTTTAGTATTCGCCATAAGTGTCTCCACTTGACCCTGTTGAACGCTTTACGGTAATCTATAAAATAGATGTATAGTGGGATGTTGAATTCCCTAGATTTTTTGATTATCTGTCTTATATTCAGCAGGTGTTCTTGAGTGCCTCTACCTTTGGTAAATCCAGTTTGCTCTTGTGGAATTTCTCTTTGAAGGAATGTTTTCAGTCTCTCATTGATTATATGTAGCATTATCTTGCTGGCATGGGATATAAGAGAGATAGTTCTATAATTGTCGCATTTATGACAATTTAGTATGTATCAAAAATATGTGGAAGAGAATTATAAACATGGAAAGACCAAAAGCCAACAACTATCAAGACAGGGTTATAGCAAAAGTACACAAAATAGCAGAAATGATGAAAGAAAAAGTGGAAGTCAAGAAGAATGTGAAGGTGTATGGACAATTTCAGGTAAAATCTTTTAGGGTTCCTAATAAATTATATATATTATATAATATAAGTATATATATATATATTATATATATATATATATATATATATATATATATATATATATATATATATATATATATATATATATATATATATATATATAATATAAGTATAAGACAACTGTGTGAAACTGAGTGTAAGACATTGTTTTGTAGAGTGTGTAAAATTTGTATTCATCTATACCAGTGTGATTGTGCTGAATATGTGGTGAGGAATACCCTGTGTAAGCATGTGCAATTGGTAAAAATATATGAGGAGCGTGTTGGTACTAACTCTGTTTTAGATGATGCTGCAAGGTGTTTGGGAGAAAATTTAATTATCAAATCAAGTCATGAGGAGGAAATTAATGAATTTATCAGAAAGAAGCTGGAACAGAGAAATGTGATCCAGGAAAACACTATCCAACATCTTCCAGGATTAACAGGATCTTACAAAGAAACGAAAAATGGAAAAGCAGCAATATTTTCCTTCCAATAAAAACAGAAACTGATTAAAAATTAAATTTGAACAATTCTTGTAGCTCACATGTATTTTTTGTTTTTGTATCTGTATTGAACCTGTATTATATCTGAAATCTGTATTATAGCTTTATAGGCTTATTTACAAGAAAGTTAATTTAACATTATGTTTACTTGATTAGTGATAGTAAAATTTCATAAAATATATGTATTCATGCCTAAGTTAGGTCTGAATTTTAAATTGTGTTGTAATTATGTTATTTGTAGACTTTTATATTAGAGTTGTATTTTGAAGTAGGGATGTACTGGGTCCTAGGCGGGGTTTAGAGGGGTTTTACCTTCCCCGTTGCACCAATAAGGCCCCCCTCAAAGAATAAATTTTAAAAATAGCTATTTAGTGTTTTATTTGATTTGCAATAGTTATTTCCAGTAAACATTTGCTTAATTTTGTTCAGAAAATTTTTCACCACAAGGTGAAATCTAACACAAATTAGTTCAACTTTCTAGAAATAAAAGATTTGGATATATATAAGGCAAGTTGAAAATAGCAATTTTTATTATAAAACAGCTAATGAAAAAATTTAAAGTTAAAAGGAAAGACTACATAATTTTTATTAAACTTGAGATGGCATATGCCTACAAAAAAATTAAAACAATAATACCTACATATTTAATAAAAAAAAACACCACTAGGATATCATACAGTTAGTTTATTCCTAAAATATGAAGTACTAATACCCAAGTTTAATTTTAATTAACATGAAATCTGCCAAATTTCAATATACACCTACAGATCAATCACAGCAAATGTACCTTGTTATGTTCAGTGTAGGAAAATTAAACACATTTCAAATAAAACTGTAATAAGTCTGCTTAATCCTAAAATACGAATATTATCCTCTTCCTACCAATACCATATATTCTAGCGGTTTCTACATTAAATTTGTCTCGCTGAATACATTTGGAGACCCATAGTTTATGCATTTGTTTGTCTCTAGGAAACCCAAAAAAACTACATGTCGAAAAAGTTTTACTCTTTTTATTATTATTGTTTAAACAACCCACCACTGCACAATACATTATGGTAAACAAATAATTATTATTATTTTTTATAAAGTAGCTCCAGGTAGTCCAGAGGAAGTTGCCTACCACAAACAAATTAGATGATAAATATTACCATAGTAAACTGAATGTTTTCCCCACAAGATTTATATACCAATATAATATACAAAGACTTTACTACATCAATAAATAAATTTAAAAATCATTTACTACATTTTAAAATTTACAGGATAGAAAACTCGATTAACACAACACAGCAATATAATAAACATGAACATAGCAATTAATTTGCTGTCATTACCCTTGTCTCAGGATTACGTCACAGTAAGATGCGCGTTGACTTATCTTGTTTATCTTAGTATCATGGACGTGAACTGATCATTGCCAAGATACAAGAAATGAATAGTGCCACGCCCAGAAACAATTTTACATTGTTGCCGGTTGTATCTACATATATGTAATACGACAAATGATCAATGTCACCCCGGGAGATCAATCTCACCCCATTCTACGGCACTTAAAGGTTTAAAGACCCCTTCTAAACATCTAGAAAAATAGAGAAAAACATATTTTCGCCATTCGCTAAGTTTTAAACCGTTTTGAAGCAGTATTAAAAAATTAGTTTGTATTCTGTAACTAACACCCCGTAAAATTTTTAGGGTTCACTTTTGCATACAGGTATGTTAAAGCAAATCGACTTATTTTCTTACCTAAAAATCGGTATAATTTACGACTAATATTTTTGTGACACCCTATATACTATCCAAGATTACCCAATCGTAGTTCTTTAGTAAACATTTTGCAATAATTTAAATGCCAACAAATACATAAACATACGGCTAAAGTTTTAAAGTTCAAGATAAAAATTTTGAATTTATATTTCCAAACCACTAAGTGTCTAAACCGGTTCTATAGCCGCAGAAGAAACTAAGCAAAAAGTGTAGTGATAAAAGTAACCAAGTATACCAGTAAATTCTCCTGACAATACGTTAATATTTTTAAAAAAAGTTTACGACACTTACGATAAAATAATAGTAAAAAATTCCTGAAATCTATACGACTGCGCTACCCATCATTCGTAGTTCATAGTCAGTCGGATTGACTCCGTGCTAAGACAATTCATAACAGTAACTCAAAATGGCGCTATTATTTTGATTGTGACACATATTGGGCCACAATATTTATATAAATGTTATCATGTAAAAATGACCGTGTAGTGTGTTAACGTCGAGTTGTGTCGTGTTTTTTGCAGTACCTTTTGCATACCTGGTACAATTTAAGTAAGTACAAGAATGATTAAATAAGCAATTAATGAAATAAGTGCATACAGTGGTATTTTTTTTAAGAATAGAGTGAAAAATATAAAATATATTTAGGTGTATATTATATTTTGAATAGAATTTTTGACTGCCCTATGCAAATACTGAGAATCAAAATGGATATTTATATTTCAATTAAAAACTAACTATTAACGAAATTAGAGTAAAATACGATGTGAGTTAGCCTGAATTATAATTGCATTGTTATTAATACAAACAAATTACATGCATTTTACGTATTGTTTTAAAAAATAAGAGTACACATAGCATTGACGGCCGTTCTTACTTCTTCTTCTTCTTCTTATCTATTGGCTTGCATTTCATTTCATTACACCCAGGGAGTTGCCTCGGACAAATACCCAGGAATAGGAAGTTTAAAAAGAAAAAGGAATATTGGACTATATGTTACATTTGTTTATGGAAAGAAATTTTTTTATTGTATCTATCTGATTTGTGTTAATATTTTTTAATGTCAGTCATCTTCTTCTTCTTGATGTGCCTATCCGTTACGAATGTTGGCGATCATCATGGCAATCTTTATCTTATCTGCAGCAGCGCGGAAAAACTGCACATATGTTGTATTAAACCAGATTCTGAGGTTCTTTAACCAAGATGTTCTTCTTCTTCCTAGAAATGTCAGTCATATTTGCATCTATTTGTAGTCCTGTTTTTATCATTTCAGCAATAAAGTCATAATTATTGGATTTACGAATTGGGCAGTGAATAAAAATATGATCTAGTTGCTCGCATTCACAAAAAGGATGTGGGCTTGCATTGATACGGAACAGGTGAGCAGCAAATAATGCATGACCAGTACTTAATCTATTTGATTATGTTTGTTAAATGTCTTCTGTCGATAAAATGAAAGAATTTGAACCAGGGGTTGTCAGGGAAGGTGGGTTGAATTTTTTGATACTATTTACGTTTTGTTTATAATGTTTATTTCCAAAATAGTTTGAGATTTTTTAATTTTGTTCTTTTATGTGAAGTAAGATGTCATTTTTATCAATTTTTATATTAAGTGGTAAAGATCAAAAAGGAATTATCATAGGAGGAGAAATAATTAACAATATACGGTACGCCGACGATACTGTGATTCTAGCTGAAAACATAGACGATCTGCAGGAGCTAATCAATAGAGTTGACATGGAATGCACAAATTGGGGACTGTCGATAAATATCGATAAAACTAAATACATGGTGACCAGTAAAGTGGATATCGGCGCAACTCAACTGATATTAAACCAACAACCGCTGCAGAGAGTTCAGAGATTAAAATAGCTTGGATGTTGGATTACCCAAAATCTAGATCCATCCTTCAAAATTCGATGTAGAATTGAGCAGGCAAGAAACTCATTTCAAAAATTCAAGTCTCTATTATCCAATAACTCATTAAATTTGGAAATCCGTGAAAAGTTTACAAGATGTTACGTGTGGTCTGTACTTTTGTATGGATGTGAAACTTGGACTTTAAACGCCGATATCATGAATAAAATCGAGGCGTTTGAGATGTGGTTGCACCGAAGGATACTAAAAATTCCATGGACTAGCAGAACCAGAAACGAAGAAGTTCTTCGAAGAATGGGACATCAACGAACTCTATTAAATATTATTAAGAGGCGTAAACTAGAATATCTTGGACATATAATCAGAGGAACAAGATATGAGTTCCTTCGGCTAATTCTCAACGGTAAAATCGAAGGAAAGAAATGGATAGGACGGAAGAAACTCTCTTGGTTGAGAAATTTGCGGCAGTGGACAGGTTTGACAGCGGACCAATTGCTACACGTAGCCCAAGACCGAAATCAGTATAATAATATTATAAGCATGGTAGTTGCCGACGTTCCGTAGGGATATGGCACTCTAAGAAGAAGATATTGAGTGGTATGTTTAATGAGCTTCCCACTTTTGCCAACAAGTCAACATGTTCGTTAGCCTTAATACCATTATGGCCCGGGATTCATACCAAACTAAGATTATAGTTGTTGTTATTTGATTCAACTAGTAGTTTTTTAGTCTCTAGAGAGAGATAGTCAGTATTGGCATCTATGCTTTTACGTTTTAGCTTATCAATTGCAGTTTTGGAGTCACTAAAAATTATACAGTTGTATAATTTTTTTTAATGCTGGTATTGATGCCTTGGTTAATAGCCATAATCTCTGCATTACAGATAGTAATAAGGAGAGGAAGTTTAATGGAGAAACTAAACTCAATTCTAGAAATGTAGAGGCCAAGGCCTACTCTAACTGAATCATCCTTATCAGTGTATCTTGAGGCATCTGTATATACAAATATGTTATCCTTTTCCAGAACGACTGTTTCTGCTTTAAATGCTATATTGTTGAGAAGATGATTGGATTGATTATATTTTTTTAAGTTAAGCGAGATAATAGGGGTGTGATAATAAAGAGTTTCCTCATCCATTTTAAAACATGGAAGAGTATTGGATCTATAAAGTGTATCTTTAAGTGGTTCTATTTCATTAAGGGATTCGATAACATATGGGATATTTTAGTTATTCCAAAAGCCTACCTGTAATCTGATTTTCATACGGCTATATTCAAGTAAAGGGATGAGGGGGTGATTAGGGAAGGTGTAAATTTTGGTAACAAGTTTAGTTGATAACCATCTACGTCTAAATTCCAAATACCATTTCCCTACTTCTGCTAATAATGCATTTGTTGGAGTTGATTTCATGCAACCCAAACATACTCTTAGTGCTCTAAATTGAACTGTATCTAATTTTCTTAGTAGTTGTTGGTTGGTTGGTTTAAGGAGGATGCTCCCAAAATCTAGGTGTGATCTTACAAGACCATAATATGCTTGACTTATGACTATGCTTGACAAGTTTGACTTTTATATTCCGAGGACAAACCTAAATTTTGAATTTTTTGGTATCAATTTTTTGTTAAATGAAATACAAAAAATAATCATATCGGGCTACACTAACTTGGCTGCATTTTGAATTGCTATTTTAAAATCAGAAATTATTCGCTTCGGTTTGAAATTTAAATTAAAATCTGTACATATTTTTATTAATGTATCAAAAGTACTTTATACGATTGCTGTGATTTATTTGTTAACAAACAAAATACTAGGGGAACATAATACTACAAAAAAAAACCATTTTTGTAGCCATGTATAGTAAACATCTGACAAAAACAGTATCTGATTTAAAACATTATTGAAAAGTTCCATCTACATACAAAGAATCTACATTACACAACAAGTAAAGATTTGTGAAACAAACTAAAAACTGCGGAATTATTTTTCGTAGATAATAAAAAGTTTTAAGTATTTGTTTTTAAATTTAAGTTCACTAACACTTCTAGAATTTTTCGTGTGACTTGGGCAATGATGGTGTGGATTTTCATCTTGCAGCATAGATATTTCTTCGAACGCAAGAAATGTCTTTCGTCGTCAGCGGTAAATTGCTAAAATTTTCCTTCCTCAATTTCTACTGGACAATATTTAAAGGTCTTTCACATATAACTTCTACAGCTTCCCTCTTTGTAGAATTACTAAAAATTTGCCGGTCAACGTGGATATCTGGAGCATGATTATGCCCCACCGATGCTTTTTCAAGAATAACATAATTTTCACCACCTTCCTTTGTGTACACTTTTTGTTGACACCCTTTTTGATGCATCGTCATCTAACTTTTCCATTGGAGACATGGGCCTTTGAATATTTATATTCAGTAATTATTAATAAAAGTTCTCCACTTTGACTAAACATAGTTGTTGGATTCGCCATTTAAGAGTTAAACACTTTAAGAGTTAAACGGACAAAACTATATCACAGCATTGATTATAAACCACTGGTAGTGGTTTATAATCAATGACCACACTATAAAGAGGTTCCAACCTCTTTATACTCTGACTATACCGTAATACTTGCAACTGAAGTGAATAACTAAAAATTTTTATAATCTTACTTTTAACTATAATCAAATTTGGAAATTCCGGTTATTAAGACTTAATCCCTAAAGCCGCGTTTTCACGATGGCAATTGGCGAGACAATTGTCAGAAGATAACTGACTGGCATGAAATTATTGTCTTCGTGTAAACACTTCAGGCCAATTGCCTTGCCAACTGCCCTCACAATTGGCCCAAAATTCAGTTGTCTCCGGGAGTAGACTGAGGACAATGAGCTGCGCCCAGTTAGCCCCCCCACCACTCGAAATCTCAATTGTCGCGACAATTGGTGCCGTGTGAACGCTGTAGGCCAGTAGTGCTGCCAGTAGTAATTTGTGTTATTTGGGTTAAATTTAATTTTCGTACAATGAACATAACCTATAGATATGTTTGACGTTAAATGTAAGCTTAATATACGTCAGTGTTGACATATACTCAATTATTTCACACTCTCATATATAAAATTATAGGCAAGATTTATATATATGAAATGAAAATTTAAAATTTAAAAATACATATATAATTAAACAAAAACGTGAAAAATACATATATAATTAAAAGCCTTAAAATTATACCTATAAATATTATAAAATAAAATTATATCTTACATTTAAAATACTTATATAATAAAAACCATTAAAATTATGCTTAAGGTAAAAATTAATAGTTTAGAAACTTTAAAAACTACAGAATAAAGTAAAGTTAAATGAAAATAAAAAAATTAGGTTAAACATAAGAATACACTAAATACTTAGCTATATTTAAAGTAAAAATGTAGTTGTCATGTTTTAGCTGTCTACTGCCATGGCAATAGTTGGCCCCGTATAAACATCTTCTCGTTCAACTGGACTGCCTCTGACAATCCGAAACCACGTGATGACAATTGTCCAATGACAATTGTCTCGCCAATTGCCATCGTGAAAACGCGGCTTAACTTTCTCGGCGATGGGGCAGCAGGTACTTGGGATTAAGGGGCACAGGTAGTTCGTGGGGCAGTTAGATAACGCGGATTTAACAGAAAATTAGATCCAGGGATCAAGTATTTAATTTTGTAGATAATAAACTGGGTTCACAGTTTTTACACGTCGAGGTCATAACTCTAATTTAGCTTCGAAAGGGTCACCATAAACACCGGTATTGGGAAACATTTTTGTAGCCTTCAATTTTCTCTGAATTATGTATATGAAGATTTTTGAACAAGTTTGTCTCGTCAGTGAAGAATCTTCGACCTTCTGAAATTCACTTTTTAAAATTCTTGCTTTTTAAATCTTATAAATTTTCTAATTTTTTCGATTATTATCACTGGTTTTTTTTAAATTGCTTTGTCAGAGAACGGTCTTTTAGTTGATATATCGTTTTCACCCTAAACGTGGCATTCTATTGTAAGATCCTGGTTAGTTAAATCTTTTAATAGTTTGAGTTTAGTAGTAGTGATTTCTTTCTTACATAACATAATCTGTAGATAATCACTTCTTCGTGTTACCTGTGTTTCTTTAATACACAATTTGGACTTTAAAATATGTTTATTACGCAATCGATCAAATAATATTTTAATAACTTATCTTAATAAGTGGTCTTGACCGTCCCTAAATTACTCACGGGTAGATGAGACTGACTGATGTCTAAAATACCACAATATGTACTTGAAAGAGGAAAACGTGTAAAATGGTTAGTTCTTATTAAATTATTATTTTTTCTATTATAAGCATACAATAGTTGATGACATAAAAACAAAACAGTTAATATGGTACGGCCATGTGCAGAGAATGCCAGATGACAGGATTCCAAAACAGATTTTGACGTGGACACCACAAAGGAGAAGAAAAAGAGGAAGGCCGAGAAGAAGCTGGAGAGAGGGAATTGAAAAAAAAACTAGAAGAAAGAAAAATCCCTCCAGGTCTATGGCTAAAAAGAGAAGAATTTTCACCTTTACAGGGAGACCTTTACACAGAGAGAGACAAAAATCGTTACTGTAATACTGTAACAAACAATTCTAATTTAAAAAATTGATTAAAAAGATTATAAATAAATTAACACTGTTTATACCATACACAATATAGACTTACTAAAAAATTATATAAGCAATACAGTACAAAAAGTGACTGTACAATTAAAAAATGTATACTGTAGGTATCAAAATAAGATGGTACTGTATAGTATTTTCATCAAGGTATGAAAAAAGGTTCTATATTTAGCCTACATTAACGAAAAAGTATGTCACCTTGGTCTGTCTTCTTTTTACTTTTCACAGAACTGACCTTGTCTTGAAGATGCTTACAATATTCCACAGCATTTTTTTGCTTTTTTGGTGCATTTAATGGCTGCTCAGTGGTCGGAGCTATTTCTGGCTCTACTTCCACTTCCACCAGTTTACTGTTTTTTCTTCTACACAAACTACTTTTAGGATGTCTTTTTCATCAACTTCTTCGAAATCTATTAGCTCTTCCGGTCCGTAGGTGTTAGAAAGTTCAAACTGTCTGATCCAATCAGCAAACGGCAGGCTATTTTTCTCCTGTCAATCCTTGATCTTTCAACCATCCTGCTTGTTTGAAGGAATGTTTCATCGTATTGTTCGTTACCTCGTCGCAGGATTGAGTAATCATTAAGATGGCGTCTAAAACGTTTAGATCACCATTCTTTTCAACCAGTTCCATTAAAAGTTTTCTCCTATAACGGCTTCTCAAACTCTTAATGACGGTTTGGTCCATGAACCGAAGGGCACTTTTAGTGTTTGCTTGCAGGAAACAAACTTCAATGTTTTGAAGGTGACACAGTACAGGATGAGCCGAAAAATTGTCTACAAACAGAAGAATTTTTTTCCTTTAAGCGAGACATCTCATTTTCTTATCGCTTCTTTAAAAATTTGCCAAGTCGTAAACGACCTCTTGTTAGCGTTGTAGGTGGCGGGTAAATTTTTGATATTTCTCAAGCCACGTGGGCTTTTCGACTTCTCTATCCCTAACAATTTTCCCGTCACTGAACCTGTCATGTTAGCGGCTACTTAAACCGTAATGCATTCCTTGAAGAGCTTTCCACCAACCCTCCTTTCTGATTTAAATTTTCGGATTTAAAGTTCTGTTTAGTATCAATTTAATAAATAATCCAGTCTCACCAGCATTGAAAATATCGTCTGACACATATCGTGCATTCAGTCCTGGCAGATTTCTAGCCAATCATCCGTTACGTTTTTGTTAACATCGCGAGCCTCTTCGCTAAGCTGCTAGTAGTTGACCTTGAAGCCGCAGCTTTCACTTGTTTACTTAACCCTCAGATGCCTTGAAATTCTTAATTCTATGCTCGGTTGCAAAAAAAACTGCTTTTGTCCTGACAACAGTCCCAGAAAGTGAAATATGGTTAATATGCTGTTGCTCCATTGTTGTTCAACCACTGAAGCATAGCGCGATCTAAACCTTCGTGCTGAGGTTTTCGCAACTTATTCCTGCTACGGCCCTCCATTTTCGCTTCAAGACACTTTTTTCTGTCCTATATCATAGCCATAGTTGACTGAGACAGAATCGTACGGCGAACGACATCCGATTGTTTTTCACCTATTTCTATTTCCCCAGTTATCGTAACTTTTCTTCCACCAAGAGCACTTTACGCTTGTTTGAAAACATGTCGACTATTAAACGCTAAAAAGTCATCGCTACAAGGAGAGAACGATATCGGTATAGAGAAAGAATTAACGCATTGTCCTTATGATAAAATAAACAACGTTTACTATTTTCATCGTTATAGGGGAATGATCGTTATATAGAGAACTGTTATAAAGAGTCACTACTGTATTTATTATTAGTCTATTTTTATAATGAGTTTATATAAAAATTGAAAAATTATACTAATAAAAATATAGCTTCTTAACAACAAAGCTAAAGTGCCAACGAAAGTCGATGTGTAACGCCAAAAAAAAGTTAATCAAGTTATTCGGATTACGGAAGTCGTTTTTGTTTTACTTCCTGGCATAAAACTTCTAAAATAAATTTAACGAAATGCAAAAAGGTCAAAAGCCCGATAGACCTCTGAGAAAATCGTTTTAAAAATTGAACAAGAAAAGCAAGGACCGTCTGGGACTTCCCCTAAATCCTGGAACGGTCAGAAATATCCAGAATATCTCGACGATTCCGACGTAATTAAAGTTCACGCCTAAAATCTGCATAAGACGGGGATGAAGTAATTCTCACGTTTTTTCTTCATCTCCTTCTCTTTTGTCGTCTTTTATTTTTCGAACTAACTTTCCTCATTAGGCGAGTGAGTTGTGAGACGTTTCCCCTTTTTTAAATTAAGACTTTTATTGCCTTTGTATATTTCGTGATGCTTGTCAAAAGAGCGCACTGTTCTGGCTACCTTCTCATTTTAAAAATGCATTAAGGCAATTAATTACTTTTTGCAGAGTTTTTATGACTCGAAGAAGATGCTGCCTAATGAGAATTTATTTTAATACAAAAGATACATGAAGCTATAAGTTAAAAAAATAACCTGTTTTTGCTACTAGCTAACCGACCATTTACACTACACTTCTAAAATATTCTAAAAGAATATAAAAATTCTAAAAGCGAACAGAAAAGTTTACCTGTTTTTAACATCATCCTCGTAAGTAGATTAACAATCCAGTTTGGAAAATTTGGATTATTTAATAGCCCAAGCTGTGGGGGAAAAAAGGGTGATTTTACACTGTAATTTAGGTATTTATGTAATATGGAGCAATCCCCAGCTCATTTAACAAAAAATGTTTGATTATTGTTTATTTATTTCAAATATACTACATTCAAGCCTATAAAATTTCGAATCGAATGAGCCATAGTAGGCCTGGATCGCTTAATTTGTTGCTGAGATAAGGTAATTAGTTTATCCCACGACCTTCAACTTTGATTGCTCACAGGATTGCAAAAAAAATGGTAGAGCGCTAATTCTTGTTTCATTCTCTTCCTAAAGCCGTACATTTTCATATTCCACTGGAAAATAATAAAAATTTTTTTATAATTTTAATATTTTATATTTATTATTAGCAATATAGTCAAAAAGGCAATACAGCAAGCCAAAAACAATAAAGCATCTGGACCAGATCAAATCCCTGCTAAGCTACTTAAACTTTAGGACGAGGAAAGCATTGCCTGCTTAACCACTTTCTTCAACAAAATTTACAACGAAGGAAAAATACCAAATGATTAGTTAGAGTTACTGTTTATAACATTACCAAAGAAAAGCAAGCCCACCAAATGCAGCGATCTTAGACTAATCAGTTTGATAAGTCACACACTGAAGGTACTCTTACGAATTATACAAAACCGAGTATTCCTTCTATGCGAAAGTAAGATGGGTAATAAGCAATTTGGATTTAGAAACGGTCTAGGAACTAGGGAGGCACTATTCTGTATGCGCGTTCTATAACAAAAAAGTTGTAAATTCCGAAAGAATGTTTATGTTTGTTTCACTAACTTCGAGAAGGCGTTCGACACGATACACTTTTCGATTGCCTACGGGCAGCAGGACTTGACCACTATGATATAAGACTGCTGAAATACTTATATTACAATCAAATAGGCTCTATCCAAATTGGAGACAGTCCGACTGAAAAAATATCCATCAAACGTGGAGTACGGCAGGGTTGTGTTTTGTCACCCACTTTTTTTTAAATCTGTACTCTGAAGAAATCTTTAGGGAGGCTTTGTATGACAGACAAGAGGGAGTAAGACTAGGTGGAGAAGTAATCAAAAATATTGGATACGCTAACGATACAGCCATTTTTGCAGAAAATTTATAAGATCTCCAAACATTACTATTTCTAGTCAGTGAAGCAAGTTATCGGAGAGGCCTAAAAATCAACATTTTAAAGACAAAGTGGATGGCAGTTGAAAAGATAAATATAGATCAAGATCTGATTTCTCTTAATGGAGAGGAGATCGAAAGGGTAAATCATTTCAAATACCTTGGCAGCTGGTTAAACGTAAATTGTGACTCTGATGAAGAGATAATAACCAGGATCAAAATATCACGTAAGGCTTTTATGATCTGAAAACCAGTTTTATGCAACAGAAACCTGTCGATGAATATTCGTAAGAAGGTCCTGAAATGTTATGTGTGGTCCATCCTATTGTAAGGTTGTGAGACATGGGCGTTAAAAACCATAATGCTAATCAAGTTAGAAGCATTCGAATTGTGGTGCTATAGACGAAGCCTAAAGATATCGTGGGTTTCGCACACTTCCAATGAAGATCAAATGATCAATTCAGAACGTCTGCTCATAAACACCATAAAGAGAAGAAAAACAGAATACTTCGGTCATATAATTAGAGGACCTAAATACCATATACTTCGCCTTATAATATAAGGAAAAGTGGAAGGAAAGAGATGGATTGGAAAGAAACATCTCCATGAAATATTTCTATTTCTAAAAAAAAATTGATATTCTAAAATATAGACTACTATTATTTCAGTATTTATCTTGTTTTTAAATACTTACTCTGCCTCGCTGTGTAATCTTTTATCAGTGTAAAATTTTGTTAAAGTAAAGTTCAAATGATAAAATTTTTATTTAAAAACAATCTATTTTCCAAAAAAAAAATCTCAAAAAAAATGATTTTAAAAACTTTTGGTCAAACTAAATTTTTAGTATAATTTCATGAGAAATTATTAATTGGTTTAGGTAAAATAAAAAAGCAATTTTGCAATACATATTACGTTTTTTAATTTTGAACTTCATTCGTCATTTTTGCAATAACAAATAAATTAAATTTAACGTATACCGGCTCAAGTTAAAGGTCTTTTAGAGTACTTTCATAATCTATACAGAAAATATCCATTACAACACTTACTTTAGGCAAAAAATGAAAAAAAACTCAAAAAATACGTATTTGTCACCTATAAACGCTCATAAATAAACAATAATCAAAAAATTTTTGTTGAATGAACTGGGGGATTACTCCTGAGGTTGGCTTTTATAACCTAGTCCACATTACATAAATTCCTGGATTAGAGAGTACTTTTTCCCCATAGCCTGGGCTATAATTGAATAATTCAAATTATGATGGATGAATTTAAAAATTTCTGATAAAGTCCTTTCAAGTCATCTGCTCATATCTGTCAGCCGCGATTCTTCGTTCGGCCGACTTAAAACCTATTTCAGTAGTAGTTTCTACTTTTTCTCTTTCCCGTAGGAATATTAACGAACCTTTTTTTTAATGTAGATTTCGTATGTTACAATCAGGTTTTCCAATAGTTCATAGAGTGTCCAGGCTTCGTATACATACAAATCCAGGGTAAACCTAACTTCTTCTTTCAGTGTCCCCTTTTACTATCGACTGGTAATCACTCTGGCAAACTGTGCTATATAATAATATAGCACAATTAATCTTAACACGTTCGCTGTGTATATTTTGTAAAGTACTTCTTCCAGAATCTGAACTACTTTTTTTGTCAAAGTTCAATTATTTACCTATGGAAAAATTGAAAGTATCATTGTCTCATCATTGTTATCATCAACTTGTTTGAGTGAAACCTATCAATAATGACATATCGCACATGGGCGGCATCAGAATTATAGTACACAATTTGATCTTCAATGCCGACGTACGACATGTTATTTTATGTAATAAAGTATACTTTTTCCAACGAAAGTCGATATAAAAATGGTAAAGTAGTTTACTAGTCCTTTAAAGTAATGACAACATAATCCAATAAAATAAAATATAAAAACAAAAATAATATTGTAATGAAACACAAAAATTAAACAAAAAATACTCGAAAATGTTAAGAAACAAGAATATTAATTACGAATATTCCATTTACAAACTTGTGATAGCTTACAAAGCAACATCTAATACATAATTCAGGTGTATCTGAACAAGCCCCATAATGATATAAGAACTCTCTTTTCTAATTTTGTTTTATGGTACATCTTACGTTTTTTACTACTATTCCAGTTAGGCATTATGCAATTATTTTGCTTGAAAAATGCTCATGTGTTTTTTTAGCTGCAGTTCGAGGCGTTCCTGGTTTTGTGACCGATGCTTTTACTATTTCTTCTTCTTTTTCTTCTTCTTCCTCTTTCTAAGCAATTCTGCTTGTTCATTGGCGGATAAACACATCCATGGAAGGTTGTCACCCCATCTTTTGTGCGGTCGTCCGATACTTCTTTTGCCGATTGGTGACTTATGGCTTGCTATTTTGACGAGACCGGTCTACTTCATTCTGCTTATGTGGTTATTCCATTCTTTTGTTCTATTTGGTGTCCATTCATTTATACACTGTACGTTACATTTTCCTCTTATGTCTAAACTTCTCTTTCGATCTCTCAGTGTATTTCATGTAATTCTTCTCAGTACTCTCATCTATGCAGTTTTCAGTAGCCTTTACGTTGTGTCTGTGTCGGGTCTTGTTTCTGAGGCATATGTTATTATTGGTCTTATACTGGCTTTATAAACTCTTAACCTCAAATCAGTGTTAATGTGTCTGTCTCACCATATACTCGTACTGTTAAGGCATCCTGCCAGTCTATTTACTTTTTGTACTTGATTTCTCACTTCTTTGTCTAGGTCTCCATAGCTGGACAGTTTAATTTTCAGATCTTTTATTTTATTTCCATTACTTGTTCAATACTGATGCCATCAATTCCTATTTTACTCTGGTTGGTTCCTTGCTGAAAAACTATTGTTTTAGTTTTCTCAAAAAAGTTTATTAAAAATACTTTGTAAAAGGTATATAATTTAAAAACACAATCGAGCTATATCACAAAACGTTTTCGGAATCAATATTCCATCATCAGTGTCTAGGTGTACATGTATTGAGCCAGTAAATATGTGGGTAAAAACCCATTAAAAATTGTTCGTTTAAATTTAGTTTACATTATGTGTTATTATATGGTGCTGGAGACGAATGCTACGCGTCTCGTGGACGGAGCACAGATCCAATCAGTCGATTCTCGAAGAGCTAAACATTCAGACCAGACTCTCCTCTCAGTGTCTTGCAAATGTTTTAAAGTTTTTTGGCCACATTGCGAGAAGAGACAATGACAACTTAGAAAGACTAATTGTGTGCGGAAACGTAGAAGGACGCTCACCTATCCGATGGTCAGATCAAGTACAGAAAGCCACTGGAGAGACGTTTTCCGAGTCCATGAGAGCAGCCCAAAATCGCAAGAGATGGAGAGAATTGACAGCCCGCATTGTAGGGAATCACGATCCTCAGCAATGAGGAAACGACAAGAGAGAGATGTGTTATTAAATATTATGATGGTTAAGTTACCAGTGAATTTGGTAACATAGCGACGTATGACTCCACGCGAAGTTGCTGGTCCTGAGACGGTGTGTCTACGAGGATTGTCATATTAAATTCTTTTGCTCTTATGTTAAATCTGTGGACAAATCTTTGCAAACTGTATTCATCTTGGATTGGATTGGATTCCATCTTGAAAGATGGATTACTTCTTTCAACTTACTTTCAGGTAATAAATTCAACCTTAAACATTAATTCCACTAATTTAATAACTCCTTTTTCAATAATAGGGATTTGCAGATTTAAGACACTAAATTTTATTATTTAAACAAATTTAATTTTAACTACAGGTTTATTAGATATTAGGTATTATTACAACATAAATTTTATAATTTTTATAATAAAAAAATTACATTAGTTTCTGAACACTCCATACCTCGTCATGTTTAGCTGTCTTCTTGAATTATATTTCTGTCACTTCAGCCAGTTGGTCTATGTCGTTTTAACTGACAAGTACCACGTGTTAAAAACCAAGTAGGGAGACATTTAGCTCCTAAAGTATTAAATTTTATCCAATGTCATCGACCTAGAGTCACAACATAATTTAAATTTGGAATGACGTAAACCCATATATGAATGTCACAGCCACAACTTTATTGTTAGCTTTAACTACATAAGGTACTGAGGATGATCTGATTAGATCGAAAACGTTATGCTACTATATAAATTTTTGCGACACTTGTGAAGTGTTTAAACTTCTGTATGTTTTTTTAAATGAGATAAGCAATTTGGAACACGTGTATTGCCAACTTTTT
Organism: Diabrotica balteata; assembly: GCA_918026665.1. NCBI lineage: Eukaryota > Metazoa > Arthropoda > Insecta > Coleoptera > Chrysomelidae > Diabrotica > Diabrotica balteata. The sequence goes on along the minus strand of OU898276.1, from coordinate 146,852,079 downwards.
GTACCATAAAATATAACTGTTTTATGTGTGGTTAGATATTGTTATGTATTTATTAATTCTAATTTATTGTTCTTATTTTAATTTACTAAAACACGATAATTTATATTAATTTATTAAACCAGTGTACAACAATTTATTTGACTAATAATTACATAATTTATCTATACGCGCGTTAGATTTTAAAACGCGATCGCGACCTTCTTTTCTGACTGCCTGTTTTCTCCAAAAAGGTCCCGTTATATACCGATACCGTTGTAAGACTAGAAGGAGGTCGACCATTGTCAAAAATACTGAAAGGCTACGGCTGGTTTTTTATTCAACGTATTTCCGGATCGTTCGAATGGACCGGTTCTTTTTAGTACTTGGAATTTCTGCAGGTAGTCGAAGGGTTCGTAAAATCTAGAACATGTGAATAAACAAGATGTTTACCGTTTTTTTTTAATTTGACTCATTTTTACGTAACAATATTATGACATCATTTGGTCGTGGCGGTCAATTCCACTCATATTCTTATTATATTCAAGAATAGGCAGGGGCTTTGACTTTTCATTTCTTTTTTTATCAGTTAGGTTTACTAGAACGGAGATATATGACACATCTATCTTATCTTTTTATTTTGAAATCTCTGCATACAGACACCTGTGACTCACATAGGTAGTGTTGGGTTCCAAATACTGTAATGAAGCTGCGACAGGGCAAAATGCTCGGGGATTTAGACCTTTGACACTTAGTCTCGTCAGCACTCCGAAACGGTCGGCGTCCAACTAAAAACCTCTCATATGTCACACCAGACATCAGGATAGAAGGGCTGGTAAAGGCAAATATCTCTTCTGATGCTCTGCTATCATCCGATTTCCATTATTTCTCCCCCACAGTCATCGGCAAAACCACACAAAAACACACGAACCACCAAAGACTTTCAACCCCCTGCCTTAGCGAGGCTGTTATTTCTCTCGCGCCGTCTGTCTCTCATTCACTCCTATTTCAGCCTGCGACAGTCCGAACCCTACCGAGGTGCTATTTTCGTTGCGTAAAATTCTGTTGCGAGTTACCACTTCTCTCGTTCTTTTAAAGAGAGCAGCTCCCTGATAAATGTGTGGCGCTGTGTTTACCACCACTCATCCCTCATCATTTCCTTCACCATTTCTCTCACGGAGTCAAATATTCTACAGTTACACTCTTTTTCAAACTTTTCTCTTTCATCCGCCCAACGCTCACACTTTAACATCGTATGTGTCATTGTATCCGAGAGACCACAGTAAAGGCCCTGATCGGACTGACCCCTCCTAAACCTGAAAAGGTAGCTGCGGAAGCAGCCATGGCCTGTGAGCATTTAAGAGTAGATAATAATCCAGCTGCCTATGCCCAGAGTCCACCAAGCTTCGAAGGCTCGAGATAAGTGACTTCGTCCACTCCGCCACATCACGTGTTGCTTTTCACTCTTGCTGCCACTGACTGATTGAAACCAATCTCTCGGTTAGTCTTATCTCATTTATCTCTCGCTCTCTAATGTTGTGCTCCTACGACTATGAATCCTGGCGTTTTCACCTGCCAGCACATGTAAAGGAACACAGCCGGTCCTGTAGGCACATGCTATCTGCAGCAAACTATTTTTGTCCACGCGTACCATGAGCCTCTTGTAAGTTGGTATTTCTACAGCCTCACTCCAGACTGACGACGACAGACTGCACAACACCGTGAAGCGCCCTTCTCCTTTCGGATTTGCGACTACGGTATTAGTAGTAAGATATATAGTCCACGGTGTTGACTCTAAGGCTTTCCTTAGACCACCAACTGCTCCATTTTGTGATCGTTCCGATGGATATGACTAATGACTTTAAAATTCTAGAGTTAACTGTACTAGAGAGACGCTGATTGGACTTAATTTCATTTAGAACCGAGATAAAAATAGATTTACTATAAGACAAATTTTGATTTATTGACTTAAAGAAGGTCTCTGGCTGAGTCCAAAATAAACAACTAATCATATCGTAGCATCCGACATAGCTACCACTAAAAGGGACACTACACAGTATCTTCATTAATAATGAACGTTAAACGATATACGAGATATCATATCATAAAATAAGCCAATTGGCGGCAGCAAAACAAAAAAATATTTTCGTAGCATCCTTCTCAGACAATATAATTTAATTAAATTAAATATAATTTCTGAAAAAAAAAGTTTTGCGTAAATTTTGTTTAGCACTGTATATATTGAAAATATGTTTCGACTCAATTAAAATTACAACATAACCCTAGCTATTATCCTAATATAAGAAGAATAAAAATAAAAACAATATTGAGAAATTAAAATCATTAACTTTTAATACCGACCGAAGCATCCGTTTCTCTTTAATTAAAATTAAATTTCATACACACCACCATTTAAACTAGCCATTCCAGTTCTTTATTTAAATTGAATCCAATGTATATGGTCTCCGTGGCTAAGTAATTATTAGAATTACCCTTTCCAATCTGGATATCTGCTGTAACGCTTTTCCGCTGTTTTATTTTATTTTCTTTTTGTGGCCAGTCCCGCGACATAAAACACGGTGATTTTCCTGATACGATGTTCATTTTCGTGACATGACGTGATCCGATCGCTAAAGAATTTTTTACTGGAGGTACAATACCACGTCGAACGAGTTTTTTCCTTTGTTCTGTTGGAGGGTATTGTTGTTGTGTATTGTATATGTTTTATTTTTTTACGAATCACACTTTTATATAACACTTTTTTTGCATTAATCTTGTACTAGGTTTCGAATAGGATATTTATAAATACCAACAATATAATACGCATTAAATAAAAAAAAAACATATTTGGAGCACTGTATTTAAATAGTTGGTTTCTTTCTATTTTTTAGGGGTAAAAACGACCATTATTAGATTGTAAATTTAAACGATTTGGCATTATTTAATTGTACAATTATGTAATTGTAGTGATATTAAATTTAGATTTCTTTACTGTTTTAATTTTTTACCCCATAACTTTTATACTTATAAAAACCACACTTTGCGAAGAAATCGAATAGTTGTAGTATTTTTTTAATTTAGTTTAATTTAATTTAATTTAAATACAATAATTATTTTAATAAAAATGCTATGGATTTATTTAATTTCAACTTAAAAAACAGCCCTCATTAGTTTTTAAGGATGGGTAAAAGTATGTCCGTGCATAAATAGCAGATTATGTGTATATTACAATCCTGCAATATACGCGTTCTGATCTCATAAAATATGTGATTGGTTTTTTACTCATAACTAGGTTAGCTTTTAAGCTATAAATTATTTAAAACACAATTTTGTGGGACTTTAAGAGCAATATGATAATTAAAAATCCTTACTTTTAAAGGGGTTGTAGTTGAAAAGACTTGAACTAGTTACTAATCACGAGTAGGGATGGGAAAAACTTATCGGTTTTAACCGAAAACCGGTTTTTTTACTTCGAAATAACCGGTTTAATCGGTTGTTTTTTGTCCCGGTTATAACCGGTTTTTTATTTTTAAAGTAAAAACCGGTTATTAGGTTTTTACAGTAATTAGGATTAGGTTAGGTATTATTTTGGATCCCACCCAATTATCATTCTCAAGTAATTATTCCAAACAAAACTAAAATTCAATTTTTATTTTATTTTACAAATACAGAAGCAAACTGAAAGTGTAAGCTCACATCAGCCAGAAACAATTAACCAATATAAGGTTGAATGTTCGAATAATTAAACTTTGAGGGTATACAAGGCAACTATCGAACACGGTGATTAATTTAATCTTGCCCAAGTACTTTCAATCAATAGATCATCTTCAGGGGCATCTGAAATAAGCCAAGAAACGTTTTTTATAAACAGGAAAATTAATTCACTTGGATAAAAAACTCCAAGTTTATGGTTGAAAAAATTTTTATATGTGATAAACGTTTATAGACTTACTTCGTCAATTGTGGACTATCCGACATAGTAGAATGTCATAAATTTAAAACTGGACATAACAATACAAAATACACTACACTAAGACAAACAAACACTTTAAAATTTATATGGCGAAGCTACATATTGTGAAGAAGCCGGAGACAGAATGGGCTCCCGGTCTGACGGAAATGTAGAGATGACATGTGACAAATGACAGCTTATGAAGGGCAGTTATGTGATCTGCACCTTTCAAAATTCTATGACACTAAGTATTGACCAAAGGTCCAACTGACACCACTATAGGAAATCGACTGATGAAATATAAAATTATATAGTATATTTTTTTTTATGTGGATTGAATAATTCCAATCTCACACTCAAACCTGTCTATAATAATTAGGATGTTGGTTTGAGAGCAATTGAAGTTGACATAAAGTATGAATGTGAGAAAAGACTAACAATATATTAGACAGTGGATGGTTGACTACAATAAAATGGTCCACCAAGCGCTATCAGTACTGTAAAAAAGAAAAATCTGAATATGCAGTTAAATTACTAAAAGTTAAAATCAAAATTGAAGACAAAATATATAAATGTGTTATAGTCCACGTAGTTCAGTTGAATCCACAGTCAATGGAAGAACTTTAAAATTAATATTGAAATATTCAGTGCACTGAATTCAGTGCATTTAGACTTCATGCACTGAATATTTCAATATTAATTTTAAAGTTCTTCCATTGACTGTGGATTCAACTGAACTACGTGGACTATAACACATTTATATATTTTGTCTTCAATTTTGATTTTAACTTTTAGTAATTTAACTGCATATTCAGATTTTTCTTTTTTACAGTACTGATAGCGCTTGGTGGACCATTTTATTGTAGTCAACCATCCACTGTCTAATATATTGTTAGTCTTTTCTCACATTCATACTTTATGTCAACTTCAATTGCTCTCAAACCAACATCCTAATTATTATAGACAGGTTTGAGTGTGAGATTGGAATTATTCAATCCACATAAAAAAAAAAAAAAAAAAATTTATAATTTATAATAATTTTATATTTCATCAGTCGATTTCCTATAGTGGTGTCAGTTGGACCTTTGGTCAATACTTAGTGTCATAGAATTTTGAAAGGTGCAGATCACATAACTGCCCTTCATAAGCTGTCATTTGTCACATGTCATCTCTACATTTCCGTCAGACCGGGAGCCCATTCTGTCTCCGGCTTCTTCACAATATGTAGCTTCGCCATATAAATTTTAAAGTGTTTGTTTGTCTTAGTGTAGTGTATTTTGTATTGTTATGTCCAGTTTTAAATTTATGACATTCTACTATGTCGGATAGTCCACAATTGACGAAGTAAGTCTATAAACGTTTATCACATATAAAAATTTTTTCAACCATAAACTTGGAGTTTTTTATCCAAGTGAATTAATTTTCCTGTTTATAAAAAACGTTTCTTGGCTTATTTCAGATGCCCCTGAAGATGATCTATTGATTGAAAGTACTTGGGCAAGATTAAATTAATCACCGTGTTCGATAGTTGCCTTGTATACCCTCAAAGAAACAATTAAATTTTGTTATAGTATTTCGTTGAAAAAGTATTTGTAATCATAATATTTTTACATAAGAACTGATCTGTTATTTATACATCATCTATTTTTCACACTATCACACTTGACTCTTGACATTGAAAGTGGGTGAATAGCTTTTTCTGATTACCAAAATTAATGACTATGAATATCGAATTACCGATTACGAATACGAATCTCCAAGAATTTCCCCACGGTTTCAAAACGATTTATACCCATACAGGAAGTCGTAAATGAGTTCAAAGTAATACATGATAATTTTTTTTGATGGTAGTAAAAATAAAAGACGAATTGCATTATCCAATTTATTTTTAAGTAAAATATTTATGTTGATATTATTTTCTTTAAATCCCATTTGAAAGAGTCTGGGAAATTTTTGTTGGGGAATTTTTTTCTCACAAAACACAAAAAATTGTGTTGTATTTACATTGATGTTGATGTTCTTTCGATAGTACTAATTTTGATCATATTGATATCGAGTCTAATGTAGTATCGCAAACTAAAGTGCATTGTAAAAGTAACTTTCTAATCTATTGGATTAAAAAAACCAAAAACCGGTTTTTGCGAACACCGGTTTTTTTGGCCGGTTATAACTGCCAGGTCAAACCGTAAGCAAAAAAACCGGTATAACCGAAAACCGGTGTTTTGTCAAAAACCGCCATCCCTAATCACGAGTGTATGCCAACTTTGAACAGCAATATCAACCAATTCGTGTTCCACGGAAAAACAAGAAAAAAAACCATAATGTTTTAAAAAACAGAACCTATATTTGTTTACTCCTTAAAATTTTTCGTATCACTAATACTTTTTAAGTTATTTTGCAAAAGGTATTATTTTCAAAATTTAAAATATTTTTCTTATACTTTAAAACCATTTTTTTTTCAGAAAAAAAGCACGTTGAACCGGTTAAACTTACAAATCGTATAAAAAATAGATAAATAAAGTTGTAAAGTGCCGACGATTAATTTTATTTCAGGGTGCTAATTAGGTGGTAATTTTCCGATGTTTTTCCAAAAAAAGAGACCAACTTTATTTTGAGCGTAACTCGTTTAGTATTTGTGCTAGAAATAAAAATAAAAACAAAATTAAAGCTTTTTTTAAACACTTTTAAAAAGTTTTCCACGAAAAGGGCTCAAATTTGTGGTAATTTTACGTTGAAATAATGGATTTGGAATTTGAAAACTAAGAACTTACTTTTCATGAGCTACAACTCTCCTTCTACTGTCTCTACGGACATTATAAGTACACTATTTTTTAAAATGCGGTACATTTTTGTTAAAATTATTTTTTTTTAATAAATACTTAGTTTTTAAGTTATTTGTGAAAAACCTAATGAAAACGTGATTTTTATTTTAAAAAATGTACATTTTCGCTCGCAACTAACTCAAAAAGTATTAACTTGAAGTAAAAAAAACTCTATACAATAAAAGTCACTTATAATTAGTCCATTTATCTATTTCCAGACTTCTTTTAAACGTTTTTTTCAAACTTCGAGAAGGGGTGGTTCAAATTTTTCAGCATTTATTTATTTATTTAGCGTATGACTCAATACATGGAGTAAATACAGTAATAATTGTAAAAAACGTAAGTACATAATTCAAAAATACAAACATAAAATTATAAAAACGAACATAGGCAAAATACAGATAAAATATAAAGATAATACGAACAGATAAGGTTATATCTTTAAGTCAAGTTGAGCTATCCATTCAAAGATTGCAGGCGTAGTTTTGAAAACGTCTTTTGGTTCCCCTCGATATGCCCTAAATTCACATGTCTCCACTATGTGTTGGATGGTTTGATCTGGAGGTCCACAGTCGCAGCTGGAGGTAGGCTGTTTGCCCCATTTATGTAGGTTGTGTGCGCACACTGCATGTACCGTTCTAATTCCAAAAGCCATGCGGGATGTCTGCTTGGATTGGTAGTTGCAAGTTGCTATTTACTTTCGAATACTTCATTAGCAAGGCCTTTTGTCTTTGTAGAATAGGCGGATGAATATGGCTAAGGACCGGAAGCCAATATAGTGGAGTAGTCTTGATGCAGCCGCTAATCATTCTCATTGCTATATTAAGCTGCATATCAACTTTTTTCACATGACGACTATTTAGCCAGACCGGTGCACAGTACTCTGCCACAGAATAAACCAAACTTAGCACAAATGTTCGTAGTCTGTTCGCAGATGCTCTTAGTGTGTCCGCAAATATGCCCTAGTTGGTACCACAAATATTCTGGATAAGGTTATTTCTACTACTTATTTTTTGGGCAATTATAAACGCATAATTTTCTTTTATAGTAAAACACTGACAGTTCAGACTGAGTTGTGGTGAGAACTTTCTGCAAGTCGTAACAAGCAACTATAGTTTCCATTAAATTTTTAGCGATCTCTTTATCCCTTTCCCTAAGTTGTGTTACAACAGTCTTATTAGCAATATGATTAGTTTACAATCTCTGATTTTTCGTCTTCTCGTGCATTTCCGTAAACATGACAAAAGACACACTGGTCTTTTTTTGGTTTAAAAAACTCAATGTTAAATTAACTGTTGAATATCTCACAGTATTTTCTTAATGTTGCAGTAGACGAGATATGATGTTCTTTCTGCATCTACTCCGTATACAAATCAAAAAGTTTAGAAATATTTAGTTTCTCTTCAAAATATATTGTTTTTTTTGTGTAATGAGATTCTACTGCTGGAATAGACGATATGTATTTTCGAACAGTCTCTTTTATTTCTTCTGCTATTCGTTGTGGGCGAGTGGTGTGTTTTCCACGCATATCTACAACTATACCAACTTCACTCTCTGACATCTTTTTAGAAATTGTCATCACCCAACTATCGGTTATATCAAACGTATCAAGGAACATTTTTTTACATACCACAATGTGGCTATCATTTATAGGTAATATATATATATATATATATATATATATATATATATATATATATATATATATATATATATATATATATATATATATATATATATCGGAAAAAGGAGTACGACCGTCAAATTTCAATATATAAAAGGATCACTCAACAGAGTGGTGGGCTCTCATATCGGTTAATTTGTAGGTGGAGAAATGAAAGACAAAGTTAATGTGCCACTCTATCTATTTTGAAGACGTTTCGCTTTCGTATTCTGAAAGCATCATTAATTCATTCTAAAAAGTATAATATAAGAACCGCACAATCATGGAAAAGATGTTACAGGTATTACCTTAAAAAGACATGTAGCAGTCAAAGATGTTAACAAGCTTATGAATTAAACTTGAATAAATGGACATTATAAAGTAGAAATGTATAAACATTTAATTTACTAACAACATTTAGTGACTTATTAAAAAATTAGCACAGTAAGTGACCATGTGGTCCGAAGTATAAAAAATATATATTAAATTATAACTTAAATGATGCAAAGAACTAAGAAAATCAACGATTAACTTCCAACTATTGATAATTATTAAGCTTTAATTTTAACTTTTGGTAGCATTATTAAAAGATGTTAATATAATTAAAAAAAAAAAAATAGTGTAAATGAATGAAGTTACCGGTCTAAGCCTTACACCTGCTACCAGGAAAATGGCATTAGATTGAACAGACTGACACAGAACCACGAAAAGACAGCCAACCTTGAGGTTGAAATTATTTCAACAGAACAGCAAGGTCAGAGGTACCACCTCAAATAATTGAGCGGTTTATTTAAATGTTAATGAGTTTTGGATGACAGCCCGCTTGTAAGAGACAATCCAATGAAAGAAACTGATATAGCAATAACAATTACTCGCATTAGCCCGTCTAAAATCAAACAAACAGGAGAATTTCATTCAAACTCTTATATTTAAATTTATGTTAAACATTGTGGCTGAAAAAAATTTGCCAACAGGTGAATAACAATTAGATAATTTCCAACAGTCTAAGCTTCAGACACTTAGATCTGTAATTTGTAAAGGATTCTATGAATCAATTACAATGTTAATATTATTACTATACTATTAAATAGTGACTGGTTCACACTAATATGGAAAATTTAAGTGTAGAGGTAACAGTGTAATGAAAGTTGCCTATATTTAAGTAGTTGGTATAAAGAATTGAGTGTTTCAGTTTATTTTAATATTAGTTATTTATTTAATATGTTATATTATTAATTAAAAAAAAAAATTGTGTTCAATTATGTATATTACATGACAATTATAGTGAAAATGAAAGTAAAGCCTAGTTCTGCAATATTAGAGCATGATAAATTTGGCTCAAGTTACTTATGTCAGTTCTCTTATTTAGAGCATTAGGATGTTTAAGAATTGAACACATTTCTAAAAACTGTCTTTTAAATAGATTACGTTCAGTGCCAAGAATCTTAACTTCATTAAAATCCACTTTATGTTTAGTGCTAATAGCGTGTTGTGCGAGAGCACACGTATTTTTTGATAAATTAATATCACTACGATGAGAAGTAAGACGACCTTTTAATGATCTACCGGTCTGGCCAATGTAGCACAAATCACAATCAGAGCATGGAAGGTGGTAAATTGTATTGACTTGTTCTAAAGTGGACAATGGTGTTTTAGTTTTTGAAAAAAGATTTCTAACAGTTTTTGCGTTCTTGACAGCAATTTTAACAGGAATGTTATTTTGTTTATACAGTTTAATAAGTTTCTCAGTAACTTGAGGAAAATAAGGTAGAGAAGAATAATGGATAATAGGATTCTCAAACTCAGTATCTGGCAGAACAATGCTATTAATTGAGTTATTGGAAATAGTTCTGAGTTGGTCACCATTGGGTATGTCATCAAACGAGGAACCATAGCTTTGTGTGTATAGGTATTTGTTTATGATAGATGAAGGATATGAGTTCTCTATTAGAATATTTCTTAATAACTTAAGGGATTCCCTTCGATTAATTGGATGTGTCAATTTATGTAATCTGCAGCTTAAAGCTTTTATAAGGTTTAGTTTATACTTCATAGGGTGACAGGAGTGGTAATTAAGGAACCTATTAGAGGCCATGGATTTTCTATACCAACTTGTGGTTAGGGTGTTATCTCCCATTCTAATGACACGCATGTCTAAAAAGGCCAAAAATTTGAAGGTAATATTTGTCGTCAAAGACCAAGAAATTAGTACCTATACACACAAAGCTATGGTTCCTCGTTTGATGACATACCCAATGGTGACCAACTCAGAACTATTTCCAATAACTCAATTAATAGCATTGTTCTGCCAGATACTGAGTTTGAGAATCCTATTATCCATTATTCTTCTCTACCTTATTTTCCTCAAGTTACTGAGAAACTTATTAAACTGTATAAACAAAATAACATTCCTGTTAAAATTGCTGTCAAGAACGCAAAAACTGTTAGAAATCTTTTTTCAAAAACTAAAACACCATTGTCCACTTTAGAACAAGTCAATACAATTTACCACCTTCCATGCTCTGATTGTGATTTGTGCTACATTGGCCAGACCGGTAGATCATTAAAAGGTCGTCTTACTTCTCATCGTAGTGATATTAATTTATCAAAAAATACGTGTGCTCTCGCACAACACGCTATTAGCACTAAACATAAAGTGGATTTTAATGAAGTTAAGATTCTTGGCACTGAACGTAATCTATTTAAAAGACAGTTTTTAGAAATGTGTTCAATTCTTAAACATCCTAATGCTCTAAATAAGAGAACTGACATAAGTAACTTGAGCCAAATTTATCATGCTCTAATATTGCAGAACTAGGCTTTACTTTCATTTTCACTATAATTGTCATGTAATATACATAATTGAACACATTTTTTTTTTAATTAATAATATAACATATTAAATAAATAACTAATATTAAAATAAACTGAAACACTCAATTCTTTATACCAACTACTTAAATATAGGTAACTTTCATTACACTGTTACCTCTACACTTAAATTTTCCATATTAGTGTGAACCAGTCACTATTTAATAGTATAGTAATAATATTAACATTGTAATTGATTCATAGAATCCTTTACAAATTACAGATCTAAGTGTCTGAAGCTTAGACTGTTGGAAATTATCTAATTGTTATTCACCTGTTGGCAAAATTTTTTCAGCCACAATGTTTAACATAAATTTAAATATAAGAGTTTGAATGAAATTCTCCTGTTTGTTTGTTTTTAGACGGGCTAATGCGAGTAATTGTTATTGCTATATCAGTTTCTTTTATTGGATTGTCTCTTACAAGCGGGCTGTCATCCAAAACTCATTAACATTTAAATAAACCGCTCAATTATTTGAGGTGGTACCTCTGACCTTGCTGTTCTGTTGAAATAATTTCAACCTCAAGGTTGGCTGTCTTGTCGTGGTTCTGTGTCAGTCTGTTCAATCTAATGCCATTTTCCTGGGAGCAGGTGTAAGGCTTAGACCGGTAACTTCATTCATTTACACTAATTTTTTTTTTAATTATATTAACATCTTTTAATAATGCTACCAAAAGTTAAAATTAAAGCTTAATAATTATCAATAGTTGAAAGTTAATCGTTGATTTTCTTAGTTCTTTGCATCATTTAAGTTATAATTTAATATATATTTTTTATACTTCGGACCACATGGTCACTTACTGTGCTAATTTTTTAATAAGTCACTAAATGTTGTTAGTAAATTAAATGTTTATACATTTCTACTTTATAATGTCCATTTATTCAAGTTTAATTCATAAGCTTGTTAACATCTTTGACTGCTACATGTCTTTTTAAGGTAATACCTGTAACATCTTTTCCATGATTGTGTGGTTCTTATATTATACTTTTTAGAATGAACTGATGATGCTTTCAGAATACGAAAGCGAAACGTCTTCAAAATAGATAGAGTGGCACATTAACTTTGTCTTTCATTTCTCCACCTACAAATTGACCGATATAAGAGCCCACCACTCTGTTGAGTGATCCTTTTATATATATATATATATATATATATATATATATATATATATTATATATTATATATATATATATATATATATATATATATATATATATATATATATATATATATATATATACTGAAATGTCCACTTCCTTCGATATTCAATGGTAGTATTTAAAATACGAGTTCTTGTGTGTCTAGTAACCAAATGACTAATATATTGGATCTGAAGGTTGTGATCTCCTATTTTACAAAACTCTTTAAAAAGTTGTTGTCTTGTTGTAATATTCCGTTTTTCTTGGCACTTTCGGATACATTTGTCCATACAACCACTTTTAAGTTGGAACCGGGACCGGGAAACAATCAAGATCTGTCTTGTCTATTTCTCCCTACTATTTTCACAATAATGCCGCGAAATATTGACACACGACGTGTAGCATCTACCTGCAAATTATCATAACTTAGCAGCCAATGCGACAAATAAAATTGTAACAACAGTTACGGTGTAGTTTTTGAAACATAAGAAATATTTTGAAACACCATGGTACGATACAGTATTTTTCGACGAAAATTTGATTTGGTTCAACGTCGTATCTATAGTTACTCTGTTATTGGACAAATAATTAAATTCCTTTGTATTTACGGTATTATTCCATTCGAAATATTTCTTATTAATGCAGTTACACCCACACCGACCATGTTGGCAGATAGAGCGTAAAAAGTTATCCAAGAACAACACTGTAACTTAAAATCGCCAAAAATGTTAGTTACAACGTTATTCTGTGCAGGGGTCGATATTATTGGGCGATGTTGTCTGTGTGAGAAATTCTTCAGGACTTTTCTTGTTATATTGACAGGTTGATTTTGAGGGTTTTGGGTTGAGAAACAGAGGTCTGGGTTGTATTCCTTTCTCCACGCTACGGATCTAAATGTTCACCTGTCTTTTGCATTAAATATTAGACTAAGGTTGTTTTTTTCTGCCCACTCTACAAGTGCTTCGCCGTTCTGGCCATTGCTGTGATATTTCCACATCGTATGGTGAGTATTAAAATTTCCCATATAAACTGCTGGATAAAAAAGATAAGGCAATACTTCTGAAGGCCACTGGGTTTCTGGGGTTTTGTATATATTAGCAATTGTAAGTTCTTCGATTTTTACTGTAATGATTTGAAAGTTTTCATTGGTACTGGTGTCCACTTGATGGGCGTTTTCTTTGTTGCTGCGGATGCATGTTATACAGCCGTATATATGGTGATATGTTACAACACGAATATCATATCCTGGTACTTTGCCCCAATTTTTTAGATCAGTTTCATCACCTACATGAGTTTCTTGAATGGTATCCACATCAAAGTTATTTTCTAGCAGGATTTTAGATAGTACCTCACACTTTGATCTACTAAGTGCCTCTGTATTTAGTTGGCATATTCGGAGGATTGGACCAATGCTTCTTGTCATATAGCTCTGAGAAGAACCAGTTTTTGCAACTGTTTCTATGTATATCGATGACTAGGAGATCTTTAAGAGATAGGCTAGTCGCCAACTATCGCGCTAGCTCATTTAGCATTACTCAGGGTGCATGTGTAAAATTCTTTTACGGACGAAGCTAGATTACACCCTATTTTAGAGTGTGCTTTTTCAGCAAATCCGTCGTGACGAGAAAAATGATACTCCAAAGCGGCCATAAACTGGAATATAATTATGTTATTATTATTAATATCATAATTGTTCTCTCGTTTTTTTTTGTTGACGGATTAAAAATATGAATGACTTTTTGAGGACTGGAACTACCTAAAATTGTACTTTACCCGAAAAGAATTTAACTGGTTTAATAAAATAAATGTGGTAAGCTAAACATGTGTAAAATAAGCATTTTTACTAAAAATCCCAAATTGTAAAAGGGCAAAATGAGATATAAATCATAATCTGACTATGGCGTATTTTATATAGGTACCAATGAAGGTGGTGGTATGTTTCTAAGAAGAGTTCTTCGAACCATCATCTCTTATCTGACTAAAACCGACTGTCCTAATGTTAGATATCTTTTTGATCCACCTAACAAAATTACAGAAAAAAGTTAGTTTATTTATTTTTTATATTTTTTATATTTTAAACAAATTCAATTGCATTTGCTCCTATCGCCACCTGTTGATAAATATCGATCGCCATAAATATCATTTGATAGTAAAATTAATTAATAATATATAAACTAAACATAATATTTAAAAATCAAAATTGTATTTATCTACATGAAACTATTTTAAAACGAGAAATATCATAAAAATTATTGTTGTTTTTAATCGGATGACATTTATGACTTTTACATTTTAACAATCGTTACGAATCGAATCTTGTAGTGACAGATATTTTTTTAACTTTTTACTTCTTATTAATGTCTACATTCTATTGGTTTTTAATTTTAACCTACTTAGAGTAAATATATGAAGACTAAAGGCATTAATTAAGAGTAGTGAATTGATGTAAACAACCGCTATTTTGTGACGCTACCCGTGACGACGCCATCTTGTGGCGCTAGTTCGAACACCCGTGACGACCCCATCTTGTGGCGCTAGTTCCATGACGCTTGTCATAGCATTTTACTGTAGAGAAAAAAGTAATAAGACACTAATATAGAAGCTTCACTTCAAAAGTGAAGCTGTGAGCGATTTTGTAGAAAGCGCGAAGTTTTAGACTATGTGTTCTGTATTTTTAAAATGTAAATAATATTTTTAAAATTAAATAAAGTAATTTTATTATTTATTTATTTTTTTATATTTTAAACAAATTTAATAAATTATTATGTTTGCTACTCACCTGTTAACATATTAACAAAGCATACGTGGTTTATTTCTGACATACCTGTAAAATTCAGAAAAAATATTAAATTAATTATAAAATATGAATAAATATCACTTGATAGTAAGTTTAGTTATTATATAAACTAAATAAGTAAGAAGTTTATAAATAATAATAATTGTATTTATATACAATTATTTTAAAACGAGAAATATCATAAAAATTAAAACATACGATTCAATGTTGTGACTAATCGGATTACATTTATGGCTTAAAAATTTTGACAATCATTACGAATTATTTTGACAAATATTATTTTAATTTTTTCTTCTCATTGTCTCAACATCTTAACATATAAGATTGAAGAATGTAAAATAAATTTAAAACAATAACTTTTAACCGGTTGTTAGCCAAATATTTATTGGCTTAAAATATGTACACCTACACACTAATGATGAAATATGGATTCCGAAAACGTTTCGTTGTTGTGATATAGCCCGATTGGGTTTTTTATGAGTTATTTTTCATGCAGTTTTTAATTTAAACCTTATTCAAATACTATTGTGGGTTGGTTTTCTGTATACTTTGGTTGTGTATCCTGTATTTTCGTTTGTGACAAGGACGTTAATTATTGTTTTCTTTTCCATGGTTACTTTAATTGATTTATCTTTATTGTTGATGTCCATTAGGAATTTATTCAATTCTTTTGGTGCATGAGGCCAAATGGACAACACCATGATGGTGGAGATATGTATAATATATACAACAATGTAATGTTCTTCTTCTTCTTCTTCTTCTTCTTCTTCTAATGGCGCTACAACCCCTTTGTGAGTCTTGGCCTGCTTAACAATGTTCTTCCATTCTGCCCTGTCGGATACTTTCCTTCGCCATTGCTTGATGTTCATGGTTTTAAGATCCCTCTGTACGTCGTCTATCCATCTTTTACCGGGCCTTCCTCTTGTTCTCTTTCACTGGGGCTTTCCCACGTAAAAATTTTTACGTGGGAGAAACCGCAAGACCACTTAGTGTCAGGATAAACGAGTATAAAACATAGATTAAAAATAGAGACTTTGACAAATGAGAGATGTGCAAACATGTCTGGGACAATAAAGACAGAATACATTGAAAGGATAAAGAAGAAAAGAGAAAATTAAAGAATCAGCTCTCATCCTACCCACTAAAGAACAATATGTAGAGAACCTATCAGCAGAATGTATTAGGCTTTATTTTCAATACTGAGATAAATAGTTAGCAACACAAATTTAACAATAACATCAAATTTAAAAACTTTGGAAAACTCGTCTTCAATAATACACATTTCATGTGCAACACAAAATACACATACACAATACATGAACCATCTTACATACAAACGCTTAAAGCATATATTAATAAGCAGAACAGTTCGTTGCCATATGATAAGGGTTTCCGGTACAAAAAGAAAATTGTCTATTAAAGATAATACCTGACAAAGAACAAGGGCTGCAAATTTATTTTTAAAAATTAGGAAAACAAGATCAACAGGGGTAGTTAAAGTCCACAGGACTGTTTTTCATGGCAACAACTGGTGTTAAAGACTACAGGTTGTTTACCATATGTAATATTGTTGACTCAGGAATTTGTCCCAAAGAGCAGAGAAGGGAACCATATTTTAACAAAAACTTTGGACAAGAGGGAGAAAGTAAGCAATTTTTTATGCATTTTTTCACACTAAATAAGCCTTCCTAGTGCTGTGTTGGTATGAACTTCAAAAATTCAACGTTTTATATTTAGACGAAAGATCAACCTGGGAGGGTTGCTACAAAATTGTCATCTGCTTTGTTGGAATACCTAAAATCTTTGGAACGGGATATATAACTCAAATTGGATTGTTCTGCGATAGATGTGGGGGCTAGAGCAAAAACTCCCATTTTATTCATATCTTAATATTTTGGTTGTTAAAGTATTCTCCTAATAATATCACCAAAATTTGTATTACTTATCCAGTAAGAGGTCACAGTTTTACAAGTCACAAGGCGTCTTGAAATAATATAAAGAAAGAATCCAATTATTACATCTAAAGAAGGATATATTGGCCATAATGCACAAGTGGAAAGTGCAAAAGTCTTGGGACAAAAATGTTTGATATTAATGAATTACAAAATTACCTTAACAAGATTGTTGAAGGGAGCATATGATATCACTTGGAAACAACTAATAGTTAAAAAACTACATAATTTAAATATCAAAGAACACTGCCTAGCTTTCATTAATAATTTCCTAACCAATTGATCATTTCACCCTAAAACTAATGGTATGCTATTACCAAAAACAAAACTAAAGAATGGTATTCTTCAAGAATCAGTTTTAAGCCCTACACTTTTTTTAGTAGCAATAAATGATGTCCTAGCCAATATGAACTCACCACTGAAAGGTCTCTTATACGCAGACGACCTTGTTATCTATGCGAGACGCCAAAATATGAAAAACATCACAAGTATGCTACAAACGTTTTTACGTTAACTAGAGGAATGGTCGCAAAATTGTGAATTTCAATTTTCTACAAAAAAAAAACACAATTTATATTATTCACAAAGAAAAGCTACCCTAATCACTCTCCACCCTCACTATTTAACAAGCCTCTAGTTCGAAAAAATAATGTAAAATTTTTAGGAATGACATTCGACCAACATCTAAATTGGAAAGAACATAATAAAAAATTGGCAATCGAATGCCAAGCAAGACTTAATATCCTTGAATCACTATCAAAAAAAAATTTTGGGGGAGGCAGATAGACAAACTATGCTCTCCCTCTACAGAACTCTAATAAAATCTTAATTAGACTATGGCGCGATAGTATATTCATCGGCTACTGAGTCTTCCCTTACAATTTTAGATTCAATACACAATACTGCACTCCGCATTGTCTTGGGAGCTTACAGAACCACACCAATAGAAAGCCTGTATTGCGAAGCAGCTGAAGCATCACTATATCACAGAAGAATGTACTTAAAGTTAACCTACGCAATTAAATCAAATGCAAATACTAACAACCTCACCTTCAAATATGATCACCTTAACCGATTATCAACATGTTTCTCCAATAAACCACGTCTACATATACCTTTCTACCACCGAATCAAAATGGATCTCTTATCTCTGAACATCACCTTACCTCTTTGCTTTCCCGTTAGTATGAAACCTGCTGCATCATGGACTTTGGGAGTACCTAAAATAATAACTACCCTGACATCATTGGACAAACACACTACTAACCATAGTATAATACATCAAAATCTGCAAAACTTATTATCAAAGTATAAAAATTTCTCTCAAATTTATACAGATGTTTTAAAATCAACAGATGGTGTGGGAGCAGCAGTTATATCTTCTAATATGTGCCAAAAACATAAGTTGCCAATACACTATAGTACCCTTAATGCAGAATTATATGCCATATACGAGACACTCACATATATTATATCCTCACCAAATCAGAAATATATAATTTTGACTGATTTACTAAACTCACTACAATCTATAGGAAGAATATACCCAGAGAATCATATTCTTGAAAAAATAAAACAAAATCTGATAAAGATAGAAAATTGTAATAAGAAGGTAATCTTTATTTGGATCCCATCCTATCACATAATGGTATTAGAGGTAATGAAGAAGCAGATAAGTGTGCGCGTGAAGCCGTCAATTCAGCTGACTCTATTATTGTGAAATACGTGATAGCTAGTGATTCTCAAGTGTTATTAAATCGCGGATCCCAAGTGAGTGGCAAAACCGGTGGGAATTTTCAGTGTCCAATCTTCGGAATATTAAACCGGACATTAAGCCATGGAGATATTTCCCCACTAAAAAAGGGATCAAGTAACAATAACTCGTCTTTATAGGTCTAATAGATTAGGTCATACCAGTGCCACGCACAAGTTTTTAATTACTAAAGAATCCGAACCAAAATGTGAGCAGTGTAACATTAAACTCTCGGTGAAACATGTTGTAGACTGTCCAGTTTTCTCCACAGCAAGAATCAATTATCGTATCTGAATAAACTTAGAGAAAGCACTTGGTGCAAATTGTTCATTCACAAATATGTTAAACTACTTAAAAGCTATTAATTTTGTTAATATATAATATATTTAATATTGTAAATCTGATTCTCGCTAATAACCTTCGGGTTGATGCTAATTTGTAAATAAAAAAATCTGTTTAGAAAAGACACAAATCCAAAAAACTAAAGAAATTAAAATTTTAATTTTATGCTTTCAGCGTTATCGATTTAAAGCCCAATCTGAAATTAGGCGCGCAATTTACAAAAGGGAAAAGTCTTTAAAAAATGTTTGCTATCCGAAATAAACCTGCGAAGTGCAATTCCAACAAAGAAGATAAAAAGTGTTTAATAACTTATGGAAAAACAATTTGGAACGAGGTGGAAAAGTGACGAAACTTTTTTGTGGTACACGATTCTATTATGTGAAAATAATCAAGTTGAACATACTGAGGAAGTGTCATAAGAAGAAGAGCAAAAAAATGACCGTGACTATCTAGAAGAAGCTATTCACATTTAAATCCGATGTGCTGTTAGTCTACCAAATGCCATATTATGCCTTTTTTCTATTAATAATAAAAATAATACTTGTGTTAATGGTTGCTAATAAAGTTGTGAGCAAAATGAAATAAATCCAGTTATTTCAAGTCAAATAAATCCGCATTTGTTTAAATTTTCTTTTGCACTCATATTTTTTTTTTAATTTAGATTGTAGCAAAAGTTTTATTATGACTTCTCTAATAGTATTTGCGAACAAGATAAACAAAAAATAATTACTTTTTGCGTCACAGAAAAATCCAATTTTTGCAAAAATCGTTTTAGTGGATTTATTCGGTTTTGCTTTAGAATTCGTCAGTTGTAAAAAGAAAACGCATATCAAATGTTCTAATTGAACCCCTTATAAAAAACATTTTAAAATAAGAATAGTTTTACATATTGTTGTGTTTGTCGGATTTTTTTTTCAATAAAAATTCTTAATATATTAAATTTATTTTAGGTTAAATGCGGCTACTCTTTTGTTTGTATATTTGGATTGTTTTTTGGAACCTATCCATAAATATATCTTAAGAAAAATAAATGCTACATTTGAGCTTTAATCAATTTATCGGTTTTTAGTTTTTCCTACTTATTTCTCATCCTACATGTAAAAAGTATCGGAAAAAGAGATTACTTTTTTCCTCGAGTGACCCTTTAATAACCATAAATGCGATTATTCGGAGCTGGAAATATTTCCCTGCATCAAACAAATGACATGTTTCTTTTTGAAATCCTCAAAGACTAAAATCCTTCTTAACAAAAAACCGTTTCGAGGCAACGCAGTGGAACGCAAAAACTTTCTGACCCGCAAAACGAACATAATACGCTAAAGTTTAGCCGTGTTTCGAGTTACAGATCCCCCAAAAAAACTTAAATCCCTTATAATCCTTTTATCAAATACATATAAAGTAGGTTTTTGTCAGTGTTGCGGAAACTGACCGCACTTCAGCGAGACTATGGCGGCGGACGGTTGGAAAAGAAGTCAAGATTGAAAATTTCTAAAGATTTAACCCGTCGCGGTCTACCTACTTTTCATACTAGAGCACTTAGGCAAATATATGTTCGGTGTAGGGGGTATTGGAAATTATGCAATTTTTTTTCTTTCTTTTTTATGACAATTAAGTTTAGTTTAAAAAACACAGAATCTGTCCAAAGAACTGTTAAGCATATGGAATTCACAAGTAAATCATATAATTTAATAATATTTATCAAAATGATTTTTTAAATTAATATTAATACAAACAGGAAACCTTTTGAACGAAAACAAAAAAATTACGAGAAAAATTAGACTTTAGGTATTGTAACGCATATGGTACTAATTTAACACATTGGTTGTCACCATAAGAGTGTTAGGTAAGTTTCCCAGGCGCCAAAGTGAAAAATGCTTACAAACAATATTTATTTATACAAATGGATAATAATAATATAAAGTAAGTTTATATTTTTACAAGTTTTTTTGAAAAAAATAGTAAGATCACTAGTGATCCTAATGACACTGCAGTAACATATTACACATGTGTGTGCCACTAGTATCACCGGTGATCGTAAACAACTTAATGCTTTTTAGGGAAACATACCACACAGTAAAATTTCTCGAAAACATTACGAAATGTAGAAAACAGTTTAAGTTTCTTTCGATCTTCTGCAGTAAGCCTTTTGTTGCAACTGTTTCAGTGTAACATTGGTTACAACGTTTTTTCTTCTGTTTATTGTTTGTAGTTGTGGCGTTAAATGTAACAAGTATAATATATGCTTTACAGTAGTAATAGGTACAGGCATCGGACTGAAATTGACTAAACCAGGGCTTCCCAAACTTATTCGTACTGTGACGCCCTTGGGACTTTGCTATTTTTTGCGACGCCCCTCAACCCAACCCCTAATAATACTTACCAATTTTAGTACTAGCCTAGTAACAGGTTATAGATATAACAAAAACACTATTTGAACATTTATATTGTTTATTAAAAGTTAAGAACTAAATCAAAATTTATTTTGATTTAGTTCTTAATCCGTTGTTGATAGCAAAAAGCACCGCGTGCGAAATAAAACAAAAACTTGACTAAAGGACATAATACGCGCGACAGTAGGGAGGAATACGAGGGAGAGGAGCCGACCGGCGAAACAGAATGCTGAACACTTGAGACTGGCTGAGACCGGATTAAACAATTTTTTGAATAATTTCAGATAATCTAAAGCTCTATCGACTTCATGTTATATTTTTTATTTGATTTTTTTATTAATACATATATTTTATACTCATTTAACATCAAATAAATATATTTAAAAGTCCGTGTTGACACGCGACGCCCCTGGGACAACGCAGCGACGCCCCAGGACGTCGCGACGCACAGTTTGGGAAGCTCTGGACTAAACTAAGGATTTGCATTTCCCGAAATAAGATAACTTGCGTTTTGGTGTGTTGAAGGAATTATATATTATTAAACTATTGATGATAGCTGTATTCGATAAAACTTTAATTTCAGCTTTATTGTACCAGCGAACAGTTTTTCTTAAAGGGGAGAAATAGCTTGCCAGTTGATCTGAGACATCAACATCATCTTTTCCTTTGTTGTAGTCTATAATTGCTTTAGGTGTAATTAAAGGTGTACCATCTTTATTATGTTTATCTGTCTATTCATGTCGATTCCACGTCTGGTTGTTAAGAAGAGGACATCACGTTTATCGTGCCATTTGTCTATATTACAATATCATCACGATGTTCCTATCCAATTATCACTTTTTTGTTTAATTTTGCGAAAAGTATATCTTCTGAAACATATTTTCTGTTTTTACGTAATGTTCTTAATAAGTAACTATTAGCATCTAACAATTGTTTAGTTAAAGGCACAGATGTGTAGTAATTATTGGTTATTATCACTCTTCCTTTTTAGATAGTCTTTTGTTATATCTAGTACAATTTTTCTCAATAAATCCTGCCCTTTATTAGCCATTTTGCCAGTATACATAATTCTTTTTAGAGTATAACCTGCAGGATTACATAATTTTTTCAACAGTTTCAAGCTATAGTGGTGACACTTTGAACGTATATATTGTTTGAAAAGTCGTCTTCCTTGAAAGAAAATCATACTTCCATCAAAAACTAGTATTGAGCAAGATTATATTGTTGGGCAAAACGTAATTGGGTCATTTCAAATAATTTTTTAATTTTATGGCAACGCACGTTTGGTAAATCAGCAAAATGTGAGAATCTCAAAAGAAGCTGAAATCTCTTTCTGATCATTAAAGAATAAATAAAAGTAAAATTATACAATGGTGACTTACTCCAACAATCAGCAATTTTAAGAAGCTTTTTTTAAGCCCTTTTATCTACCCAAATTGCCGAATATAGGCCTCTCCTAATTCCCGCCATTTATCTCTGTTGTTTGTAAGACGTTTCCACATTGGCCCTGCAGTTTTTTTAATATCGTCGCTCCATCGCATTTGCGGTCTTTCTCGTAGTTTTCTGGCTTCATATGATCACCAATATGGCCTGATTTATTACGAATGTCTTTATTGGTTTTATGGTCTTTGAGTAAGATACCCAGCATCTGTCGTTCCATAGCTCTCTGAGTTATTCTAATCTTCTCCATGTTTAGTTTAGTGAATGTTCAGGTTTAAGCTCCATATGTAAGCACACGTAGGATACAGGAATTAAACACTTTGGTTTGCAGTCTTCGAGATATATATTTATTTTTAAGTACGCATGAAGGTCTTCCGAATGCTGCCCATCCCACATGCGTCTGCTTATTTCGATTTTCTTTGCTTACATTGAAATTTTGACCCAGATATGTATATTCATCTACGTGTTCTATATCTGTCCCTTCGATGTTTATAATAGGTTTGTCATCTTTGTTTGACATTAGCTTAGTTTTGCTGAAATTCATTTTCAGTTCTTTTGTTAGGGATTGTGTGTGTAGCTCCTCAATCATCGTATTCAGTGCATTCCACGTGTCGGCTATTAGTACTACATCATCTGCGTATCTAAGTTCAAGTATCTTCCGTTAATACGGATTCTCTTATTTTCACAGTCTATTTACTTAAAGATATCTTCTAGGGCACCTGTAAATAATTTTAGAGATATTGTGTCTCCATATCTTACACCTCGGCTGATTTTTACTGGTCTTGTTTCGATTCCATTACACAATGTCACTATCATTTCAGCTTGTTCGTAAGAAGTTTAAGAAACTTGACAATTCCCATTTACAGAACACTTCCCAAAAATTAAAAAAAAAATGTTTACTGGTAGGTTTCCATGCATAAATTCTGGATATCCTTCTATAAAGTTATGCATTTTTTACTTGCGCAGCATTTTTTGTTAGTCTCATCTACAATAAATTGTAAAATTTCATCATCGATCAGTTTCCTGTAATCATAAAAAGCAGTTAGTTCGGTTCTATTTTTAAGGATAACTATCATTATAGAAATATAATTTACTACCAGGAAACTGTATATCGAGACGTAAATGAGTACAGTCAACTTCGTGCCATTCGTCGTCATTACTTTGCTGATCATTAGATTCCACCGATTGTTGTGCATTTTTATCCAATAAGCTTAAATCACTGTTACATTCATCTTCTTTATATTACATTCTCCTTCGTCACTCGGGTTGTATTCTGAACCCGATAACAAAAATTCATTAGCATCCTTATCCTCTAACAATTGAAGCAACTCCGCCTCTGTCAACTTTTTATTTTTATTTGCCATACGCTGCGTTTTACTTGTACTTGGTAAATTATAAATGATCTGAAAGACAAACTCCAATTAAAAAAAAGTGACTTTACTAGCACCATTTTTTATTAATTAAATGTAAGCAAAAACATTTTAGGTTGTATAAAATAAATACTGTAATATTTTGTTTATCCTAACGAATATTCCAGCAATAAGATTTTAAAACTAATAAACTACATATAATTACTTCATATAATTTCAAATTTAGTAATAAAACTGTTGATTCCATATAAATACTTGATAATGAATGCCACTAATCGTTTCTACGACGCCTTATTCTCAACTGTCGTTACAAGTAGATATTGCAATTGCTGGATCCAGCATCCAGCAATCTAGCCGAATCCAGCGTTAATTTTAAATGCTGGATTCAGCAGCGCGGATCCGCAAACGTGTCAAATTCGAAATAAGTTATTTCATGTCGTCATTAGCCTATTTATTCAAAATTGAAACTTGCTATTCTACTGGGCTAGCAGGTAGGACGTACCATAAGTGCGATTGAACTTTAACATCGCGTCGCCCTCTCTCTCGACTGCACCGCCTACGCCTACCTATTGACTCTTAGACTTCTATTGGTCTAATTTTTAGTTGACTTTCTGCTCTCGCCAGTAATAGTGTTTTCACGCCTAATAAGTGCCTCTCTAAATCTGCTGTAAGGTTTAATCAGAATTCACGGCTCGTGCACTGCCGAGCACTACATTGAATTAGTAACAGAACGGTTGAAAATTTTTGGTTTAATGAATGAATCTGACACCATCGGTATAACAACCGACGGCACATCCGTTATGGTGACTGTTGGCAAGCTCATGACTTGCTATCAACAACTGTGCTAAGTACATGGAATTCATTTGGCTGGAGTAGACGTGCTGTATAAAAAAAACCTCAAAGAGAAGCAGAACAAGCAGCAATAGACGACACTGATGAATATGAAGACGAAAATCAAGATATGGAGACAGAGATGAATGAAGGATTGGCAGTAAAAATCGAACCAACGGCGAGTCTTGTTAAATTAATTCCCCTTTACAGCGATCTACTTATGAAAATAGGAAAAGCTGTTAAAACATCACATACTAAAGACGACATCCGAAAGTGGGATGGCAGCTGTAAGGCTTGCGACATTTTTGGAACACTCTTTCTAGACAACGTTTCTTTAAAGGCATATGGTTTATTACCTTCTCTTCATCTATTTGAAGATCCTGATGGATAAACATCCAAGCTAAATAATTTAGTATCTCTTCGTTTATGCAATTTCTTAAATAAGTATTTAGTACTTTCAGCGATGAAAATGACCTTTCACATGTACAGGTCGTTACAGGTAATTTTATTATTAGCGTTTTGGATTTTTTGTATTATGTTTGAAAGGCAAGTTACATTTTCCTACTTCTACCTTAAGGGTGCGCCACTGTTCTGTTTTCTGCTATAATATATATTTGGTTTATTCTTGGTTTGCCATTAAATCTTACACGTCGTATCACGATTCGTCATCCTCATACTATATGTTTATATTTTAGAATTTTTAACGAACAATTTTACATTTTACAAATCCCCTCGTGTCAAATCAAATCAATAAATATCTTCATTTTAGATATTTAATGACATTTAATGCCGTTATTAGACTTATAAGTACTTTCTACTGTTCACAGAAGTTATATAGGTACGTGCTAGCAACAATCAAAAGTTCTAATTGCTATTAAACAGCTTATATTCTGAAATTGCAGATATCTAACAAACTTATTAAATTCCAAAACACTCAGTATGGCTCACGATTTGGCCTAAGATAAGACTGTTACGACCTCAGTTTGGTAGCGGCCGGTGCACTTATAAAGTTTGCAAACAGGGATGCTGCACTCACTTCTAATTAAGGGTTGTGGTAGTTCGGTCGGTCAGTCGGGTGCAGTTAGACAGTATGACGACCCGTCATCGGGACATCGTTGGCCAACCTGCAAATTGCACTGCTAGCGTTATCCGCAGTAGCCGCAAAGTCCTCCAAAACGTCTGAAATTATTGGAATTTCGAATTACGTCGAAAATTACACGAATATCCGGTATTTAACACAAGATCAACAATTAATGTTGCGGTTTTCGCCAACGTTCTACTAAAACTAATTGTGTTTGTATATCAGGTGCTAACTGAATTGTTTATTACATTTGTTTAAAAATATAATGTTCTTCAGCAAAATACAGTGTTTCACAAAAACATTCGTGAAGCTATATATTTTTTTAGAAAGTTAAAATGAAAATCAGTTTAAGCGGTCTTAATAGAATTACATTTTAGCACAACAAATTCATAAAATGGTGTCTCTAGTGTTAAAACGTTTTATTATCCGACAAGTGACAGCTGGCAGGTTGCGCGTAGAACAAATTGAAAAGTGGAAGGGATAGCTCATTTCTATTGCAGTAGGCTAAGAGTTCACATCGTTTAATTAGTGCTAGATTTCTGACAGTGTTGTCAAGTATTTAAATTTTTATTTGGAGTGGCCCTACATTATAAACTATTATTTACAGCCGAAGAAGCTAATGCAGATAAAGACTTAGTTGATTTAAAAAAGATACAAGAACTGTGTAGCTCAATTAACTGATAATTATAATACTCATTTTCAAAATAAATTCAGATTTAAATAATTTAATTTAAGTTACAATCAATAAAATTATAATCAATAAATAAATAAAAACTTACAGAACAAAAAATACCAGTAAATAATAAGTAAACAATGGATCAGTTAATTAGTACTTTACAGTTCACTATTATTGACAATATAACGTATATCTGTGGCGACAAGCTAATTATTTCTTCTTCTTTTTCTTCTTCTACTTTTTGTAGATCTTTCGATCTGTTTAATTCTGAAGCTGCCTCTGGTTAATTTCTTGGGAGGTAGATTGCCAACTATCCCTCCATCTTTTAGGTGGTCTTCCGGGGGGTCTTGAACCGGGCGGATTGTTTTCTAGGGCAATTTTTGGGAGTCTATTCTCATCCATTCGTCTTACATGGTTGTACCACATTCTCTTGCGCTGCCTTCCCCATCTTACAATATCTTGAATTTTGCACTGCTCTCTAATGTTTGTATTTCTCGCTCTGTCTCTTCTTGTTTTCCCCATTATTGTTCTTAGGGTTTTCATTTCGGCAACCCGTAGCATCTGTTTCGTTTTGTTAGTATCTTCGCGCACTTCTATGCCATATGTCATGATCGGTCATATGCAAGTCTTATAGATTCTAATTTTACTATCTGTGCGCATATACGGATTTGACCAGACTATCTCCCGCAGACATCCTGAGAGTGCAGATGCTTTGTTGATCTGACTCCTCAGGTCTTTTACTGGGTCGTGGGTGCTTGATATATCTATGCCCAGATATCTGAATTGCATCACCTGTTCTATGGGGTTGTCCTCAACCACTAACTTACATCTGAGTGGATCTTTTGCTATTGTCATACATTTAGTTTTGTTGGTAGAGATGTTCATATTTAGTAGTCGGCTTGTTTGAAAGAACTGAAAGAGCTGCCTTTGGAGATCATCTTCTGATTCGGCAATAATTGCTGCATCGTCTGCGTAACACACCATACCAATTTCAAAAATTAAATAACAGTTCTTCATGTTAAAATATACATTATCGCAATTGGTGCAATTTACACATGTGAAATAGAAATGACATAAAAATTGAAATGTGTTTCTCCAATATGCTTATTTACTACAGATATGCTGGACACTTTAATTATACATTTGACTACGTTGCATTTTTCATAAATGGGAAACGAAATATGATATTGTAAGCAATAACAGCAGAAGATAAAAGGCTGAAAATACTTGAGTTTACCATCTGGTTTAGAAAAATAAACAAAGAACGTAAGTTCCGTGTTTTGTTTAGTTTAGTAATCATTAAGACACACAAGTTGCATCAGTCCGCGATACATACAAAAATACCTTCTTTTCGAGAATTAATTACGTTTTATGAAAATAAATATTAACAATACTGTTTGATACGGCAACTACCCATTTGTGACACTCGCGATTAAGTACCTCTCCTATCTCTCTTAGAATAATTCCTTTTCTATTTTCGCACAGCTCACCCGCCAGCTCCCGCTTGTCGGATAATAAGTTATTATTAACGAGACCCAGTAAGAGCATAAATAGTCCAGTTGGGTTAGCTGAAAAAAAGTCCTAATCTTACATGGCAAGGTGCCTCAAATTTTATTTTTCTAACCTTTAGGGGGGCCAATAGTAGTGAATTTTAAAATGAACGATTTTCTACAATTTTTTTACATTTTTTTTAGTGAGGTCAAGATTTTATGAGCTAAGGTAAAAAATAGTGGATTATGTATGTACATAAACAAAAATGGAGAAAATTCTATTTTCTACAATTTTGATTTTTTAAATTTTTTGCTGAAATCAAAATTTAGGTCCTAAATCAATATGGTTTTGGGGCCCAAAGGTCCACCATAGATGCGGTCGCAGAAGTGACCTCTTTAGTTAAGAGGGATACAAAGACATGGGTGGCTTTCATCCTGCTTGACATCAAGCATGCCTTTAACACAACATTATTAAAAAAATCATGTCCAGCTGAGATAATTGGACATTAGTGAATACCAGGTCAACATAGTTGACAGATACTTTACTGACAGGTCCATAAGGGGAGAAGATACCAGCATCAGGTTGTCACAGGGTATTCCGCAGAGTTCAGTACTACGTCCCACTCTGTGGAATGTTCTGTACGACGGTGGATTGAGGCTATAGATGCCAAGGGGATACGCTCTTGTAGCTTATACCGATGATCTCGCACTGGTTGCCAAGGCGAGTCAGTAAAATAACATGGCTAATGCGGCTAACACAGCCATGCATCGTATTAGTAGGTGGATCAGAGAGAACGATATACAGCTAGCACTACCAACAACTGAGATGGCAATTCTCAATGGGAGTCTGGATAAATCCTCTCTTCACTTTATAGTAGAAGGTGTAGATATTCTACTTCTTAAGGTGCCTTCTAATGTATGTCCATGCCTGTCCAGTCTCTTACATTCTTCAACCAGGACCATTTTATTTTTCCTGGACCTCTTCTTTCTTCCACTTTCCCTTCCATTATAAGTCGTAGAAAGTTGTTTTTTCTCCTTCGTAAATGTCCTAGATAACTCTTTTTCTGTTTTTTACAATATTTAGGAGTTACGGGTACTGAGAGAATACTCTCTCAGTACCCATTCTTCTTAGCACCTTGTTGTTGGTCACGTGCTCTGTCCAAGAGATCTTTAGCATCCATTAAAAAACCCACATATCAAAGGCGTAGATATTACATCGGTTATATCATCTTGGATTCTAGTTATCGGAAGAACTGAAGTTTGGAATACATATCCAAAAGACGATAGAGAATACGAACTAAAATCTGGAGGCGTTAATCAGGCTGATACCGAACATTGGAGGCCCAGGTAGCACCAAAGAAGGTGTTGAATGGAGATTTCCAGTCGATGGTGACCTACGATGCCCCCGTTTGGTGCAGCGCACTGAACACTGCGAAATACGCCAAGCTGATAAAGACTTTGTAAATGCAAATGCTCCCCAAGGTATTTAGCGCATACTCTGTATCTTATTGCAGTGGTAATACTGATCGTCACTAGTAAGTGTAACGTTGCTTTGTCTCTTGGACTCTTACTTCTTTAATTCTACCAATTAAAGTTAACCTTAATATCTTATATTTATATTTTACAAGTAGACAATTTTTAGTTGTTTTATAGTTTGTAAATATTTTCGGTTCTGTTCCAGCTCTTTTTAACACGTTCTGGTTTGTCACATGCTCAATCCTTGAGATACGTAGTAGTTTAAGCAATGTCCACATTTTAAATGCTTGTATGATTTATTGATTTTATTTTGGGAAACCATGTTTTAACCTAGTCTGTTCTAGCGTTAATTTGTAGATTTTATATAAGCATATGGAGTTAGGGATATATAATGACAGGGATAAAATATGACAAGGATATAATATAGAAGATAATGGTGAACATAAGGGTACCCAGAAAGCTGGTAGATCTAAACAACCGACCAGTATAGAAGATAAATGGAATTGTATTAAAAAAGCTATCGTTACCACTACCAAGTCTCTGATTGCTTTCCAAAAGTACAAAAAGAATAATTGGATGACTGACGAAATATTAGCAATAATGGAAGACCGCAAGTCATTTAAAAACAAAGACGGAATCAAACATCAGCAGAATAATTGACAAATACGAATAAAGTGTCGTAAAGCTAAAGAACATTGGCTGCTAGACAGGTGTGCAGAAATGGAGGAATTGGAAGAAAAATATGACCACTTTAACACATAAACTCGTTAAAGAAGTGACAGGTTATACAAACTCTTGCAGTCTTAACAGTATTGTGAAGGACAATAAATTAATTACTGATCCCAAAGATCTACTTCAACAGTGAAGAAACTATACACAGCAACACTCAGACAACACTGGAAGAAACTCTAAAAGTGAATATAAAATTAAAAATGTCTTCCTATGCTTTATAGATTACCAGAAAGCGTTTGATTGTGTTAATCATTTAGAATTAGTAATATTACTCCAGGAACGTTCTGTAAATAAGAATGACCTTAAAATCATAAAGAACCTTTATACGAATCAAGTGGCATCTGTGAGAGTAGAATTGGAATCTACATCATATTTCTCAATCAAAAAAGGTGCACGAGAGAGTTGTGTTCTGTTACCACTCCTTTTTAATCTTACTCTGAAACGATTTTCGATAGAGCCTTAAGTGACACTGAAGATGGAATCAAAATCATCGGACAGATTATTAGTAATCTTTGCTATGCTAATAATACAATCATAATAGCTGATAGCCAAGAAGGGTTCTGATCTACAACGACTAATAGATAGAATAAACACTGAAGGAGAACGCCTGGGCTTAAAAATTGATATAGATAAGACGAAAGTAATGGTGGTTAGTAGAACACTAAATATGCAATTAAATATAAGAGTAAACAATAAGAACATCCAAAAGGTCTCCAAGTTTAGATATCTCGTAAGTTGGATAACTGAAGATCTAGATCCAGACAGAGATACGTAGCAGAATTGAACAAGCCAGAATAGCATTTACAAACATGAGAACCTTGCTAAGCAACTGCAGCTTTAACTTAACGCTTCGATATTGCTTGTAAAATGTTAAATTTACTCCATACTGCTATACCGATTAAAGGCCTTTCAAAGGCTATATAATGAACCGATTGGAGGCCTTTCAAATGTGGGTATTAAAAATGCTACTTAAAATTCCGTGGACAGATTACACAACATATGTCGAAGTATTAAATCGAATGGGAAGAGAACGAGAATTGCTGCCAATATTAAAAAGAAGAAAAACAGCTTATTTGTGTCATATATTTCGAAATTCCAAGTACCAGTTCCTAAAGCTTATTATTAAAGGGAAGATAGAAGAAAAACGGGGCATCGAAAAAAGAAAGAAATACTGATGGCTTAAACATAAGGGATTGGACAAACCTCGATGCTCATGCACTCTTAAGAGCCATTCAAAATTGTAAATAGTATGCCAGAATTGTCGCCAACATCCACTAATTGGATAGGGCACCATAAGACGAAGAAGAAGAAAGCTGGTAGAATTAGCCAAAATGTGTGTGCAGGATTCATGTGCATGTATTAGAATTGGCAGCAATACAATAGATGACTTACCAATCTAAACATGTCTAAGACAAGGTGAGTCACTTTCCCATTTGTAATTAAACTTCGCTTTAAAACACGAATTAGGAAAGCACACCCACAATTAACAAATGGTTTTGCTATCTAGGCAGCTTGGAAATTGGCTTTAAGCTCAACGAAGATAACATCAAGTACATGGTAGTTACCAAAAAACCAAGATTAAGAATTAAACAAAGCATCAGAATAAATAAATACAATTTCAAAGTTACGAAAGAATTCAAATATTGGTAACAGTGATAACCGAAAACAGTTATGAAAAAAGATGTAGCAGCTAGAATTATGTCAGGACATAGAGCATATCACTTCTTAGTGACACTACTTAAGTTAATATTGCACTTAAATATGGATAAGACAATGATATATGGAACTACAATTCACGTCATAATAACGTATGAAAGGGAGACGTGGACACTGGAGAGATAATTAGGAACTCCAAACACTCTATGTAGATGAAAACATAGTACATTAAGGCAAATCGTATGAGATGGACAGAAGGACATGTACTAAGATTGAATGATGAAATGCTACTAAATATAACCTTATAAGAAAGGTCTGTTGACATAAGGTAAATTGGTCACCCAAGAAGAAGATGAAAGGATGCACTAACAAGAGAGCTACCTAAGATAAGAGTAAAATATTGAGAGATTACTGATTTAAGATAAGATCAGATAAGACCGACAGGAGTAAAGGAAAATAGTAAACGTGACCAAAACTCACTTAGAGTTGTAGAGCCAAGAAAGAAGATGTTTTAGACTAAAATGTTTATATGAACTATATACATATTACAACATTTGACCATGCAGAGTCTTAAGCTTCGAGAAATCTCGCTCCGGCATTATTGATCTTGCCATCGCTATTCACATTTTTATTTCTACATCGCCATCTAATTTGTTATTTATGATGCATCCAAAGTATTTTCTCCCCTCTCAACTGAAGGATTACTATTTAATGATATTATATTCTGATTTTTAATTCTTTTAAACAAAAGTTTCCAAAAGCTTATTTTGATTTTGTTATTAAATTACGCTCAACGTAACTAAATATCGTTACAAGAATATTACGCTTTAAAAGATATCTAATGTCTTTTTATTTTTAATTTTCTTTAAGATCTTCTTTCGCATTTAATTCATTTAGTTTCTATAAAGTTTTCAAATCGCTCAAAATAACGTATTAATGCAGCTGCTCCTTATCCAACATGAAAACATTAATGATCTTGCTTATAGTACCTATATTGGATCTCTCTCCAAAGTCGCTGAAAACACGAAGTCCTCAACTTTAATAGAAGTGAAAAATGTCGAATGCTTTTCAGAAAAGGCAGTCATAGAGCGAAAGAGGCATGATCGTCTAAATGTTCCTGGCAAATGTGTAGACAGAGGCGTAGTTGAATAAATTGTTACGGTTACTGTAACTAATCACAGTTTGAATAAAATTATTCAATACATGGGAATGTAGTGCCAAAATGAGATATATAAAATCAAGATGGGCGAATAAATTTATTTTTGGCATCAAATTTTATATAATCAGGAGACACATATTAAGGGATATCAAAAAAGGATTGAGGATTATAAAATATGAATATATCGCGTAGATACAAATAAAATATGGTTAGCCTATAATTGAATCAGTGTAAACAAAAACGGTTTAAAAAAGTCATAAAAAACGTCATTGCGGAAAACTGGAAAAAACTGTATAAGTCTGTTTTAGTTATTTAAGTAAATACCAAACAATTTGGGGGGTTTATTGACACTTTTAGATGTAATATTAGATATTCCTGAGTACAAAACAATGTGTATATATAGGGTGGTCCTTAAGCAATTGTACAAAAAGAAACCGTAGATTCTACACTTTAAAATATTACGATTTAAGCCAAATTGCGTTAATAAAATGTTGATATTAAGAAAGATACAGTGGGATACAAAGGGTGTTAAAGTGGAAATTTAAAATTTTAATTTTCGCTGTAACTTTCATGTTTGTGAACATTTATGTATAAAAATGTATAACTGGGTACTATTGAACATAAGCAATTATAATTTAATGCATACTTTAATGTACCTGACAGAGGGCGCTACATATGCCGCATATGTGGCATACATTTGCACTTAACTTGTTTGCTCTTTACCGGTGTTTGTGATAAAAAATATTAAAGTTACATTATTTTAACAAAAAAAAAGGTATACTTGTTAATAACTTTAAAACTCAACAGTTTGGAGAGAATCGCATTTTACAAATCAACTCTGATTTAACGCAATTACTCCAGGCAACAAAAGAAAATTAGATAAAAACATCAATACTTCTGAATTTTAATATATAGTTCCATAAATAGAGTTTATAATTAACAAAATATTAAATCAAATAAATCTAACAGCAGGGTAGTTAATATTAGGATTTGACAAAATAACAGAATAATTGGATTTTACACCAAACATTTTACGTTTTGTATTAAATTAAAGTCATAATCAAAATATTTTATTTACAAACCAAATTAAGAAACCGTTTAACTAAATAACATTAAACTTGTTGTCAAAGTAAGTGTTCGATATGTCCACCATTTTCTTTAATACATTTGTCAGTACATTCCATAAAAGATCGTCTCATATTAAATAGCATCATTATTTCTAAAGAAACTGTTGCATTATTTATAATAAGTATTATACGTATAGTATATAATAAATATAATAATAAAATATTCGTTTGGGATTTTCATGAATGAAATAAATATATTAATATCTCACCACATGACCAAGGAATATGACTACCACGAACAATCCAACGTTTAGGAAAGTTGTATTTAATTATGTTCTTACTGCCCTCTCTATTATAATGTGGTGGTGTACCATCTTACATAAACCACACTTATTTTACCTTAAATTTAATGACAATTCTTCCAATAGATCCAAAAAATAATTAGAAATGGTTCCAAACCATACGACATGCATTTTAAACATGAAATTTAAATAAACCCTTTTTTACAGACATGCGAATTACCTTGTAATTTGAATGGTGAGATTTATTTACATTTTTTCTAAAAGGATTTTATTGATTTGTTGAAAGAATTATGGAGAGAGGGCAATGAGAACATACTTTAATACAACTTTCCTGAACGTTGAATTGTTCGTGGTAGTCATATCCCTTGGTCATGTGGTGAAATAATAATGTAATTACTTAATGCATAAAAATCCCAGAAGAATACGTATTATTATACTTGTAATACTTATAATACATACTGCAACAGTTTCTTAAGAACCAATAATGATATTTAATATGACACGTTGTTTTATGGAATGTATTGACAAATTAATTAAAGAAAATGGTGGATATATCAAACACTTACTTTGACAAAAATTTAATGATATTTAGTTTAACTATTTTTTAATTTAGATTGTAAATAAAATGTTTTGATTATGATATTAATTTATTATAAACCGTAAAATGTTGTAAATGATGTAAAATCATATTATTCTGTTTTTTTGTCAAATTCTATTATTAATTATCCTGCTGATATATTTATTTTATTTATTATTTCGTTACCTATTAACTCTATTAAAGATATTTTATAATAAAATTCAGAAGTATTGATGTTATTGACTATTTTTCCTTCGCAATCTGGAGTAATTGCGTTAAATCAGAATTATGCAGTTGATTTGTAACATGCGATTATCTCAAAAACTTAGTTTTGAAGTTATTAACAAGTATACCTTTTTTTGTTAAAATAATACATCTTTAATATTATTTATCACAAACGCCGGTAACTTAAAGAGCAAAAGAGTTAAGTGCAAATGTATGCCACATATGTGGCTTATGTGGCGCCCTCAATTGACACAAAAATACCTTCATTTTGTTTAAAAAAAATATATTAAACTTAGAAAAATAGAATTTTAAGTAAACATTTCAAATACAAACATTGAGTAATTTTTTGAATTTTTGCATTGTCTTCTGATGGGAGAATACTGCTCAATTCGATTGAACCGACCACTGTCGGTAAGGGCTAGAAACACTCTGTTTAAAGTATGGTTCTCATTTTGACCCCCACAGTTATCGGAATAAATGTGGACTTACGTAAACTGAGGAGGAGCTGAGTTCAAATAATTATATACAAATGAACAAACCTCATCTGGACTATTTCTGGCAGTAACTTCGTGGTATGATAAATATGAGACTTACTGCTGTTTACACCATGAATGCGAAACACATTCACTATTAGTTGCTTTAAATAGAAGGTTTCCTGTGCTGGAATCGTGGCCAGTGGAATATGTTGCATATAATCAAAAGCTGTTGCTAGCACATTGGGTTCTTTCGCTTTAGTTTCTTGGTTATTTTCTCTTTTTAATTTATTGTAGAATTTTTTTTTATCTACGCTTGTGAATAATCAATTCAGCAGCAACGTTTCTTTTTGCTGTATTACTAAGATGAGGACTTCTCAATTTTAAATTTAGTTCTTTACAAGTGCAGCATGAATCAATCTGGGGGTGACCAAATCGTAAATTGAAGTTGTCCTTGAAAAATCCTAAAAAAAATTCATTGCTGCATTTTGATTCCGGGTATTTCTCTTTAAATATATTGTATAAAATTGTAACATTTAGCGTCCAAATATTTTATAGTCTTTCCTGCATATTTAATTTCTTTTAATGAATAACTTTTAATATATTGTACTATTAGTAACCTGGTATGACGGCTCATTGCATTTGTGCCCATTTTTTTTACGAAGATCGTTGGGAGTTTTACCCATTAATAATAATGAATGAAACCTAATACAACTGATTTTAATGTCATATAGCAACTTAAATGCTTCTAAGCATATCTTGTCTCTAATTTCATCCACATTTGAAGCAGCCCTTGTATTTACACCTTTTTTTATGGGTCTATGGGTTTTTACATTCTTGCTGGTAATCAATGATTATAAAAAATATTCTGCTCATTCGTAGTTTTATACACTTATGCTTACATCTGAAATAAACGTGTCTCGATGAAATAAAAATTACTTTATTACATAAAAAATATAATTGGTACAATGCCAACATAAGCTATATTAATTGAACGTTATTTGAATACCAATCTCGTAATATTTTATTATCGAGCTAAACAGACTGCAAACCGTATCTTACCTGCAATCAGCGCCAACAGTGATAGCGGGTACAACTCTACCTATGTAATCAATGTACTCTTCACCTTTGACTCTAGCACTTCTTACAGTAAATCTTTTGCACTTAGTTTCATGTTTTACTTTTCTTCCGTCGTCGCTAGTAATGATTTGTTATTTATCCATCGCAATTTTGACCAATGCAATAGAATGGTGCCAAAACAATTTTAACCTCACAAAAATAATTAAAAGTGTGGTTATTTAATCAGGAATTCACAGTACACAATAATTTACGGTACAATAATAAATGTTGATAGTGTTGCATATAAAAATATTTTAAGTCACTGACATAGAATCTTTTAGTTTACAATGATATATTTTAGCTCCCTATTTAACATGCACAGAGAGACCAGAATGTTTCTACATCAAAAGAGATAATACTGTTCATAAAACGAATTTCTATTAAAATATCAAAAATGAAAAAAAAAACGAATTTTTTTGTTTACACCGATGTAATTGTAATGTTTGGTCATATCCAACAGAATAATATAATGAGTTTTTTTAATATGATGAAAGGTAAGTCACTGAAATAAATAGATTTAGATAAATAATACACCCCTGTGGCGAATTATACAATAAAATATAGAAAAACTGTTCTTTTTTTACGGATATAGAGGAGTTTAGAAAGTATCATACGTACTGAGCTAGACTCGAGTGTGAAATTTTGATCCATTCAAACTTCTATACGCTGGGAAATTCTTGATACCAGTTCCTTACTTCCACTTAACTTTCTCGTCCGTTGTTGATCACATCTACTATTTTATCTACTTGTTTCTGCTCTCTGTTCGATTTATCATTCTTTTTTATTATTCTCGTAACCATAATATTTACGCGGTTCTAGTGTTTTTCGATACGGAGCATCAATTCAATCCAGGGCTCCACTATGATCTCCTCCCCTATGTCTGTCTATACTAGTCTTCTTCTTATTTAAGTCCCGCATACAGGGTTTGTTTCTCAGTACATTCATACTTTGTACATACTCAGTACTCAATACTCAGTACTGAGTACTTCTTTTGCTTTGTATACATGTAAGTCTTTTCTTCCCTGACCAGCTGTTTAAGAGGGGAGTCCAAACAGCCATAATCGTCAATATATCATTTGTTAGTTAAATTATTCGTGTTCTTAGCTATCACGTTCTGAGGACGTATTTACGTTGTTTTCCTTCCATCTTATTTGCTATTCACGTATCTCGCGTCATCTTGCACGCTTTCTTTAATCCTTTAAAACTCAAAATACGATGAGATAACAACATAATTGTGACAATTTGGAAGCATTTTCTCAAAGACTGGAAAACCGTATGCAAAAAAATAAAGCCACATAATCAACTGTTATAATAACTGATTGATTCCTCGTGACAGATGAATGGAAAGGACGCAGTTACTCAGCTAGTACTAAAGATGATGATATATATTACTAAGCAATAAGTATTACTAAATTAAAAGCAAACAGAAATGTATATTATTAAAATAAAAAATCATATTGATCATACTATCTGTTTTTTAATGGTGTAGGTTTTTCAAAAACAACACTAAGAATACTTACAGGAATTAAAAGTAAATTATTCAGAGATTAATTCATCTCCTTTTCGATAGCACGTTTATGGCGGAAAAAGGTTTAAAAATGCAAGAGTGCAAGTGCATCTGTAGGTATACTTGGATCACCACCCCATCTGTATGCCTTAAAATGCCGCTGCTGTGTCTAATTATAAAAAAGCACATACGGTACATCCGTCTGCCGTCTCTGTGCGATAATATCTCTTTTTGATTTTTTTTCATGTCGTTTATAAGGAAAATCAGCGTCATTTGGTTCAATATAATAAGAGAAAATAGAGGACAACTACTCATCATATTGTTTTAATGTTAAAATTGAATAAAATAGTTTTATTATCTATTTAATATTTTTTTAATTACTATTTAAATTTTTGTTTCAAAAGTAATAGTTAAAAATTACACAAAACCGCTGTTAGTTAATATCCTTGTTATAGATTTTAATAAAATTGAAGTTTACATGTTATATAAAGGACTCTCCTCGTCTCGTAAATGGACTCTTCCAACTATTTACAATGCATATTATCTATGAAGTTTATTTCTTGGTGCTACTTCCATGCCGCCATGTCGTGGCGCTACTTCCGTAACACTCTTTTAGCATTTTACTATGGAGTAAAAGTATTACAACATCAATATAAATAATATGTCGTTTGTTGACAATTACCTTAAACATATTAGGCTGCATTAAACGCTACAAAATTTCAACGAGTTCAAATCACAAAAGGGTAAAGTTTCTAAGCATCATATAGAAAATTATAACAAATAAAGTTCTTAATCTTCTAAAAAAAACAACGATTATTTAGATTATTAATTAGATTCTGTACGAATGTTGTCTTTATCCACAGAAAAATAATTAGAAAAGCTTTCACTTCTCCTCTTCTTCTTTTTGTAGATATGACTATGTCTGTTTTTTTAATGTGCGTCCCGTATCATATCGTTTTATTATTTTTCTGGTCTTTTAACTAATATTTTTATTGGCTAACTGTTTCTTGCGATCCTTTCTTCTCTATTTATTGCAATTGTTCTTAGCTGATTGTTACATTCTTTCCTTTTTTGTCTTTAATGTTGTTCACTTCGTATCTCCTTCGTATATCTGTACTAGCTCTGTCCCATAATATCCTATTATCAATTTTTCTAAGGGTTTTCATCTCTGCTGTTGCTAGTATTTCTTTGTTCTAACTCTGTCGTGT
The DNA here is from genome assembly GCA_918026665.1 of Diabrotica balteata. NCBI lineage: Eukaryota > Metazoa > Arthropoda > Insecta > Coleoptera > Chrysomelidae > Diabrotica > Diabrotica balteata. Next base: position 146,812,031 of record OU898276.1, on the reverse strand, counting down.
CTTGTTTCTACCGGAGATGTCATTATTACAGAGCAGAATATATCCAACAAAAAATAACCAAAATATGCGCAAATACATATGCAAATTTTTATTTATGTAAATGCTCAAATACTTAACAATAGAGTAAAAATACTCAAAAATAAAAAAAACAGTAAATTTATAACCATTTCTAATTAAATGTTTTTCAAAATTTTCAATTAAAAACTTTTGCGTTCTATCACCAACAATGTGTTTGCAAACAGAAAACGCCCATTCTGCATCTACTGACTTTAAAGGGCAATGTTTTAATTTAGGTAGTAAACTAATTTGCCAAGTCGTAAGATTTTCTGTTCAAAATGTGTACAACTTTTCTCAAATAATCAAAGACGTAATTTTTTTTAATACATTCTCTAATTTATTTTTAATTTTAATCCCTGTATTTTTGATAATTTTTTGACAATAAGCGAAAAGTGTTAATAAGGTTGACCAAATAACTTAATTGTGTATTGCTTTGTTCAAAAGACTTTATTAGATCTGCTAAAAAACTAAAATTTACTTTGAGAAACATTAAGTCTTTATCAATTTGTACGTTACTTGGCTTTCAGTTACACACTCTGAGTCAATTTGAATATCTAACACAACATCTTTTATGTTATCAAAATAATTGGAACTTTGTTGGCATCACCTGGTAATTATTTTTTATAGATTTACACATGCAAAGGTGCTTTCACAAATAAAAATTAATTTATTGAATAAATCAAAATCACTTTTAAGAACTTCTACTCTATTATATTTTCAAATTTTGTCCTAGCTTTACCATACAAGCAGCAGCATTTGATAAAAATATTAAAAAAAATTTACTTTATATTTCTTCTAGCAAAAAGAAAGCAGATAGTGTCTACTGAATGAAACGACTTACAGTCATATTTTTGGGTTTCCCTAATTGTTTTGTAGCTATTAAATATGACTTTCCTGTTTTATCCTCTTTTATGGCACTGATTTTAAGATGCACCATATATCGACCAAATACATCTGTGCTTTCAGCGACAATTACGTAGTATATTACATAACGAGAGTTGTAAGAAGCTTATTACATGCGAGTAAAAAAGTTGCGCGTGAGCCGCGTAGCGGCGAGGGCAGTAATTTTACAAGCATGTAATAAGCCTACCACTCAGGTTGTGTACTATACTCCTTCTACGATTATTTTCATTTTTAAAAATAAAAAGTATAGTAAGTATAACAACTTTTATTTATTTAACAGAATTCGGGAACAATTTAAATTAAACATTTATTTATAATAATTAATTGTAAAATTTTGGGCAATTATTTATAACTATACCCTTATCCGAGTTTGGCGGTTATTCAATAATACGTGGTGAATGGTGAGATAACTTAAACTGTACGGTGAGTTCTTTTTGAAGATTGGTATTTTCAGTGTATATCTGTAAGGTCTGTAAAGCATGTAAAAAGCATGTAATAAGCTTACAACTCAAGTTGTGTACTATACTTTTTCTACTATTATTTTCGTTTATAAAAATAAAAATTAAATTACCACTATATTTACACTAACAGTTTAATAGTTTTTAATCTGTCAAAATAACGTCTGTTAATTCGTTTCCATGGTAACTCGACCAACTGACTTACAAGGCTTATGTGATATTACACATTTTTATAAAACTGAAGCGTAATTTTTTTTATTACGTGCTAGTCATTACGTGTCAGTATCTGTTATGATGCATTTACTTAGCATCCAAATAGTAGGTATTAGACAATTTACTAGTAAGAGAGTAGAAAAAAATTATTAATCTGTCAGTGTAAATATAGTGGTAATTTAATTTTTATTTTTATAAACGAAAATATTCGTAGAAAAAGTTTAGTACACAACTTGAGTTGTAAGCTTATTACATGCTTGTAAAATTACTGCGCTCGCCGCTACGCGGCTCGCGAGCAACTTTTTTACTCGCATGTAATAAGCTTCTTACAACTCTCGTTATGTGATATACTATTATTACGTGCTAGTCATTACATGTCAGGTTCTGTTTTGATGTATTTACTCAGCATCCAAATCCAAACAATCAGAATGTCCACTATCAGATGCCGCCGTAGAATGCCCACTATCAGATGCCGCCGTAGAATGCCCACTCTCAGATGCCGCCTTTGAAGTTTTTCAGCACGCACACCATGTTTTAGAAGGAAACACATAACACAGACATATGATTTGAGAGGTTATGTAATTGTTTATATTTATGTTTAATTATATTATATTTATGTTATTATATTTAACAATGTTAATATAATTGTATAGCATGTCTATAATTGCCGGGTTAATTTTTAAGGTCACCGGGTATAAAGTCAATTAAACCGGGTTAATTTTTCTTGGCACACCACATACATTTTCAACAAACAACACTGGTTCCCTTTAAAACATGGCGGAACGTCTGCGCGAAAGAGATGCGCGTTCTTAATTTTCCATGGAGAGTGGGCATTCTGATTGCTTATTATTGTGTGGTAATATACAATTTACTAGTAAGAGAGTAGAAAAAAGTTTTTATCGATTAAAGAAACTTTAATTTCCTCAATTACTTGGTCATAAAATGTATTTACGTTACCGTTTTTTAATATTGCCTATTTAGGAATATTGATTGAAAATACAATATATTTGAAAAAAATTATCTGAAATAGAGCTTTACAAAAGCCTTGATTAAACGAATATTTTTTTTTATTCATATTAGTGTTATTCACATTTTGGAGGCATGTATAAATCTACTGCTAAACGAAAGAACAAAAGAGGAATTGCCCACAATTGAATGAATTTTTATATTTTGATTCCTAATTTAAGAAATTAAATGTGAAAATAAACGTACCTAAATTACGATTTTGAAACATGCCTTGCAAAATACTTATTTTTTACTTTTAATTTTAAATCCAAAAAAACACTTTCTCCAAGCAGTTTTTTGAATGGTAGACATATTTAATTTAATATATACCAAATATTTTAAAAACACTTACACGATACAAAGTTTACTTAAAAAAATGTTTGCCTTAAACTGACAAAATAATTACACCCTTAAAATCAAGTACACCTCCTCACTATGCAGCTCCAGTTAGGGACTGGCTGGATACTTTTTATGCGAACAAATGGATTGGAAGGAGAGGTTCTATTGAGTAACCACCAAGGTTACCAGACTTATCGCCACCTGACGTTTTTCTATTGGGTTACCACAAGTGAGTTGTTTATAAAACTCAACCTGCGCTACTTGGGGAAATGAGAGAAAGAATTACGCAAGCATGTCGCGCTGTTACTAGAGCAAGATTTACCAAAGTTCGTGCCGAATTTGAAAATATACTGTATTATTATTTACAAAACAACGGAACCCACTTTGAATATTTACTTTATTGATATTTTTAACAAATTTGTAGTTCAACAAAAACCTCATAAATTTTCCATTCAAGCCAGTTTCACAATTATTGTTTCAAGCTGTATAATTATTATTAATACCATTTGATAGCATTTTTTATATTATTTTCAATGATGCATTACAAGTAGGGGTTTGCAATTTAAAATTTTTTGGATGTAGAGGGTGGGGCCTAGTGATAGGGGTAGAGTTCTCTTTCATATCATTTTAGTCCCCCTTACTATCATAGAAACGGTTTCAAACATTTTTCGAGCATTATATATATACAATCAGTTTTTTTCATATATATATATATATATATATATATATATATATATATATATATATATATATATATATATATATGTAAATACTTTTTTCTTTTTGGGTGTGGTAGTCAATAAAAAATAGAGCTTTGCTAAGGCGTACTATTTATTCTGAAATCCGAGCTTTCGTTGGTTGTTTGCCACCTTTATCAAGGTCTACAATGAAAATTACTGTGTTATAAAATTAGGCTGATGTAATATAAAAGTTATAAAAACTTACCAGAAAGTAAGATTCATAGCATATAAAACACAACGTTAAATAACATAATGTGATCTGAATTGCTGAAGGCATTAAAACTTAAAAACTTTAAAATAACTTAAAAATTAAAGAACATGTTACAAGGTTTAAAAAGTAAAAAATAAGACGACATGTTTGACAAGATCAGTCGTCTTCGCAGGTTTGAATTCAGTCACATCTCACGAACAGAAAGAGGTAGTAGGAAGAACTATTGTTGTTTAAATAGTTCGATGTAACTACAAAAAACAAACTTTCAAACTGATGTCTAACAAAATACCGTTTGTGATTTTAAGTACTACCAACCATGTTACCAACTTTAAATTGAGAGGGAAATTTAGAAAAACAGTTCATTATGTCAAACAATAAAAGAAAATAGTATTTAGTAAGTAGGTTTAGAAAAAACAAACAACCAAAAACAAAATGAACCTCTGAATAATAACTGAAGTTAATCATAATAATTATAGCAATTAATAATGGAATTTAAGAAACAAGGCATGAAACACTCTGAGATGCAGAAGACCCTAGTCAAAAGTCAAAATAAAATTGTAAATTTTGATAAGATTCTGGATCTCAGATCTTTTATTCAGATTGTTGTTATCACTCCTTGACATGCTTGCCCTTCCTTGACATGCGTTTGCATAGATGTGAGGATTTTGGAAAAATTTTGGACTACCTTGTCTATATATATATATATATATATATATATATATATATATATATATATATATACATATAATTATATATTTTATCATTTTGCAAGATACCAGAAATAGATGATTAGATCATTTTCCCTTTGCAATAATAAATAATTTCTAGAATTTCAGATGCAATCTGTTTTATCCACATATTTTGTAATTTTAGTCCTGCTAATTTATTTAATAGCACGTCATACTTTAAACATCCTTTATGGGTTACTTTTGTGCGTGACTTGACTATTCCTATCATAGATTCTTTATCAATATATGTATACAAAGACATTCCATTTATTAATTATACTCCCAAAACAATTTGGCAGGATCTAAAATTAGTTTAAATATTTCATCCAGGCAAAACTAATAGGCCTTTAACATTTAGACCCGCTTGAACTAATCTGAACTGACCCATAAATAACAGGTCCATAGGGGACTTTGCGAATTTGTCGGCGACCCTATCCCTTGGGCCTAACTTACGTCTCATAGGAGCAAAGATCACAGGTACGTTAATGGACATCTCAGATAACATTGTATAAATTTTCGGTATTTCTTTATGAAATATTATTGATTTTTTTTAATAGTTGCTCTACTTGTAAGCAATTTATCCCAGTTCCGTAAAACTATGCTTTATACTACTCATAACACAATATTTATTTACAGAGTGTTCCTAATAATGGTAAAAAGATATATAATTTTTAAATAAAAGATTCAATTATATATTATGATTGCATCAGAAAGATTAAATCAGGTACATCGGGTACCCTAGCAAAATACGAGTATTCGGATTAAATCTAAATGTTTCCAAAAAATGCAAAAAATTCACAAAAATAAAGCTACTAGGACATCAAAACACTTCAGATATAAATTATTTATGTGGAAAAATTGCTTTGGTATCGATAATTTTATTGGTCGTCATATTTGAGTTGGTACACATCTAAGCAAGATCTGACTAACTATACCAAACCAGGTTTCTTCTTCTTCTTCACGTGCCATCTCCTCTAAGAAGGTTGGCAACCATCATGGCAATTCGCACTTTCGACGCCGCTGCTCTAAAGAGGTCCATGTCCAGGTCCCTTAAACCAGGTTTAAATGACCATAATATTTTGGTGATTACTGATATAAACAAGTGCTAACAAATAGTGCTACTATGACATTTACTGTCTTAAATATATTCAAGATACTAAAGGAAAAGCGAGTGTTTGTTCACAAGTTGCCTGTTCGGCGTCAAACCCTTGTGACGACCAGTAAATTGGCTAAATGAATTACTTTAATATTGTTTACTATGGATTGAGACATCTCGAGAGAGAGAACTAAAACTAATTGTGTGCGGAAGAAACAAGCTAAGACCAGCAGAGAGCGAAGTGCCTCGTTAATTTATTTTATGAGACTGAGAGGGTAAGAAAGCGGAACTAATGTTTGGTGAGGAAGCAAAAGCTATCTGAATGTCAAGGAGGTGTAGCCTTTGACAACATAAGGTATTCGGATATCTGGCCATTTAGAGCGGTGGCTGTTATTTCCTTTAAAATAATATAAATTTATAAAATGATAGTTGGTTTCTCAAGAGCTTCAGAATGGTTTTCTGATAGATGTAAATTTTGCACATTTTTTTTAGCACAAACCACAGTAAACGATAATTATTAAATTATTTTTGTTCATGGACATTAGAGTAGAATGACATCTTTGTACGCTGCCTCTTAGGTGGGAAAATTTCTAGAGACCTGATTAATTTCAAAGTCTTGTTGGTCTTCGTGTTCGAGTTTGGACACATCTACATAATCCTGACAATACCAAACATAATGATAAAAGACTGGCAACTCGTGCTCCTACGGCATTTCTTTTTTTTCCTGGGCCCTTTTCGAACGTTAGCTATCAAATTGGATACATTAATGTTGTTAAAAAAGAAAAAAATTTTTACGAACTAACGAAAACGAACAGAACGAACTTTTAAATATCACATAGCAAATTTACTAAGATGTAAATTGGAACTGTAAGGTCAGATAATAGAACGAGTGATGGAGTTTAAATATCTAGGCATTACATTATCTAGCTACGGAAAGCTCTAAACTGAAGTGAAAGTTCAAGTGAATAAAGCAAACAGAGCCGCAGGCTATCTGAGTGAAACAACATGGAGAAATAAACATATCGGAAAAGAAATGAAAGGCAGAATTTACAAAACAGTCATCAGAACAATAGTGACATACGCGACAGAAACCGGACCTGACATAGAGAGGATAAAAAGGATTTTAGAAATAGCGTAGATGAAAACACTTAAAACAATTGATGGTAAGACACTATGGGACAGAGCCAGAAGTACAGATATGCGACGCAGATGCAAGGTGAACATCAGAAACTGGGTAACAAATAGAAGAGTAGAATGGAAAGATCATATAAGCCGAATGACATCAAATAGAATAGTAAAGACATCAAAAGAAGGTTCCTCAATTGGAAGACGATTAGTAGGAAGACCTCTAAAACGATGGAACGACAACTTACTGGAGGCACATTAAAAAACAGACATAGTCATGTCTACATAAAAAGATGAAGAAGAATTTTGTTGACGACTTGGCCATATTTTTCCTACGGCATACTGCCGTAATATCCTCCCATATAAATTTGTAACGGCGAACGCGTGTATAGAAGTATAACCTCTACCGGCAGTTCTACTGGACTGTCACATCCGTTTTTTTTAATTAGATTAATTTCTTGTTTTGTAGCCATTTTCTTCTGGCATCTCAATACAATTTACTATTTTTATGAGAAATAAGCCATAATTTTACTTTAAAAGTTTATTTTGAACTTTCGATTTCCATTTTTTAAATCTTTCTCAAAATAAAAATAAAATAATATATTAAACAATTTTTTTGAAGCGAAGCTTCTATTAAGAAGAATTATATCTAGTAAAATGCTGAGGCGAGCATCACGGAAGAAGCACCACAAGACGGCGTTACGAGTATTGTCACGAAATCATCGAGCAAAAAGACAAAAGAGGGTATCTAATCGTTATGAAAAGGAGACCAAAAAAGTGGCCTCTGATGGCGGACATATCCGGAAATGCGAATGTTCCAAATTTAAATTTTCCGACACTTATTAACAAGAGCTATAAAATAGTTTTCAGAATGTGTCTTAGACGAGAAAATTTTAATTAAATATTAACGATAATAGTCTAAAATGTGAAACAATTGTTAAAAAACTTCAAAATAAATAAGATTTCATATGACAGTTGGGACAAATAATAACATAACCCAACTAAATTTGATTTCTTAAACAAGGAAAGACTCTCTTTCCTTGTTTAATTTGGCCTCTCAAGATGGCACTTCCTGTCTAACAATATTTTTGCCCCCACTACCTTTACATTCCCTCTTGTGTGTTTTTGCTCGATGCACGAAATAAAGGTCTTTACATCGATTAACTGCTCTCCTTTAATTCGTTTCTAGGTATCAAAATATATTTTTAAACGTTAGTTGTTAATAAATTCTTTTTAAAATATACTAAATTTTATTTTTAAACACCCTATTTTTTATATTATGATTAAACTTACTATCAAATGAATATTTTATTAATAATTTTATATTTAGTCTGACTTTGACAAATAACGTATGCTTTGTTGGTACGTTAACAGGTGCCGCTACTAGCAAACATAAAAATTTATTTAATTATTTTATTAGAATATACTTTGTTTGAAACATTAATAATAAATAAATAATAAAATAATTTAATAAATTCTAATAATATTATTTAAATTTTAAAAATACAGACACCAGTAGGAAGCTTTGCGATAGTATACAGTAAGTACTATCTGCGATAGTATACTATCACGACATGGTAAGTATTTGGTCTTACATTTAGTTTACTCTCAATACTAACACCAAACACTGATGTTATAAGGATGTTATTTTAAAACATAAATGATGTATTTATTAATAAGGTATGGACGCCAATTAAGACCATGTTAAGGTTTTAATGTCTGTAATATTTTATTCAGCACAAATATGGGGGAACAGTCTTGTATACGTATTGCCTAACATATTAGCCATCTAATATTACGATAAAATACTTAATAAATAAATAAAGAAATATAAACTTTTAACATTTAATAAATCTTGAATATTTGGCCCTATTTGGAACTGGTAACTTAATAAGTAAGGGCAGTTTAATTTTTAAAGGAAATTTACGTAGCTAATAAATTTTAAACCTAAGAATTAAAGAATAAATACAAAGTTTAGTGAAAGAAACGTTTATTTATATTAAAAACAAAAATTTGTCAATACATTAAGTACATATATCGCACATTTACACACATCGAGGACATACAAATATATTCTTGTCGTCTTTTGTTAATCCTATACATTCCTCGTGGATATACTTATTACAACAAACACACTTGAGCATATCAGCCACTCTATCTTCATCACACAAGAAACAGTACCATGAATCTTTTTTTAAATTCGGTTTTGGTTTTGCTGAGCTATGATATTGTGCACTAAATAAATCTCTGGTAACTTCTTGTGGCCTTCCGACGTTTTTTTTTGATACTTTTAACTCCGCTGTAATCAGCAAACCACTGGAAATAAAACTTGCATTTAGTTCTTCACATGGCTCTGTCTCACTTATTTTTGCAACTTTATTTTTATCATATTTATTTAACGTGGAAACTGCATCATTATAATCCTCGCTGGAAGCTGTACCACTTGTGTAAGACCCAGATGAGTCACTGTCGTCTTCATCTGAGATGAAAGAGTTTGAGATGAGATTGAAAAACTTTGGTGAGTTCTTTTTTTTTGCAATTTTCCTTTTCTCACTGCTCGAGAATACTTTGCTTTTAATATTTTTGTTTACATTGCTGCAGGATAGCTGTTCTTCAGTTATTTTAGTTTCTGGTTGGGTTGTATTTGTTGGATTTTCTTGAAAATCTTCAGCGATTGTTTTAATCTCTCGTTGTGTCAGACAACTAGTTATAAAGGCAGCATCCGGAATAGCATTTGGATTGAACGGCCATATTTCAGTTACTTTAAATCCAGAACAAATATTTTTTTGCGTCATTGCGTTTTTCCAAACCAGCGTAAATATTTGCCCAAATCTTGCTTGATTAATGGTACGTTTATTACTATGGTTCACCCAAAAATTTAACACCTCCTCATCCCAGTAAGATTCAAAACTCCTGAAGACTGCTTTATCGAGTGGTTGAAGCTCATGGGTGGTGTTGGACGGTAGACAAAACAAAGTTACATCTTTTTTATTGCAGCTTCTACAATTCTTATGTCTAAATGAGACGAAGCTCTATCAATAATTAAAAGGGCTGGTCCAGGATTTTTGAATTGACAGAAGTGATCTAACCACTCTATAAATGCATCTGCTGTTATGCTTCCTTTCTTGATCATTATAATTTTTGTTTCTGCTGGAAGACAAATTTTTTTATAATATCAACCAGCTCTTAATAAGGCCAGTCGACTCTTAATAAGACCAATCAATTGGCCTTATTAGGGCACTGCCTACTTTCCTATTTAACATAAAAGAACAATAATAAAAAGCAATATAGTGAAAAAACAGTATTAGTTTCTAAAAGAGTTTTATTTTCTATTGCTTTACAAAGAAATAATATTTAGTATATATTATTTAAGTAACTTTATAGTGATTTTATAACTTACCTAATATTTATAGTCGAACTTCGGCACCGTAGTAAACACGTGTCTAGTATACTTCCCGCTGCTGTTTGATACTACCGACTAAATGGCGTAAACGATTTTGACTGGGAAAGCGATTTATGGTGACATTTAGTATATAATATCTATATTTAAGGAAATATTTACAATTGGCCTTATTAAGACACTGGCCTTATTTGGCGTTACTACCTTAGTTCTTTATATGTCAATGACATTTTGATGATTTCTGTAATTATTCCATTAAACTTTATTTAATTTAAAACTTTATTTAATGAACTTTTACAGTGTTTTTAATTTCTTTTATTGTATTTTTCATTCTGCATGCAATCAATCATAAACGTAAAAAAATTAATCACCCAGTTGTGGTAGTTTTTCAATAACAAAGAACATGCCAATGATTCAAAATTTGACATCCATCAAGTTGAAATTCGTAATCCGGATAAATGAACCAAATGGCGTCATGTTTTATCCAGACGTTTTGTTTTTTATCTGACAGCGAATGGCTCCCCTTATTTGAATACTAATTCGATGTTTTGTTGTGCATATCACTTCAACAAAGTACCTTTTTTTTGGACGTAGTCAGTCTTATTTCGGAACCTAAAAAAGTATTTAAATATACCTTAGGTTTCTTTGTATAAAAGATGGGAAAAGCAAAATAGTCCCAAGGTCGTTACAGCCTTGAAGTATCAAGTTTATAATATAGGTTTATGTATATTTATATCGTGATTTAACTAAATAAATACCACTAATTGAACATATACCTACTGATAATAATTTTGCTCCTTTATTCAACTAAATAGAAAATAAAACAATAGCTACATTATCGCTATATATTTAGTTCTGATATCTTCTGCGGCAAATAAAAACACAGTCCAACGAAGAAAAACTTACTTAAATATAAGCCTACTTAAAACACCTAATTCCTAAGTTTTTAGGGTGCTACATTCGAATATGATACTTACATATATAAATTTATTGACAACACTGCTGAAACGTATTTAGAAACGTATTTTACTATCTATTCACAGCTGATATTTTATTTAATGTCAAGCTAACCTCACTTTTTAGTGTCCAGTACATGTGCTCAGTAAAATGTCTAATCGTGGTTGTAAGAATTCTGCTACCGCTGTTGTCATATTTGTTGTTAATTTGTTATTAAAAATACCAAAGAAACATACTTTGTGAGAAATGTTTATTTCTTATATTCTTGAACTAAACTTGTTGATAAGGATAAATCTAGGGGCCCCACTTAAGATATATGTATTTTGAGGCAATATGATACATTCCTGTGTAAGAAGATCTTGAGAACGTTGTTTGATATCAAATTTGTGCAGATGAGGAGCAATCTATCTCTGAAGTATATTTCATACATGCTCGATGGGATTAAGATCTGGAGATTTTGCTGGCTTTCGTTAAAACGTAATATCCTCATTATGAAATTAATATCTTATTGTTGGTGCAGTATGCCGTCTTGAATTATTATGCAAGTAACGCTAATCTGAACCTGTAGCAGTGGCAAATGGAAGGACGCCAGGTTCTAAAATACGATTTATATATTCAGATTGATTCAAAGTGCCTTCTATAAAAATGAGAACAGTTCTATGATGAAAAATTATTGTAGCAAACATCAAACTTGTAGACGACTATATGGAAAAATACCCTGTATATGCCTCTTGTCGATCAGGTTTTCTCCAAACTCTCACTATTCTTGAATCTGGTTAGAGACAAAACCAAACTTTATTTGTAAATAGCACAGAACTCGATTCTTGTAAATCCCACTGCACATGTTCTTGTGTCCATCTTAATCTGGGTCCACGATTTCCATGACGTAATATGGTAAGATAATAAGATGATAAAATTTGCACTCGGCTTGATTTTTGTGTAGGGTAGGGCATTTGACAGTTAATATTTACAAACTTTAGCCAATTTTCTAGCTCCCTAGGTGTCCTATCACAAATAATTTGTTTTTTCAAAAAAAAATTCCTAAGCGGTTTTTTTTCTTAAAAAATAAAAAACAAATTTAAACATACATGTTAATGTCTAAAAACCTGATTTTTTTTCAGATTTTTTTTATTAACATTAATCCTAGAAAACATATTTGAATTAAAAAAAAATAGGTTATCTAGGTAATTTTTGGCAAACTTTTAAATCAATATTTTGGAAGTATTTTGAACTGTTCTTTTTAACGGCGTGGTTAGAATTTTATTTTTGCTCCGGAAAATCCTCGAAATTAAAAAAAAAACATTTTTTGATATTTTTTCCATCTTTTAACTTCATTTAGATGTAACAACTATCCACTTTTGTTTTTTTCCTCACTTTATTCGAGTGCTGATTATCATTTTGATATTTTCATGCACAAAAACGCTCTGATTTTTTTCAGATTTTTTTGAACAAAACTGGGCTCACAAAAAATATTTAAATTTTTCAGAGAATTTTTATGTTATGTAAGTACAAATATTATATTTTAACAAACTTCTAAATAATTATTTTTCGTGTAATTTGTTCCGTTTGTTTAAATTGCGGGGATAGATTTGCCATTTCTCTCCGTAACATCCTTAAAATTCAAAATAACCTTTTTTTTCTCATACTTTTATGTCAAAGTAATGAGTGCCTTTTTTATTTTAAAAATGAAATAAAAAAGACACTCAAAAAATGAATAATAACAAATCTCTTGGGAAAGATGGAATAACTGTGGAAATGCTAAAAATGGGGGAAAACTACAGAAAAGAAAGAGAAACTAAGAGAAAAGGAGAAAAACTAAAGGCCCATAACGCTACTTGATGTAATGTACAAACTGTTAACTAAACTACTAACAAACAGATTAACAACTAAGTTAGATAATTACCAGTCAAGGGAGCAAGCCGGTTTTAGAAACGGATTCAGTACAAGCGACCACCATTATTTGAAAAGGACAACGAATATAAAATCCCAATGTATATGGCATTTGTAGACTTTGAAAAAGCATTCGATAAGCTAAAACTTAGAATAGCAAAACTTAGTGGAAGTTCGCTCAACATACCATAAGACAGAAAGACGACAGATGGAATAAGATGATTATATAGTGGAGACCATATAGTTACAAACGAAAAAGAGGAAGGCCACAAATAAGATGGTCAGATGACTTGAAGAAACACGCAAGTCCGATGTGGATACAAACTGCGTACAATAGAGAGACGTGGAAGAAGGAAGAGGAGGCCTATGTCCAAAATTGGACAGCAAGAGCTGTATAGATAGAAGCCATAATTTAAGTTTATTTTTTACGTTTCGATTTCCACTTCGGAAATAATTCTCAAAATACAAAACAATAAGAACTTAAATAAATTTTGTTTTTTTATTACTTGCTGAAATTCTTCTAATAACTTATTTTTTTCTGACTCATTTATATTATTAATTTAGACATATATTACACATTCTAAAGTAGACAACTTTAAAATGATACTGCCGTTGTTGAGTTGCGGTCCTGGGACGACTTTATTGTAAGATAGTTTATTCGATTACATGTAACCAACCTAAACTTAAGAATACCCGTCAGAAAAATCTAAGCATGTGATTCGTCTTTAAAAAGACAACTACATACAATGAAAACATTAATATTTTTTTGTTAGTGATTCCATAGCAAATCATGAGATATAATACTATCCCGACGTGGCAAGTATTTGATCTTACATTTAGTTTACTATCAACAAACACCAAGCTCTGATTTTATATGTCATCATCATCATAAATTAGCCTAAATTTGTCCACTGCTAAATGTAGGCCTCCCGTAAAATTTTCCACCTATTTCTATTTTAAGCTTCTTGCATCCAGTTTGTGGTGATGCGCTTAATATCATCCGTCCATCTAGTCGGTGGTCGTCCTCTGCTTCGATATGCATCTTGCCTTGGGCGCCATTCCAGAATCTTTCTGGTCCATGTATCATATGTTAATCTGGCAACATGTCCGGCCCAAGCCCATTTAGCCATGGCTATTTTTTCAACTGCATTTGTGACTCCTGTTCTTCTTCTTATTTCTAGGTTTGGTACTTTATCTCTGATGGTAATACATAATATTGATGTTTCCATAGCACGTTGTGTAACTCTTATTTTATCTATTGTTCTTTTTGTCAGAGTCAGTGTTTCTGCACCATTGTAAAAACCAGTAAAACGCACTGATTAAAAACCTTTCTTTTTAAACAAACTGGGATACTAGTCTTGAAAATGTTATTTAATCTAACAAACTCAGCCCATGTAAGACCTATCCTTCTTTATATTTTAGTTGTCTGATTATCTCGGCCTAAGCGAATCTCATGGCCTAGATATTTGTAAGCTATTACTTGGTCGATGCTATGGCTCTCAATCAGAATTTTACCGCTGACTACAAGGTTGGTCATAAATTTTGTCTTTAAGGTGTTTATTTTGAGACCAATTGTTTTTGACACTTTATAGAGCGTGTGCAGCATTTTTGTAGCTTTAACAACTCTGTCAGATATTAAAACGAGGTCATCGGCAATCTTAGGTGGTTCAGATCTTCCCCATTTATATTAATTCCCATATTATGCTCTCGTTCCATTTGAACATATATTCAAGAAAAGCTGTAAACAATTTAGGGGAGATAATATCACCCTGTCTAATTCCACGTTCTATTCAAAACTTCTTGGTATCTTCATGAAGGCGGACACAAGCTGTACCAGTTTCGTAAATACTTCTAATTAAGGCGATATAAAATCAATCTACATAAAAAAGTAAAAAAAGCCGCTGGAATATTTAAACAAACTCCTACGTCTTTCATCGAAGATAAACATGGGAACCCGCTACTGAACATAGAAGATCAAATAGGTAGATGGAGAGTATACGTGGAAGAGATGTTTCAAGATCGAAAGAGGACGAACATTTACATGCAGGAGGCATCGACTGGACCTTATATCACAAAGCAAGAAATTATCAAAGCGGCAAATCAGATAAAAAACGGAAAATCTGTTGGAGAAGATAATATCCCAATTGAAATAATATAAAGATATTACTAGACGAATACGTCGAATTAATGGTAGATATATTTAACAAAATATACGAAACAGGCATAATGCCAAATAATTGGCTGACATCGGTGTTTATACGACTACCAAAGAAGAGAAACTCCAAGAAATGTGAAGACCATAGGGTTATTAGCCTGATAATTCATATGTTGAAGCCTTTTCTACGAGTAATACACAATAGAGTATCCAATAAACTAGACGAACACACTGGTCAAACTCAGTTTGGTTTTAAGAATGGGTTCGGAAAAAGAGAAGCACTTTTTTCAATACTTGTGCTAGTTGAAAGATGTAGAAATGTCGATTCTGATGTATACTTGTGTTTTATAGACTTTCAGAAGGCGTTTGGCCTGGTGAAATATGATAAACTAATAGATATTTTAAGGTCATGTAATATCGACGATAAAGACTTAAGGATCATTTCAAACCTCTATCAAGAACAAAAGGCTAAAATCAATATAAAAAGCGAAACATCTGGAAAAATCAATATCGAGAAGGGAGTAAGACAGGAATGTGTCCTATAACCTTTGCTGTTCAATGTTTACTCTGAGAAGATATTTCAGAAAGCTTTGGAAGGCACCTCGGATGGTATAATTATAAACGGGCAATGTATAAATAAGCTGCGATATGCTGATGACACTGTCATACTGGCAGATAATGCTGAAGCCTTGCAACGCTTAATGGACCGAGTAACGACAGCCTGTAGAGAATTTGGAATTATATTGAATACAAAGAAGACAAAAACGATGGTCATCAGCAAGCACCAAAACAGAAGGGTGAAGGGCAATGTCGACGGAACAGATCTGGAAAGAGTAACAAAAACAACGCACCTTAGAAGCAATGTTTTACAAAATGCAAAAAGTTCTATGCAACCGCCAGCTGGGCATCTCATTGAGAACTAGAATACTTAAGTGCTATGTTTTCTCCACCTTGCTCTATGGTGTTGAAGCCTAAACAATAAAAGAAGCAACACAAAAAGAATCCAAGCATTCGAACTCTGGTATTACCGTAAAATGCTCAGAATATTATACATGAGCCATACGACAAATACATGAGCCATACGAGCTTATAATAAAAGAACGGAAAACACAATATTTTAATCACATTATAAGAAATCAAAAGTATGAACTGCTCCAACTTATAATCGAAGGCAAAGTCAATAGCAAAAGAGGACCAGAAAGAAGACGCAACCCTTGGCTTAAAAACCTATGGCAATGGACGAACATGACCTCCATAGAACTATTTAGGGCTGCTACAAATAAGACTTAATGGGCAAATGTAATAGCCAACGTCCTTAAGGATAAGGCACTGTAAGAAGAAGAAGCCGATATATCGGTAGTCAATGCGACAGTCAGCCAATGATCGCAGCATTTTATGATGATCCATAGTATCGAAAGCCTTTTCATATTCTACGAATATAAGAAAGATAGGCTTGTTATACTCTGTACACTTTTCTATTAGCGTTTTTATAACTTGTAGATGATTATTTGTTCTTTATCTGGAGCGGAACCCAGCCTGTTCACAAGGCTGGTAACTATCCAGTTTGTTCACAAGCAGTTTTGTTATTATCTTCATAATTAGTTTGTATGTATGGGAGAGCAAACTAATTGGTCTGTAGTTCTTTAGGTCTGAAATGTCACCTTTTTTGTGCATTATGGTTATTATTGCATTATGCCAATGGGAGGGGATTACACCTCTTGTCAAATAAGAATTGAACATCTTTTTCAACACATTTAGTAACGTCACTCCTCCTTCTTTGATTTGTTCAATGACTATCCCATCCTCTCCAGGTGATTTATTGTTTTTCATCTCCGAGAGAGCTGATTTTATTTCCTCTGTTGTGATATCTGGGATGTCTTCTGAGCCTACATTTTGAACTTTTGGTATTTGATTTTGATTAGGATCTGGAAGGTCTTCTCGCTCACACAATTCTGAGTAAAAATCTTGAGCAATTTTTAAAATATATAATTTATTTTTTATAGTTTCTCCTTTTTTATTTACAAGTTTACAAATATTTTTCGATCCTTTATTTATATCAATGGCTTGAGTTATGCATTCAGTGTTGTAATTTCTGACATATTTTCGAATGGATTTTGTGATATCTTTATTTAACTTTGTTTAACAAGTGTTACAAAATTATCTGTATATTTGTCTTTCAATTCTCTTCGATTTTATATGTATGTTATTTAAAAACATAAATGCTGTATCCTCGATATGTTATCGATTTTCTATAATAATAGTAGTATTTCCTTTTGTTTTAATTAAAGAGTGGGAAAGGGAGAGAGAGAAGAAAGAGAGAGAGAGAGAGAGAAAGTAACTATCTACATTTTGCATTAGCTGAAATCCAATATTTAACTATTTTTGTGTAATATGGGTATTTAATCCATAGCACCGTGTCTAGATTTTCTACTAAAAGTTAACACAAAACTATTATGGGAAGCTTCATTAAAATCGACGCAGATAATGTTTCTTAAATCCAAATATTTGCTCGTCTTATTATTATTTTGATTCTTACTTCAAACACTTCTTAACGTGATGAGAAGCCGTCGGGAATAGTTTCTGGAGTATAATTAGGACGAAAATGTGAAGTAACAAACTTTATAATAGGGTTTGTTGCTCTTGATGAAAAGCTAAAAGCCAGCAACTATTATTTAACCTATTTTTGTTTTGCTAATGGAATATACAATTAAGCTTTTATTACTATCAAAGAGATATTCTCCTTAAAACTAATAAAATATAAAAGAAACTTATTAGGACATATTTCTTTCAAGTATTGCCTTTATTACAGATATTTTTTTATTAACTAGAGCTTACTTAGTGTGTAAGAGCCACAAAAAAATGAATACGTAAGAGATAATTTTGGTTGTATACAGCCAATTTGGTTGTATAAAGTCCATTCATAAAGTGTGGAAACGGTCTATTTTTAGAGTTAAAGTTCTGACAGATCGATTTTCATTTTTGTTTTTTAACCCTTTAAAAAAATAACTTTTACCCCCATTACCTTAGCAGATGTGTCGTCATCGATAATTTTTTCAAACACATTAAACAAATATGCTCTTTATATTTTTATCTAAAAAAATTCAAAACCCATATTTTTTTAAGTACAACCGTACCAAACTCATCATATTCAAACTTGTAAAATAAAGTATACATAGTGTAAACGAAACCAGTGCTCGTATTTCTTAAAATTTAATTCAAAATTAATTTTACAAGAAAAATTATTAAAAAAGCCATTTCATATTAAAGGCAAACAAATAACATAGTTACAGCAAATGCTCGAATTGACCTCCTTGGTTCAATTGACAGTATCGAAGACGTTCAATGAATTCTTGGTTTATGTTTGACAACATCACTGGTGTACAGTCTGTCCCAAAGCCTTTTTTCAGTGCGTCACTAATTTTGACGTCATATAGGATTTAAAGAATGTCGAGAATTATTGCATGACATTTTAGTTAAATCTGACAGTTGCAGGATCGTAATCGGCTAAATGTGAAAAGGTTATTTTTTTTAATGCATAGCAGTTTGTCATAATTCTGTTTTATTCTGTTCTATTTTATACATTCCAAGGAAAGTGCTTAATTAGCTTAGATTCGTTTATGAACTTATTATTATTTATTAAAAACACACAGGCATATTGCAATGACAATTGCAATTGCAAGGCATCAAAGTAAACATTCCTGTGATAAAATTACATCGATTTAAATCAGTCATATTTGGATAAGTAATTTTCTGATAAATTTCTGTGGCAGCAAATAGTTTAATTTTGTGAAGATTTGTCATTAAATAGTGGAAATAGTTTAAATAGTGAAGCAGTTGATTTTTGAGTTATTCTACCAGATTTGGTGTGCAAATGAAAGAAGGTTATGAAGTTTAGTTAAAAAAACAATATAAATAGTTTAAATAGTGAGTTAATCTACCAGTTCCGGTATCCAGAGATGAAATCGTGTTAATGGAGTTTAGTTAAAAAACAAGATACCGAATGTAAGTTTACCTTCTTTTTTATGAATAACAAATATGAATATTATATTTCAAACAATCCATAATCCCATTCAGAATCTGATTCTTTAAAATCAATGATTACACTAGATATGTGGCTGGTATCAATTATATCTTACATTTCAAGAAAATGTCGTGGTTCGAAAAAGAACCGTTTTAATACATATAAATATCTATAACGGTATTAGTTTAAGATATTTTCTCAATATCATTCCGGAATTCACAATCTGATTCGCGAACGAGAGAAACTGATAATAAAGATAACTCAGCCTCTTTTTCTAATTGAAACTAATTTAATAATTTTAATATTAGTCTTTGTTCATTCTCGGTATATCTCGGAATATTTAAAATATTTTTATGACAATAAATACAAAATTTAATTTTCACTGTAGGTAAAATGTCTGAAAATACTAACCTGGAACGGCAATTATCATTTTATCAGTTGACATTGTGAAAGTACTGTCACTGTCATTCTCAAGATCATCTGTGTCAAATTATATTTATATGCATAATTGATTGGATATCTATTTAGCGTATTCTAAACTCCAACCAATTATACGTTCGTAAGTAGAATTCACTTTAATATGCAAATACCCGTGACCGATACCTAATTTTCTAAGTTCTGTGTATAATAATCACTGACTCACGTTTTTTTCTGTCACTTCTAGCTTAATGCGTTAGAGAGAATTCGAACAACTATGACGCACTGAAAGAAGGGTTTGGGACGGACTGTATTTTTTGCATTTCAGTACGAATTATCTGTTTGAGGTCTACAAAATTTGTGGGTTGGTTTAAATATACCTTACTTTTTAAGTAACCTTACATAAAAAAGTCCATGGAATTTAAATTTGGCGACCTAGCAAGCCATTCAATGTGGTCGCGTCATCTATTTCAGCGATTGAGAAAAGTTTCATTTAGGAAATTTTTAACTTCTACTAGCATAATGTGGATTTACTCCATCCTGACGAAACCAAATGGTCGGATCTACTTGACCAGGATTATTGATATCTAAAAATGTTGCGGTTAAAAATGAAACTACGTAGGTTTGCAACATATACCTTTTACCCGTCACAGTACCGTCAAAACAATTCGGTCCCACAATGGTATTCCTAACAAGCCTAGCCCATATATTTACTTTTTGGGGATATTGGGTATAATTTTCAGTGTCCAATTAGGATTTTCTGTTCCCGAATAACGACAATTTTGTATATTAACGGTATCATTTATAAGAAAAAGTAGCGTCGTCGTTTAAAAACAAGATATTATATTCAAATCTATTAGTTAGATTAGACAGTTCTTGCATATTTTCGCAAAACTTTATGTACCTATCAAAGAGGTCTTGATTTAGTTCATGTATAAGTTTAATTTTATATAAATGTAATTTCACATTTTTTCGAATTTTATGAACAGCACCACGATAGATCTCATTCTTAGTTGATAAACTTGTAATTGAAAAATGAGTATTTTCTTCAATTTCAAGTAATACATTTAATTGATTGTTGTCGGAAACATTGGGTCTGCCACTCTTGAGCTTATCTCTATAATTGCCAATTTCATTAAATTTATGCAATATTTTGCTTTCTGTTGCTTTACTACTTTACTTACTGGTACTTGATCAGGATATTTTTCATTAAATATACAGCATACTTCCTCCATACTTCTTTTCCGATCGCTGTAACATAAGATCATGAAAACTTCTATTCGCTGTGTTTCTGATAGCATTATCTTAATTTTAAATAATTTCTATTGGGGTAATATTTCTCAAAAAAAAATAAGAGCAGACTTTTAAAATGGTGTCACACGACAAATCAATTAAATATTGACATATCCAATGGTAATGACGAACTTACTGTCTGGTTGCTAAGAAATTTGACATGTGTTCATAGCCTACTTGATGTGTAGTTGATAGTTGATCTACAGCCCATTACAAAACTATCATAATTGAAATGGAATTGGTAATCTTTAACAGATCAACGATACCTTCTGTATCGTACAACAATGGGCCACTCCATTTGAGCATTTGTTGTAATTATGTTATTTGCTTGTCTTTAATATAAAATGACTTCTTTATTAACTTTCGTTGTAAAATAAATTTTGAATTAAATTTTAAGAAATAGGGGCAATGGTTTCCTTTGTACTTGTACTCTGTATAATGAAGTTAGACTATGATGAGTTTCGTACAGTTGCACTCAGAAAAATATGGGCTTTTAAGTTTTTAGATAAAAATATACCTTTTCTATTAAAAAAAATTAACTATGACGGCACATCTGGTAAGATAGTAAGGGGAAAAGAAATATTTTTTTTTTCAAAAAGTTTAAAAAAACAAAAATTAAAAATCGACCTGTCTGAGTTTTAACTCTAAAAATAATTAAGTCATGATTAGAGACTGGATTATATGCAAAATAAATGTGCATATATACAGCATATTTGTGGGTTTCTTTATAAATGCATATGCTATTCATATTTACTCGATTAAGAGCATAATGCCACATATTTGAAAATATCACATAAATAAAATGGTTTTCGATACATATTTAGATAATAGTTTCTTGGAATTATTCATAACAGGTATTAGGTAAGGTAACTACGAAATAATTTTATTACAAATATCTACTAAATCTACAAGTTTTATTGTTTGGGAAAACCATCTGGGAATTATTTATCAGAAGAATAGGGCCAACATGCAGGTAGGTATTATACAGTAAATTCGTTTTTAAATTCTCTTTTTCAGCTGACAAAGCAACTTGTGATTGTGAATATTGTGCTTATAAAATAAAAATAATTTCTTTTTTGAAAATATGCCGAAAGGCGAAAGTAGCGAAACAAAAATCAAGTCTATTGCGGAGTTGAGTTGGTGACAACAGTGAAATGAAGATTATAGACAACGAAAGTGTATTCTGTACTATTTTTGATAAAAAGGTGAGTTCACTTATATTTTAACGATTTAAAAATTTAATTTAAAATATCATTTTTGCAAGAAAATCGGTATACCTATACTAAATACGTAACAGTTTGACTATTGGCGGTAGTTTTAGTTTCGAGAAAAAGAATATGATATCTTAAAAAATTGAAGTCCATATTATTGCATTAGACTGCTATTTACTAAACCGTTTTATTACAGATTCAATGTGAAAAAAACACCTGAAAACGGCTCTCCACCAATATAAACTATCTAAGGACTTCAAGAAACCACGCCAGCAGTATACAATTTTTTTGTAAGTTGCAATATCCCACTGTATAAGTTGGATAGCAAGGAGTATCAAATTTTTTCGAAAACATATTGTAAAGTTGAAAATAAGTCAGTACAGGTACCAAGTTCTGCAACTCTTTGCAAGAAATATGTGAGGGCATCTCACAAAGACGTTATTGAAGGCATTAAAAGCCGGGCAAGAGATGAATATTTGTGGATATCTGTCGACGAGACTACTGACGCCAAGGGTCGGCAAATCGCGAAAATTATTGGAGTTTTAAACAGTTCAGCTGATGACTTCAACAAGTCGTATTTAATCAGCGTAAAATATTTAGAAAAAAAAAACAACTATGCAACAATTTCTCGATTTGTTAATGAATATTTGACAAGTTTCTTTTTACCGAATCAAGTACCTCCTGAAAAAATTTTGCTACCAGTTAGCGATGCAGCTTCTTACATGGTTAAAGCTGTTACTAGTCTTAAGATGTTTTTTTTCGAATTTGATTCATTGTACATTCTTAACGCATGGTTTAAACAGGGTGGCAGAGAAAGTAAGAGTAGAGTTTCCAAATGTAAACACTTTATTCAACAATGTAAGGAAAGTATTTTTAAAAGCACCATTGCGAGTAGAAGTATGTAGGGAGATGCTTCACGATATCCCTTTGCCACCAGAACCGTGTTGACTAGATGGGGGACGTGGTTGAATAGTACCATATTTCTTGCAAATAATTATATTGATATCAAAAATGTTATAACGCTCTCTAAGTTATACTATAATTTTATTTCCCACCAAATCTCAAGCCCTAAAAATTAAAAAATATATTTTTTTAAAGTGCATATATAAATGCATATTGTATGTAATAAAGGCATATTTGGTTACTTTTTATGTTCATGTTGCATGCATATTTTAATCATTTTTTAGAGTACTTCATGAATACACTGTATATATTGTATATCAAAAAACTTCATTGATATAAACTAAACGTCCACGGGCAATTTTTAATAGGTCATTTGACCCATCATGAAGATATAGAACAATACTACAACATGTAATAACAACTTTAGAAACTATGCCGCCAATTCTCATCGGCAAGTACAGATGAGACACAGTTATGGTAAACTTACCAGCCAAGGGGGGGGGGGGACTTTATGCCCAAACCTGTTTGGGATTTACGGGTTTTACAACTTACGTAGGTAATACAAAAATAATGACCTGCGACCTAATACCGTACAAAAATATTGTTACCATTTTCGGAAAACTTTTTCTCTATTTTCGGGAAGTTGACACAGTGCGGCATTTTTTAAATGTCGGATAGGTATAAAAATTAATTTTTTTACAACGCCGTACATTTCGACAACAAAGGGGTGAGAGATCTAAGATGCAACTCTTAATGAACCCCTATGTTTTTAGTACCGATAACCATTGGTGGAATAGTTTCTTAAGTTTTTATTACATATTGTAGTATTAATTATGTAGTAAGAATATTATACTTAATATTTTTATATTATATTTAAAATGTCCCATGGGCCCATGGAATAGTAATATTCGGTACTGCCGCATTAGGTGTATTACATATAAAAAATTGTCAGTAAATTTTTATGACATAATTTGAAGCTATTTTCTTGTGGCATTGTAAATTAATTACTTTATAACTAGGAATAAGCCACAATTAAAGATAAAAATACGTTTATTGACGTTTCAATTTCCAATTCAGAAATCGTTCTCAAAATACAAACAGTAAATAATTTACTGTTTGTATTTTGAGAACGATTTTCGAATTGGAAATTGAAACGTCAATAAATGTATTTTTATCTTTAATTGTGGCTTATTCCCAGTTATAAATAGTAATAATTTGAAGGTCGTGGGTCGTGAAATAAAACTGCGTAAATTAAAACAATAAATCAAAGGTTTAATGTTCATATTTGTGAAACTGTAAAATAGTTTATAGATTTGTATACACAAAAATAGAAAGATTACTGTTTACAAAACAGTTTTCGTGACATCACTATTTGTTTAGTGTATATATAGTAAAATAATAATAAATAAAATAAATCTTGCTTAAAACTAATTATTGGCAATAAATATTTATTTATTTACATCATAGTCCAGTCGTCAGACATTTGACCCCTAAAAATCATACTAACAAGAAAATTTTGCCAAGAAAATCAATTTCGGGACCGCAAAAAAGATGCAAAAATGCTTACCTCCTTAATCCCCGGATTTCCCCCTTAAAACTCCCCTAGTAGGGGGTAACAATGAAAAAAATCGATTTACCAAAATCTGTATGTCATAGCAAACAATTTTTTAGATGAAAAATGTAGATGAGATTATTCTGAACAAAAAAGGCTTATTAGCATTTTTTGCATAAAATGAGCCGTTCTCTCAAAAACAACGCTTAAAACAATTGGTGATTTTAAATGTCAGTTCCGCGCGAAAAATCAATAAAAAATATAAACTTATATCAACTCGTCGGTAAAAATGCGGTATATTTAATTCAGAATGCCTTATCGACAAAAATCAAAATGCGTTTTAAATGTGAAGAGTACAGCTTTCATATACAATTTTTGTATTTTGTCGCAGTTTCTATAAAACTGTTTAATTAATAAACGTTGTGCGATTTTTTTCATTTTTTACGATCTTTGTATTTTGACTGCTCGTAGTGAACTTTTCATTATTGGACACCAGTCTTCAATACCTATAACATAAAAATACGATTTTGATTTTTGGGAACAAATATGAAGCTAACACGTTTTTGGGTATAATTTATAACATAAAATTCAGCGTTTTTTAACCATATTTGACCAAAATGACCTTTAATAAACGTCAATTTTTAAAATTTTTGAATATTTGTAAATATCCGGAGGAAAATTTCAAAAATGAGAAAATGTGATTGTAAGGAAAATAGTACTACGTTTATTTAGGTATTTTTAGGTGTAATTTGTACACGAATGACGAGTTGTAAATTTTTTTTTAATACATAATTGCTAAACATAAAAATGATAATTGATAATTCGTAATGACCAGAAATAAATTAGAAAGGTTAAAGTTACCTAATGAATTTAACCGAAGAAAAATTAAATGTCATTTAAATTAAATATGGAAAAGAATATAATATAAGTATTATAAAGATTACACTCCATCTAAGGGGAAAATTCACACATCCCAGATACCTAAGGTATCAAAAGGATTGAGCTCGGTGGGACTCTTTCCGTGTTATCGAGCCCTAGGTGACTTGGTTTGCTGGAGTAGCTAGCTTTTTTATGTTTTCTAGGAGGTTTTTTGAAACGACTCCAGTAGTAGAGAGAATATTAGTTATTGTCTGGGCACTTTCCATTCTTCACTGTCTTCGTATTTGCATTTCTAGATCCCTGTACTTGGCGATTTTTTTGTTCTGCTTAACATGACGATTATTGTTGTTGGGTATTGCCACATCAATTAATGTTGTTTGTCTCTTTAGTTTATTAACTAGTATGAGATCTGGTCTATTATGTGCCACTGTTTGGTCTGTGAGCACCGTGCGATCCCAGTAGCTTGTAGTTGTAATTCTCAAGTATACTCTCAGGAACGTATTGATAACATGGAAGATGGTTTGTTTGAAGAAGTCCCAGTTTAATAGCTATCTCTTGGTGAAGGAGATAGTTGTTCCTTATATTCAGTTGCTGCAAATGCCTGACAGCCCCCGGTAAGATGTTGAATGGTTTCCTGAGCTTGGCATCCATATCGGCATTTGTCGTTTTCTACCTGAGGGTCTTTGACGATATACTTCAGGTAATTTTTGGTTTGTATAACCTGATCCTGAATGGCCAGTAGTAAACCTTCTGTTTCAGGGAACATCGTTCCTGATCTCAGCCAATAGTTCGACGCTATATTGTCGACATGGTCTTGACTGACCTAATTGGGATGTCGCCCGTGCAGAGGTTTGCCCATCCAGGTGCTTATTTTTTGTTCTTAGTAAGGTGGTTTATGCGCATTCCTGGTTCCCTCAGTTTGATCGATGTTGTGTCATCTACTGCACAAATCGCGCGATGAAGAGTAGATGTCTCCGCCTGCACCTAAAAATAAGTTTTTAAATTAGTAATATGTTTTTCTTTTTGCTAGCTTATATCCATAAGTCCTCGACCTCCTAAATACCGCGGTAATGTTGTTCTTTCTACTGCACTACGAGGATGGTGTTTTTGTGCCTTTGTGAAGTGTGTTTGTACTTTTCGATGAAGATTTTATATATCTGTTTTTGTCCACTTAACAATACCAAATGACTTAACAATTCCAAACTAAGCGCGGAACATGCGTAGGTGTTTAGTACCTTAAACAAATTTTTACTGTTAAGGTGTGAACAAAGTAGCTGTTTTACCTATCGTATAAACTCAGTAGTTATCTCAGTTTTTATTTGCTTATGGTCAATCCTCCGCGCTTGCTTTATTCCGAGGTATTTATACATATAATTTTCACCCATGGCCTCGATGTTCTGGCGGTTTTGCATATCGAATCCGCCGGGCTGAACCTTCCCTATGATTATTTTAAGACACGACACTTGTCAAGACCGAAGTGTATACTAATATCATTTGAGAAATTTTTTACCGTTTTTAGAATCTGATCTAAGTGGTTTCGAGTGGAAGCCATTAATTTCATATCATCCATATACAACAAATGATTAGGGTTCGTCACAACAGTATTGTTATTTTGGATACTAAAACCTGAGTCAGTGGAGTTCAGTAGCTGAAACAGTGGGTTCATCTCTAAAAGACCAGAATAGAACAAGAGAGGACTCAACAAGTCTCCCTGGAAAAGTCCCCGGTTGATTGCAATATTATCAGTTTCGATATTGTTTTCACCAGGTATTTCGAGGTGAACTTTTGTCTTCCAATCTGACATTATATGTTTTAAAAAGGTCACTATGTTATCATCGACTATATATATTTTTAATATATCTACCAGCTATTCATGCGGCACTGAATAAAACGCTTTCTTGTAGTTAATGAAGGCAGTAAAGAGATTCCGGTTTTTGCTATACGCTTGGTTAGAAATTACAAAGTCGATGATAAGTTGTTTCATCTCATCCCATCCTTTCTGTTGTGTCTCTACGATATTGTTTAGAGCACAGTGTTGGTTGATACGCCGGACTACACAGGATGTGACTAATTTATACAGAGTTGAAAGACAAGTAATTCGGTGGTACTTGGTTGGATCTTGGGTGTTATTTTGATCTTTGTGAATTAAATAAGTTATTCCCTGGATTAGGAAAGATGGTATTTCCTGTGGATTAGAAATAGTGTGATTAATTATTGCTGAATACTCCACTCATAAATACTCCAGAACTGCTTAAGCCAGAAGTTCTGAATGCCATCTGGTCCAGGAGATTTCCAGTTATGAAGCTCTTTGGTAATATTTGAAATTTCTTCAGTAGTGAAGGGTTCGTAGGGAGCAGTAACCTAATGTTGGTAGTTGTGCGCCATATCTTCGATTCATCCAGCATTGGTGTTAAGAGTGTTAAGAGCTGGTGTGGAAAGTTGATTTCCTTAAAACTCATGGATTTCTTCTCGGCTTGGGTAAGATTTAGTAACACTTTCTGCAGTAGAATTGAGTTTCCGATAGAACGTCTTCTCGGCATTTTCAAAAAGCATATTGTCGGATTTTCGTTTGTTACTAATTTTGTATCTCCTTAGTCGGCCTGAGTAAACGGAAAGTTTTTGTTTTAATGTATCCAGGCACTGTTTTGCTGTGTTGTTTTTTGGATTATATTTTGAGTGTCTTACGGTGGTTAGCATTATTTCTTCAGCTCTTCTGATTACTTTTCTACTTGTTGTTCATCGAACATATTCCGTGATTTGACCAATGTCCCTACGTAATGATTAAATTTTTGTTAGAAGCCGTTTTTCTCAAGGTAAAACTCTGTTATCTGTCCTTCCGATATTAGTACCCCGTCGTGTTCTGGTCTTAATGCCCATAACATTAGCAATTGCTGTTGCTGCACAGTAAATTAGCGTGTGCATATATTCCAATGTATGGGCTTCTACGACATAATTGGGCAGAACTTCAGTGTTCACAATTTGTAACAGCACATCTAGTTTCCTACAAGAGGTTACTCTGGGTAGCGGTGGTCTGCTAAGTGGGTTTGTTCCACTAAACTCTTGTACGGCGCGTGCCATTTCGTTAACTAGGCTATCTCGCCACTCGATATCCTGCTGTGTATTATTACGTTGAATCTCTTGTTCTTGTATGACAATTGGCTCTTGTATTTCATTAGGGGCTTGATTTCCAAGTACCTCCTGATTATGAATCTCCCGTTCGACTTCGCTTCTGATGGTATTGCGTCTAGTCTCTGGAATGAGATTATTTCTGATAATTACCCGGTATTGATCTGCTACTCGTTGTTCAGATACTTGCATTTCTGGGTACTCTGCAAAGTTCGGCATACATATTTTGTCGATAGCCGTTCGTTTCTTGACCAAGATTTGTCACCTTATAATAAAAGCGCAAAATATTGTATTATTATTATTTCCAGATTTAGCCATACGGCTCACACTCCCTCTAAGGGGAAAATTCACTCATCCCAGATACCTACGGTATCAAAAGGATTGAGTTCTGGTGGGACTCTTTCCGTGTTATCGAGCCCTAGGTGACTTGGTATGCTGGAGTATCTCCCAAAAATTTTCGTACACATCGGGATGTTGAGAGTAGTACAGCTTTTTGCATGGTCTTGTAGAGATGTTCGTTCAGACCTAGTTTTTTATATTTTCTAGGAAGTTCTTTGGAATGACTCCAGTAGTAGAGAGAATAATAGGTATTTTCTGGGTAGTTTCCATTTTCCACTGTCTTCGTATTTGAATTTCCAAATCCCTGTACTTGGCGATTTTTTCGTTCTGTTTAACACGAAGATTATTGTTGTTGGGTATCGCCACATCAATTAATGTTGTTTGTCTCTTTAGTTTATTGACTAGTATGAGATCTGGTCTATTATGTGCCACTGTTTGGTCTGTGAGCACAGTGCGGTCCCAGTATAGCTTGTAGTAGTCATTCTCAAGTATACTCTCAGGAACATATTGATAATATGGAAGATGGTTTGTTTGAAGAAGTCCCAGTTTGATAGCTATCTCTTGATGAAGGATTTTTCCTACTGAGTCGTGCCGTTCCTTATATTCAGTTGCAGCAAATGCCTGACAGCCCCCGGTAAGATGTTGAATGGTTTCTTGAGCTTGGCACCCATATCGGCATTTGTCATTTTGGACCTGAGGGTCTTTGATTATCAATGCGGATTTAGACCGGGCCGCTCTACAATTGACCAGATATTCACAATAAAACAGATAATGGAAAAATGCTGGGAGTTTGATCGTGAGCTTCATCAGATGTTCATAGATTTTAAACAAGCATTTGATAGAGTATGTAGGGACAGACTGTGGACAGCGATGCAGGAACTTGGCTTTCCAAAAAAACTAGTCCGGTTGATACGGATGTGTATGGAACGGTTACGATGTAAGGTGAGAGTTGGACAACAATACTCGGAGACATTTGAAATAAACAATGGACTAAAACAGGGAGATGCACTTTCACCACAACTCTTCAACTTAGCTCTGGAGCACATAATCAGAAGTGCAAGAATCGAAAAACCGAATACAGTATTTCATCGAGAAGGACCAAACTGACTACTGGCATTTGCAGACGATATAGATCTAATAGGAAACACGCGATTAAGGATGAAGGAGACTTTCGTAAGGTTTGAGAAGGAAGCAGAGAAGATGGGGCTCCAAATCAACGAAAACAAGACGAAATATATGTATATGAGCCGCAATAACCAAAGCAGAGACAGAATCGGTCAGAACATTACCATCGATGACTTTAACTTTGAGCGCGTTAGGGAATTCAAGTATCTTGGAACAACAATAACTGAAGACAATAACGGATCACAAGAAATAAACAACAGGATTCAGGCCGGCAACAGATGTATTTTTGCCCTCCAAAACCTTATAAAATCAAAACAACTAACACGACGTACGAAGATACAGGTCTATAAAACAATCATACGACCCGTTGTGATGTATGGAAGCGAAACGTGGACGATGACAAAGGCAAATGAAGAGAGACTACGTGTTTGGGAAAGAAAAATCCTAAGGAAGATCTTTGGTCCGGTGCTTGATGAAACATCAGGACAATATAGGATAAGAACTAATAAAGAGCTTGAAGAACTTTACCCAGACGCCAACATCATAAAAGAAATAAAGTCCAGAAGACTCCAATGGGCAGGACACCTCAGAAGACATTCTGACGAACGAACAGTAAGACTGGTGTGGCAGGAAGTCCCAACTGGAAGGAGACCACGCGGACGCCCTCGTCTCCGGTGGCGAGATAATATAGCAGGAGACCTAAGCACTATGGGCGTGGAGAATTGGATGGAGGTTGTTCAAGACAGAAAAAAGTGGAGGCATGTTGTCGAGTCGGCTAAAACCCACGAAGGGTTGTAACGCCACGGAGTAAGTAAGTAAGTAAGTAAGGTCTTTGACGATATATTGCAGGTAATTTTTGGTTGGTATAACCTGATCCTGAATGGCCCGTAGTGAACCTTCTGTTTCGGGGAACATCCTTCCTGATGTCAGCCAATAGTTCGACGCTATACTGTCGACATGGTCTTGACTGACCTCATTGGGATGTCGCCCGTGCAGAGGCTTGTCCATCCAGGTGCGCATTTTTTCGTTCTTAGTAAGGTGGTTTATGCGCATTTCTGGTTCCCTCAGTTTGATCGGTGTTGTGTCATCTACTGCACAAATCGCGCGATGAAGAGTAGATGTCTCCGCCTGCACCTGAAAATAAGTTCTTAAATTAGTAATCTGTTTTTCTAATTGCTCGCTTATATCCATAAGTCCTCGACCTCCTAAATACCGCGGTACTGTTGTTCTTTCTACTGCACTTCGAGGATGGTGTTTTTGTGCCTTTGTGAGGTGCGTTCGTACTTTTCGCTGAAGATTTTCTATATCCGTTTTTGTCCACTTAACAATACCAAATGAGTAGCTAAGCGCGGAACATGCGTAGGTGTTTAGTGCCTTAAACAAATTTTTACTGTTAAGGTGTGAACGAAGCAGCTGTTTTACCCTTCGTATAAACTCAGTTGTTATCTTAGTTTTCATTTGCTTATGGTCAATCTTCCGCGCTTGCTTTATTCCGAGGTATTTATACATATCATTTTCACCCATGGCCTCGATGTTCTGGCCGTTTTGCATATCGAATCCGCCGGGCTGAACCTTTCCTTTGATTATATTTAAGACACGGCACTTGTCAAGACCGAAGTGCATACTAATATCATTTGAGAAATTTTCAACAGTTTTTAGCATCTGGTCTAGGTGGTTTCGAGTGGAAGCCATTAATTTCAAATCATCCATATACAACAGATGATTAAGCTTCGCCACAACAGTGTTGTTATTTTTGATACTAAAACCTGAGTCGGTGGAGTTCAGTAGCTGAGATAGTGGGTTCATCGCTAAACAGAACCAAAGAGGACTCAAGGAGTCCCCCTGGAAAAGGCCCCGGTTAATTGGGATATCTTCAGTTTCGATGTTTTTTTCACCAGGTATTTGAAGGTGAATTTTAGTCTTCCACTCCGTCATTATATGCTTTAAAAAGGTCACTATATTAACATCGACTTTATATATTTTCAATATATCTATCAGCCATTGATGCGGTACTGAATCAAAGGCCTTCTTGTAGTCGATGAAGGCGGTAAAAAGGTTCCTTTTTTTGCTGTACGCCTGGTTGGAAATGACTGAGTCGATTATAAGTTGTTCTTTGCAGCCCATGGAACCCTTAGCGCATCCTTTCTGTTGAGGCTCTATGATATTGTTTAGAGAACAGCGTTGGTAGATACGCTGGGTTACACAGGATGTGACCAATTTGTACAAAGTTGGAAGACAAGTAATTGGGCGGTACTTGGCTGGATCTTGGGTGTTATTTTGATCCTTTGGTATTAGATAAGTGGTTCCTTGAGTAAGAAATGATGGTATTTCCTGCGGATTAAAAATAACATGATTAATTAATACTGTTAAATGCTCGTGTATACTCCAAAACTTCTTTAGCCAGAAGTTTTGAACTCCGTCTGGCCCAGGAGATTTCCAGTTATGAAGCTCTTTGATAATGTTCGAGACTTCTTCAGTGGTGAAAGGTTCATAGGGAACATTAGTGTAGTGTTCACAGTTGTTCGTCGTTTCTTCAATCCATCCAGCATTGTTGTTATGAGTAGCTGGTGTCGAAAGTTGGTTTCCCCAATTATTATTATTATTAGTATCATTATTATTGTAAACTGTATGCAAATAGACATCCAAAATGTGTACCTTATTACAAAACGAACATAATCCATTGTAAGATTTATGAATTTTTATTATTTTTAATATTTTTAAATAAAAAGGATATTTTAAAGTTTCATGGACAAAACAAATCTTTTAGTACTCGTTATATGAAAATGTATGTTAATTCAGTTATCCTTTTTTTTCACTGTTGAAAAATAACAAACGTGGGAAAGAAAAGCTGAAAAATAAAACCATGTTTCCAATAAAGGTCTTCTACGATAATATTCACTCCGAAAAACAAGCATTTCGGTATATAATACTTCGAGGTCTTTTTTTAGAAAAATACGCCAAGTATGTTAATTTAGATGAGACAAAAAATAACACATTTTCTAATCTTGATTTAAAACTAACATTTTTATTATTAATTTTTAAAAACAAAACAGCAGTAATAAGTAAAAGCAAACATTTCGTGTAGATATTTAGCAACTTTTTTAATAAAAATTATATAAAAAAAAACATGAATACATACACTGGGGTGGAAAATTAACCGGACACTCAGATTTTTCCTAAAAACTGGCGTTTAAAAAAATTTAAGATTTTGGCAATTGAGTATATAATAAACAAAATTTATAAGTCAAATTTATTACTACTCAAGAATGTTACACAGAAAAAACAATAAAAAATTCAATAAATTTGAAAATCAGCAAAAAAAAACAAAAATTATTATTTTTTAAATATAAATATTTATTACGGAAAACTAAACCTAAATATGTTACTAAAAATATTTAGTAGAGTTTATTACCTCAGCGAACCCAAATTACGGCTTTCATTCGATCAGGCGTACTTCGGGTTAAGCATCGAGCAATAAGACAAAAGAGGGAATGTAAAGGTAGAAGGGGTAAACATATTGATAGACAGGAAGTGCCATCTTGAGAGGCCACTTTAGACAAGGATAGACAGTCTCTTTCCTTGTTTAAGAAGTCAAATTTAGTTTGGTTATGTTATTGTTTGTTCCAACTGTCACGTGAAATTTTATTTATATTGAAGTTTTTTACGAATTATGTCACTTTTTAGACTATTATCGTTAATATTTAATTAAAACTTTCTAGTCTGAAAAATATTTTATAGCTATTGTTAACAAATGTTGGAAAATTTAAATTTAGCGCCTTTGCATTTCCGGATGTGTCCGCCATCAGAGGCCACTTTTTTGGTCTCCTTTTTATAACGATTAGATTCCCTCTTTTGTCTTATTGCTCGATGGGGTTAAGGCAGCAAAGCCTGCTTGAGGGATTTGCTCCCATTCGTCACGAACTGCTTGCTCCAAATCATTCATAGTTTCAAACTTAGTTGAAATATCTTTTCAATTCTTTCTTAGGTCGGCCAAGTTAAAATAAACCATTTTAGAGTTGTTTATTGTTTTAACTTTTTCGCCAATTTCTTTTAATGTTTTATTCGAAGTCGCGTTATAATTTTTATACGTCGCAAATAGAATCTTCTACGTTGTTTCGTTGTGCTTTGTTATGTCGGCATTTTGTTTGTTTTCAAGTAATATGAACGAATTTTTAAGTTCGTCATTTGTACTTGGGTCGCCGGTAGAGTCAGGTGTGACCTAATAGATTCTTACTTGGTTCGCTGTGTGGATCACTAGTATGGATCCGCAAATTCTCCGTCAAATTTGTGTTCTTCTGTTTTGGCCCTTTTAGTGGAAATATGTGGCAGTAAAAAAAGTAATTTGTGTAGTATACCAGAATATGGTATAATTTTGAAGCAATATATAGAATGTTCCACCAGTTTGTTATCGTTTTCCTATTTGATCCAATTCTATCTACGTCAGATCTTATTAATAATTGCTTTCATTAAAATAAAAGAATTTGTAATACTTAATTAAAGTTTTATATTATGTTGTCGTAGATAAAAATGTCATAATTTAATCTGTCTTAAGTTGTTATGTTGACATATGACATTTTGCTTTAATCCATTGTTGTTATAAGACAATTTTAATTGGATTATTTTATATAAAAGATATTCCATATGTAAGAATAAATTCAATAATATTTTTCATAAAAAGGATATCCATAAAATTTTGATAATCTAAATTGGCCATATTATAAACTAGAAACCACTTAAAATTTCTGTAGCAATCTCTTATGTAAACAAAGAACATGTAAGTTTTTATTAATTTGGATTATGTTGTATAATATATTCTTGTATTTCTCCATGTTGTAACTGTGTGTGGTGACACAAAAATAAATGTTAAATTTAGTTTTCTTAACATTTTGTTTATTTTTTTTTGAACTAACCCTTTTTTGAGTTCTATTTGAAAAAGATATATTTTTGATGTTTTATAATTATTTCCCTAGTTACAACTAGTGGTTGTAATAGGTATAATTAGGCACTTAAGTGGCGCCCTATATGAAATTCCTTGAGGTGTTTCCTGTTTATTTTTATTTTGTTTATCCCAACAGATTAATGACCCCTTTATTTGTTTTTTTGTAGTTGCCCCAATCCAACCCCCATATCTTCAACTTATCCACGATCAGCTCTCCAACAACCAACTGAGTGCCGTACGCACTTGTTTCGATTTATTTTGTTTGCCCAATCTTCTACTCCATGTCCTTACCCTGGGGTAAGCAAAATAGTCGTTACACAGTACCACAATAAACTTAAATTAATACCAAGCCACTAGTTCACATTCGTAATAAAACGTATGTGTAAAAGTATTGTTGTTCGCACAAAATATATAAACATGTTTAAACCAGGAAAACAACGTTATCGCTAATAAGGCATAAAATACAATTCAAACAATTTGAACAAGTTTTGATCTAAACACCAACGAAAAACAAAAAAATCTGAGAGTAAAGCTTGTTACTCACCTATGCACTGCACCGCGAAGCGAAGCACGGAGAAAAAGGTTGTTATGAATTTTCTTCATGTAGTTAAATATATTCGCGCGTATCTGTGCAAAGCAACGAGCTGCACAGCGAAGAGAAGGGACACGGATCACAACAATAGGATCCTAGGCGAAGAAATTCTATTCGGCGCGCTTCGCATTGCACTAGTGAGCGGAGGTCTACGAAAGTCATGCGGAAACTTTTCCGAATTTCATTTGTCATCAACTACTTTCGACGTGTCTCGTACCGAAAAAAAGTATCCACATTCACTAATATCTGCTAATATCGCTAATGTACAGTTGGTTGTAAAATAATAGGTTGTAAAGAAATAGGTGAAAGATGTCAACAGAAAGGTTTAAAAATTACAGTTTTTAATTGTCATTTTTTAACATGGCTTTAATTTTAAAAATTACATATTTAGTTATTTGCATCTTTCTAATATTTCACGTTTATGTCTATAAAGGAAAATAGTACAATGTACTGTACCTCGTATATAACCGAAAAACCGTGCACATATTAGGACCCACTTGTAAACTTTGTCGCGCTGTGCTTTGCTTCCCTCTAAGCACGTTCGGAACAGTGTATGTAATCAAAGACAAAGTTTTAAATATTAAAGAAAATAAATTTATTAATGAGATCCATAAACAAACATTAAATTTAGAAATAAAGATAACTTGGAATAATGTTTCAAATGCGAAGAATGATATTAATAAGACTAAGGTTAAAAAAGAGTTTTTCAAATGTTTTTAACAAAGTGAAACTTACAACATAAAAAAATTATAACAGCTAACTGATAACTTATTTTCCAACTATTTATGTTTAAACAATAACAAATGGTTTAAAAACTTGTCCAGCGTTGACTTTCCAAAAGGAGTGTCTGATTTTTTCTCTGTTGGTCCAAAATTTCAAACGGTCAAATATTCATTCGTTATCCCAACTACGTCGCCATCTAATATTTATGTTGTTCAGGTTTTCTCGCAGTCTTTATTATTCCATTTTTACCTTCCTCCTTATAACAATAGGTAAAGGATGGAGGTCAGGTAGGGCCCGATAACTGCTTTTGGTGTGCTTCTTATAGTTCCTGGGATTCTGAGGCAAGTCTTTGCACCTTGCTTAGTTTGAGGATGGTACTTTGTTGCTGCCTCTTTGGTTATCATATCACTGATGCATAGCTCTAAACTTCTTGATTAGTCATATTAGATATTTTTTAATTTAACTTAAATCATTTTAAATACATTTTCAAGCGATTTGCAGTACACTAACTCTATATCATTTTTTGTTGCAGGTTTGTGTGATATATACTTTTCATCACTTAGTAATGACCAGTTTACAACAGGTTTGTACTATTATTTAACAATAATGTAAATATTAAACCTAATATAAACAAATCTACAATATGAATGAAATACTAAAATTTATTCACGACTAAGTTAAATGAATATTTTTTTCACTTTCCGTAGGGAACTGTGCTGGGAATATACATAAATTATAAAATCATGTATGCACATATTTGAAGGATAATTAACGTCAGATTTTAAATAAATATTTACTCTTACAACAAGTTTTTAAAAAATATTTATACATAAATAACTGACAATTTAAAAGCTCAAAAGTAAATTCCCATTTTTTGCATTTATTTTTACTTTTGTTTGTAACTAATTTAAATGTAGTCTCTTGAAAAAAAAATGTAAAATGTTAATTCCAGTATATTTGGACAACGTTTATGTTTACAGATAAAAGAAAATTGGGTTCTCGTAAAAACTTATAGTTAAAACTAAAATATATACCAATGAGTCAAAAATGAAGAAAAGTATAGGTTACGCATTTTTTGTTTCAAGCATAATGTATATTAAAAAGCATAGACTCTCAAATTATTGTTCCAATTTTACCGATGAGTCTTTTGGCAATGGTGTGGAACTAATGCATGTACGAATGTAGCTATATTTTCATACTCAAAATTAGTAATATAATCCATATTAGTGATCACTCACTAAATTAATTTCAAATGCCTTAATATTGAACATCTTCTTCTTTCTTGGTTCGACATCTCTAAGTGAATCTTGGCTCGTTTACTATTTCCTCTACACTGGCCGGTCCTATGCAGCGATCTTCCATTGTTGTACTTTCATGTTACATAGATCACCCTTTACTGCATTTCTCCATCTTTTTCTTGGTCGTCCAACTGACCCTCTACCATCTACCAACCCCCAGAAGGTTGTTGTACACAAACGGCGTGTACATATGTGAAATTATTAATATAATTTTAAATTCTGATTTTTATACTTCAGAAAACGGTACCCCACAAGGCTCAGTACTTAGTCCTATCCTATTCTTAGTTGCCATGAACAACATATTAAACAAATTACATAAACCTCTCAAAGCTCGCCTCTATGCCGACGATTTAGTAGTGTATATTAAAGGAGCGCAAAAAGAATCTATGTGCAGAATAGTACAGACATTTCTAACCCAACTAGATGAATGGACGGCTAGTACAGGCTTCAAATTTCCGTTACAAAGACAACTGGTATGGTGTTTACGAAAAAATCATCCAGTACACCAGTCCTTTATCTTCACAACAGCATCATTCCCTTCCAAAACTCCGTGAAATTCCTTGGTATGTGGCTGGATCAAAAACTTTCTTGGAAAAAGCACATACAACACTTGGCGCTAACATACAACAAAAGACTCAATTTGCTTAAAACCGTATCAAATCGTTTCTGAGGTTCTGACTTCTCTACACTACTTCTTCTGTATAAAACATTAATTAGATCCAAACTCGATTACGGTTCAATTATGCCCCTGCAACCAAGAGTACCCTAAAACCGTTAGATACAATCCACAATGCCGCACTTCGGATCGTTCTCGGAGCTTTTCACACTTCACCCATAGAAAGCTTATATTCTGAAACTGGAGAACCATCATTGCAGTATAGGCGGGCACTTTTAACACTTTCACACGCTTCTTCTGTAGCTGCTAATAAGGATCATCCACTATTCGAAAATACTTTTTCTAAAAATAATTTTGACTTTCTCTTTAATAAACCTCGTACTGGAAAACCTTATTACACACTAGTAAGATCAATTCTGAATAATTTTGATACAACAATCCCAAATGTATTTCAGTGTAACATCCAACATCCGGCTCCATGGTTAATAAGCATCCCAAATTGCAACACCTCTTTAATAGAGTTCTCCAAAAAATACAATAACAACATCTATCTATCTATTTAATAAACCTTAAATGCCCACTCTTGGGCCTCCCCTGTTAATCTCCATTGGTCTCTATTTTGGACGATCTGCATCCAGTCCTTTCCTACCGTTCTCTTAAGGTCGTCAGTCCATCTCATCTGTGGTCTTCCTCTTTTTCTTTTCTTTTTACATGGTCTCCAATGTAGAACTTGCTTATTCCATCTTTCATCCTTTTACCGGAGAGTGTGACCGGCGAAGTTCCATTTAAGTTTTGCAACCTGTCTTGATCTATCGTTCACCTTTGTTTTGTCTCTGATCCATGAGTTTCGTTTTCTGTCTTTAAGACCGATACCCAGCATCTGTCTTTCCATTGCTCTTTGTGTTTTGGATAGCCTGTCTCTCCTTTGTGAAAGTCCATGTTTGTGAACCATATGTGATAACTGGTAAAATACACTGATCAAATACTTTCGTTCGCATATATTGAGGGAACTTTTTATTTTTTAGAATATATAATAGTTTACCAAATGAGGCCGGCCCATGCTAGTCTAGTTCTTCTTTTTATTTCTTCTGTTTGATTGTCCCTGTTTAGCTTTATTACCTGTCCTAGGTATATGTATTCTGCCACCTGCTCTAATTTATTCTGTTTGACTACTATTTCTAATTGGTCTTCTTGGTTTGTCATAGTATTGGTTTTACTACAGTTCATCTCTAGACCTACCTCTGTCGCTTTTCTATCTAGTTCCTCAACCATCTTCTGTAACTATTCCTTCTTATCTGTTATCAGGACTATATCGTCTGCATATCTCAAGTGGTTCAAGAGCTCTCTATTTATTATTATTCCGTATGTATCCCATTCGAATTTTTTAAATATGTCTTCCATAGCCTGATTAAACAATTTTGGTGATATTGTGTCTCCCTGCCTTATTCCTCTTTCGAATTTTATTGGTTCTGTAGCGTGTTCGTTCGTCAATTTTATTGTGGTACTCGCATTTTTGTATATGTTTGTTATTAGGTCCGTGTACCTGTAATCAATTCTGCCGTTCTGTAGTGAGTTTTTGATGGCCCAATGTTCTATGCTGTCAAACCCCTTTCGGAAGTCTATAAATGCCATGTATAATGGGATTTGATACTCGTTCGACTTTTCAATCAATATTTTTGCTGTTAGCAGATGGTCGCTAGTACTAAAACCCTTTCTGAATCCCGCTTGTTCTCTTGCTTGGTATTCGTCAAGCTTAGTTGTTAGTCTATTTGTCATGATCTTTGTTAGTAGTTTAAATACAACACTTAGTAATGTTATAGGTCTGTAGTTTTCTAAGTTCTTTCGGTCACCTTTTTTGAACATTAATAGTGTCTCCGCATCGTTCCAGCTATCGGGTATTTCTTTTGTGGTCAATATTTTGTTCATGAGGATATGTAGGACTTCTCTAGTTGTTTTCCCTCCTCTCTTTAGCATCTCTGCAGTTATTCTATCTTTTCCAGGTGACTTATGGTTTTTTAATTCTTGAATTGCTTTCTTGATTGATTTATAACATGTTTGCAATATGTGTGATAACAACATACTAATTAAAAACAAACTAAACGAGATTCTTGAACGAGACTACCTTAACTGCACAAGTATCTTTACCGATGCCTCTAAATCTAAAGAAGGCATTGGTTGTGCATTTGTTACTCCAACGTCTACTTTCAAATTTAAACTACCACCTAGCTTAAGTGTTTTCACCGCTGAATTGTTTGCTTTGTACCGTGCCCTAAAATATGCAAACCTCTTAAGAATTTCAAAACCTTTGTTTCTCACGGACTCGCTCAGCTCTCTTCTTGCAATACAGCATCTGTATCCTAAACAGACCCTGGAGCAACTAATAAAAACTGAACTACAAATCGCCCAAGAGAACCACATAACCCCTAAATTTATATGGATCCCATCGCATATTGGAATTATCGGCAATGAAGGGGCAGACAGTAGTGCTCGTGATGCAGCAACAAGTGCGGCATCTGAATTACTGCGTGACACCGTATGTAAAGATCTCAAAACGTTTTTTAAACAAAAAGTGATTGGTCAGTGGCTGCGCGAATGGTTTGTATCGCAATCTAAATTAAGATCACTAAAACCAGATACACGACAGTGGAAAAGTAGTGCTAGTATACGGTTTATTCAAACGGTTCTAACGCGCCTACGTATAGGACACACTAAGATCACACACTCTTATTTACTTTCGGCCAGTGAACGCCCCCTGTGCGACCTATGTGCTACGCCTCTTACCATCGTGCATTTGTTAATTGAGCGTCCAAAATTCCATAGAGAACGTTTAATAAACAATATACCAAATACTCTACCAGATTCATTAGGAGAAAACTGTCCCGTAAAAAACTTATTAAATTACCTAAAGTCAATCAATATTTTGTATCACATTTAAAGTTTTGTTTACTGAGTAACGCCGCTAATAACCTGTTGGTGGATGCGGCAATGTTTCTTTTTAATAAAAAAAGCTTACCAATATCACTGTTATACACACTCGCCATATAAACAGCTTACTATTTACGGTTGTTTCTCGTACTAGGAGAGCTGTCTTTTTTTATTCGTCTTTATTAGCGGTTTTTGCACACTTATCTCGCGATACTATTTTTTGTCAACCAAAATATCGAAATATCTATCTTCCATAAGTCACGAACACTAAGATTAAAGTGTTGAGCACACTGCGTCTTTTGTCTATGCGATTCAACAGCAAATAAGAATTTGCGGTATTTTCGTGTCGTTGCTATCGAAACAAAAATCAGAGACAGGTGTCAAAACATGCGTTTTCAACAGGTTCACTGCGTACGTAATCTAATAGAAATATGCCAGGTGCTAAGAACTTTCAGCAAACCGTAATAAGAGTTGGTTTTTGATATTGTAGCGTGATTAAATAAAACGAGCGGTTCGAATTTATATAAATATATTTATTTATAGCTTTACAGTTCGGTATTCTCTTATCAACTAAACTTACTCCTAACACCGTTACATATATATACCAAAGTATTATGTTCGAGAATATTCGGGAGTAGTCCCACCTCTAATTCGTTATTTGACGGGTGGAATTTTACAGCGCTTGATATATAGCTGACACTTCTCGGTGCTTCGAGATGCGACCGTTAGGCGAGCCACTTAGATGCTGTTAGCTGCTGAATGCATGTTCGTAACACTGCTTCCCTCTTAGATCTGAGCGTCCCGATCAGGAACTCTATCTATAGGCCCAGGATGGCGAAATCTACAGGACTCTCCAGCTCTGCATGAACCCCTCAGAAAGAAATAACAGTCTACTGTCTTTGAAGGACACGATCTCTTCGGATTAATGCAACACACAGTAATTCTTACACCGGTTTCTCGGAAGATCACTTTAAGCATGCTTCTGACAATCTTCCAATCCAGATTATCTAGAGCATGGCCTATCTTGGGTAAAGCCAAGTTTTTAATGTCGTAATTGCAGACGATTTTCTTCAAATTAGTTAGAGCACACCATATATCCTCGTAGGTTGCCCAGTCTGTATACGACTTCCTGGTCACCATATACAGCAAAGATCGAGAACCATCTTCTAATGTCAGCACTCTTCCAACTTTAGGCTGCTGGTTTTTTTACTGGTCCAGGCGACCAAATTTCTTATAAAATACGGATGAGATTCCTTTAGTCATCTCAAGATCTTGGGCAACACAGTGGGCTAGAGAGACGTTATGCGAAACACTAAAAAGGTCCTGCTGTACTTCTATCGTCACGCCGAATCCAGCATTCTTTCTCTCTGCGTAATTTGACATAAACTCCTTAAAGCTTGGTCGCCGTTTATCTTTAATCTCATGTTGAAGGGTTCGGACTTCTTCGGTTTCATTTGAGCCAGCATAAGGGGCAAGACGATTTATGTGAACTACTTTTGGTTTACCTTTCGGAAACTTCTTAATTCGGTATATTACGTCATTTATTCTCTTTTTAATTTCATACGGACCCTCCCATTGTCTTTGCAGTTTAGGAGACAAGCCACGACGACGTTGGGGATTATAAAGCCAAAGAAGATCACCTACTTCATACCTTTTATTCTTGCATCGTGAATCGTATTGATCTTTCATTCTGTCACTGGCTAACTGGATGTGTTGTCGGGCAAGTTCATGAATGTTGTTCATTCTTAACTTTAGGCGGTCGACATAATCTTCGCTTGCAACATGTTCTTCGGAAGGTCTGCAGCCAAACTCTAGATCGCAGGGCAAACGAACTTCACGACCTAACATCAGGCAGGTTGGAGTCTGGCCCGTAGTTTCATTCACAGCCGAGCGGTAGGCCATTAGGAATAAATGAATGTGCTGGACTTGGACTTGGACAGGTGTTTACCCATCGTTCGGTTCATTCTCTCGACCATTCCGTCTGATTGAGGATGAAGGGGTGTCGTTCTGGTCTTATTGACACCAATCAATTTACAAACGTTTTGGAAAAGGTTTGACTCGAAGTTTCGCCCTTGGTCGGAGTGGATCTCCAAGGGAACACCAAATCGGCTAAAGAATTCTTTAACCAGTACCTCTGCAACGGTAGCAGCTTCTTGATTTGGTAGCGCATAGGCCTCAGTCCATTTCGTAAAATAATCCATGGCTACCAGGATATATTTATTTCCATCATTCGTCTCTGGAAGTGGACCTGCAATGTCGATTGCTACTCTCTCCATAGGACTACCAACATTGTACTGTTTCATGGGTGCAATATTTTTACCAACTGGACCATTACTAGTTGCACACAGTTCACATTTCCGGCACCATCTTCTTACATCATCTTTACAGTTCACCCAATAGAACCGTTCTCGAACCTTTTGCAGAGTCTTCGTAATACCAAAG
Source organism: Diabrotica balteata (assembly GCA_918026665.1). Classification (NCBI taxonomy): domain Eukaryota; kingdom Metazoa; phylum Arthropoda; class Insecta; order Coleoptera; family Chrysomelidae; genus Diabrotica; species Diabrotica balteata. The sequence continues at coordinate 146,768,353 of OU898276.1, read as the reverse complement.
TGTCCACCTGATGCACCGTCATGCAACTGACGCAATACTTCCAATACTTCTGACACTTTACTTTTAGGTACAATCAACTGAAGCTTAGTTTCTGTACCATCATCGTTCTCAAAGGTTCTACACAGAAGATCATCTTTCAGCACTAGGCAATTCCATTGGCTCCAGTAACACTTGACTTCGGGACTACATGCACTAATGTCTTGCCAAGAAGGTCTTTTACTTCGGCGCACCCAATCCAATACTCTTTTTATACATGGATCATCTGCTTGAGTGTCTTGTAGCTGTTGAGGCTGCCATTGATCATTAATAACGGTGGTTCGCCTCACGGGGCAAAGTCGTTCTTCTAATTTAAAAAAATGATTAAGATTTTCACTGTATGGCCGTCTTGATTGAACATCAGCATTTGAATGACTTTTTCTAGCGTGCTCGATCTGTTCTAGCTTTCTGACTGTTATATTATTTTCTTGCACTTTGTGGCGAGTGTGACCTTCGTTGGTACCATTCCAACATCTGGGTTCACGTCTCTTTGGCATCATGTTACGAACTACTTTCCGTACGATTTCCTCCAGACGTTTATCGTTTCGTTCGTCACTCTCTCCAGAGGTTCGTACTTGATAGCTCCGTGAGACTCGACTAGCTATCTCATGTTCCAAGGCAATGGCGAGCGCTTCATCTAAAACTTTTGGTCTTGCTAGTCGTAAAGCTTTCTGTAGTTCACTGTCTTTCAACCCATTGACGAAGGCATCTACAGCAATTTCTTCCAAAATGTTGTCTGGTGCTTCTGGATAGGCCAACAGCGCTATACGAGCAATATCTGCTTCAAATTCTTGCAAACTCTCACTTGCTCGTTGAATTCTATTTCTTATTTGTACTTTGTAGACTTGTTGTAGATGGGCATCTCCGTAACGTTTGTCTAGTCGAGTAAACAAGGTCTGGTAACATTTTTCTTGACCCTTAGGAATCGATCTTAGGATATCTGCAGCATCACCTCGTAAAGCAGCAGTCAAGGAAACAGCTTTTTCTTGTTCTGTCCAATTATTGGCTGTCGCAATAGCTTCAAATTGTCTAAGGTATATGGACCAAGAGGACTTTCCATCAAATGGTGGTAATTTGAATCTCATATGATGTGTCATTTCGTCTCTAGGAGATTCTTCTTTCACTACCGGATCTAAAGCTACCGTATTAATTGGTGGTAGCACTTTCGTGTTAGTTATCATGCTCTCTAACTGTTTGATCTTCTCTTCTACCTTATCGAATGTTTTAGAAACTTCTTCAAATTTCTCATTATTTTGATTACATACGTCTTTAATTATTTGAGAAGTCTCGTCGAATCTTCTAGATACATTATCAAATTTCTCGTCATTTTGTCTAGCTATTTCTTTAATAATTTGAGACGTTTCATCGAATCTTTCATCATTCTTTCGAGAAGATTCTTCAATCATTTGAGAGACGTTTTCAATTTTTTTATCATTTTTTTTAAAGTTTCTTCAATCATTTAAGAGACGTTTTTTATTTTCGTTAAAACTGCTTCTTCTGCTGACTGGAACTGGAATGTCTCTGGGTCTTCTCCATTCTTGTTGAGAACAGTCTTCAGTCGTTCTTGTAGTATCTTCTTGGACCCGCTGCAGTCTTTATCGCGTTCTTATAGTTGCTCACGTAACTGTTTCACTGAAAGTTCTACTAGCAGCATCTTTGGTCAGGCACACACGTACTTTTTGAAATGTTCTTTCGTACAACGATCACTACCGAACTACGCGGATGTTCCCGACGAACAATACTTTTCAAAAGTTCGAAAGTCTTTTTTAAAAATTCAAGTGTTTTTCAAAAATCACTGTTGAATTTATATTCAAATCAATTATTGTCCTCACACTGTGACACCAATTGTACCGTTTTTAAATAAAACGAGCGGTTCGAATTTATATAAATATATTTATTTATAACTTTACAGTTCGGTATTCTCTTATCAACTAAACTTACTCCTAACACCGTTACATATATATACCAAAGTATTATGTTCGAGAATATTCGGGAGTAGTCCCACCTCTACTTCGTTATTTGACGGGTGGAATTTTACAGCGCTTGATATATAGCCGACACTTCTCGGTGCTTCGAGATGCGACCGTTAGGCGGGCCACTTAGATGCTGTTGGGAGCAAATGTCAAAAGGACGCGGATTCGCGCCATTGGCACCACCTTCTAAATTTTCACACCAAGTGCTAACGGACGCAGATCGGCGTCTTATTTTTGAAATAAAAGGTTCTAAAAAATATATTTTTTATTTAAAAAGTAGACAACATACATACATAATATAACACAACATACACTAAAAATAATATAATAAGAACAACTTGAACGGTATGCGCAATGAAAAAGCATGAAAAGCGTCTAATGCTACCGGTAGTCAACAGTCAAGAGAGAGAGAGAGAGAGAGAGAGAGAGAGAGAGAGAGAGAGAGAGAGAGAGAGAGAGAGAGAGAGAGAGAGAGAGAGAGAGAGAGAGAGAGAGAGAGAGAGAGAGAGAGAGAGAGAGAGAGAGAGAGAGAGAGAGAGAGAGAGAGAGAGAGAGAGAGAGAGAGAGAGAGAGAGAGAGAGAGAGAGAGAGAGAGAGAGAGAGAGAGAGAGAGAGAGAGAGAGAGAGAGAGAGAGAGAGAGAGAGAGAGAGAGAGAGAGAGAGAGAGAGAGAGAGAGAGAGAGAGAGAGAGAGAGAGAGAGAGAGAGAGAGAGAGAGAGAGAGAGAGAGAGAGAGAGAGAGAGAGAGAGAGAGAGAGAGAGAGAGAGAGAGAGAGAGAGAGAGAGAAGAGAGAGAGAGAGAGAGAGAGAGAGAGAGAGAGAGAGAGAGAGAGAGAGAGAGAGAGAGAGAGAGAGAGAGAGAGAGAGAGAGTATTTTTTATTTTTTAAGGTACGTGTGGATTGTTTAAGCATGTTAAGGTTTAAGGTTTAAGGGTTGGATTAAGGCAGTGATTTGTAATATTAAGGTTGAGAATTATAGGAATTAACATAGTGGAAAATATGAAATTGTTTTTGGCATATGAAAAACTAAAAAAACTATGTCCTTTACCAGAGTTTTTTCTAACAATTCCTTTTCTACCCGTACCTTAGTTTTGCTGTTGGCTTTCCACCAGTTATTTATCGTTTCTTTTTTTTCAAATTGTCTCAGCATTTTACTCTTAAAACTTTTGTCAAATTATTATCCTTTAACTTTCTTCACTTTACTTTCTGATGTCCTATTTGCTTTTTTTTGCCTTAACTTTATCTCCTTATCCACTATCACTAGTCGGTGTTCACTAGCTTCACACTCAGCTATCACTAGGCCGTTGTTAACCTTTACACTCTAATATAGATTTCTTGTCAATTTGCTTTACTCCATATATATTATCTTTTTACTAGTTCACTGTTTTTTGTGTCTTTTATTTTTTTAAGATTCACTATCAATTAAAATTCGACTAAACCCTAGAAGGCAATGTAGAATATGTTAGATACTTTATTTATTCAAAGCATATCGAACACTTTTAAATTTAAACTTTCCTTTTTAAATAATATTCGTGTTCTGAAATGTCCCAGTCTATATTTTATTTTGTCATAGAAGCTATATCTTAAAGTAAAGTGGTCTTTGAAAGTTGGCTAGTCAGTTCATGGATGTTACAGGTGACAGATAATTGATTCGGACACGTTGCCGTATAAAGTTTTAGGAGAAAACTTTTAGGAATAACTTCTTAAAATTTTATTTTACCAAGATTGATTTATTTCCAATACTTTTTTTGCTGACAAGGGAATATGTGAAAATTGTGACAAAAATTAATAGCTTTTCACATAAAAGAAACCAAACAAATTTCCTTATAAGTGAAAATACTTGCAGAACTTATATCTTTTAGCTTGACAAATATCATTTGAATTACTTTAAACTAAAAATAAAAATTTAATTATCATCTTAGAGCACAACTGGCGTTTAATACTATAACTTTTTTAATTAAAATTGAATTCGCGCTTATTATAGAACCACTTTGAGAAACTTGACTGCTACCTGTCTCCTGTACAGTTTAGTATATATATACAAGATGTTTAAAAACTATTATAAATATAGTTAGTAGAGTTAGTAGAATAAGTATGTAGATTTAACTTTAGAACTTGCATATAAACATATTTATTAAAGTTGGACAGTACTGTTTGTCTAGTATCCGTTTGCCTGGTCTCTTATTCGCAGGCAATTGATTCTATAAGCTACATATATGATTAAGAAGTTAGTAAGAGACTAATCAAAATGGGGTTCATCATAAATATTATAAAAATAAATATCTAAAATTTAAAGCTTATTAGAGGTAGGTAATGGATTAGGACAAGAGCTATGAGTCATGCCTATGAGCTATGAGTGTTTTACCATTAACTAAGTGTTGTCATCTCTGCTGTTTCTAACATCCTTTTTGTTATCTCTGCGCCAGATCGTGTTTTTTTCACTTATGTCATTATTGGTCTGATGAGTGTTTTGTAAATTCTGCCTTTCATTTCTTTCCCGATATATTTATTTATCTATATTGTTTTATTCAGGCAACCTGCGGCTCTGTTTGCTTTATTCATTTAATCTTCCACTTCCGTTTCGAGCTTTCTGTAGCTAAATAATGTGATATCTCGTTATTTAAACTCCATCACTTGTTCTATTATCTGACCTTCCAGCTTCAATCTACATCTTAGTAAATGTGCTGTTACAACCATGCATTTTGTCTTTTTAGAGGAAATAAATATGTAACCTTTTCTGGCGGTTCTGCATGATCTTCCCGACCTATAATTTTGTTGTTCTGTTAGTGTTATAATTTCATTCAGTTTAATTGTTGTAATTTTGGTTGTTAAATATCGTGTTTAATGTGTCTATTATGATCATCAGAATTATCTCTTGTCCTGAGAATTAGAACGATGGGGTCTATGGATGAGGAGGATAAACCTATATTAAAAAACAGCAATCCAGATCTGCAATACTTCCAGATTTGACAGAACAAATGAACCAACCAACAGGTGGTAGAAAAATTAAGAATGAAATGGATATTATATTTACTGTCAAGAAAAATAAGTCAGACTTATTATGTATCTAGCAAAATATCCAAAATATGAGGTACTACAAATTATAAATCAGGATGTAGTTGTGGGTCCAAGATTTTTCTGACACCTAATCAGCGAGAATAATTTGGGCTATTATTACCAGTGAAATTTTTCTACAAGACAGTATCTTAAATTAAAATTTCTTTGTTGATGGGCAACTTTGAAAGAGCAATAGGCAAAAGGCACAGCAAAGGGTAAAGCAAAAGGCAAGACTCTAAATCTAGAATAAATGTGCAATATACTTTTTTAAGATACCACATTATAAATTTGATATTTTCTAATTCTTTATCTAGTTTTTTGCTGGACAGGCTACGTGGAATTTTTCTTGGATATTAAAAGTAAAATAATAGATACTCTGTGATTGATCATCTCAAAACTATACTTCGTAAAACATTTTTATTAGAACCGTTTTATTAATTATTAACGAAATATTTATAAATAACCATATACCGATTTATACACAAGAAAGTGCTGTTCGCCTTCTGAAGACTAACACGCATACTAAACAAGTTAATTTTTTATTACTGCATATTCTCTATCTTTCATTACATGGATCAGAACAAAAACGAATCACATTGTAAACGACAAACCATTGATTGAATAATAGCCTTACAATTAAAATTTCAGTATCAGCAGCGCTACAAACTTTTGGATCTTTATTTATTTTCCAACACCCAACTTTAAAATGCCGATTGTTCCGAGGCATAATACTGTTTCTTTAAGCTCTATGGTTTCAAAGTTATCAGTAGGGTGCTCACCTGGCCACAGTATAAAGAGGTTCCACTGGAACCTCTTATACTGTGACCTGGCTATAGAACCCCTTCTCCTTTATCGAGGCTTGGAACCGGCAACAGTTATGTCGAGCTACTCTAAAGAGGATAAAGAAAAAGAAACTTTTAAAATAATTTAAAGGCTTGGATAATGTAAATACTTTCACGAGAAATGTTAAAACAGTTACAGAATTATACACTAAAACTTAAGATCCTGTAACAACCAATGAGAACTCCAAGGTTTCTGTATTAAATACATTGCTTAGACTGTGATATGGATTAGCTCACAAGTTGCTACAAAAGTATTTCTTATGAAAAACAACCAAAATAGATAAAACTTTACTAATGTTCAATTATGAATTACCCATCGATTTAAAAATAAAATAATAATAACACAGTAATATTTAAACTTTGTTAGTGTTAGTTGTGGGGTGAAGTGAGTAACTCTATACCCGAGAAATTCGAAATCAAGTCGGAAAAAAAAAGAGGGATATAGAATAACAACTCTATAGAAAACCAGAGCTCATCTGACTCGTCTGATAGTAAGAGACACCGTCCAGGGTTACAGATGAAGACCACAACTTCGATGGAGGCGGACAAGAAAATTTAAAACGACGAATGCTGCGAAAGTGGCAATAGACGTAGCATACTAACTGAGTGACTGCTGATTTAAATATTTTAAAGATAAAGAACTGTTTCCCCTACTAGACAACAGCTACAGGTGGATGAGTTGGTAGGAGTAAGGATAACCCCTTACCCTAGAGACAAAATATTACATACTTTAAAAAACGGATGAATCAAGAATGATCGACAGCGAGAAAATGCGAAAAGCAACGGATAACTACCATATTAAAAATCTGCAAGATATACCTAGAAAAGTTATCATGGCAATAACAACAAGAAACTTAAACACTTTTTTTAGTACTGGTTAGGTTATTGTAATCCGAGATATGACAGAAGAGGCTCCACGAGGATCACAGGGCCTCTTACTCAGCAAAACTCCTGTGAGATGCTGAAGAAAACACCTGAAATTCTGCAATTTAACTTAAAACACACAAAATAATAGGTACGTGAAATGTACGAAGTCTATACCAACAAGAAAATGTAACATTCTTGGATACACTGGGTTGATAAACAACTACGTATTATATTACTATGGAGATAACACCCTACAAAATCACAGTGGAGTAACTTTCAATAACAAAAAAAACCGAAAGATTAGTCAAACGGGTAAAGTAATAATAAGACTTACTCACAATAAATTTAATTTAACTATCAGATGACCACTTTCACTTTCTACAATATACAAAGCATCTTCAGGTCTCAATACAAAGTAAAATAAATGCTGAAATGATAAAAACCCATATTAGGGTGTTGTCTAATAAAGATAAACAAATTAGATGTTGTAAATTACAATAATTATGCCAATATTACATGTCTGTGGTTTTAATTTCAAAATGAGTAAGTTGAATAAAAAGGTATAAAAAGGTTTTAAAGTTTAAACAGACAAGGTAAGACCCACAATTTGTTATAAACTAGTCTATTAGATTGTAATAAATTAATAAATGAGCAAACAAATAAACATTACTTACATGCCGGTACTCTATTAATTGATGGATGGTAGAACATCGTTGAAACTACTATGTATTGTTGAATGGAGAACTCAATTCTGCTATTGTAGTTGTTTGACAGTAAACGGGAAGTTCTTGAGGAGATAGATTTGATCCAATGAAGCAGAGATATGTATGTGATTGTTTGTTAAATGAAAGGGATGTTATATACTATTATATTATTTAAAAGTTATTTATACTTATTTGAGAGATATATTTATGAAATGTGTGTTATTTATTGAGTAATTGTTTTATGAAGGTGACAGTTTTATGACAATGAATAAGTTTAGATGTACAAATTGTGTGGGTGTGCAATTTTTTTTCAACTTGTAATTATCAAATTTCTTTGATAAAGTTCTATTGGCAAAATAGTAGATTATTAAAAAATATCTACTATAGATATAGATAGTTTTAGGAAGATAGGAAGAAATAGATAGCTTTTACAAATAATTAGACAAAATACTGGAACAGCTAAAAAATAGAAAGTTAATATTATTTTAGGCGACTCAAATGGAAAGATAAAAAGGAAGATATGGAGAATCAGTAGGCGAATATGATCTAGGAACACGTAATAAGAGAGGAGAAAGGCTAGTTCAGTTTTGCAAGGACAACGAAATAATTATTAAAAACACATGGTACAAACCACCACTTGGTGCTTTGTACCATGTGTTTATATATATACCAAAAAATATATACCTGGAAAGCTCCTAGATATGAGGGTGATAACATAGTAAGTAACAATATTAACTACAACATTATAAAACAAAGATTCCGTAACGCTTTAGTATCGATTAAAGTTTACGCCCTTGTAGCAAGTGAGCACAACCTTATTTTAGCAGACATGCAACTTCATCTAAAGAAAATGTAAACAACAACCAAAATATCTAGACCAAGAACACTAAAAGATCTGATCTTCAGTGTATAATCATCATATTCCATCTGTCGTCTTTCTGTCTGATGGTATGTCCAGAGAACTTCCATTTAAGTTTTGCTATCTGCTTTGATACTTCGGTCACTTTTGTTTTGTTGCGGACTCAAGTATTTCTTTTCTTGGCTGATAGTCTGATGTTCAGCATTTGCCTTTCCATGACTCTTTGGGTCTTTTCTATTTTTTCCATATTTTCCTTTGTAAACGTCCAAGTTTGAGAACAGTAGCATCCCAGGAAGTATACATTGGTTGAAGACCCTTGTTTTTAAATATAGTGGATATTTTCTATTTTTTAATATATAGGAGAGTTTTCCGCAGGATATCCAAGCCAATCGTATCCTTCTCTTTATGTCTTCGGTCTAATTTTCTTTATTTAATTTAACTGGTTGCCCCAAATATACATATTCTTTTACTTGTTCTATAGTTGTTTGTGCAATTGTAATTATTATTTATTCTAGTGTGTTGGTCATAATTTTCGTTTTATTATAATTCATTTGTAGACCTATTTTTGTTGATTTGCTATTTAATTCATCCATCATATTTTGTAATTCTTCCTTTTTATCTTTTATTAATACGATGTCGTTTGCATATCTCAAGTGATTCAAGTATTGATCTCAATTGGCAGTTTGTATCCACTTCCGGCCTGCGTGTTTCTTCAAGTCATCTGACCATCTCATTAGTGGCCCTCCTCTTTTTCGTTTGTTACTATATGGTCTTTAGTGTATAATCATCTTATTCCATCTGCCGTCTTTCCGTCTGATGGTATGTCCAGCAAACTTCCACTTAAGTTTTGCGATCTGCGTTAATACATCGATCACTTTTTTTTTGTTGCGGACCCAAGTATTTCTGGCTGATAGTCTGATGTTCAGCATTTGCCTTTCCATGACTCTTTGGGTCTTGTCTACTTTTTCCATATTTTACTTTGTAAACGTCCAAGTTTGAGAACAGTAGGTAAGAACAGGAAATATACATTGGTTGAAGACTCTTGTTATTAAATATTGTGGGTATTTTCTATTTTTTAATATATAGGAAAGTTTTCCGAAGGATATCCAAGTCAACTATATTCTTCTCTTTATTTCTCCGGTCTAATTTTGTTTATTTAATTTAACTAGTCGTCCCAAATATACATATTTTTTACTTGTTCTATAGTTGTTTGTGCAATTGTAAATTATTAATTCTTCGAGTTGGTTGGTTGGTAATTATCTAACTTAGTAAAGTGATATACATTTCCTAAAACCAAACAATAGATAATAAAATAAATAAGGCCATTGATTTTAGAAGGAAGGAAATACAAGAATGAAAACAAACAACAATATCAAAACGTAAATAAAATATTCAAACACAAAATTAAAGAAGCGAAGGATTTGTTGTTATCAGAAAAATGTGCAGAAATAGAACGATTAGAAAAACAACATAACAGATTTAACAAATACAGGAAAATTAAACAAACAACTGGTACATACAAAAAAGAGGCATTAAAAACATAATTGACAAAAACAACAAAATATTAATTAAAAGTGCAGAGAAATATAGAAACCTGCTATATAAAAGAATGGAGACAATATAACTAAGAGGTAAAAATGGACCTTCAATTATTAAAGGAAAAATTAATAAAGCACTAAAACGTATATTGTATTCTATGAAATTTACTAAACCGGCGAAATTCCGAAGGAATGGCTAATATTTGAGTTCATCCCAATGTCCAAATAAACTCAACGCAATGAAATGTAAAAAATATAGAAGGATGGTCTTGATGAAACAAGTTTTAAAATTCTTCTTGCGAGTGATACATGAACGTGTCTACAAAAATCTTTTTTTTTTTTTTTTTTTTTTTTTTTTTTTTTTTTTTTTTTTTTTTTTTATGGCATTGTCAAGTGCCATACAGCCAGTCACAACATGAAAATATTCTACCCAGAAAAAAAAATTGAGTAGTACAATATAAAAAGGTAATATAAAATTCAAACTTAAGTATCCTTACAAATTTTAAGCATTAAAATTATTATTAAGGATAGGATAGGGATAAAACATGGACACTCGTTTCTCGTCTAGGGACCCATCAAGACATTGCTTTTAAGACAAACTAGATTAGGTCACGGATAAAAGGTAATAACAAATGGGGTAAAACAGAGGTTAGGATTCTAATTACAGTTAAATATTGAGCTTACTTTTGCAAATAAAATCCATCAAACATTCATTTACAACTCTTATATTTAGAGATAGCAGATAGCACATATTGTACGGAGGAAAAATTTTTATGTTAACTAAATTTTTTATTAGATCTTCAGTTTGTTTTGTGTATTTTTTACATTCGAAGAAAATGTGATTTAGATCCCCTTCTTTTTGACAGTCTGGACATAAATTTGAATTTACGATTTTTAGTTTGGACAGATGACTAGGATAGCAGGCGTGTCCAAATTTTATTCTAATTATGGATGTTATATACCTTCGTGGAACAGAATAATTTTTGAACCAATAATCACTTGGGATTGAAGGCTGTATAGAAGCATATTGCGAGGAAGAATGCGTACTATATGTATGCCAAGATTGTTTCCATTTACTATTGATATTATTTTTAATTATTGTTAATGCGTCTTGTCTACAGATTTGGTGACTAGCTTGCGTTCCGGTATCAATGGCCTTTTTAGCTAATAGGTCAACATGTTCGTTGTATTTAAGACCTATATGTGCTTTAACCCACAAAAAATGAACAACTCTTCGGTTTTTATAAATGTCATAAACAAGTTTTTTAATTTGAAAGACATATATATTTGAGTTATTACTAGGAAAATTTAAAGTTTCAATGGCTAACATAACAGACAATGAGTCAGATACTATTGTAACAGATGTATTCTGAGTGTTTTCAAAGTATCTTAATGCTTCATATATTGCTACAGCTTCAGCACTAAAGATTGAAAAACTAGGATTTAATCGATAAAGTTTTTCTGTATTAGTTGATGGAATGTAGAAAGCACATCCAGTACCAACAATAGACTTTGAGGCATCCGTATAAATAACTAAAGAGTCTGACAGACTAGATAAATAGGACCTCAAAATATTCGAGCTAACAGAAGAATTTACATGGTAATTTGGTTGTATCACAGTAATGGGTTGCAAGCACGAATAAAAATGTTCGATGTTAAGATTATCCTCTGATTTAAAGTTGTAATCAAAATTTGTCAGGCTTCTAAAAGCCTCACAAAGTGGAGGTGAGTTCTTAAGTCTCCAATATCGATTAGTTAAATCTTCTTCGTTCAATTTTCTGATATTTGAGTAGAGAGTAGTGTTACGATTTTGTATATTAATAACAAACTTTTGACTGAGGTATTCTCTCCTATAGCCCAAGGGATTTTCCAGAGCTTCCACATGTAGAGCATTAATTGGCGTCGATTTCATGGCACCTAAACAAATACGCAATGCTGCGTTTTGAAACACATCTATTGTTTTCAAAATATGTTTACTTGCTGAACCATATAATATGCATCCATAATCGATAATTGATCTAATATAAGATCGGAAAAAAAGCAAAGAAGTTTCCACATCTGCACCCCACCATGTTTTGTAATTGATTTGAGGAAATTTAGACCCTTCTTACATCTATCTAACATAAACTCAACGTGAAGTTTCCAAGTTAACTTACGATCGAGAATCATTCCCAAATATTTAATTGAAGAACTGAAATTAAAATCATACCCATTCAATTTTACCTGATTTAGTTTTGGGATATTGTGTCGAGTGAAGATACTAATACTTGATTTACCTGATGCAATTTCAAACCCATTTAGTTTGAACCAATTTTTGGATCTATCATGTATTTTTTCTAAAGTTTGAATGCAGTTATCGTATTTTTTGGTAGAAGAATACATAAGAAAGTCATCAGCATACTGTATTATTTTAAAGTTGATATTTTTAATGAAAATGTTATGTAAATCTGCAGTATAGATATTAAACAATAGAGGGCTTAAAACTGATCCCTGCGGTAGTCCCTGTTTATTATAACGAGGACCTATAAGTTTATTATTGTTTGTTCTCAGGTAAATTTTTCTGCAGGAATAAAAGTTAAGAATAGTGTTTACCAATTGTGGTGGTATATGAAAATTTTTTATTAATTTTTCCATTAAAATATCGAGACAAACACTATCATATGCTCCTTCTATATCTAATACTATTGTCGGTAAATAAATATTACTTGAGAAGGAGTTCTGAATGTCCGTTACCAATGTGGCAAGTGCATCTATGGTACCACAGCCTTTTCTATACCCAAACTGCAAATCTGGAAGTAACTTCTTTTTATCTATCCACCATTCCAATCTATGTTTAATCATCCGTTCCAAAGTTTTCAGTACACAAGACATAAGTGAGATAGGTCTATATGAGTGAACGGAATTAGGATCTTTCCCTTGTTTGAGTATGGGGATAATGATTACATCTTGAAATTGAGCTATTACTGAATTATTCATGATTATATCATTAAATATTTCCAATAGTAAAGTTTTGGCACTTTTGGGAAGATATAGTAACATTGGATATTTAATATTATCTAAACCTGGACTAGTACTATTTCGATTTTTTAAGGCAAATTCCAATTCTAAGGTATTAAAAGATTCCAACAAAAAATGATATTGCTTATTGAAAGAATAGTCAAAAGTTTTGCAATTTTTTACAGACGGTGGAGCAATTTGATCAAAAAATTGTTCTTCTAAGGAATCGTCAAAACATTTTATAGAAGAAATTGGTTTTCTGTTTAATTTTCTAGCTTGATTCCATAAGCTTGCTGATGGTATATTTTTATTCAACTTTGAGCACCAATCAATCCAGCTCTTTTTAGCTTTATTTTTTAGAAATATTTTGGCTTCTGATACAAATTTTTGGCATTGTATATAATTGGCCATTGTAGGAGATTTCTTATATAATTTAATAGCTTGTCTTCTGTTATTCACAACATTACTACATTCATTATCCCACCAAGGAGGCGGAAGATGATTTTTACTAGTGAAAGGTTTAAAAGCAGGTATTGCCTTTTCTGCAGCCTCATTTATGCTATTAATAAGAAAGCAATACTTTTCGCCAGTGTTTTCAAATTCCATATTATTCTCAAAGAGAGAGTCTACAACATCTGTATACAGTTTCCAGTTTGCTTTTTTAATATTCCATTTACTTTTAGGTAAAATTTTTTCATTTGAATGGGAGGCGTTAGCAACTGTTATTAAAATAGGGTAATGGTTCGAACCAAGTGTATCTAAGAAAACAGTCCATGTAATTTTTTTTGCAATATCTGAAGAACTAAAAGTAACGTCTAACATAGAATCATTAACACCAGGCCGATTTAAACATGTAGGTCCACCAGTGTTCAATATTACTAACTCTAGATCATCTGCTACCATCTCTAGTTGCTTTCCAATATTATCATTTTTTTTAGATCCCCATAATACATTATGTGCATTCATGTCTCCACCTATTATAAGGGGAGCTTTTACTTGAGAAAAAACTTTAACCCAATCATCTGTTTTAGTTTTAGTTTTTGGTGCTCGATAAATTGATAAAAAATTAATCGAATTTTTCCCATAATTTACTGCACATCCACAAACTAGAATTTCATCATTAAAATTGCTAAGGATATTTATTTCTTTAAAATTGAGAGTATTTTTAACTAGAATGGCTACTCCACTATAGCCATCATCACGATCTTTCCGAATGAGGTTATAACCTTTAAAGCTGTATGCTACATTTTTTTTAAACCAAGTTTCGCTCAATAAAACAATATCTACACTTTCTTGTGATAAAAATTGAACAAAAGAATTTTTATTAGATATTACAGAACGTGCATTCCATTGCATAATCTTCAAGAAAATTATTTATTTGCAAAAGTACCCTCCAATACTAGGCTAATATCATGCTTAAGAGTTTCGTTATTTATATTTTTTATATCATCGATAGTTTGTATTTTATTAAAAAAATTATCAAAATATGTAAATAAAGATTTAAACAAGTTATTTTTAATAAATTCGATATCATCAGTATTTGTTTTATGTGGATTGGATGACAGTGATTTAGATGGACCGAATTGAAAAGGAAATAAAGGAGGTTGAGTGGGAGATAACGTGATAGGAGATCCTGCTTTACGTTTCTTTCTAGTGCTTTCAAAATTATCTATATTCCTAGATGTACTAGGTTGACTTAGAGACATATTATTTTGTACACGATATTTTCTTGGCCAAATAGGTTCGGATGAAGAAGATTGTTGATTTGCAGTTAAAGAAGGAAAATTTTCATCAAGGTTAGTCAGAAGTGAGAATTTGTTATTCCCTGCAAAGCCGGCAAAAGAAGATTCACTAAAAGATTTTGCTTCAGTGTATGAAACTTTATAACTAAACATAATGTTTTTAATTTTCTTTTGAGTGTCATAATAAGGGCATTTTTTATCTATAGATACGTGTCCACTGGTATTACAATGTATGCAGAATTTATCTTTTTGTTCTCATTTGTGATTTTGATTTTTTTCTGAACCACAGTTAATGCATGCAGAGGAAGTACTTTTACATTGTTTGGATACATGCCCAAAACTTCAAACAATTGTAACATTGTGTTACACGACCAACAAATTGTTCAACTGGAAAAAAGACTCTGTTAATAGATATTTGTCCAGGTAAAATATTTCCTTCGAATGTGACAATAATCATTTGTTTAGGTTTATATTTTATCTCATTATTTTCTTCTACTCTGCGGTGCATTCTCCTAATTTGTAGTACTTTTGCTGTCGATTCAATGTTTTCACACAAGTAATCCATATCAAACTGTGTATCCACACCTCGTATAACACCCTTTACTTCCAAAAGATGATTTGGTATATAAGCTCTTAGATTCTCATTTTTTAAATTACAATTTTGTACTAAGTCGTTTGCATCCTTTAAATTTTTTAATATAACTTTAATTCTATTTCTACCAATGCTCTTAATTTCAATTATATTTGGCACTTTTAATTTTTTATGTAAGATATGGCCAATTGATAAGGGATGTAAACGTCCTAGATTGTCATTGTTTATACTTTCTATATAAACATGAATAATATTAAAATTATACTTATCTGACAAAACATTGAACAGACGAGTTTCGTTTGTGTGTGGTTTATCAGAAGTTTTTTCGCCCATGTTTTGATTGCCTTTTAATGAGTTTATATCCGTGTCCATTTCTACATTACTAATATGAATTTGATTTTCAACTGCACTAATCTCTTTGTTTTTAAAAAAAAACACCCGCACAAGTTCTAGGATCACTAGACTCCCCCATTAGGGGAGTCTTTTAAAACAATTGTATAACTTTAAATGTATATGTTTATTTACAAACACCTAAACTAAAAACCTAAATACGTCGAAAACCGGTTGGTTCTGTTTACAACGGAGCTAATTATTAACGTCCTAATTGTCCGAAGTTCGAATCGATACTGTACAAAAATCTAGACGATAACATAATATTAATACAACTGGAATTTAGAAAAGACTTCGGCACTAGAGAGGCATTATTTACTTTACAAACACTTATAAAAGGATATCTAGATATCAAGTATGACGTATTCATATGTCTAGTTGACTTTAAGAAAGCTTTCGACAAAATGTAACACACAAGGTTTACAGGACACATATTATTACAGAATACATAAAAATATTACAGAACATATAAATAGATGAACATGATATAAGAATAACTACAAATTTATACCAATATCATCCATTATATGAGTACACCAACTAAAGTACAAAGTAAGAAATATTTATAAAAAGGGGAGTACGACAATGAAATCTACTTATCCCCTCTACTTTTTGATATGTACTAAGAAGAGATGTTTAAAAAGACATTAGAAGATATCAATGAAGGCATATCAATTAACGGAATACTAGTGAAGTAACGGAATACTAGTATCTCAGATATGTAGACGATACAATACTCCTTGAGGACAGCAGAGAAGGGTGCAAAGTTTGTAATAGATGCGAATACAGAAAACAACAAAATCACAATTTTTAGTAAAAATAATATTGAAGACCTAAACAATCTACGTTAAAGGAAATACTATAGAGAAGTACCTGAAGACAATTACTTGAAATGTGAGCTAAATAAATAATTGGACCACAGCTTTGAAATACAACGACGAATGTGATGGCCAGGTGCGCTTTCAATAAGATGATGTATTAGGCAATGGAAAACTGGCAATAATTACAACTATATTATTGAGCTGCTACGTAGTCTCTGTCCTTTTATATAGAGTTGGATGCAACTGAAAAAAGGCTTACTTGCTTTGAGATGTAAGGTTATTCAAGAATCTGGAAAATATTATGGACACAACACGTAACAAAACAGAAATCTTAAGAAAGATGAAAAAAAAACTAGGAAGGAAAAAAAAACTACTTTGGCTACATACTAAGAAATAAAAAATAGAGTTAATGTGATTCGTTTATCAAGAGAAAGTCAAAGTAAAAAGAAAACGGAAAGACTACGCACGTCTTGATTAAAAAATTAGAGCAGTGGAATGAAAAATCAACAATATAACTAACTCTTCAGAACTGCTGTAGGCAGAGTAAAATAGGCCATGATGATTGCCAATGTTATTAAAAGATGAGGCAGATCGAAGACGAAGAAGAAGAATATTTAAAAATAATATATTATATAATTTATATGGCCTAATTTAACGTTGTTAAACAATCAATTTTATAAAAACTTGGTAATTCATTTGTTTCTTAATCTGCAGATATTGTATACCAATTATTTATTTTATTTATATATGTATAGTATTATGCCAATTGCTTGAATACAATTTATATAGAACATAAAATAGCTTCCGTTTACTATTTCTAGAATATTGGACCCATTTTCCTCTCTGGAATTTCTCATCTTCTTTGCTAAATCTCTTTTATTGAATGAGTCTCTTTTTCTCTTTTTTGTTGCAGCAACTGATTCACTTTAAGCTTGAACTTTAACCTTAGTTCCTTTATTTATACATCCACTGTCGTTTTTGAAACCGGAAGGCGATTTATTAAACGAATCGAATTATGTTGATACAGAGTGCTATTGACTTACGAACAAAATCTTTCTTGCAGTAATAAAATAGGTTTTATAAATTTATTTCAAAAAATAAACAATTTATTCATGCAATTTTGTTGTTTATGATTATCTGTGCTTTAAACATCACGATGTACCAAATAACAATAAAATTAATTGGTCTATCTGACAAAACGCCGTCTATGCTACTGCATTAACTCAGAATAAACAGGCATGTCTTCATCATCGCTTAAATTCTGTTTTACAATCATTAAAACTAAACTATTGATGACTGACTATGTTCGTTTTAGTTGATAGTCGAATTATTTTCTGAAAACCGGATTATCTGCCAATATATACAATCTGCTAGTATAATTTAGTTTCACTTACATGACACCTATCCTGTTACAATAGACTCCCGTAAGTTCGGCCTCGCTTAGTTGGGTCTCCGCTTAGTCCGACCGGCTGCGGCTCTGTGAGCATGAGTCACACACTTGACAAAAATGCCAGGTACACACATGCCAGTAAATTGGGAAAGTAGCTACTAATTGGCATGCCAGTAGCTCGCTTGCCTTTAACTGGCAAGGCTAAAAAGCAGGTAGATTTTTACACATGCCAGTGTTAGTAAACAAACGAGTGGTTTTCATTTGAAACTAAAGTACTTGCTGTGTAACTATATATATATGTATATATATATATATATATATATATATATATATATATATATATATATATATATAGAGCAGGTTGTTTACAACTGTCGTTGTTTTCCTGTCCCTAGTTTCCATCGTTTCCTATCTCGGATGTCGGCTTCATTTAGCTGTCTTCCTTCTATGGCTTCATTCACGTCATCTCGCCAGCTTCTTCTTGGACGCCCTCTTTTCCTTCTTTCGGTTGGGATCCATTTTAATATTTTCTTTGGCCACCTCTCGTCTGCCATTCTGTTTACATGACCGAACGAAGTTAGTTGTTTTTTCTGGACTTCATCTATAGTGTCTTTTTCTTGCTCCATTCTACGTTTTATTTCTTCATTGCGGATTCTGTCCATCCTTGTCAATCTACAGCTTCTTCTCATAAAATCCATCTCGGTAGCTTGTAAGTTTTTCCTGTTTCTTTTACTAGTGTCCCATATCTCTGCTCCGTATGTTACCACCGGCTCAACCATCGTCTTATATATTCGTTTTTTCGTCGTTCTTGTGATTTTTTTATCCCACAGAATGGAGTTTAGGCATTTGGTAATGTTTCTGCCTTTGTTTATTCTTGTCTTTATTTCTTCATGGCTATTTCCGTCTTTTGTAAACACTACTCCTAGGTATTTTACTCTATTTGTTCCTTTGATTTTGTCACTCTCCAATGTCAGGTCTTCGACTATATTTTTCCCCACTGAGAGATATTCGCATTTTTGTAAGTTCATTGTCAGTCCACATTCTTCGTACGCTGTTTGTAGTTTCCTAACCATATAGCTGCGGTCGTCTATATCTTCTGCTACAACCAGTTGGTCATCAGCGAAGAATAGTGTATAGAGAATATCCTCATCTATTTGTATTCCCATATTTCTGCATTGTCTTTGCCACTTTTGTAGAGATCGATCCAGATATATTTTAAACAGCGTAGGTGATAAACAACATCCCTGTCGTAGCTCTTTCGTAGTGTTGAATTTTTCACTAAGTTTGCCACCTATTTTAATTGATGCGGTGTTGTTTACATACCACTTTTGAGTTGCTAATATTAATGAAGGTTTTATTTCCATGTTTTGCATTTCACTCCATAAATTATTTATGGGCACGTTATCATATTTATGCCTTTTTAAGATCTATCAGGGCTATATGTGTTTCTTTGTTGTCGCTTTTCGATTAATATTTTAAGTGTAAATAGATTATCTATAGTCGATCTTCCAGCTCTGAATCCGCATTGTTCTTCTGGTTGTTTCATACGAATGTCTTCTTCTATGAGGTTTCTAAGTATTCCGGAGTACAGTCGTCCTATAGTGGGGATGACAGCAATTCCTCTATAGTTTCTGACATTGTTTCGTGCTCCTTTTTGTGTATATTGGCGTTATATAGGCCTCACGCCATTCTAACGTGGTCTCTTCTCCATTCAGGCATCGTTGGAACACATCTTTGAGCATTTGCCACAGTTTAGCTGAGCCGTATTTAATAAATTCTGGTGAGATGTTTCCTGGGCCTAGCGCTTTGTAACTAAAAGTTTGTAAGTTTTCAACAAAAAAAGAAGATCCATGGAAAGTATTCGAAGTATATTAAATAAGGAATTATTGCTGATGACCACGGATATTGTTAAAAAATTAATAACGAATTCGAAGCGGAACTTAAAATGGAAAAAAATTTGGGTGAGAAATTAGATTGGTAGGCGAGAAAATCTTGAAGCAATTTTTTATTTTGGCCTTTATCTCCTTTATTAGTAATACCTTCAACCATTTCCTCTTGAATTTTTTTGTAAGCATTGTCACAGGCTATTTTATTTATATAAGATGATTTATGCTGATTTAGACAGAGATGATGATTTAGAATTCAAAAGACACTTCAATCCTCTATATATACCAATAAACTTAATGGTTTTTTCATCACCCCAACGAAACATTTTTTAAATTCACAAGTGTAAAAATAAAACGATTAATTTTTATCAACAACAAAACAAATTTGACAATTCTCTGCTATAAGCTGCTACTGCTTTTTAGCTACTGGCTTGCCCGTAGCGGTAGGGCGCGTTCACACATGCCAGTGACACTCCTGACGCATGCGCCTTGCATCTCACAGCACGCTACTAGCAAGAAAAATCAAATTCTTTGCGATTAGCTAGCATGCCATGAATTAGTATGCCAGTTAACGTCCACACGTTTGGGAACAGTTTGGAGACAGTAGCTGGTGCTTGCTAGGTACTGATATGCCATTGTGCTAGTAACGGGCATGTGTATCTCCAGCTTAAATGTTTCGTGTCGTGCAATAAACTGTTTTTAAAATAAGTGAAACGCGTAAACGTAAGTACAAGTCAAAGTATTTACAGGGATTTAAAAGTAGTCAAAAATACAGTCATCGACTGGTGGCGCAATAAAAAACTATCGAAGGCTTTTTTACTGTTACGAAGATGCTCTGTGGTTGTTGTTTATTGCTGACTGTTGTTGACTATGATCTTGCACTCAAAGCTTTAACTAGAAGAGGCATTCTCGGTTAATATGGGATGGCTCTTCCGATGGAAAAAGAAACATCGAGTTCATTTTAATGTAGTTTGTGGTGGGAAACTGTCAGCAACTCTAACAGCGGCCACCATTTTTTCTGCAAAATTTTTAAAAATCATTGGTGACCAAAACTTCAAAACTTGAGCCCAGAGCATAATATATACAATATCGATGAAACTGGGATAAATTTAAACTTCTGCCCAGAAAAACCTTTGCCACACCGCATAAAATATCTGCTGCATGGTTTAAACTCAGAGGATAACGGTTGCCTTGTGATCAAATACCTCGGAGACCCTGAAGATACCACTAGTTGTCATTGACACAGCAGCAAAACCGAGAGCGTTTAAGAAGATAAACATGAAAACTCTCCCAGTGTATTATGGGTTGCAGAAATCAACATAAATGAACACATATTAGTTCAGGAAATAGTTTATGTGCAAATTGGTTCCGAGAGTAAAAATACATTAGACAAAATCAAAACTGCCCATCAAAGCACTTCTATTTCTTGACAACGCGCCTACTCACCAGAAAGATCTTCAGTGTGATGATGAAAAATAAATTAAACTGCTGTTCCTGCCACCTAATATAACCAGTCTTTAATAGCCAGTGGACGAAGCGGCCATTGTGTGCTTCAAGAAAAAGTATCACCGAAAACTGTTTCCTGAAGTTCTTTCCCAAACTGGAGGCTGATGACAACTTAAACCTTTTAAAAATGCTGAAGTCGGGTGATATGAAGGCGTAATTTACTGTAATCGTTACTGCGTCGACGTTTCTAAACTCTTGGAAAAAACTTTGACCAAATATAGAAGATAAGATTGACCATTACCAATACAACAGCAGTGAGCAGACGAGCCAAACAACATTCTTGTTAACGAACCTAATGACAATGCAACTCTATTGCTCGACTTTCAGCAACTACCGACCTCTAGTCCCATTGTTGAAGAAGATGTTTGGAGTGGATCAACTTTGAAAATGAGCTACACAATGAGGTTTTCAACGACGACGAAGTCGCCGAGTGTGTCATTAACTAGGAAAAAGAGAAGCATAACGACGCAGATGTTGCTGGAGTGAAGAGCAAGATGAAGAAAATACAATGAGCCACACCGAAGGCAAAGCAGCTTTGCAACTGGCAGCTACTTACATCTAACAGCAAAAAGAAGCAACTGCCATCGATATAATGATTATTAAAAAGTGGCGTGAATGTGCAGTTGTTTGTTTTTGCTAGCTCTTTACAAATAATAAATAAGCAGTTTTTAGATAAGCATGGTTAGTTCGGCCACTTTTAAGTTTGGCCTAGGGTCCAGTCCCGAGGTGGCTGAACTTACGGAAGTCTACTGTATCTTGGAATTTACGAAGCGACATAACGGTGAATCCAACATTATGCAAACCGACTCAATACTATTTGCCGTATTTTTTTTTTCAGCCAAAGTATATGCCAGTATGACATAGAAATAGAAAAAAAAAGAAATTTCACTGCGACGATAATGTATAAAAATAGAAAACTGGAAATAAATATTATTAAATAATAAGAATTATTTTGCATTATTCTAAAACATTTTCTGTCGCAGATGTCTTAAAGAGAATTAAAATAAATTAAAGCTTCACAGTAAGCCAAATTAAATGCAGAAAATTTTAGACAAACGAAACAGATTGCAAAGCAAGTTCCTATTATAAAACAAAACAATGTAAGATTCATAGACTAGTGAAGATAAAGTAAAGTTGGGGTTATTTGAGTTATCTAATAAATAAATCATTTTATTTTAATTGACATTGAAATAGAATTTCTACTACCTAGTTTTTAATTGAACAAACACCAGTAACAAATTCATTATTAGTTAATAACTTTGTTAAAAACGGTATACAACTGCCAAGATTGTTGACAAGGTTATGTCATGTCACAGAATTAGAGGTTGACTCACTTTTGGCTACGGTGTTATAGACAACAGCCATATTTTGGCTAAAAAGATGAAAGGGTGGATGTTTTGCCCCAGGGAAATTTTAAACTCTGATTATTCAGCGTTAGGTATTATTAATATGTGCTGTAAACATTTGTACGTATTTAGAGTGTTCAGTTGTAGTAACCGTGAATTATGTGTTTCATATGTATTGTGTCTAATAGAGGATGGTGCTTATACAGTGTTTCTTATTTCGTTATTTTTAGTATATTCTTGTTGGTGACTTCTTCTTTTAGTATTAGCAACCAAAGCCTGCTACATTCTGCTAATGGACTTGCTACATATTTTTCTTAGTTACGTAGGATAGGGCTGCATCTTTAATTTTTTTCTTTTTCATGTATGTCTCTCTCATGACTATAGTCGCATATTTCCGTATGTTGCAACTACCTCGTTTTTATTGTTCCAGGCATGTTAACGTATCTGTCGATTTGTCGACGTACCTGTTTATAATGTATATTTTATGCTCGTTGATCCTGACACGTAGTGATCTTGCGGTTTCTCCGACATAGAAATTGTTGCATTCACAGGATATTTTATAGATGCTGTTCTTTACTCTCTCTTGTCTGTTGTTAGGTTTGGTTTTAGGCAAGTTGTTTTAAATGTTGTTTTGGTGTACTTATTTCCTCTCCTTTTTAATTTATCTAATAAGTCCTTTACGTATGGTACTGTTGTCATCCTTGAATCCCTACTGGTAGGTGATTTTGAAGTGCAGGTAATGTTTTTTTGTTTTCTTTTTTCTACCTTATGGAATTACTTATTTGTAAATGACAATGAGTAGTCATTTTTTGCTAGAACCTGTATTAGCAGGTTTTTACTTCTTGAAAAGCAACTATTATTTTTGTTGTGAGTAAGTCACAATTTAAGTTTAAAATATATTTATTTTTGACGTTTTAATTTCCATTTTGGAAATGGTTCACAAAATAAAAAACCTTCATAAATTAAACAAATTTTATTTTTGGTTACTTGGTGAAAAATTCTTTTAATTATTTAATTTTATCTGATCTATTTTTATTGGCCATTCAGACATATATTATACATTTCAAAGTATTACTTTTAAATGATATTGCCAATATTGTTGAGTTGCGTGCCTGGGCCAACTTTATTGTAAGATAATTCATTCGATTACACGAAATCAACTTTAAGTTGAGAACACCTGTCAGTGTGTCAGAAAAAATCATAGCATGTTTTTCGTCTTTATAAACCGTCACCATATACAATAGTGACAGTTAAATTCTCCTGTTTATCGTACTTCCATAGTAAATAATAAAAAGAAAAACTAGGAAAAAATCATCATAATACTATCCTGACAAGGTAAGTATTTGGTCTTACGTTTAGTTTACCCTCAATAGTGGTATTTTCTGTTTATTGGTTTCCTCTTTTAATATTTTTAACCAGATCCTACCGCATTCTGCCGAAGAATTAACGCCGCAATTGGTATCATATAGCATAATTAGAGATTTTTCTCTTTTTATCATCTGTGTTTTTTTGAAATATATTTGAATCTTTCCATTGAATCCTATATTTATTCTCCTATGCGTGTTTACATATTTAAGATCTATCAAAATCTCTTTTTTTAATATAAGATTGATGTTCACTTATTCGAACATTTAATGGTCTTGATGTTTTACCTAAATAAAAATGATTGCATTCGCAGGGTATTTTATAAATACAAATCTTTGTTCTCTTTTGTTTATTTTAGGGTTAGTTTTCTAGATAAATTTTGTGTTTGTTGTATGGAATGTTGAATCTATTTCTTCTCGTTTTAAGTTTTCCGATAATCTTTTTATGTATGGTATTGTTATTTTCCTCACATATATTGTAACAAAATACAAAAACAAAGGATAATAATTTTTTATTAAAACCGATGTTAACAAATGTTTCTCCTCTAAGAATGATTTTTCATTAGAATAAGTAATTGTGGCTCTATTGTATAAGGATTTAATGATCCTTTTTTAATATCGATGTGATTTGATTTGTCATGTAAATATCTGCTGGTGTGTGTTGGTTTTTATACACATAAGTCTCCTATTTAGTATCCTTCTTTAAGGAAAGAAAAGGTAGTGTGTTATTCTATTCTTTTTATTGTCTCTCATTTATCGTTTATATAATTAAGAAATGTGTCCAAGAACTCAGGTACATAAGGCTTATATTGAGAAGATAGGTATCATCTACATATCTTTATCATATTGTGGGTTTAAAATTTTGTTTAGAATTAATATTTGTTTCAAAATATTTCATAAATAGATCGGCGAATAATGAAGATCAACTAGAGCTCATTGCTAGACCACGATTTTGTTTAGAGAATTCATTATTTAGTTGGAAAGTTTAATTTTCAAAGACTTTGTTGGATCCCTTATTAATTTTGTATAACGTCCGTTTGTTATTATGTCTTTAGTTTTGTTTTCATATTGGATTTTCTCTTCTACCACAGTTGTATTACCCTTATTTGTTGGTAAAATAATTATGGGGTCGTTATTTTTAAAGTTTTTACAACCTTTAGTTCCTCTTTGCTTATGTTTTATTTAATTTCATTAGAATTTCTTAACCCAATTTTACATATGTAATACTAATTTTTAAAGCCTTTTTATTAGAGCAAGTACTTTGGGCTCTCTCATATACTGATTTGATAATTCCTTTTTTGCTGTTCACGTTGTGGTTTGAGTTGTAGTTTAAATATCTATTGGAGTCGGTTGGTTTTCTGTAAACTTTGGTTGCATATCCTGTACCTCTTTTGTGATAAGCACATTCAGAAAAGGAAGTGAATTAATATTTTTTTCCATATTAAATTTGATCTACTTTATTGTATAATATTTATTTGGCCTCACGGATCAAGCACAAAATAAAATCCTGATCCACCGATATGATAGAGCTCAAAACACCTGCTCTAATGAAAAGGCTTTTTTAAAAGAAAAAACCTACTAACAAAGGTTGAAACGAAAATGACTAACAATATATGAAGAATAAACAATTTCAAATTCTATTAGATAGACAAAAGGAAAACAACAAAACACATCCAGGAACTCAGAAACACCTGTAAGAAGGAGCTCAAGAATGACAACTATACCATATGTAAAGGGCGTATCAGAAAAATTAAAAAGGGTAGGAAACAAGTACAACATCACAACATTTAAAACAACTAATACCCTAAGACCTATCCTGTCTTAAACCATACCTAAAAACACACAATAGAGATTAAAGATCTGCATCTATAAAATACCCTGCGATTACAATAATTTCTATGCAAGAGACCCGGCAAGACCACTAAGTGTCAGGATAAACGAGCATGAAACATACATCAAAAAGAGGAAATTAGATAGATCACAGATATGCAAATATGCCTGGAACAATAAAGATAGAGTGCTGTGGAAAGACCAAACAATAGTCATAAAAGAAACATATATAAAAAACAGAAAAGTCAAAGAATTAGCTCTTATCCTAATTAATAAAAAAAAAGTTTAGCAAACCTATCAGCAAAATGTAGCAGGCTTTGGTTGCCAATACTTAATCTCTCCTTAAACCTCTTTTGGGAAACAATATGGCTGTTGCCCAGAATTAAGATAACCTCCAATTTTGTGATATGGCCCTGTCAAACATACTGGTGGTATTTTGGGCTTTCTAAATAAAATTAATAAATCATCTTTTTTTAAATGAATTCAGGAGTGGAAATCAAAACGTTAGAAGACTATTAGATATCAATTAGTCATCAATCAAATCAAGTCAGATATAACAAATAATCGATTACGAAAGGATAAAAAAAAGATGGGAATTGGTAAAGACAAATATTCGGTACTTCGAAACATTCATCAATGGATTGGCCTATCAGCAGATTAATTGTTGCATGCCGCACACGATTGAGAAACGTATTGGCTACTTATCGGCTAGTCTGTAATTGTTAGGAAGGCTACTAACGTCTAAATCGTCGATATCATTAATATCTATTAGGATTTAAACTTTTGTTTTGAAAATCATGCAGTTTTCGTATTATACCTGGTAGAAAACATACAAGATTGTAAATCTCCAAAAAAATATTACTTTATCTAGGACATCTCTATCTTTCGCACAATTAACACAAACAATAGATAATCAAAAATGCACTACGAAAATACGTAACTCCAATTTATACCATATATATTCGCATGATTTAATTTCATAAAGCGCTTTTTCTTTCGTCGTAGAAAGCAAATTGTTCATCCGTCTAGAAATTGGTGCGTTTTGAGGTTAAACACCTCATGTCAGGTGATTTCAAGCGTTAATACATGCAAATTCTAACGTCCAAGCGGTACCTCTATTATTTAAAACGTTTGCCCCTTTGCGCACTTTATAATTTAATTTTATGGTGTAATTTTGTAAAAGCACTCACCAGGAAATATAAATTATAAGATTGTTGGGGTTTATAGAATTCTAATGAAAACACAATAATACATTATTTGTTAGTGAAACTACCTTTTCAGTTTTGATTATTAAGGTAATAGCGATTTATATGCAAAAATAGTAGTTTTTATGAAATGGTTTAAAAATAATATTTAGACTTTAGAGCAGGGGTGTCCAACTTGCAATGCCTCAAGGGCCAAAACTAAAACTTTTGATGTTGTCGCGGGCCATATAATAATTTTGTTACAAGTAATAACAAAATAAAGTGAGGTATAAAAATAATTAAAACAGAAAAGAGTATTATTTCTTTTATTGCTCAACAACTACATTTTTTTTATAAACGGAAAATTTATTGGTAACACTTTTCAATAATCAAGACAAACATTGGAAAAGCAACGAAAGTGATGTATCCAATTAGTGTGAGGACTGTGGTCTATCGGCTTCATCCACCAATGAAGAAATGTCCACCTCCAGTTCAGTTGTAGACACTCTCATAAGATGACATAAGGAAGAATCGGTAAGGCTGCTTCTGTTTTTTATATTTTATGTATTTCAGGGAGGAAAAGGCACTTTGGCATGTATATGTGCTTCCGAATATTGACGTCATTTTCAGTCCAAAATCTCGCAGGTTCGGGAATTTCTCCTTTGACAATAATTTGAAAAATTCAGGTCCCTTTTCTTGTCTGGTGATTAGGAACATGTCTGCTTGAAGATCACATAACTCAAGCTGTAAGTTGGGTGGATGATCATCAATCGTTGCTCCAAGAGGGTTATTATAAAATAGTACATTGCTTTTGAGACTTTCAATTTCTTCAAATCTTGTATTGAATTCATCAATAACTTGTCCAATTTGTAAAATGCAGGATAAAAACTTAATATTTTCCTTACAGTTGAATTCTTCTGCTATTTGCAGACAGCTAGGGAAGCGTGTCAGGTTGTTCTTTTCCAAAGCACGTTTAAACACGTTCAGCTTATTCCGAAATCCGTTTATCATTCTGATCAAATCTGAAACCTTCTGGTTTCTTCCTTGAAGACTCAAGTTTAACATGATAAGATGATTAGTCAGATCCGTTATAAAAGCTAGCTGTCTTAAGAATTCTGGATCCTTAAATTTCTCTTCCAGTTCAGTTGGGTCAGATCAAATGTATTTGTTGAGAAATGGGAAAGGGATTTCCTTTTTTATGGCAAACAATCGTTTCATGCACCTTCCTGCACTCAGCCACCTTACATGGTTGTACATTAGCAAGTCTCCATATTCAGCCTCTGTTTTCACTAAAAACTGCTTAAGTTGCCTGTGTAAAAGAGATCGATTTCCACCTCTAATCATATTTCTAATCTTGAATCACGGTTTGGAAAACTTGATCTTCCTTGACTGATTTTCCACATAAAGCTTCCTGATGTATAATATAATGAATTGTTGGGCAAGTGACACCATTTTATCGAAGCAGATCCACTAATCCAATTTTTTTACCTGTCATTGAAGGGGCCCCGTCTGTTGCTATGGCTGAACAATTATCAAAGCCTCTAATTCTGCCAACTGTGTTCGTCACAGCCTCATAGATGTCTTTTCCTTTTGTTGTTCTATAAAGAGGACAAATATCAAATAACTCCTCTTTACTGGTAAAATCATCAAAAGTAGTGCGCACAAATATTAACAGCTGTTTTTTTCCTGTATCAGCTCAAGCGACATGGCATAAGATGCATGCAAAGAATGCGTTTGAGAGTGTAATATTTTACTGAACATACCAGTTTGGTGTTTAAGCTTTTTCTTCAAATCTGCAACTAGGGCACTCCGACTTTCATTTGTGTACGTAGCATACTTATTTTCATGCGCTGTTGTGTAATGTCTTCTCACATTATATTCTTTAGGCACTGAAACGACATTCATTCACACTAAGCACTGCAACTTTCCATTATTGTTAGCAATCAAGTAATCACTCTCCCAACTTTCTTTGTAAAGTTCTCACTGGTGTAGTTCTCACTATCATTTTCCGTTTTACTGGTTTTAGAGGAATCAAGACAAAGAATTAATCAAGTTCACTGTTCACTAGCAACGTAATAGATTAGCCGACTAGCCTACGTGTCAGTAGCATACTGGCACGATGGCGGCTGGCGACGGATGGTAAGCAGTGGCAGGTGTGGCCTGCGTGAACTGTGATGCGCAGTAATCAGTGCAGTTCTCATAGTGGTGGAGGACGATTGTATTCGTTACACGTCCGCGAAGCGGCACGCGGTACAGTACTTGTGATGTAAAAACCCTGGTTAACTATAAAATATAAAATAAATTAAAAAATATTTTTTCACAGTTGCAGCATTTAAAGAAAATATATGCTTTTCGAAAATCTTACGTGCTGATGGCTGGCTGTAGGCTGATGGGGGTAACTGGACCCAGGGGGTGTCTGGGCCATACCTGTTTTATTCTTAAACTGTAAATATATTAAAATTCTTCACATTCAAAATAAAGGCCTTTAGCTATCTTTGTTAGAATCTATGGAAATCAACAAATTAAAAAACACAGATATAATTCTGAATGACCAACTTGAGACAAACAGTTCTCCCCTCCTCAATCTATTTCTTTAGAGACTATAAATTTGTAAACCCAAGCCAAAAATAGATCACTTGAGAAAGGCAATCAGCCGAAACAGCTGTAGTGATAAGATTTAAAATAAATTTTGTGGAAGTTTGAAAACAAAGTTTTCAGTGTTTTATTGTTACATAAAATGAATTTCCATCAAGTAAAGGTCGAATCCATAAATTAAATATAAATAAGTTTTTTGCTGTTGACTGTACTGCAAGAATGTGCCTTCCCTCCTTAACTTTAATTCTAAGCTTTATAAGTACTTTTGGTTACTGTGAGAAGTCCAATTTAAATTCGTAGTTATTTTTTATGAAATCAACGTGGCGTACTTGTGATTTTCATTATTGTTTTGATTATTAAGGTAAGTGTTTTTAACATGTGTTTTAGTGTTAAAGTGTTAATTAGTAGACTATTATTAGGAATGTAAGGAATAGTGATGCGCAATACATAGCCTCTCCTATTTAAATGTCAACCTCACCTGCCCGTGAGATGATCTAGATCATAATCGTCCGGTACATTCTGCTAGATAACAAACGAGACTCTGGCATCCGAATGATTGCCGGTATAAGTAATCCCCCACTTACTAACCAACAGCTT
Organism: Diabrotica balteata; assembly: GCA_918026665.1. NCBI lineage: Eukaryota > Metazoa > Arthropoda > Insecta > Coleoptera > Chrysomelidae > Diabrotica > Diabrotica balteata. Next base: position 146,738,238 of record OU898276.1, on the reverse strand, counting down.
CGGATGGAAGAGTCGGTAAGTGGAAGGGCTCCTTCTTGTCCTAGAAATGGAAAATCATTTCTAAAGGCGGACGAATCAGACATGGTCAACAGCGTGGAGATGCATAAGGCAACGGGAAACCAATGCTTTAAAAGCTCATACAGCATCTCTAGGTAATCATCATAACTAACAATACAACTAAACACTCTACTGATCATGAAACTCGGAAAACAAGATCCGACAGAGGAGGAATCTCACAAGACTGCAAGGCCTCCCCGGTCAACATGCGAAAATCTTGCAAAGTAGCGACTTGGAATGTTAGAAGTCTACATCAAGCTGGAAAAGTACATAATGGCGTTAAAAAAATGGAAAGGCTGAATATAGATATTTTAGGAATCAGCGATGTCTAATGGCCCGAATTAGGAAAGATAAAAATCAACAATAAAACAATATAATATTCATGAAGTCAAGACGGTTCACATAGATATGGTGTCGGGATAATATTAAACAAAAACATTGACGAGGTTGTAATACATTTCACTCCATACTCCAACCGAATTTTACTCTTACAATTAAACCAAAACAAACCCAAAATAAACATCCTACAAATTTATGCTCCAACTGCAGACAAACCAGAGAGCGATATTGAAACTTTCTACAAAGACCTACACAACATTTTAAAATGCATTAAAACGCGTTCAGATTTAGCAATTATATTGGGAGACTTTAATGCAAAGGTTGGGGAAGAAAAAGTAGAAGGATGTACAGGAGGATATGGTCTGGACAACAGAAACGAAACTGGTGACAGGCTTATCGAATCTTGCCAAAACAATAATTTTGTTATAGCTAATACATTCTTCAAAATGCCAAAGAGAAGACTATATAGCTGGAAGTCACCAGCAGATCAAGAAGAGAGAATTGTAAAAAACCAAATAGACTATGTATTTATTAGACAAAGATACAGGAACGCAATTATATCTGCGAAAACCTATCCAGGTGCCGACATAGGATCAGATCACAACCTAGTATTGACCAAAATTAGGCTTAAAATGAGAATAATAAAGCGAAGAAACAACAAATGCAAAAATCGATACAAGTAAATTGAGGAACCCACTAATAAGGCAACCCCTGGCAGATGCAATCAACAACGGATTAATGAATGTTAAAGAACAAATTCTCCAAAATACTGAGACAGAGAAAAACATGGTTTTTAATAAAAACAGAAATAGATAATAATCAAAAAGAAATTCTAATAAAAACCAGATATAAAAAGTAGCAATGGATGACTGAAGAAATTTTAGATTTAATGGAAGAAAGACGTCAATATAAGAACAAAGATAATCAGATGTACAAAAAAAAATGGATAAACAAATAAAATACAGAATTAAGAAAGCGAAAGAACAATGGCTAAAAGAACAATGCGCAGAAATAGAAGAATACCAGAAAAGACATGATAGTTTTAACACACATAAAAAAAATTAAAAAATTAACTCACAACAATAGAACAAGAAAACCGGAAATTCTGAAAGATGCAAATGGGAAACTTGTATTGAATACTAACGACAAATTAAAGAGATGAACACAATACATCAATGAACTATTCAAAGACAATAGAACAGAACAGATGGAGATAGAAGTAGAAGAGGATATGGTTTTAAAAATATTAAAAGAGGAAATTAAAATGGCATTAAAAAACAGCAAAACTGGTAAAGCATTAGGTCCAGACGAAATCCCTATAGAAATCTTAAAATGCATGAATGATGAAACCTTAGACATTATAGTAGACTTATTTAACTCAGTATACAAAACATGTCACATACTCTCCACCTTTTGTGCTATCCCTAAAAATACAAACGCTAAATATTGCAGTGAATACAGAACAATATTATTAATAAGCCACATTCTCAAATTATTCCTGAAAATAATGCATATATTATACAATCGTATAAATAAAAAACTGGAAGAAGGAATAGATGATAGTCAGTTTGGGTCCAGAAATGGACTAGGAACCAGAGAAGTGTTATTTGCTTTTAATGTGTTAGCTCAAAGATGCATGGAAATGAATGTTGATGTGCATGTTTGTTATGTTGATTTTGAAAAAGCATTTGACAAAGTAAGACATGAAAAATAAGTCCAAATTCTAAAGACAAAAAACATAGACTACAGGGACTTAAAACTAATAACAAACCTGTACTGGAATCAAAGAGCACAAATGGTAATAGATAACGAACCCAATCCAGAAATTGAAATCAGGAGAGGAGTTAGGCAAATATGTATTATGTCCCCTTAACTATTTATTGTATATAGTGAAGCCATTTTTGAAGAAGCATTACTATCTCAAAGTGAAGGAATAATAATTAACGGAAGATTTATTAACAACATAAGATATGCAGATGAACTGTGAACTTTTAAGGATTTTTAAATAAATATACCCACTTACGAAGACTAACCTCTTTTTTGTAATCGTAAGGTATTAAAGGGGAAAGGCGCAAAATGTCGCCTGTCAAAATATTCAATGTGTTTTAAATGTATCCATTTTTTTTTTAAATCCTGAGAAAACTAAAAAGGATTTTTGAAAAATTTAAAGGCAGAAAGAAATATTTATTAGAATAAATAAAATGTTTCTTTTGCATGCAATATTTTCAATTAAAAATTATACTATATTTTCTCTTTTATTTTCACCCCTGATAAACAGCATATTAAAATAAACATTGTAGAAGTTTTCAGGAACTTTCTGCCCTCAGTACAGGTGAACAGGAATCTCGTGAAACGGGCGGAGCTTCTAGTGCGCAGAGAGAGAAAGTATTCGGCCAGAAAAGAATGGAATTTACCCGAACATTACAATCATTGTACGGCTTGATAATCTCTCGGTAGATATTAAAAATGTTACTATTGTAAATATTGGGTAAATATTGGGTATTTTTAGTTTGATATCTGAAAAAATGAGTTTCAAATAATTTACACAATTTAATGACTAAAAGGATAAGGGAATTATTTTTGGTGAGGTATGATATACACATACCAATGTGTGCAAAGTTTCGTGTTTGCCACGGAATACAAAATTAGTCGAGACTTCGAATAGGGGATTCAACAGGAAGTGGTAGATACTGTTTCTTCCGAGCTGTTGAAGCGAGAGATAGTGTCTGACGCCAATCAGAGTTGAAAGTAATCCGCGAAGTGAAAAAAAAAAAAAAGGAAAAGCATACAAGGATGGAAAAATATCTACAAGGTAAAACGTATATGGACAGTGACGATACAACAACAGATGAAGGAGCAAAAAGAAAGAATAGAGGAGAGAATGATGAGCAAGAGGAAGAGAGATCCAGAAAAAATAAAAAACTAACAAGAACCCCTCAGAAGACAGGAGGAAAAGAGGATGGAGCAAAACTTGATAAATTGCTAGAAATGATGAGCAACCTAACCAGCGACATTAGACAAATAAAAGAAGACCAAAAGGAATACAAGAAGGTAGTTGAACATCTAATAAGGGAAAACAAGGAACTAAAGAATGATAATAAAATTCTAAAAGAGGAAAACATACAGATTAAGAAAGAATTAAGGGAAATACGAGACAACATAGAAATTATAGAAAAACAGAGAAGGCGAAATAATGTGGTAATGAACGGGCTAGCAATTGATACGCAGGATCAGCTGGTATTGAAGAAAGCAATTGACAATTTTATAAAAGATCACCTTGCAGTAGAGGCCAAAATAAAGACGGCCCACAAACTAGGTCCAAAAACGTGCCTAATTGAAATGGAGAACCTACAAGAAAAGATAAAAGTTATGAAGAATAAAGCAAAGTTAAAGGACGTCAGAAAGGAAAAGGTATACATCAACGATGACACAACGGTGAGAGAGAGAGAAATTCAAAAAATAATAAGAAAAATTGCACAAGAGGAAAGAAATAAAGGAAACGAAGTCAAAATAGGAGCAAGGAAAATGATGATAAATGGTGTTGAATGGAAGTGGAATAGCAAGGAAGATAAAATGGAAATAACAAACTCAAAAAACTAGAAAACGGCTATGATAGTAAAAATACGAAGACGAACAACGCAAGGAACAAGGACATGAATACCGGTAACATTGTCATAGGAAAGGGAGATTTAAAGATAAAAAATACAAAAAAAGACAATAGAAACACATATCCAAAAGATCACTTAATGGTAGGAACGTGGAACGTAAGGGGTACTTTTGAGGAAGGAAAACTGAAACACTTAACTAAAGAAATTGAAAAGTTTAAATTTGACGTAGTGGCACTACAAGAAACAAAGCAACTGGGTCAGGAAATGCTGGAAATTGAAAATAGCTTATTTTTTAATAGTGGAGGCAGAAACAGAATATTAGGCACAGGATTTTTGGTAAATAAAGCGTTAAAAGCATCAATTGTAGAGTTTAAACCAATATCTGATCGTCTATGTTGTCTAAGAATAAGAGGAAAATATCAAAAAATCACATTCATTAACATTCACTCACCGTCAGAAGAAAAAGATATTGAAGTAAAAGAGGATTTCTACTGTGAAGTTAATAGGGTATTTGAAAGTATTCCAAGATATGACATTAAAGTAGTACTGGGGGACGCAAATGCAAAGATAGGAAAAGAAGAAATATATAGAACAACTATAGGAAAATTTAGCAAACACGAAGAAACTAATGAGAACGGGCAGTTTTTGATAGATTTTGCCAAAGAAAAAAATATGCTAATAATGAGTACATATTTCGAGAGAAAAAGCATCTACAAAGCAACATGGCGATCCCCAGATGGAAAAACATTAAATCAAATTGACCATGTACTAATAGAGAGAGAAGACCGAAAATGTATAAAGAACGTGCGAACATACAGAGGACCAGACGCTGACTCGGATCACTTCATGTTAGGAATTAAAATGGCTCAACTGATACCGGAAGAAAAAAATCGCAAAAGAAAAAATAAGAACACAAATAAACCAGTGCGGCTTGTAACGCAAGAAGAACAAGAAATGTATAGAAAAGGTATCGATAGAAAATTAAATGAAATACACCTAGAAGGGCACATAGACAAGGACTGGGACAAAATTCAGCAGATTATCAGTAACACAGCTAAAGAATGCAATAAATATATAACTAAAAAGAAAAAGGATTGGTTTGACGAAGAATGCCAGAAGGAAATTGAAGAAAGAAGTAAACTAAGGATGGATATGATCAAAAGTGATACGGAAGAAACAAGAAACAGATATGAAAAACAAAGAAAAATCGTAAAAAAAGTTTTGAGAATGAAAAAGAGAAAGTACATGGAAAATCAGCTGAAAGAAATAGAAGAAAATTACAAAAATAGAGAAATTAGAAATTTATACCAGGGAGTAAAAAATGAAAAAAGAGGATACCAACAAAAAACAATATTTTACAAAGATAAAGAGGGAAACGCCATTAGTGGAGAAAATGAAATAGCCGCTAGATGGAAAGAATACTTCGATGAATTGCTAAATGACGAAAACAGGATAGAACAGCAACAGCCTATAAGAACGGAGAAACATAGGAACCAAATAAATGAGACAGAAGAAACACCCCCTACCAGAAACGAGATAAAGGAAATAATAAAGAAATTAAAAAATAACAAGAGTCCAGGAAGTGATAATATAACTGCAGAGATGTTCAAATATGGAGGGAAAACGCTAGAGGAGCAAATGTTCAAATTAATAAAGGAGATTTGGATTAAAGAACAACTACCACAAGAATGGACAGATGCAATTATATGCCCACTTTATAAGAAAGGCGATAGGACAGATTGTCAAAATTACAGAGGGATATCACTATTGAATACTGCATACAAAATTCTTGCAGCGTGTATAAAGGACAAATTGGCAGGAGTGATAGAAAACATTGTCGGCGAGTACCAATGTGGCTTCAGACCTGGTAGAAGTACAATAGATCAGATATTTACGCTCAGAGAATTGCAAGCGGAAAGTTATCAACACAATCTGCCGACAAGGGTCCTCTTCATTGATTTCAAACAAGCGTACGATAGAATAAAACGGAACCAAATGAGCAAAGCACTAGAAGAATTGGGTATCAGTAGAAAACTTATAAGAATGATACAAATAACGTTGTCCAAGACTGAGAGCAGAGTTAAAATAAATAATATAATGTCGGAAAAATTTGAAGTCAGTGAAGGAGTAAGGCAAGGAGATCCCCTATCATCGATACTATTCAGCTTGTGTTTGGAGAAGGTCATACGAGATGCAAATGTCAACAGAGAGGGATTGTTATACCAAAGAAAGCACCAATGTCTAGCCTTTGCAGACGATGTAGTAATACTGGCTCGAAGCAAATGGGAGCTACAAGAAGTAGTAAAGAGGCTAGATAGAGAGGCAAAGAAAATAGGCTTAACCATCAACGAAAGTAAGACAAAATACATGGAATGGATAGATGACAGTGAACAAAAAGGAGGAAATCTAAAAATAGAAGTAGAGGGTGAAAAAGCATATATATTTGAAGCAGTGGAAAGATTTACATACCTGGGGTCGATGTTCACATGCAAACCAAATATTAGAGAGGAGCTCCAATCAAGAATAATGGCAGGAAACCGATGCGTATACTCCTTAAACAGGCTATTAAAAAGTAAACAGATATCTAGGAATGCCAAAATAAGGATTTACAAAACAGTTATACAACCAGTGGTAACCTACGCCAGTGAAGTGTGGACACTGAACAAAGGCGAAACAGGTATGCTCGAAATATGGGAAAGAAAGGTTTTGAGAAAGATATTTGGAGGCAAGATAGTAGACAATACATGGAAAAGAAGAACAAATAAAGAATTAGAAGATATGTACAAGAATCCTAGTATAGTGGGAGTAGTAAAGGCTCAGAGACTCAGGTGGCTAGGGCACATAGAAAGAATGACAAATTCTCGAGTACCAAAAATGATTCTGATGCATACAATGGGTACAAAAAAAAGAAGAGGAAGGCCGAGAAGTAGATGGAAGCAAGAAGTAGAGAAAGACCTAGAAACACTGGGAATAGAAAGATGGAAGGACAAGGCTAATAATAGGAAGAAATGGAAAACAATAACAGCTCAAGCCATGGGCCTACTAGGCTCGTAGTGCTATTATATATATATATATATATATATATATATATATATATATATATATATATATATATATATATATATATATATATGATATACACATATGTATCCCAAAAAATTATATACAAATGAAGAACAGAGTATCTTACATTTTACAAAAAAAAATATTCTTGATAAAAGGAAAAATCCCATTCCGAATCGCTGTCTCTTAACGTTATGACAAATTTTTCCATATTATTTTCCATTGTTGCTAGTAGAACCAAAAATTCTTCCTCACATTTTTTGCATGGCTGCATCGGCTTTGCCACTCAGTAGGAGGGAAAGTCGCAAAGAATTGTTCGCATAAGTCTTTTACATTATTGATATTAAATGTAATATTTTTTTATGCTACATAGGATTTTAAGCTGGCCCGGACCAGCTCGATTGGATTAAGATCTGGGTGATATGGAGGTAATCTCAAAATTGTATGTCCATGTTTTATTGCGATCTCGTCTATTGCATAAAGAACATATGCTGTTTTATGCATTTTTACTAAATCGTACAGTTCCGTCTTTAGCATACTATTGTTTATAGGAATATTTCTGGCCTCTAACCATTTCTTTATTAATTCTTTTGTTGGTGCCTTGTTAATTTGTTTATTGTGATAAGGTGCATTATCTATTACTACAACATTTTGTGGAGGAAGATTGAGTGTTAATTTGTTTTCGAACCACACAATAATTTTTAAAAATATCGTCGTGATAGTCGCCTGTTTTAATAACAGATTTATAAAATAAGGCAGCTCCTTGAACAAAACCACACCACCAGCATGTACAATAATCAAACAATTTCCTTTTGATCTTGGTTGCTTATTACCTTCATTCGAATCATCACTCCAACTTTTACGTGTGGTATGTGTTGACTGAATGTATGTTTCATCCATATACACTATAGGACGACCTTCTTCTCGATACTTATTAACAGCTCTTAAGCAGTGTATACGAAGCTTCCGAATGTCATGTCCTTTCATTAGAAGTATTCGATTTGTTTTTCTCCAGTGGAAGCCAATGTCTCCTATAATTAATCTTAAAGATTGTCGACTACCTTGATAGCCTACAACATCTCCTAATTTAGGCAGAATATTTTTTAGTTGAGGTACTTCTGTCTCGCTTATATACATTTTATGAATGCCTTAATACCCCTTTGTCGAAGTAATCAATAGTTTGCTTCTTTTTTCTTTTATAATATGTTTTCTTGGAAGGGAGAACGAGGAGCATTGCCCTGCTGATATTTATATCAGCAGGGCAATAGCTAATAAATAGCTAATAAATAGGTATTTTCTCCAGTCTTCAGAGACGAAAATGCCACTGAACCTCTAAAAATCATACGAACAAGTTGAATTTTGCTGAGAATGTCAATTTTTGGACCCCAAAAAAGATGTTATACGTTCACCACTTTTAACCTCGGACTTTCCCCTAAAATTTCTGGTTTATTCTACAGAAAAAGTGCTATACACATTTTTATTCAAAATGATCTTAGCTACACTTTTATTCCAAACATTCATTTTTTCTACGGGTGTTTTCTACGAAAATCGGGAAAACAAAACATACACATACAAAACCTAAAATCACAACAAAATTAAATTTAAATACCGCGAGTAAAAGAAATAATGCAACAGTGTAAAAATATTCAGCTCCTCACTGCATAACGTTTACTGCACGAATGGCTTTGCTAGACCCCCACTTTCAAATTTGTTTCTGCGCGGTGACTTTTTTATTTCACGAGATATCTGTTTGACTGTAATAATGTAATCTTTCATTCTGCGTTTAAATTTTTCAAATATATTTATTAGTTTTCTCAGGCGACATTTGGCGCCTTTCCCCTTAATTAAATTAATGTATCTTTTACAAATTGCAAAAATCTTTTTATTTTTAAATAAAATAAATAAATTTTATTAAAAGAAAAATACAATTTATATCAGTACAATTTAAAAAATATATTTATTTAGTTTAAATCAATGTTTTAATCATATACTCTACGACACTGGTCTGTCATTTGTAACCAAAATACCTTCGTAATCGGATTATAAGGTTGACTTCTGTATTGTATTCCTTGATATAAAGGTTGGTTAGTCGAAAACATCTTAAACCGTTAGTTTCAGGTTGGTTTTATCTATTATATAGTATTACCTATCCTATCTGTATTTCAGTTCTCTAATTAGGTTTATACTTGTGAGCTATCGACAAATTGTGAACCTATTATAATATAATTGAAATGAGGTTGAATGCTCGAATAAATGAACTTTGAAAAATAAGGCTATTATCGAGCACAAGTTTGTCTTTCCTTGTCAGGTACGTTTCTTGATGTTTTAACCTTGGCAAAAATAGGAGTGACTTGATGTAAAATGCATTGCCTAACGAACCAAATGTTCAAGAATGTGATCATTCTCTTGCAGGATAGTCTTCTGTAAGAATTAACCAGGACTGCCATAGTCAATAATAATTGAAATAAGGTTGAATGCTCGAATAAATGAACTTTGAAAAATAAGGCTATTATCGAGCACAACTTGTGCTCGATAATAGCCTTATTTTTCAAAGTTGATTATAATATAGTTTATTAAATGCAATTCCATTCTTCGGTTTTTGTTCTTAAGAGTTACTATTTTTCCTCAAAGTATTTTTAATATTAATTATTAGTATAAAAAAGCTCTATAAATAAGGCAATACTATACGCAATAGCCTGATTCAAATCATTCTAGAAGACAAGCTGTATGAAGTGAGACGTCCTGACTGCACAACCTACAAAAATGGTTCGACCTAACCACTTCACTACTTTTTACAACACATCTACGACATCCATAACTAATCTGCACTACAAGAAGAAAAGATGTAGTGCTTAGTGCTAATAATCAGTGTAACCTCCCTTGTCATTAATAATTCTGCAAAGACGATTTTATTCTCGTAAACAAGTAAAATAGCTTTACGTGATACTGCTTATACAATAGGGTGGAACGAACAATTTGAAGTCATTGTTAGTGCGAAAAAGTTGCGTTCATCTTCAGGTTCCATATTAAATTTAAATTTTTGTGAATAACAAAAAAAATTAAATTAAAAAATTTTATTTTTTTATCAGTTTTTGCTATCTCCCATATCTTTTAAGACCTCTGATACTATAATTGCAGCAGAACAATCAGACACGGTTCTGTCGTACACGGAAGCTAAACTTGGCAAGCAAATCTACCTTTGTGACGTAGATAGTTGGACTGTAACTGTTGACAAAGGAGCAATGAATTCTTCTTTATGGCCATCTGCATCAGAAGAATTTGAGGCAAGCTGCTACTGATGGAACGATTAGAGGAATCAACAGCACATGCTTTAAGAACAATTTCGTCAGTATTTTATTTTTGAGAATTTGCCTTTGCTTCATGGTTCTTTCTTTTTTCTTCCTTATTGCAGCTGATGCTGCAATATCCACTGGTCCAATTGCTATTTTTCTCCAGGATCGTTGATCTTGAAGAAAAATGCGCACATTTTGTGGTACTTTCTTGATTTTATTACAAGTACACACACAGTTCCAGTCATGTTGCAACTAAAAGCCACGATATCAAATAACTTCTTACACTCTTTTCGAAACTGGCAAATCTTTTCATCGTATTAATCAGTCATCATGTATTTTTATTTTTCATATCCAATATGAAACCTCAAGATTTCTTTTTATTTTAAAATGCTTCAGCATCGATTGTTCGTCAAATTGTCACGTATGATACATAGTTATAAAGAAGAAGGAGTAGCAAATAAATTGAGAATAAATATCAAGAGGGCATTATATCATATCTCTGTTTTTATTAGTCCGATTAGAGCGTGTGATGTATTAAACAAAAGAAAAGGAAATAACGAATATATTAAGATAGAAAAATAAACATATCGACTACCAAAAGAGCACTATACAGTATCTTTATTATTAATGAACGTATAGCAGTATGCGAGATATCATAGGGCACTATGGATAAGAATAAATTTACTATAAGACATTTTTGATTTATTGACTTAAAGAAGGCTTCTAGCTAAGTACAAAATAAACAACTGACCTAATCCTAACTGAGGATATACTGAAAATATATTTATTAAGATAAAATTAAAGACAGAAAAACAAACAAGGCAACTACCAAAAATATGTGGGGACAAAATGCAGTCCTGTCCCACTCTTCTTCGTATTTGAAGCTCTTTAGAATTATCGTGGCTAACCCTGATGCTTGCACGTTGATGCCAGTAAAGATTTTTAACTATACATAGGTCTTTATCATATCAATACCCACCTGCTAAATATAGAATATCATTTCAGTATGCTTTATTCGATCAAAGACCCTATTAGTTAAGTTATTAAAACACATATAAACTAGACGGCCGACATACCTGCATCTTTGTACTATAACTTGAATACTAAATATTGCTTTATATTTCCAAGGTTTTTGCGAATCTTAAACTGCGTATCACTAATTTGTTATTTTATTTTTTTGACACATCTCTGAGTGCAAAATTTCAAGAAATATTTTTAAAAAATGGCTCATCAAACTGATGGTTAGGTTGTCAGTACCAAACATTTATAACTATATATACGAAACTGGAATAATGTTACAAATATGGAGAAGTCTACATTTATCCTACAACAAAAAAACCTAATATATCATCATGCAAAGACTTTAGAATGTCTTATGAGTCACTCTCCCAAACTGCTTCTCAGGATAATTCTTAATAAAATAAAGCAGTAATGTCAAGAAAAAAAGGGAAATAAATAACTCGGTTTCAGAGAAGGATTGGTAACAATGTCAATGCTAACATTACTTCACAGATCCTGGGAGGTACAAAAACCAATTTGCATCTGCTCATAAATTTTAAAAGGTCTCAGATTATAAATCCGTAAACAAATTTTTTCTGTCAAATCTTAACTGTCTTTTCCTTGTAAGATTACACTGTGTTTAAGTATCTAGAAATGATTGGAATAGATAATACAGATCTGAGACTTTACAACATTTATTCTAGAATCAAGAAAATTCTATTCTTGTAGATGGCAAAAAACAGATACAATTTTCATTCAAACAGGTGTCAGACAGGGTTGTTTTATCCCTTACTTTGTTTAACATCTACTCGGAAATAATATTGGAAGGGCAATGGGAGTTAAAATTGGGAGAGAAATTGTTAGCATCAGATATACAGATGACACAGCGTGGCTTCAATTCCTTATAGATCAAGTCACTAAAGTTGACTAGAGAATGCTTCAATAATAGACTTAGCATTAATACATCAAAGACAAAGTTAGTTGTGGTTAGTAAACAAGACGTGGGCCATATGCAACTAATTGTCAAAAATAAGCAAATCACAAAAGTAGACCATTTTAAACACCTAGGACGTGAGATAAACGAAACACTAAATCCGGATGAAGAAATTAAAACCCGTATAGAAATTGCAAGAGGAGCATTAATGAAATTTAGATCTAGTCTGTGCAATTTTCAGTTGAACTTACAACTAATATTTAAGTTCCTACAATAATATGTGTATATTCTATTAGCTTATGAATGTGAAACCTGAAAATCCTATCCAAAAGAATAAGGAATTTTTCATAGAGACAAGTTTATTAAAGTAAAAAGATATTAACATAAAAGGGTTCTTAAAATGCCCAATACAACTTTTCTCACGTGGTACAGATAAATGTAATTTCCACGTGACAGATATGAGTATATTGATCATTCTATTATAATCCAGTAAATTAACGTGAAATACGGCGATACACTGTAACCTTCCGTGTCACCACCCAATTGCATGAAAATTTGGATTTAGGTTCTAATTACCCTTCACTTCACTTCACTTTTGGACTTATGCAGTTAATCTTTTAATGAAGATAACAAATCGTCGCCTAAAAGCAACAGTAGGATATGTAAAATAATGTAGTTTCGAGAAAAACGGATTTGAAAATTTTACGAAACTTCAGTAATTAATAATTTTTTTATATTTGAATTGATTTACGTAGAATTTTGTTTGAGTACCTAAATTTACATGTGTCAAATAACAATTTATATTAATTAATAAAAAGTGAAAAACAATTGGAAAAAAAGTTAGTTGTACTACTGTTGCCCTCAAAGATAATCTGATTTTTAACGATAACCGTAAATTTCTGTTATATAAACTTATATTGCACTAAAGTTTTGTTTAAAATTTTACACATTTCAGCACAAAAAACAAAACAATTTTGTTGTTTAAACATGTTATTACATAAATAATAACATGAACATACTTATTTTCCAAAAATTTAAAAATTTGACAAGATAATAAAATAAAATTAAAAAATCATCAGAATCTGTAATGGTAATAGCGGATACTGAAAGTTGTGAAAGTACAAATTTATTCCATTTTATTAAATCACCCCAAAATTTCTAAAGGGGAATTTATTCTGCATTTAACTTACCTTTTTCCTGTGCTTGAAAAATTCCATATAACAACTTAGAATCAGTGTTATTTTTGTTCGATAAATACACTAAATACTTACTTCTAGATACCCATAATTTTTTTGTTATTGGGTTAATGCCTCGACAAATATGATCATTGGCATGGTGCAGTCAGGTACCTAGTGTAGTGTATGTGTGTGTGTATGTGTGTGTGTGTGTGTGTGTGTGTGTGTGTGTGTGTGTGTGTGTGTGTGTGTGTGTGTGTGTGTGTGTAGAGTAATTGTCTTGATACTTAGCAAAGTCGACGTCATTGTCTTTGCTAAGAGACGCTAATTGTATCCGAATGTCTGCGGTCCCTCTGGTGGGTACCGATCGCACAAGGATAGAAATTATTTTCATTCATTAATTTTTAATAAACGAAAATTTCTCCACCCAGATGAGATTCGAACTCATGACCTTTAGGTTTAAAGGTAGGCGCTCTTACCACTGAGCCACAGAGGGGGTATACCCATAATTTGTACAATTTAAATTGGCCGAATTATTCATTTTTACTCTTTAACATACACCTTTTAACATCAATGTAATAGAACTATTGTTTAAGATTACTGAAGATAAAATTGTGACCGCAAGCTGGATAGTATAAATAAAGACATAATCGTAACTCAGCAATAAGTACACAGCAACAATAGGATATGTGCGTAAGATAACTAAGATAAGTGTTGCATTAATATTGATGACCAAAATGGGTAAACGACAAAATATAATGGTATGATATGTATGTTGTCTTAGTGTTGCATTATAAAATTTGGGCTAAAAGGAATTAAGCTACACAAGGATACGTAATATTATGAAAAAAGTATATCACTTTTTATTTATCTCAGTGTTACACTCAACAGAAGGGTTTATTTGGAATCATTTGACATGAATATCACAAAAGTAATTTTTTTACATATCCTACTGTTGGTTTGATGCGACAAAATGTCAATTAACATTAAACAACATAATTTAAGATTTTATGACAGTTAAACTCCTAAATCTAACTCATAGATGAGTTATAATTAAAACAATATCATTAAATACCTTTTCCCCGCTGATTTGCATGGAAATTTGGGTTTAGCTTATATTTACCCTACATAAGGGAATAGTTTTAGTATTTTTTTATTGAACCTATAAATACAACAATCCTTATTAGTTTCAAAGGATGGGTAAAATGATGTAGAAAGGGGTAAGGATGAGTGGATCTCCTAAAATATGTGATTGGTTTTTTACTCATAACTCGGTTAGATTTAAAGCTGTGAAGTATTTAAACAAAACAATTTTGTAGGGTTTTTTAATGTCAATAAGATCATTTAAATATTTTTTTTTAAACTCTTATTTTTAAAAGTTTTGTAGTTGGAAGGGCCTATCGCATGCAAATTTATCTTAAACAATTTTTTTCTTACAGAAAAACAAAAAAATCAACATATTCAGAAAAGCAAAACTTATAGTTTTTTAAATATTTTTTTAAAGTAAAAGTTTTTATATCAAGTTATTTTGAAAAAAAATCAATTTTTTTAAATTTAAAAAAAAATTACTTTAAAACCAAATAAAAGAGGCCAAGGCTCAATTTGGGCTATAGTACCGTAGACGAAGAAGAACGATTAATTTTAGTCGGGTTGCTAATTAGGGACATCGATTTCCACGATGTTTTTACCAAAAAAAGGACTTTATTAACCACAAAGGTTATTAGCAATGGTCGATTTTACAGATAACTTAAATATAAAAAAATAAAGAGTACAATTAGATTTTGTTAATTAGTCACTATGTTCACTTAGAATGTCTTGTATTGTTGTAGGTAACTGTTTATATTGTCTTTCAAATGCATATAACGGACACTCCACTAATAAGTATTTTACACAAAGGTTTTGGATTATTCTGTAGTAGCGAATCATGTGTGATCTTGATGTGTCCTAATCGTAGTGTGGACATGAAGTTTTTGAGATTGTGCCACGAATTTCCTTTGAAATGTGTTTCTTGCAAGCATAGGATGGATGGATGAAATTTATTTATAAGAATTTTAAGATCTTATAAATGTGTATGGTACGCATTTGGGTTCCATGGAATATTAGAATTAAAAATAGTTTAATTAATAAGTCCCCGGAGAGAAATCACTAGGATCATCGGTAGAAGTATTACTTGAAATTTGTTCTGTAATTTTTGTTAACTCTAGAACAACGGGATTTAAGATATCTTGGACTTAATATAGGATATATTTTTTTTAGAAAGTCTATCAATCCTTCAATATTCTCTGGGTAAGTTCTGGCTACACTGAGAGTATCTAAGTTCTAAGTTCTTCCTGTGTTAAGGTGTTGATTGTTAGAGTTTTCTTTGAAGAATTGACTGGTGCATTTAAAAAGGTCTTCTACTAGGTTTCTATTGTTTACTTGCTGAGTTTATGGTTTTTTAAAAAGATTTCGTTCAGGATGCTGAGATGATGATATATCTTGATCAAAGGTATTCCTTGTCTCATTGGATATTCGCAGCTTATCGGAGTATGCTTATTTGATTGAGAGATAATAATTTTTCTAGACGCTTTAGCCTCAGTAAGAGAGGATTGTGCAGAAAAATTTATCGACAAAGGAGCTGATTGTTGTACTGTAGTTTCAGTCTCAGTAGGAGAGGATTGTGTAAAAGCAATTGTCGAAAGGGGAGCTAATTGGTGTACTTCCTGTAGAGAGTTTAGATAAACATTATTTTGGGTAAAATGCGTTAGGCTTTCACGGCCATCGTTTAACTTGTTAGGCTGTTTGTTCGGGCTGTTAGGCCGTTGTCTTCTGAGATTAGTTCTCGATGTTTCGCCAACACTAGGGGTTGGCATCTTCTGGAGATGTTACTGCTTCGCTGTAAGCTGAAACTGACTTTATTTTGGGTGTTGAAACTGACTCATTTTTTTGGGTGTTGTTTGAAGGAGTCTGATTATTTTTATTGGGACACTAAGATGCAAAATGTCCTTGCTGCTTGCATAAGTAGCAAGATTGCTTTTCTATGGAAAAGAAAATTCGATATTTGATATCCTCATGGTTAATTAACATCATCATCATTATCAGTTAGCCTATATCTGTCCACTGCTGAACGTAGGCCTCGTGTAAAATTTTCCACCTATTTCTATTATGAGCTTCTTGCATCCAGTTTGTGGTGATGCGCTTGCTATCATTCGTTCATCTAGTCGGTGGTCGTCCTCTGCTTCGATTTGCATCTTGCCTTGATCGCCATTCCAGAATCTGGTCCATCTATCATTCGTTAATCTGGCAATATGTCCGGCCCAAGCCCATTTAGCCATGGTTATTTTTCCAACTGCATCTGTGACTCCTGTTCTTCTTTTTATTTCTAGGTTTGGTACTTTATCTCTGATGGTATATTGATCTTTCCATAGTGCGTTGTGTAACTCTTATTTTATCTATTGTTCTTTTTGTCAGAGTCAGTGTTTCTGCACCATATGTAAGAACCGGTAAAACGCACTGGTTAAAAACCTTTCTTTTTAAACAAACTGGGATACTAGACTTAAAAATGCTATTTAATCTATCAGAGGCAGCCCATGTGAGACCAATCCTTCTTTGTATTTCAGTTGTCTGATTATCTCCGCCTAAGCAAATCTCATACCCTAGATATTTGTAAGCTATTTCTTGGTTAACATAGAATCAGGTAATTTGTCTAAGTTGGTTGGCGCTATAAAAGTGTATCGTCGGGAACTCAAGATATGCTTGAATGCTGGATTTGAAGTCCCGATCCCGAGAATGTCAATTGGAGTTATTAGATGTATACTTATTTTTTTCGGTCGTTCTTCTTTAACGCTGTGCGGAATACTTGGACATACGTTGGGAATAATTATTTGTTCATTTGGAGTTATTAGTCTTCGGGCTTAAATACGTTCTTGATTAATTACTACAAGTCCATTGTCGTTTGCTAGACACTCATCGACTGTCTGGTCACTGGTAAATAAGATACAAATACGATCATTTATAATTTTAGAAATATATTGTATTTTTCTGGGATCCATGTTAGAAGTTACTGCATTAAGGTAAACTTTAATATTAGAGTTTGGGAGTGAGTGAAGTAGAATTGCTTGTTTTTTGTTTGGAAATTTATTTGTAGGTTGATTAAAAGCTGTAGAATATAATTTTGATGGTTTGTTTACAAGTGGATTGCCAGAACTTTCCATGTTGGAAGTACTTGCTGCTGAATCCATTTCTATGCTTGGGTTAAATAACCTGAATACGGCCCTGGGGCTTATAATGGATCGTTACCGGAAGAACCGGTAATTATCCTCACGTCAAATCGGCAAAATAGTTGCTTACCCCTGATTTGTTATAGATGAAATAGAAAAACTCAAACTTATAGTTTTTAGTCTAGTTTTTAGACCTTTGTTTACATTTTAGATATAAACAAAATCCTACATTTGAATTAAAAAAAATCCCTATTTTGTCCAAACTAACAAGCTAATATTAAATATTAATTATCGCTAATTGCTGATATGTTTACTGTTCGGAGGTTCGATCCAGAATCCAAAAATAAAGTCTTTTCAATCTCACACAAAGTTTTGATGAGTTTTCAGCGAAAAGTGCTTAATTTTTTGGGTATTTCATGTTGAAATATTCGATTTGAAATTTGACAAATAAGACCCTACTTTTCATAAGCTACAACTCCGCTACTACCGGCTCCTAGACGTCATAATTACATTTTTTATATTTTATAAGCTACATTTTTGCTTGTTAGGATTATTTTTTCCACATATTACTTACTTTTTGAGTTATTTGTGAAAATAAGTCTGGAAATGTGGTTTTTATATTGAAAAATGAACATTTTCACTTGCAAAAAACTCATAAAATATTGACTTACTTAAAAAAAGTTTCAAAACAAAAATTGCTTCGAATTAGTCAATTTATCTATATCAACAGACACATTGTAACATATCTATAAAACCAATATAAACTTGTAAATGTGTTGGAAAAATTATTATTTTTATCTCTATATCTTTACAGGTTTATTTCTGCGTCTATAATTTGATAATACAGAGCTTGTCATGTGAAATAGTAAAATTAAATTGATAATAACATAAATATGTCAGCAGCCAACGACCGTTTTCAAGTATGCTTTTAAAATAATTTATCGACATGCCATAGTCGCTTAAACGGTATTTAGAGTTAATATCGAGTTTTAAGGGCGCATCCAACAGTTTTGTTTTATGATCTAAAATGTAGGTTATAACCATATTGGCAGACAAATATTATCCAGGATGAGTTTACTAATTTTTTTTTTATTATTCCATTTTGATTAACAATATTTGTCGTTAGAAACAATCAATTAAAGTTATGAGTTTCTTAAAATATGCAGGTAAGAATTTTAATGAAAACTTTTGTTTCTAAATTACCAACTAATGTATAGATACTACTTAATAAAATAATTTAACATTTTTAATAGCTATAATTTTTCAAAAATTTATTTGATAGGTTCAGTGCCGGTTTAACACAGTCTGCCTCCAGGTGCTGATACGGATGCAGCGCCGAGGCTCAAAAATATTTCTTAACTATATTTCAATTCAACAAAACATATTTTAAATACAAATGTATTAAATAAGGAAAAAATACAACTTTGTTTGGTTTCAAACTTAAATGAATACTAACAAAATACAAGAAACAAAATAACGGCTTACTTCAAAATGTAAAATAAAAATGTACCTAATATCATTCAAACAGATAACATGACGTAGGTAATCAAATACTTTTATTTATTTATTTATTAACGGATAAACCATTTTTACATTGGAACAACATATAATATATAAAATTTTACAAAGTAAGCACAACATTGGAAAATAATTAGTAAAATTTAACAAAAACTAATAATTAACTTGAATACAAACTAATATCACACAAATAGCAGTCTCTTTATCACATTTTTAAATTGTTCTAAGGACTGGAAAAATAAGTCCAGATCCCTTTGGTACCTATTATATAGTCTCACCATATGAGTAAGAGGCTTGAAGTATTCATAATTAAATTGATGAAATGGCAGATGAACTAATGAAGTATGTCTAGTTCCATGAAGAGTGTTAAGACCTAATCGATTTAAAAGTTCAGGGCAATTTATCAAATTATTAACAATTTTGTAAAGAAATATTAGGCAAAAATAATCTTTTTGCCGATTCATATAAACCATTTTTAAGTGATCAGCTATCATACTATAACTGTATGGAACAGAAAGGTCATGAATAGCACTACGGTAATGATAGTGTTTACCAAATTTATGCTGAACACGATCAAGCTTGTCTATAGAGGTTTGATAGTAAGGTCCCCATACAACTATTGCATATTCTAGTCTGAAGCGAATGAGACTATTAAAAAGAATTGGTAAAACAAAACATGAAAATTGGGAAGTGTTTCTAGTTATAAACCCTAATTGTTTAAACGCACTGTTTACTGTGACCTCTAGATGATTACGAAATGTTAATTTACAATCAAATTGTAAATCATTGGACTGTACATCTTTAAAAACGATGCTGGCCAGAACGTTACAGTCAATAGCGACCACTATAGAGCTATGATTACTGTTTTTTTCATTTTCCAACTAAACAACCATGATATTCAAGAGCTGTCGTTTTAATAAAATGGTGCAACATGTTACTCAGGTCGTGCCACAATTAATTTATTAAAGGAAATGTGAAGATCGTACAATTTAACGCTGCTATACTATTTTATGTGAGGATATGTAAAGGTGCTAGTCTACGCCGATAAGCATAAAACGATTGACCATTTAGATGAGAACATTCGCCGTGTTATTGCCGATATAAGGCGACAAATATTGGAAAAAGTGATCGAAAATTAGACCTTTAGATTAGAATATGTCAGAGGGTGTCAGAGCCATGAGGGTGATATGCCAGAAAGCATATTTAAGTTAGAATGCCAAAAGATTATCTTTCGAATAAAGTCAATTTCATATTAATTTATAAAAATCGTTATAAATTGTTTTATTCCATTTTAAATTTCTATATATACCTCTAAAAAACACCCTTTATGAAACTAAAAAAAAATATCTAATATTGCGATCTTATATCCTACAAAATAATATAGAACATCAATATAAGTGCTTCCGAGCGGTATATATTTTGTTGTACTGTATTACGGGTAGTTACTTGAAACGTATACCGTGAAAATTACTCTACCATAAATCCTCGTTCTTGTTGGTATATCAGACGAAAGAGTTTTGTATTCACAAAGCAATGACCGATTTCGCGCTTTAATCAAATGACTTCTTGATATTGTGGATGTAATGATTTTTTAATTACTTTTATGTGTATTTCCTCCTACCTAATTTTCGTACCGTACCTAATAATTGTCAAGATGGATTCAAATTAAGAATATATCAAAATTTATTTATGACTTCGTTCTGCTAAATGTTGACTTATCCAATAGAGAATACGTACGAGATATATTTAACTTATTACGTTTGTGTTATTATGCAAATCCGACTACTACTACGTTTAAAATCAGACATTGTATAGAATTTAAAACATAGTAATAAAATCGATGATGATTTTATTTATATCAGTGGTACCGTAGTCAAATGTGTAGCAAAAAGTGCCATTCTCAAATCAAGCAGGATTTGAAGACCTGTTTTCCTTATAACTACAGGAGCTCTAACGGGTACACCAATAGCAGATATGGAAGACCAACTCAATCTCCTGTGTACATCGATATAAGCGATAAACCAGAATGATATAATATAAGACTGCGAGAACACCTGGGTAACGTAATTGCTAAATAAGTACATTTTTTCGTGGAAGCCGTCTGTTGCAAACCGGTTGTACTGCAGCCATTTTTCTTTATTATACAACTTTCATTCATTTTTGATACCCATTTTAGGTTTTTAAAACAATATATTTGTTTGTATAGGTAAAAACTAGCGAACCAACTCGACATCGAGTTTTTTAAATAAAATTTTTATTTTGCGAGAAAAATTAAGAGATCAATACAAACAATATAAGCAAGAATATACATAACATTCATCAATAATAATGCAAGTAAAAAGTGTATTAAATATCACGAAATATTTCGTCGAAAACAATGTTTTTTGTTACAATGTCTCCATTTTCTAAAAACTCTTGCTTGGCACCGGGAGTTATGTAAACTTTTACTTTTTACTTTTTAATAAAAACGAAACCGGAAGTCGACCTCAAAACAGGAATGCAATTTTTAGTTCATCAAATGTCGACATGGATATCATTTAGCAGTTAATTTTGCATGACGATCACGCATCCGGTGTCAGATTTGCTCTATCTTGACGTTTTATGCGCGTTTCGGGTCACTTCCGGTGTCGGATCGCAACCGGAAGTACATATTTAGATTCGTCTCGACGAGACATTTCTATCCACATATACATTGTGGGGTCTAAAACTTAAAGTAAATTTTAACTTCCGGTCATCTCAAAACCGGAAGTTAATTTTTGTACCAAAAGTATATCTTGCCAATCTCATACGTAATACTAATAATATTCCGAAAAAATATTTTAATTATCTAATATGGTTTATGAGTAAAGTGGTGGACAAGAAAAGGGCTTAGCGTTTTAGTATATTATGTAATTAGATTATGGCTAACATACGTATTTGCATACCACCTCGAAGTCATGCAAAATATGGTTGACTATTTCTGGTCCTCTCGTACACAGTCTGCATCTTAAGTTCCAGTGTATGTAGGTGTCCCTTGACTAGTGTATGTCTATTAAGAAAGTCGGCTATGACTCTGAGTTAACTCTTCATTATTTTCTGTTGTACTTGAGTCCATATCCGGCCAATATACATTTTGCTATGTTTTCTCACAGGTTATGTTTGTCTAGTGAGAGTTATGCTGTTTTCAGATCCAGACTTCTTTTGGGTAGCGGAAGATACTATGGCATAGAAATTTTTAAATTTTTCCCACTATATTTCTGCAGCTGATTTGTTGGCTTTGGCAAATGTCTACTTGGAAAGATACGTAAGGACTGTATCGTCAGATATTATCGTACATTCGGTATTATTAATTTTATTTATAATGTTATTAGGTCATGATCTAAATATTAATGTTACCATTATTGAAGTTGATGCTCTTTTAGTAATATGCTGATTTCAAGTAAGCCTTGAAGTCTTAATTTAACCCAAGATACTGTACTTTACTCTGTAGATTTAGATATGTACTATTTAGGCCTTGAGGATCCAACTCCTCTAAATTCCTGTTTCGTAATTGTGGGCTATGTTAAGACTTAGGTTAGGTCCCTAACTTTAGCCAGAGCCACTTACATTCTACCTCTGGGTGTGCCAATAAATTTGCCGTGGGCTAAGATGACCAGGTCATCCGCATAGTTTAGGACGTGATACCTGTCATTGTTGAGTCTAGATATCAGCACATCTATAACCAGATTCCATGAAAAAAGATATGAAATTTTTTTTAATTACATCTTATGAATATTTTTGTTGAGACTGTAACCCCCAGTATCGTTGCGTATATTACACTGATCCTCAGCATGTAGTCTATTCATGTGCAGCTTGTTTTAAATATTCCTTTTAGATGAATTACATTTGTGATTGCTTTGAAGAAGGTGTTTTTGAATGCTCCTTCTATGTTCAACAATATACGCAACATCACCTTTTAGTTTCCCAAAACGTACTCCGCCCTCTGTACAAAATGGTAAAAATCCTGCTTGATACGCATACTATTTCTGATGTATCGGACTTTCAATCAATATGCCATCTCTTATGTGCCTATCGAGTAATTTTTTCTAAAGTCTTCAGCACGAGTGACATCAGAATTATCGGTCACAGGAGTTTTTTTCCATGCGGTTTTGTCATGTTTGAGTATACAAGCCACTTTTATATGTCTATATGCTTTTAACATGTATCCTACTCCTAAGCTAGCCTCTAGTATTAAGTATTTATTTATTTAGCGTATGGCTACATCACAGGTTCATATATATACATATAATATAAATTATATAAATTACAAACAACAGTAAATACAAAAATATTATTCTTCAAACAAACATCTAGATTATAAATATATTCGATTGACTCTTTTGTAGCAGCCAGGAAATCTGAAGGTTTGCCGCTATAGGATCTAATCGGGCATTCCTCTACCATGTGTTTTACTGTTTGCCTTTCGGCGCCGAAGTCGCAATTTGCTGATTGTATTTTTCCCCATCTAAAAAGTGAGTCGGAACATCTGCCACAGTTCGTACTTATTCTATTGAGTGTGGTCTAAATTCGTCTCGGTTGGTTGAAACCCTCAGGTTTGCTTGTAATACATGGCATGTTCCAGTTAGCTAGTGTAGCTTTATTCTCCCATTGTTCTCTCCACCGTTCAGTTACATTAAAGTTTTGATCTACTAGCCTTTTTGCTGTTTTTAGAGGCGGGTGTCTTGAACGGAGCCTATTTATGTCTCTGGCGGAAGTTCCGACATGGTAGCGGAGCTCAGGATCAGTATTGATTTTTGTAAATACTTTGACAAGGGTATATTCCCGGCGGATGGGTGGTGGAGCTATATGACTCAAAGCTGGTAACCAGTAAGTGGACGTGGCCTTGATTGTGCCCGATATAGTTCGCATGGCTTGGTTGAGTTGGACATCAACATGGTGAGTGTGTGGACTGTTTATCTATACTAGTGCACAGTATTCCGCTACGGGGTATACCAGTCCTAATGCTGTCGATCAAAGTGTGGGTGCTGAGGAGCCCCATGTAGTGCCGCAGAGCTTTTGCAGGATGTTGTTACGATTTCGGAGTTTTGCAGCAGTCTTAGTAAGATGCTCTTTAAAGTTCAGCGTTCTGTCAAGTGTAACACCTTAGTATTTTGGGTGTTTATTATATTTAAGGAGTCTATCCCCAAAATGGATTTGAGGTTGATAGTTGGCCATCTTGTTGTACCAATGGAAGCAGGACACTGCTGTCTTAGTTGGATTGGATTGCAATCTTCATTTGCGGAAGTAATTCCCTAGGGCAGCGATTTAAATCGTTTGTTAAAATGCATTCAGTGACCTTGAATTCTTTATGACTTACGGCAAGCGTCCAGTCGTCTGCGTATCCAAACTTTTTTTGATGTGGTTTCTGGCATGTCTGCTATGTAGAGGCTAAAAAGCATGAGAGCCAGCACGGATCCTTGTGGAAGTCCATTATTCAGTTTTCTTTGGGTACTAGTATTGTCTCCCAATATATCTTTAAAGCATCTGTTGGATAGCATGGCGTTAATAACCTACCTCAGTGGTCTTTCTGCATGGGATTATTCGCATTAATTTATATATTGCCCCTTGTCGCCACACAGTGTCATAAGCAGCAGATAGATCGATGAAGACAGCGGTTGTTTTTGATTGCTTTTGAAAGTTTGATTCCACATAATTGGTCAGGGCGAGTACCTGGTCTGTGCAGCTGAGGTTTGGCCGAAATCCTGCCTGTTCCACTGGTAAGTGTTGGAATAGGGTTTTGCTGATTCTATTATACAACAGTCTTTAGAACAGTTTGTACACCATACTTAAGAGTGCGATGGGCGGTAGTTTTTCGGTGAATTATTACTTTTCCCTGGTTTTAAAATGGCGACGATTTTTGCATTTTTGAGTTTGTGGGGGACGTTTCCCGTTTGACGGATGTCAGAAAAGAATTCTGCGAGCCATTGCCTAGTGAATCTGCCGCTATGTTTGAGGAACTCAGCGTGAATGGCGTCGAAACTGGCGTTTTTCCTGTTTTCATTTCATTTAGGGCTTGCGATATTTCTTCATGCGTAAATGGGTTGGAATATTCTGTTGAGTGTGCAAGACTAGATTTTATGGTTTTGAGGTCTTTTTTAACTTTAATTGTATGTAAACGATTTAAGGTGCCTTAGAGGTTGACACTATGTGCGTATCTATTTGGTCTGGAGTTACTAGGTTGGTTTGGCGAACGGGTGGGTTGCTACTTCCGGGTTTCCGCAGTAGGGATCAAGCTTGTCGACTTGACTTCTGGAAGTCTAGGTTTTCTACTGTCTGTGTCCATTTTTCACGCCTGGTAGCATCAATGCTGTGGAGTAGTTCGTCTGCAGTAGTAGTATTAAGTATACATATTTTTTTGTACAAAAGGTTTTTTGTTCATTTAATTTTATCCTGGTGTATCGCTTCTTGTTTTGCTATGTTCCAGTTGTTCCTAGAGTCATGTCATAATATCCATTAGTCTTCTGGCATTTGTCTAGCAATATTAGTTTTATTTAAGATCTAGGAAAACGCACCTCGGTGAATTTCTTCACGGTATTTTCACCATTCTGAGCGCATTTACCTGTTTCTACTCGTTCTGGAGTAAGCGAATATCTATTTAAGAATCGTATAATAAAACTGTATGCAGTAATTTCATTTTTGTAGTCTGTATTAGCTCCTTGCAATGCCTTTGCCACTATTCTTATTTTGCTATTCTTAGTTCCTTGTTATTATTAATCAGATCTTTGCTCTAAGGAAATCTTTCAAAAAGCAGTAGAGGATGTTGATGCCGGAATTAGACTTAACGAAGAATGTATAAATAACATCAGATACGCAGATGACACGGTCGTATTTGCTGACAGTTCTGAAGCGCTCCAGAAGTTAATGAATAGAATCACAAAAGTAAGTCAGAGATATGGACTTTCAATGAACATTAAGAAAACAAAATATATGATAATCTCTAAGAAGAAACAGCAAATTGAAAGAATCAGTGTGAACGGTCAACCAATAGAAAAACTAACAACATACCTTGGTACGAACGTCAATGAAAATTGGTACCCATAAAAATCAGATTACTACGGTGTTATATATTTCCTATACTGTTGTACAGAATTAAGTCGTGGACTCTCACAGATGCTACATGCGAGAAAATTAAGGCTTTCGAAATGTGGCTTTATCGTCAAATACTGAAGATATCCTATACCGACCACGTTACTAACCAGGGCGTTTTATTTAGAATGCAAAAAGAAAATAACCACAATAAAAACAGTAAAAATCGAAGACCTCGGTCCATTCATGAGAAACAGCGAAAGATATGGGTTGCTGTAATTAATTCTTCAAGAAAAAGTAGAAGAAAAACTTTCCTTTCTTTCTTCGCAATTCCTTCCTTCCTTTGAGTTTATACTCTTCGTATTTCGAAGAATTGCATTTCCATACCATTGCGAAGGCTTCTCGGTCATTTGAAATATGGAATAATTGTCCTGCATTTGGTATCTCAGTCCATTCACGAATGTTTTTTAATCAAGAAACTTGTTTTCTTCCTACATAGGCCCTCTATTTAGCCTTTAGGGATCAGGTAAAATTTTATATTGTCTTTTCCTTACTATGCCCCAGATAAGACATTTTTCAATATTTAACAGTCTTTAGCAGTTCTCTATCTTTGCTGACGCTTCTTAGTACTTCTTCATTAGTTCTTCTGGCTATTCAAGGTATCTTCAGCATTCGTCTATGAACCCACATTTCACATGCTTCAATTTTGTTCATGATCGATACTTTTAGTATCCACACTTCTGCACTATACAAAAGCACAGACCCAAAATAGTACTTAACCATTATTTGCCTTAGTTTTTAACTGAGAAGATTATTGCAAAGAAATGACTTTATTTTCATAAAAGTAGTTTTAATCATTGTTATTCTACGTTTTATTTCTATGTCTGGATCTATTTGGTCCGTTATCACAGTTTCCAAATATGTCATGTTGTGAACTTTCTTGGAACTTGGAACTTGGAACTTGGAACTTGGACTCCGTTCAATTGAAGCTTTGCATCGGGATTGGGTCATGACTAAACAGTAAAAATTTGGTTTTGTTTGTGTTTATTTTATTGCCCATTTCCCCTCCCACCTCGTGAATACGATCAAGCTGAATTTGAAGACCTTCAATATTATGTGATAGAATTACTCTATCGTCTGCATATCTAATCACATTTATTAGTTTCTCGTTGATTTTAATTACATAATATGGTTGTCTCTCAAGTGCCTTTTTAAATTTCTGGTCCGAGGAAACATTAAACAATGTTGACGGCAAAATGAAACCTTGTCTGACTCCTCGTTGTATGGGAATTTCATCGGTGTAGCTATCACCAATTTTTACGATAGCAGTTTGATTCCAGTACAAATTTTTAATGACACGAATATCCTTGTCATCTATTCCGATATTTTTCAGTATTTGCATTAATTTTATATGCTGTACTTTATCGAATGCCTTTTCGAAGTCCACGATACATGCAAATACATCTTTTCTTTGGTCACGCCATTTTTGTAATAGGATGTTAACCGCAAAAAGTAACTCCCTGGTTCCCATAGCGTTTCGAAAACCAAATTGTCTATCTTTAAGATCTTCTTCACATTTGCGTCTAATTCTGTTGTGAAGTATTCTGAGGAAAGATTTAAGAGTTAAGAACACTAAAGTGTTATGTGTGGTCTCTACTACTATATGGCTATAAGACCTGGACATTAAAACAGTATGACGTCAACAAACTGAATTCATTCGAAATGTGGATGTACCGCCGAATGCTAAGAATAAGCTGGATCAGCAAAACTACAAATGAAGAGATACTGGAAATAATGAACACACGACCTCATCTGGTTAATACAATCAAAATTAGAAAGACGTCATATCTAGGACACATAATGCGCCATAAGGAATTTGAGCAGCTCCAGGTAATATTAGAAGGCAAAATCGAGGGTAAAAGGGGTATAGGAAGAAAGAAGAAATCCTGGCTCCGAAACATCAGAGATTGGACTCAAACAACAGGAAATGACTTAATCCATCAAGCGCAGAACAGAGAGAAATTTGCCATATTGATCGCCAACATCAATAGAGAAGGCACTTAGGAGGAGGAGGCTCATCAGGCTAATTATTCGATAGTCTGAGCATTTTCTCGCATTGTGTTTTTTAGGTATTGCGATAAAGATGGATTTGAGCCAATCTGTGGGAACATGTTCTACTTCGCATTTCATAATTTCTGGGCCGTCAGTACAGTTTTGGTAGAATTCGGCAATATTATTCTTGTCATCTTCAAACAACTCAGATATATACAGCTCCTAGTTTTTTCTTATTTCGTGCTCCTTTATATTAATTTTGTTATTAGTGTCAACAAGTACAGAGAGAACTCGTTTTTTAAATATGTTACTCATTTCTTTTTTTACATATTACATTCTCCATTTTATCGCACCTTTCTCTTATACATTTTTCTTTTGCTAATTTGATCTTCTTTTTTGTTCTTCTCTGCAGGTGTCTATATTCTGTTAAATTAGATTTTATCATTCGACGTTGTTCGATTAATTTCAAGATGTCATCTGTCATCCATTTATTTTTCTTGATTAAGTTTTTTCTATAATCATTGTTTATACTCACAATACAATAATCATAATTTTAAAAAAATTTGTTTTTGATCTCCTTTTCTTGATTTTAACTACTTACAAAATCTATTTCATTTTCTTGGACATAATCCATGGTAGCATTTTCATTAGCTGGTAAGATTGATAAAGACGACAGGCTGTCCTGTGAGCACCTAGATAAGCAATGTACCGCTACGAATAATATTTTTTTATAAGACCATAGCGAACGTTTGTCAATCTAATAAAATAAAATAATTATTGAGCAACTATTGGGTTAAAAAAAACATTACTTATACTGCTACTTTTGTTGCTGTGTCTACGTCTATTTGTTTGTGTACGCTACTAATCGTAATGGTTTCAGTGCTAATAAAATCGGAATCAAAGAACTTCAACAAATAGACATAAAAAGCTATAGTGTAATAGAAATATTACTTACATCATCACTACCAGCTCCGCTTTTTATAGATGATGAAAATCTTTTATGTTGTTGTAAGATGTTTGTTCTTAAATTGTTAAACTTGCTTTTTATCTCTACAACAGCTACATCTACATAAAGTTTGCACAATTTTGCCTTTATTTAATCCAAGCTTTTATTCTTGCATTCCTATTTTTGTACAATGCATGTTTTATCACATATAAACAAGGATTTGCTTTATATAGCTCGATTAAACTTTCTATTTGATTATGACTCTTAAATATTATCTTAAATAATAGAATATAAACATACGTAACATAACCTCACTTTTAGTTAATTTTTGATCATTTTTAGTACACGAACTTGGAATATGCCGTAATTTTTAGTACGGAATCAGCGCGCACACCTAATTTGTAGATAAAATATTTTTATTGCTAAATTCAGTACTGCATTTAGCATAATGACAAGCAGATCTAACATTCAACAAATTATTAAAACGAAACTAAAACAAGACATTAGAAATGGCTCATATGAACTCTTCAATAACAATTATCTGCTAAAAACAAAACAGTGTCCGTTGGCCGGCCTGGTGGCAAAGTTGAGACACACTTGCTCGTCTGTAGCAAACACTTTTATTTAATACGTAATTGTTTCTTTTTATTCTACGAATCCAACTAGGTAGACCACATGGAAGCAGAAAGTATATTTTGTTCTTTAAAAATATAATATTTTACCACTGTGGGTTTGCATCTCAGTGGGATTGTGTTTATTGTGGTATAAATCAAATTTAAGTATTGCGGTACAAGGTAAGATTGCTTACCCTCTCAAACAATAAACTCCACAATTGCGAAACTAATTTTGGGTTAGTTGTATTTTATACGTTTTTTATCTTCTGCAACCCCCATGAAAAAGTTGCGTCCTTTTGAAAGAAATCAGGCGCAAAAGACTTGTTTTATATCTCTTTCTTTCATTAAAAGAATCTTTTTATAGCCCAAATCGATGGTAAGCATTTTGCGAAGTTCATTTTACTAAAAGCATTCCATTTCTTTTAGTGGTTGCTCGTAAAACGAGGATATATTATTACGTTTATTCTAATGATTTATTCAACGACAAAATTATTCCGCTTCATGTGAGATAAAAATTATGAAACATATGGACTGTGAAATATGCTTAGGTATTCGGTACAATTCGTAATATCTATATCTGGTCTCAACGTAAACTAAGCAGAATTTGAGTTTTAAGGCATGAATTGAAAATAAATAATTCATACTGTTACGATAGTTTCGTAATATTTATTTCATATAGAAAAATTCCCTTGACAAAAGGAAGAAATGTTAAAAATTTAGAATGTTCACGATGTCATAAATATATTCCGAAATGTCTTGTAAGTTTTGGAACGTCAGTTAATGTAGGTATATAAACAGAAATTTGACAGTTCAAGTGGTAGTAACCGAAATTTGTCAGTTCAAGTAGTAGTAGTAGAGTTTTTAAATAGTTCTGTTATTCAGTTCGAGTTGTTATCAAGTATTGTAACATTATTTGCTGTTTTCAATAAAAGGTATTTTAAAGAAGTTTAACATTGGTGACAGTGATGGAATAAGGGAAATATTAGTATATAAGTAATTGTAAACAAGAATTGGAGAAGAAAATGAAAGGAGTAAGAAAGAAAAGGTAAAGCTGACGGAGACGCGTAGACAAGAAGAGGAAGGGAAAAAGCAAAAGCGTAGGCAAGAAGAGAAAGAGGAGAAGAAGAGGCGTAAAAAAAGTAGAGGTAGAAATTAAAAATAGTTTATATCAAATTCACGAAAATTTTAAGGTCAAACTACTAATATAAATTTGAAGAACAACAAAACAATATAATAACTGATTGTTAAAATAAAATAGTACAAGACGATTTAAAATCAAATTTAGAAAGATATATAGTTGAATTATAAAGAAGCATTAGTACCCAAACTTCTGTATCTAACATTGTTTCAATAACTAATGTCGAATCTAAACAAGCAGTCGCATCATCTTTCATACTTGAAAGTTGAACTAGACATAATTAGAACTAAAATTTTTTTAAAAAAGCTTGGAAAACTTGTATGTACTGTGTTGTGCAGTAGAAGTCTATCATTAACTACACGTCTAAGTGTATTGAAGTACTACGTCAGGTCCGATTTGTTCTATGGATGTAAAACCTGGACAACAATAAAATAGAAGCGATCGAGTTGTGGTGTTACCATCGCATGCTCAGAATCCCGTGGACAGTACACATATCTAACGAACGTGCGCTAGAGACCATGCACCAAGAGCGAGAATTGATCAACATCATCAAAATGAGAAAGGTGCAACACTTCTACCATATATTCAGAGTACCTCAATATAGTTTACTTTGGTTGACCATATAGTTCAAAGTCGAAGGAAAAAGCTGATTCGGAAGAAAACAGCTGTCCTGGCTGCGTATATATTAGACAATAGACAGGTCAAATAGTCGAGGAATTGTTTCATCTAGCTGCCGACCGAGAAACATTTTATTAGCTTATTATAACGACGATAGACCACGCTTGAAAACAAGCACGATACACAACGAAGTTGAGAAAGTCACCATTTTTAAATTAAAGCTGCATCTAGAGCAAATTGCTAAACTGATAACATGTTTGGGTTATATTTCCCTTGTTCAGGCTTTATAACAAGATATAGCCAGCAGCATCTAAAGCAAAGATCAAAATAATATGACCCTGTCTGTTTTTTAATATTCCTTCAGCAAGTTGTCATTCCATCGTTTTCGTGGTATTTTTACTGATCGTCTTTCCATTGGAAAACCGTCTCTTTCCATCTATTTGTGGTCCAATCGTTCCATTTTACTCTTATATTTCGTACCCAGTTCTTGATGTTCTCTACGTCGCATCTACGTCGTATATCTGTACTTCTAGCTTTGCCCCGTGGTGTCTTATTATTAGTTTTTATAAATGTCTTCATCTCTGCTGTTTCTAACATCCTTTTTGTCCTCTCTGTGATAGGTTGTGTTTCTGCCGCGTATGTCATTATTGGTCTGATACCTGTTTTGTAAATTCTACCTTTAATTTCTTTCACGATACATTTATTACTCCATATTGTTTCATTCATGTAACCTGCTGCTCTGTTTGCTCTATTCACTTAATCTTCCAGTTCAATTCGCTTTCCGTAGCTAGATAATGTGATGCCTAGATATTTAAACTCCATCACTTGTTCTTTTATCTGACCTTCCAGCGCTAATTTACATTTTAATAAATTTGCTGTTATAACCATACCTTTATCTTTTTTTGAAGAATTGGCCATGTTAAATTTTCTGGCAGTTTTCCTAATCTAGGCAGCAGATTATTTTAATTTGATTTTCTTCTGCTTTTACTTTTATTGTGTTGTTTTGGTAAATATTTTCGATTATTTTGATTATTCCTAGAGCAGTTAGATGGAACAGTTCCTTGACTGTTCGACCTGTCCATTGTCTAATGTTATTAAGCCAGAACGGTTATTTTCTCCCGACCCAGCATTTTCCTTCGATTTTGCACTGAACCAAAAACAAAACGGAGTAAGCGATATTTAGGTCCTCTTAATATATAACCGAAGTATGGGATCTTTTAATTTGATGATGTTAATCAATTCTCGTTCTTTTTTGTTCGTTAGTTATGTGAATTATCCACATAATGCTGAGCACATAACGGAACCATCACAATTTAAAACGATTCTAATTTGTTAAAGTTTTTTATTTTTGTTGTCCAGGTTTGGACAACAATGGCACACTTTTACTGCCCAATATAGAATGCCACTTGATAAAATCTTTTCGCGTAAATTCTATTTTGTTAAAAATTTTCTCGTCACTTTTAACCCTGAAGTCCATCCAGATACCCAGATATCTAAACTGTTTCACCTTTTCCAGGATTTTGTTTTCGATATTAATTTTTCCGACCACCATCCATTTTGTTTTCTTTGCGTTGATTCTTAAGCTCTTTTCACTGCACTAGTTGTTTACAGCATTCAACCAGGTTTGAAGGTCTTCTAGACTCTGCTATTATGGCGGTATCATCTGCGGATCTGATGTTATTAATAATTTTACCACCGATTTTAATACCTTCATGACGATTATTTAACACTCTTTTAAAAACTGGTTCAGTGTGGGCATTTAAAAATATCGGTGATATGACACTTTGCTGTTTGACACCACGTTTAATAAAAATGTTAACTGGAACCTCTTGATCCGCCTTAATACAAGCGGTCTGATTGCAGTAAATATTTTTAAGCAATCTAATATCGTACATATCTAGACCAACTGAGTCCAACACTGAAATGGCAATGTATATAAAAAACTAATAAAGAAGTGACAAACTTGTATATTGGTAAAAAAACCTTTAATTTAAAGTTGTTAAAATTAATTACTATTTAAATGGAATTAAGCCACAATTAAAGGTTAAAATACGTTTATTGGCGTTTCAATTTCCACTTCGATATCCGAAGTGGAAATTGAACCGTCAATAAACGTATTTGAACCTTTAATTGTGGCTTATTTCCATTTAAATAGTAATAACTTTAAAATTCCACAAGAAAATAGCTTCAGAAAAATACTAAGAAACTGTTATGGGTCCAGCGTTGTTAAAAGTGTCGTCCAAAAATTAGAGATGCATAACGTTTTCGATCTAGCTCAGATCATCCTCAGTGCATTCTTTTGGTACTGGTAGCTAACAATAAAATTGCAGTGGAGACAATAATACATGGTTTACATATTAAAATTTAAAATATAATGCGCCCCTAGGTCGATGACAATGGTTGTAAATGTTAATACTTAAAGAGCAACATACTTGCTTGTTCGAATTGAACACGTGGTTCTTGTCAGTTAAAACGACATAGACCCATGCCGTTTCGGAAACAAACTTCGCATCACAGTTATCTCCTCACATATATGCGACAATACTATTGTCAACATCACAATACGCTAAATAAAACACTAAGCTCGACCCAGGAGTACGAAGTGGCGAAAAGTATTTGCACATCTCGCCAAAGATAAAATAAAATAAGATTTTGAGAAAAATCTGGTTACTGCGTAAGTCACTACTACCGATAGTCAACCACCTATTATATCCAAAATAATAAGCATACTCCAAAATGTTCAACGAAAAACTTAAAATATAAACAGATATTTACATTTCTAATAATATTAAAAATAGGTCTCTAAGAAATTGTTAGATTAAATAACTAATAATACGTTAGATAATAGGACTACTGATAATAGAAAGAAAAAAGTCAAGTCAAAGAAAAACAATTAAAAGTTCTTTTAAGTATTGTTAGACATTCTGCTACGTTTATTTGCATAGTTGCATTTGCATTGTCGTATATGTATTGTAGGAGTATTGTATATCTGGTATCATCGTTGCGTTGTTTATTCTCCCTAATACTGCCCAGAGTTTTATGAAATTGAATTCCTTATTGCAATCCACAAATATCAAATAAAGACGTTTATTGATGTGCGACAACCAAACTGCTGAACTGCAAAGAAGAATCACTTTACCATGGGCCTCATACCGAGCTCTATCAGACATCTTCAAAAGCAACATGCCAAATTATTTAAAAAAGAAGATGGTCGACTAATGTATGCTTTTAGTCATGACTTACGGTACCGAAATACTTTCCGTGAACCAGGCTACAGCAAGGACAGGCTTCATAGGAATTACAGTAAAACTGGGCTGAATATGTGGTCGGAATGAATGGCGGATGTTGAACTAAAAAAATTACAGTGTATAGATCACGAGCAGATAGAAGAAGCCGAGTTCGACTGTAGCATTTTATATTGAGATCCCCTCGTATATGTAAAATATTAAAATCCCCTTATGTATGTTTGATAAATCTAAGAATATTTCGTACGTATTAAAACCCAATTTTTTTTTTCAATTCTTTCTTAGGTCGGCCAAGTTAAAATAAACCATTTTAGAGTTGTTTATTGTTTTAACTTTTTCGGCAATTTTTTGTAATGTTTTATTCGAAGTTGTCTTATAATTTTTATACGTCGCAAAAGGATATCTACGTCGTTTCGTTGTGTTTTGCTATTTCAGCGTTTTGTTTTATTTTCAAGTTATATGAACGAATTTTTAAATTCGTCATTCATACTTGGGTCGTCGTAGTGTTAGGTATGGATCTTAATTCATGCATGGGTCTCCGAACAGTTCGTTAGGCTCAGGTATGGATCCGAATTCGTCGTCGAATTTGTGGTTTTCTGTTTTTGGCTCCTTTTGTGGAAATAAATAGCAGTAGTGGTGGATTTTTATCTATTATGAAGTGACCGGCATTAATTTGCCAAAATTGGTGGAGTTTTCGCTCGATTTAAATGTCATTTTAAAAAGAGTGACCACTGTTTCGTTTTTTTTGAAGATTTTAAGATGTTTGAAAAGTCTAGTTCCTGTTGAAAAGTTGAACAAGTTTAGTTCCTGTTTTTTGAGAGTACTAGTTCCAGCCCCCAATGGATAAAGCTCTTCGCTGATGATGTCCGGATAGATACTCCAGAGATGTAACAAGTTTTTTTTTTTTTTTTTCGTTAAGTGGAAATATGTGAATCGAGGTAACTGTTTATTGTTTGTTTTATTGCAAAGTAAAGATAGATATTTTTTTTAGAACAATAATTGCTTTCGTTAAAATTTAGAAATTGTAACATTTAAAAATTGTAATGCGGTAACATTTGTAAGTTTTATGTAGTATCTCCAACTCCTGATGTTTTATAGTTATGTCCCAAGTTACAACTAGTGGTTGTAATAGCTATAATTAGGCACCTCAAGTGGCGCCCTACATTAAATTCCTTGAGGTGTTTTCTGTTTATTTTTATTTTGTTTGTCCCAAAAGATTATGTTAGTACTCTTTTGGTTTCTTTTTTCTGTAGTTGCCCAATACACCCACTTTATTTTTTACTTATTCACAGCTCTCCTACCAAACCCTGAGTGCCGTTCGCACAAGTAGCGATTATTTTGCTTGCCTTATCTCCACTTCCAATAGTTTCTTCTCCAATTTTCTACCCCCTGTATTAATGCCCCCTGTGGTAGGCAAAATAGTTCCGTTACAAGACTACCTACACAATATACAGCCAATGTCGAAAAATTCGCTGAAAATTGGATGCAAGAAGCTTAAGGCCGACTTGAAACTGGAAGACATTAGGGAAGGCATATGCTCAAATTTAGACGCAGAAGGCATTTTCTAGTTCCTGCAGTAATTTCTGGCGGTGAAATTTCTACAGATAGTGAAATTACTACAAAAAAAAAATCAGTTTTAGATCCTACATTTATTATTCTTTGTTTCATACCGTGGTTTTCGGATACTGCTACGCTGAACGAATATAATTCAAAAACATTTTTTTTAATGTATAATGATTCCATTTTTGTCTCTTACATGTGAATTTGTTATCGGCCTTTTCCATTTAGTGTTTTTAACACTTTCATGGTCTTGTTTTTCTCTATTTTTTCATATTGTTGTCTGGTCTTATTTTTTTCTCATTGATTTAATAAATTTCCTATATTCAAGTGAATTTCTATCTATGCAACTTTTAATATTGCTCTGAAGCTATTTTCTTGTGGCATTGTAAATTAATTACTATTAAACTGGGAATAAGCCACAATTAAAGATAAAAATACGTTTATTGACGTTTCAATTTCCACTTCGGAAATCGTTCTCAAAATACAAACAGTAAATTAAACAAATTTTGTTTTTTGTTACATAGTGAAAAATTCTTCTAAGAATTTAATTTTATCTGACTCATTTATATTGACAATTCAGACATACATTATGCATTTTAAAGTAGACGACTTTAAAATGATATTGCCAATATTGTTGAGTTTCGCTCCTGGGACGACTTTACTTATAAGATAGTTCATTCGATTACATGAAATCAACTTTAACTTGAGAATATCTGTCATAAAAAAATCATAGCATGTAATTCGTCTTTAAAAAGACAAACACATGACATTATGACAGTAAAATTCTCCTGTTAGTGATTCCATAGTATTATAAACGTCAATAAACGTATTTTTATATTTAATTGTGGCTTATTCCCAGTTTAATAGTAATTAATATGCAACTTTTGTCCCTAATCATCTGTTTTGTTTCTGTCATTAATTTAATATTTTTGTTTTCGGCTTCATATCGGTTTTTCATCGCAGTAATTATACTTGTTTTTATCGTTTCTTTAAAAGTATTTATGACTTTTTCTGTTAGTTGATTTATTGATTCTATGCTAGGTTTAATCTGTTTCTTGTAATCAGTACTGTTTTTCATTAGTTTTGTAGTAGTAGGGGTTCTCTTTTGCATTATGTTTCTTTTTAATTTTTCATTAATTCTTTGAGATAAGATCTTTGATCTTTGCTCTTATTAATCTGTGGTCACCTCCCAGACTGAATTTATTAAGTACAGACACATTTGCTACTATATGTCTCTATTTGGCTAATATGTAATGAATGTGTTTATACAAAATAGATTTTGCTTATGTGTGCAGGTTAATGATCGTTCTCTTCTTTCATTCGTAATTACTAGACCATATATTTACATCTAAACGTTTCCAAAACTAAAACTTTTTTTTTATTTATTTAAGCTGTAACCACCAGGGTTATTAGCGAAATAAATGTAAAATACAGGTAAAGTTAGAAAAAAAAATTACAATCAATGATATAGTCCTGAGTCTTTAAGGTAACTTTGTGTTTTTAATGTTCATATTTTTTCCTAGGGCTTTCTTCATATTGTTTGGTATAGTGTGCTTCTTTATTGCTGCTTCATATTTTTTGCACTGAGTTAGTATATGTTTCACGGAGAGTGTTACTTGACACGTTTCACACATTGGCGGCACAGTTCGCGTAAAGAGGTGTTTATGTGTAAAGTTACTATGTCCTAGTCGCAAACGTGTTATTTTCACTTGGTCGTGTCTATTCGCTGTGGGTTGGAGCCACGGTTTCACTAATTGTTTGATTTCTTTGAGTTTATTTTGTGATGCACTCCACTTATTTTGCCACGCACTTAATACTTTATATTTTGAGGCATTTTTATATACCTTTTATAAAGGATTTTAAACAAAATTTTTTTTTGTGATATATGGTATACAGCCAGCTACAGGAACTTAGTTTCCTCGTGGAACTTTATGTTTTATTTCTGACTTAAACTCATCTGAAGGAACCTCATTAATGAGAATAGAGTCCTGGCTGAAGGATGCTAAGCGGGCTACTTCATCTGCTTCTTCGTTTCCTTGTATACCTGAATGTGATGGAACGAACATGATGTCAACAGTGATCTTATTATTATTTAGAATCTCTATTTCTGATTTGATATGTGAGGAAATTGGATTATTGGTATATAAACGTTTGATAGTGTGAAGTGAGCTTAGTGAATCGGTTATTATGAGAGACGGGGACTGTTTCGTCTCTTTTATGTGGATAAGTGCTTGTAATATTGCAAACAACTCCGCAGTATACGACGAAGTAATGGGATTAAAAGTGAAAAAGACAGCAAATATTTGATTTCACGCAAACAGCGCCTTTGTATCTGTTGATACGTATTTCGACCTAATAGGTCTCATCAGAACAGTTATTCAAAGGTGTTCTCAACGTGAAAGATCAATATTTCCTGTCTTTTAAGAAGCAACAATAACATGGCTTCGAATACGGACGCACTAGCGACATCTAATTTAACAATCGTAAAATAGTTTCGAAACACAATTCAGATTTCTGCTTTTATCTGTGCTTTCTAAAAATTGCAAAGCAAAACAGACGTTGATAAAGGTGTTAAAAGAGACGTGGGGAATCTAAAATTTGCATTCCACGACACATCTTTTCAACTAAGCAGAAATCCTTAGCGAATTGGTTTCTTGTACTCGTACAGAGTAAATCCGGAAAAAAGTGAAAAAGACAGCAAATATTTGATTTCACGCAAACAGCGTGACACGTATCAACAGATACAAAGGCGCTGTTTGCGTGAAATCAAATATTTGCTGTCTTTTTCACTTTTTTCCGGATTTACTCTGTACGAGTACAAGAAACCAATTCGCTAAGGATTTCTGCTTAGTTGAAAAGATGTGTCGTGGAATGCAAATTTTAGATTCCCCACGTCTCTTTTAACACCTTTATCAACGTCTGTTTTGCTTTGCAATTTTTAGAAAGCACAGATAAAAGCAGAAATCTGAATTGTGTTTCGAAACTATTTTACGATTGTTAATGGGATTAAATTTAAATTTTAAAGATGTATTGGGTGTAAGGATGGCTGCACCAACACCGTCTGAAGATTTGGATGCGTCAGTGTATATCTTATAGTGATTTTTATAAGTTTCCATTTCTGTTAAGAATGATTGTTTGATCAGGTCTGTTATAGTCTCACGTTTTTTTATATATACTAAGGTTAGTATTAATCTTTGGAATTGGTATTAACCAAGGTGGAGAAGTAACGAAATTTGTTGGGAGAATTTCAGGAAATTTAAGATGTAGGTCATGAAGGTTTCTTCTAATTCTTTCGTAAAATGGTGGATCTAGTCTTCTTGTAGAGAAAGTGTCTTGAAATCGATCTGTAAACGTATTGGTGTAAGTAGGGTGTTCATTATTACTAGCTATTTTAAAAGCATATGAGAGAGAAAGGTATTTGCGTCGTAAACTTAGTGGTGTTTCTCCTGTTAAGCATTGTAAACTTTGAACTGGTGTCGTGCGAAACGCGCCTGTAGCTATTCGTAAAGCTGTGTTTTAAACAGTTTCTAATGTTTTCAATACTGATACTTTGCTTGATGAATAAACTATCGCACTATAGTCGAGTTTTGATCTAATTAAAGATTTAGTTACATGTAATAGTGTATTTTGATCTGCTCCCCAGTTTTTGCTGGAAATAGTTTTCATGAAATTTAGTCTTGCTTGGCATGATTTTTTAAGTTCTTCTGTATGTTTTTTCCAGGAGAGCTTTTGGTCAAAAACCATACCTAAAAATCTGATATTATTTGTGAAACTAAGGGTTTGATTATATAGCTTTAGATGTGGAACTAGAGTGTTATGTTTTCGTGTGAATAAAATACACTTAGTTTTTGTCGGTGAAAATTGTAATCCGATAGTCCTAGACCATGATTAATTGTTTGTTGTAAATGTTTTTGAATAGATGTAGGGTTTTTTCCTTTGGCAAATCAAACTAAGTCATCAGCGTATAATCTTCCTTTAACAATCGGTGAGCATTGTTGAAGTATGTAGTTTATGGCTATTAGAAAAAGGGTTGAGCTTATAACTGATCCTTGTGGTACTCCGTTCTTTTGAACTTTTTTATCTGAGTTAGCGTTGTCTGATCGAACTATGAAGTTGCGAAAATGAAGAAAATTGGAAATAAATTTTAACATATTGCCTCTGATATTCCAATTATGCAATTTTAATGATAGTGTATCGCCAGACAGTATCATAAGCTTTATAAATATAAAAAAAAAACTGCGATACAATCTTGCTTATTTGTAAATGCTTCATGTATTCCTGACTCTAAGTCTATTAGCTTATCTATAGTGGATCTATTTGGCCTAAATCCGCTTTGTTGTGGAATAAGGAGTTTTTGTTGTTCTAAATACCATCTCAGCCTTTTACTTACCATTTTCTCTAACACTTTACATATAATATTGGTTAAAGATATTGGTCGATATGACTCAGGTGATGTCCGGGATTTCTCAGGTTTAAGAAGTGGCAGTATTATTGCTTCGGACCAAGTTGATGGGAAAACCTGGTTACTCCAGATAAGATTTTAAAGGTCTAGTAATAAATTTTTTCCATTGTCTGGTAGATGTAGTAGAGATGCTAAGGGAATACGGTCTGGTCCTGGACTTGAATCTTTGGAAGAATTTAAGGCTTCAGCAAGTTCTATGAAGGAAAAAGGAACGTTAAGGTTGTGGATCTCATGTCCGTCGAATCCCAATACGTTTTTTTCTACGTTGTTTTTATGTATTTTAAAATTATCAGTGTAATTTTCGTCACTAGAATTTAATTCGTATTGGTCTGCTAACAAATCTACAATTTATTTTCTATCACTAATTATTTTGTTATTTTTTGCTAAAAAAGGAATCTTATATGGTTGGCTTTTGCCAGAGATTTTCCTTAAGTTTCTTTAAACTGTACTTATGCTTGAAGAGGTATTAAGAGATGAGATGAATTTTCTCCAGGATTATTTTCTATTCTTTTTTAGAATGTATCTTGCCTCAGCTCTTCGTTTTTGTAGTCCATTATGTTCTCGCCTATTTTATGATGCTTTAATTTATTGAAAGATTTCTTATTGGCTTTTGTAGCTTGGCTGCATTCAGATGTCCACCACGGAAGAGGTTTATGTTTTTTTTTAAATTTTCATTTTTCTTACATACGTCTCTGCGGCTGCTGTGATGATTTTAAAAATGTACTTAAAAATTTGTCAATGTCGTTTGATGATGTAAAGTTGGTTTGGTTAATGTCCTGTTCGATCTGTTTGCTAAAATTAGTCCAATCAGCATTTTCAATATCCAATTTTGAGATAGGCGATTCGATATTTGTGGTTTTTTGATGCGTTAAAGAAATTATAATGAGGTAGTGGTCACTACCATATAAGTAGGGTAGAACGTCCCATGTTAACGTAGTGGACAGAACTGGGTCACACAGCGAAATATCAATTGCCGATGATGTGCCATTATGTATGTTGAATCTGGTTGGTCTTCCGTCGTTAAGTAGATTTAGATTTTGGGATGTTATAATATCTTCTATAATTCGCCCTTTTGGGTTGAGTTTTATGGAACCTCACATCGGATTGTGGCAGTTAAGACCTCCAACGATACTTCTAGGTGAAGGAATTTGTTCTAAAATAGCTGTTAAATCTTCTTGGGATATAGTTTGCTTTGGTAGGATATACATATTACATATATAAATCTTTTGAGGTATATTTATTGCAATAGTTATTAATTCAATGTTATTTGAAGTCACTGGTAACTGTGTGCTCATGAATTTTTTATCCACGTAAATTGCTACTCCTCCACTGGCAATGTTTTGGTTTAATCTGTTATTATAAAAACATGAATAATTACGAAAGTTATATACATGGTTTGGATTTTTAAAATTTGTATCCTGTAGACAGATAATAGATGGGTGTGTTTCAGAGATAATATGTTTTAGTTTTTCAAAATGGGTGTAAAACCCATTTAAGTTCCATTGAAGCAGAGAAGTGAATGTAATTATTCTTTAGAGGAATTATTTATAGATGAGTCTGAATCTTCTTCCGACAATGGAGTTTTCACTGCAGAGAGAAAACCTATGTGTTTGCCAAGTTTTCGTGTTAATTTGGTGCTTTTGGTTTTCATTCTTCTGTCGATGTAGTATGGATGTAATTCCGATAGAAACTTTATAAGTGCATAAGAGTCTTCTGAGTACAATTTTGTTACGCTGATTATGTCTTTTGATCCTTGTATATTTTCGAATAGATCCACTACTTGATCGAAGCTTAACAATTGCTTTTCCCTTTCTATATATTCTCTAACTAGTTCTAGTAATGTTTGGAGATTTGGTATATCATTTCCTAAATTTTTGTCATCAGTTTTGGTTTTTTTCTTTAGTTGAAGCTTAGGTTTTTCAAAGTTTTCTTTGGGTTCTAAGAAGATTGCATATTTTAGGGTTCTTTTTCCGGTTTCTTTGTTCGAAGTTATTTGAGGTTCGTGAGAATTCAAATGTGTATTTTTATTTGGAGGTAAGTGTTGACTTGTTTCGGCTAAGGTTGATTTATGTTTTTGGGTATTAGAGGATGACTCAGACGATGTAGGTGTTGCGATTGTAGTGTTAACTGGAGAAGTGGTCAAATGTATAGACGTATTTTGTAGTGAGCATTGTTGGGTTTGGTTTATTGATAAATTTGGGATTGATGCTGTTTGTAATGTGGTTTGAGAAGACGTAGTAAGTGTGGAGGGAGTGGTATTTGAGATTGCGGGAGTATTTTGTGGATTATCGTGTTGAGTATGATTTATTGATGAATTTTGTCTCATTTCTGTTTGTATTGCACTATCATTGTGAGGATGGTTAGAAGGTGAAATATTTGGACAATTAGTTGGCTGGTGTCCAGTTAATTTGCATTTGAAATAATTTTTGTTTTGGGCTATAAATATGCGGTATGATGTTTGTTCCAACTCGATAATAAAAGATTCAGGTAGTACAAAGTTGTCTGGAAAAGGTGAAATGAAAATTTGTCTTCGGAAGCTTAGAATATGACTAAAGTCAGGATTGGTTGCTCCTATCCGTAGGTATGATATGTCTGAGAGGGGATTTAAACCTAGTTTTATTAATTCGTCCATTATTAAGTTAGAAGGTATGCTTGGACATGCATTGGACAGAATTAAGCGGACTGATGGAGTTATTAATCTTCTCGCTTCTAGTATATTTCCATTTACTATTACCTTCTTTGTTTCTGCTATGAATTTATCTACTAGGGTTTTTGATGATAAATATATGCATATTCTACCGTTTGATATACGGGATGCGAAAAATATATTTTTCGGTTCTACATGCTGACTCAATCCTTCAAGATAGTCAATAATTTAGAATATAATAGCTTGATCTCTGCCTGGGATTAATATACTACGTGGTTGACTAACTGCTTTTGAGTATGATGCATTTTGTGGTAGTTGACTGGAAGATGACATCTTTTAAATGGATTTAAAACCCGACTAAAACCGGTGCTGTTTTACAGCTTTCGTTGTGTTACCAGTTCATGGAAATTGGATAATATAACTAGTTGCAGTTGTTTACTTAAATATATAAATCCAAATAGATGAAAAAAGTATATTTTATCTACTCACGATTCCTATATTCAGTATACAAATCACTTTCACATTTATACTTAATTACTTTTAAATATACTTCAATAATTACTATTTAACGAGCACGATAAATGAGTGCCTAAAACACGCCTTTCTCGCTTGCTGGTCAAACATAGAATACAAACTAAAACTTTAGTATTTCCAAAGACACCAATACACTTACATGTGTATGCCAAGGGTTAAATAATAGAACAGGTAAATTCCATAAAACATTTTGGAGCAAATATCGAACAAGCAGAGATTCGAACAAGTAAGGAAAACTTTCATGAGCATGAAAACATTTTTTACAAGATCAGACCTTAGTCTGCAGCTTAGAATTCGAATGATTAGATGTAACGTTTTTTCTGTCTTACCGTATGGTTGTAAAAGTTGGACAATGGACTCTGAAATTGAAATAAGAATAGATGCATTTGAGATGAATATATACAGATGAATGTTAAGAATTCCATGGGTACAAAGAGTTACTCATTTTCAGGTACTTAATCGAATGTATAAAAAAAAAGAATTACTAAGAATAATAAAAGAGAGGAAAATGCAATACTTGGGTCATATGTTGAGAGGCGAAAG
This sequence comes from Diabrotica balteata, assembly GCA_918026665.1. NCBI lineage: Eukaryota > Metazoa > Arthropoda > Insecta > Coleoptera > Chrysomelidae > Diabrotica > Diabrotica balteata. The sequence continues at coordinate 146,693,650 of OU898276.1, read as the reverse complement.
ATATGAATTACTGCATGGTATACTGGAAGGAAAAGTACAGGGCAAAAGATCAGTAGGAAGACGCCAGAACTCATGGCTGAAAGACCTGAGGAGATGGTTCGACCGCTCATCTGCAGAAATCTTTCGCGCAGCAGGTTTTAAAACTACAATTGCCATTTGGATCGCCAACCTTCGAAAGAAGACGACGCCATAAGAAGAAGAAGATATTTTTTTATTTGGTATGTGACCTGTGCTATGCTTCCTACTTTGGCGTTAAAATCTTCCATGAATATTTTGAAATGAGTTCTTTGTATCATTGATTTCACAAAATTTCTCTATATTTTTATCTGTTGATTGACTTGTGGGAGCGTATACTTAAATAATTTGGATGCTGCACCTTTCTGATCGTTTAAGAAGACCTACTAACTATTGGTCTATGAATGTAACAGGACCCTTAAGCTAGCGGGGACACATGAGCGGAATCCAATTTAACCTACGTAATATTTTTTCACCCATTTTTCACTAATTTATTACCACCCTAATAATTTTTCACCACCAAACCAACCTTAAGGGGAGTGATTCTGCTGGCTTAAGGTTCAAGCTAGCAGAATTCAAAAAAAAAACTTTTTGTTGATGGCATATTTTTTCACCCATTTTTCACTAATTTATTACCACTCTAATAATTTTTCACCACCAAACCACCCTTAATGGGAGCGATTCTGCTGGCTTAAGGTTCAAGCTAGCAGAATTCAAAAAAAAAATAACTTTTTCTTGATGGCATATTTTTTCACCCATTTTTCACTAATTTATTACCACCCTAATAATTTTTCACCACCAAACCAATGTTAAGGGGAGCGATTCTGCTGGCTTAAGGTTCAAGCTAGCAGAATTCAAAAAAAAAACTTTTTGTTGATGGCATGTTTTTTCACCCATTTTTCACTAATTTATTACCACCTTAATATTTTTTCACCACCAAACCAACCTTAAGGTGAGCGATTCTGCTGGCTTAAGGTTCAAGCTAGCAGAATTCAAAAAAAAAACTTTTTGTTGATGGCATATTTTTTCACCCATTTTTCACTAATTTATTACCAACTTCATTATTTTTCACCACCAAACCAACCTTAAGGGGAGCGATTCTGCTGGCTTAAGGTTCAAGCTAGCAGAATTCAAAAAAAAAAATTTTTTGTTAATGGCATATTTTTTCACCCATTTTTCACTAATTTATTACCACCCTAATAATTTTTCACCACCAAACCACCCTTAATGGGAGCGATTCTGCTGGTTCAAGGTTCAAGCCAGCAGAATTCAAAAAATAAACTTTTTGTTGATCACATATTTTTTCACCCATTTTTCACTAATTTATTACCATCATAATATTTTTTCACCATCAAACCATCCTTAAGGGGAGCGATTTTGCTGGCTTACTGTTTCAACTAGCAGAATTAAAATAAATATGTACGACATACCATAGTGTTTTGATAGGTTTTTACGAGTTTATTACCACCCTAGCAATTTTTCACCCCTTAACTACCCCTTGTGAAAAGTCAATAATTGTGATAGATTAAAATTAAAGGAGAATTTTTTTTTCAAATTTACTCTCCTCTACTTATAACTGAAATAAAAAAGTGTTTAGTTAAGATTTTACTAAACTTTGACCATCCTGATAATTTTGCTCCCATAAACCTATTCGGAAACTTGTCTGCTAGCTCAATATTCGAACCAGCGAAATTAGAAAAAAACGTATTTTTGAAATATTATAGTATTCTATACCAACTTAGTAATTTTTTATCCCTTGACTAACCCTTGTTGGAAGTTAATAATTCTGCTATTGAAAAAGTATTGTTTTATAATTTTACTCTTTTCTGTGGCAAATAGATTTTTGTCTAATGCCATTTCTCTCTCATACACACACACACACACACACACACACACACACACACACACACACACACACACACACACACACACACACACACACACATACTTAATTTTACTAAATACATAATTTTACTAAATACTATTTATAAATAAAATAAGAAACCGCTCTGGTCGGTTTTTACTAAATGTTATCCAACCTCACGAATTCTACCATCTAAACATTTACGCCAGTTAAATACAAAGCAAATTTTTTCGGAAATATGAGATACGATAGTATTGTGCTAGATTTGTACTAATATATTAGCATCCTAGTAATTTTTTACCCTTTAACTACCCTCCCAATCCGGAATCAATAATTCTGCTAGGTTAAAATTTAAGGTGATAAAAAATCTATTTCTATAATTTAACTGTATTCTTCTTTTAACTGATTTTATAAATTGCTTGCCAGGTTTTTACTGAATTTGATCCACCCTTATAATTTTTGACCCCCTGAGCCTCAGTTAACGGGAAACATTCAAAAAGCTACACATTGAGGCTAGGTGAATAAAAAAACTTTTTTTTTGAAACACAAGAGTGCTCTCCTAGATTTTTACTATATTTTTACCAACCTGAAAATACTTTATTCCAAAAAACTATAAATTTGAACCCTTTATGAATATAAAATAACTGAAAATAACTGAGTTGAGTTTTAGTCAATACAATGGAATTTTTATATTTCACAGAATAAATTACCAGGTAGTTCAAACTAACATTCCAGGTATTACCAGGTAATAAACATTCAAAATAACATAACACACAAATTGAAATAATTTTATTACGTCTATTATATTATTTAACTAATTGAAAAGAAGGGTCGGGACCGTGCGTACCTATCTATTGTTAAGAGATTAAAAGATTTGTATTCAGTAGGTACATGAAAATTTGAAAAATAATTTAGGTATTTAATATTATTCAAATAAGAAGAGTATTAACGATTGGTCAAAACATATTTTTAAGATTATGTGTACCTATAGCACAAAGAATTTATATTGGAAAACATTTTAGGATATAAATATTTTAAGTAGGTATATTCAAATAAATCGGAAATTACCGGTTGGTCAGAACAGCTGTTATAGATTATTTGCGTAGTAAATTAAATTTGAATTACGACAGAGAATAACTCATTATTACCTGGATAGACTCAGAGCTAAGCGAAGTGTACTTCCAATCAAGGAGTGGGGGCTACAGTCTTAATCGGATATTAGATTGATACCGCCCTCTTCATTAATATTCAATTTTTTGAATAAATTGCAAATATAGTGCCTCTGTACTGTCCCTGGGTGTCTTTTATGCTGAGTATAATAGTTTTGGAGTAATTTTTAATAGTAAAAACCTGTGCATTATATTGAGTTGATATCCAACTATTGAAATGCAAAAACGTGCATTTTTTTTATACCGGATGAAAAAGTACGACTTTACGCCCCCGAAAATTAGAGCGTAAACTGTGGAATTTACGCCCAGATTTCGTAAAAATTTCGTAAAAACCTATTAAAAATAAAAATTATTTTATAAAACACTCTGGTATTTTAAAAATATATATTTTTTTTAATTCTGCTGACTCGAATATCTAGCTAGCGGGAACATTTCCAAATAAGATTGGTTTATGGATAAAATATTATCAGGCTGATCAAAGTTTAGAAAAAACACTTTTTATTTCAGTTATAAATAGCGAAGAGTAACATTGTAAAAGAATATTTTTCACCTTAAAGTTTAACAGAATTTTATTGACTTCCCATAGGAGGCAGTTGAGGGGTGAATAATTGCTAGTGTGGAAATAAATTCGCAAAAACCTAGCAAAACACTGTGATATTAAAAAAAATAATTTTTTTCTGATTTTGCTGGTTCAAATATTGAGCTAGCAGGAACATTTTTAAATAAGATTAGTTTAGAAGTGCAAAATTATTAGGATGGTCAAAGTATAGTAAAAACTTAACAAACCACTTTTTTTATTTCAGTTATAAGTAGAAAAGAGGAAAAAATTTCTTCGTAAATTTTAATCTAACACAATTATTGACTTTTCACAATGGGGTAGTTAAGGGGTGAAAAATTACTCGGGTTGTAATACATTTGTAAAAACCTAGCAGAACACTATGGTATATGGTATGGTATGGTATAACCGTAAGCCAACAGAATCGCTCCCCTTAAGGGTGGTTTGATTCTGAACAAATATTAGGATTGTAATTATTTAGTGAAAAATGGGAGAAAAAATATGTCATCAACAAAAAGTTTTTTTTTAATTTTACTAACTTGAACCTTACGCCACCAGAATCGCTCCCCTTACGGTTGGTTTGGTGGTGAAAAATTATTAGGGTGGTAATAAATTAGTGAAAAATGGGTGAAAAAATATGCCATCAACAAAAAGTTTATTTTTTGAATTCTGCTAGTTTGAACCTTAAGCCAGCAGAATCGCTCCCATTAAGGGTGGTTTGGTGGTGAAAAATTATTAGGGTGGTAATAAATTAGTGAAAAATGGGTGAAAAAATATTCCATCAACAAAAAGTTTTTTTTTTTAATTCTGCTAGCATGAACCTTAAGCCAGCAGAATCGCTCCCCTTAAGGTTGGTTTGGTGGTGAAAAATTATTAGGGTGGTAATAAATTAGTGAAAAATGGGTGAAAAAATATGCCATCAACAAAAAGTTTTTTTTTTGAATTCTGCTAGCTTGAACCTTAAGCCAGCAGAATCGCTCCCCTTAAGGTTGGTTTGGTGGTGAAAAATTATTAGGGTGGTAATAAATTAGTGAAAAATGGGTGAAAAAATATGCCATCAACAAAAAGTTTTTTTTCCAAATTCTGCTAACTTAAACCTTAAGCCAGCAGAATCGCTCCCCTTAAGGTTGGTTTAGTGGTGAAAAATTATTAGGGTGGTAATAAATTAGTGAAAAATGGGTGAAAAAATATTACGTAGGTTAAAATGGATTCCGCTCATGTGTCCCCGCTAGCTTAAGGGTGCTGAATGTAACGACGATGTCCGCTTTTGGGCTCAACAAATACAATCCATCTTGTAGTATTAATATTAAGTATTAAAAAAGATTCTTTTGGTTTCTTTATTATTGTACGACCTTTTATAGCCATATTTTTTAAATATGCTTAATTTATTGTTTTCGTTTCTCAAAAGGAACATACTACAATACTCACTAATACTTACTAAAAACCCAACATAAAAACTAAAGGAAAGTAAAACTTTATTCAAGCCCTTCGTGTATATGGACAAAATTACCTCTATTTTACATAAACAAACCAACCCTCACGAAATTCCTGTAAATAAATTTAATCACCTTGTTCCTGTATTAAAATTTTCCTTTTACAAAACTAAAATAGCAATAAAATACATTACGATCATAACACAACATTTATTATAACTTGTAACGAAACGTCACAAACACGTAACACTACTCGATATAATTTTTTGTAGAATTGGGTCAAATCGTTCCGTTTAGTGACTCGAGTCTTTGGTATTGACTCTATACAGACAGTATTTCTAAAATTGCTTACAGTTAAATTTTTAAATATAATAAAACATTTAAAAAAAAACATGATCAGAAAGTTATTCCTTGCAATAACTGAATCGTTTTTCAATTACTGCATGATATATTATGACATGTTTTTGAAATCATAATATATCGTTGTCGATATTTCATTTATATAAGCGCTTTATCAGAATAATTGAGGAGATAGGGAGAAAAGAATCATCCACTTTTGGTCAAAATTGAGATGATGAAGTTTTCTAGGAAAAGGAAAAATACAAATACAGGCGCCTCCTCTCTGTCTGAACAGGTCTTGATGGGGTGCAGCATTTCTGTGATTCTCTCTCTTAGTTTAGCGACTTCTTTGATGTGTTCTAGTTTGTCAGTTGATTCTATTTGAACAATAGTAAAGTAGTGAGTACATCTTCTTCTTCTTCTTCTTCAAGTGTCCTGTCCGTTGCGAACGTTGGCTATTAACATGGCAATTTTGATCTTGTTTGCGGCGCTTCTGAATAGTTCGACCGATGTGAGCCCGAACCACTTCCACAGATTTTGGAGCCACGAGTGTCTTCTCCTGCCTGGCCCTCGCTTACTGTCTATTTTTCCCTGGACAATCAATTGTAGCAGACGGTACTTATCGTGTCTCAATATGTGGCCTAGATATTCAAGCTTTCTTTGTTTAATTGTATTCACGATTTCTTTCTCCTTTCCGATTCTTTGGAGTACCTCTATGTTGGTGACATGTTTGGTCCAGGATATACGAAGAATGCGTCGGTACACCCACATTTCGAATGCTTCTAGTTTTCTCGTTAGCGTCTCCATCAGCGTCCAGGCCTCCACGTCATACAGCAAGATCGGAAAAATGTAGCATTTTAGGGGATACGTAGCACACGTATTTTTAGGGGAAGAGACAAATCCTAGCTTATGAGGAGCTTTTTCATATTGCTTAATGCTGCTCTAGCTCGTTATATTCTCGCCTTAATTTCTATGGTCTGTTCCCATTTTGCATTTACGTTGGTGCAAAGGTACACGTAAGATTCTACATGGTCAATTAATATGTTACTTATCCGTAATTGTCGAGCAGGTTGTTGCTTTTTGCTTATCAGCATCCACTTTGTTTTCTTGAAGTTGAGGCTCAGGCCGTATTCCTCACTAACTGAATAAAGTCTTTCCATTACTTGTTGTAATTTGTCTATGGTACTGGCAAGGATCACCGTGTCGTCGGCGTATCTTATATTGTTCGTTAACTCGCCGTTTATTTTTATGCACTCGTTTGCATTTTCCATACATTTGTTAAATATTTCCTCGGAATACATATTGAATAGGAGTGGGGATAATATACACCCCTGACGGACACCTCTTTTGATCTGCACGCTTTCAGTGAGTTCGTTGCCAATTTTTGCTCTTGCTGTTTGACCCCAGTATAGGTTTGCCACAATTCGAATGTCCTTGTCGTCAAAACCTGTCTTTCGCAGAATACCTATCAATTGTTCATGATTGACATTGTCAAATGCTTTTCTAAAATCTACAAAGCACAGATACACGTCTTTATCAACGTCTTTACACCGTTGTATAAGCACCTGGAGAGCGAAAATTGCTTCTCTAGTTCCAAGTGCTTTCCGAAAACCAAACTGCGATCTATCAATATTTGACTCACATTTATCATATATTCTTCTGTGAATGATCTTAGTGAATGCTTTAGTGACATGATTAATGAAGCTTATAAGCCAGTAGTCACAAATCTGGGCATTTGGTTTCTTCGGGATTGTAATAAATGTTGACTGCAGCCAGTTCTCCGGGATTTTACCGCTATTATATATGTTGTTAAAAAGTACAACTAGATTATCAAGGAACTGTTTGTCTGATTTACATAGGATCTTTAATATTTCGCAGGGTACATTGTCCGGACCTGCTGACTTATTGTTTTTTAGTGCTGCAATAGCATCTTCTATCTCCGATTTAAGGATTGAAGGTCCTGTTTCTCCTTCTCCATATAGGTGATCATCAGTCCTGCTAGATGCAAATAATTTTTCTATGTATGATTTACATGTTTTTAAGATCGTTGATGGCTCCGAGATAAGATTTCCATCGCTATCTTTTATGCTGTTGGGTGACTTATTGAATTTCCTATTGTTTGTCATCGGTTTTATTTTTTTGTGCATATTGTAACTATCGTATTTTCGTTCGTATTGTTCTATTTCCCTGCATTCGTTGGAAAACCATTTTTCTTTGGCTTCTCGAATTTTCGTTCTTATGGTTTTGTGGATCTGCTGGTATTTTTCTGCATTTTTATTCTTGAATTTACGTCTTTCATCCATCATATCCATTATCTCATCAGACATCCATTCTTTCTTTTTCCGTTGGTCACGCTTTAATAGAGTCGCGCATGTTGTTTGGATTGATTTCCTCGATTTATCCCATCTCTCTATTATGTCCGACGTGTTCTCGTTAATGTCCTTTATTTTCATTCCTAGTTCTTCTCGTACTTTTATTTAGGTTTCTGGGTTAGTGAGTTTTTTAATATCGATTGTGTTTAAATTAGATCTTTTCTCGAGCCGTTTTACTCTCATGACCATTCTGCATACCAACACATTGTGGTCCGTAGGAACATCGGCACCTGGGTACGTTTTTGATGATTTTATCATGTTTTTATATCTTGTTGGTACTGCTATATAATCTATCTGATTTCTAATGATGTGTAAAGTCGACGTTTGGGGAGCTTGAAGAGTGTATTACTTAACAGCAGGTTATATTCCTTAAGTATTACTTAACAGTGAGTACATACTGATTGAAGGTAGGCGCAGCATAGGTAGGAGAAGAATGTCGTGGTTGAGAAACCTCAGGGAGTGGTTTGATTGCACTTCCATACAATTGTTCCGAGCGGCAGCCTCCAGGGTCAAAATTGCCATGATGATAGCCAACCTTCGTAGCGGAGATGGCACGTGAAGAAGAAGAACATACTAATTAAAATGGAAGGTAGTGGTAGCGATTGTAGTGATGTAGGTGTGGGGACTGCTGCTAAAAAAAAGAAAAACAGACCGTGTTCATGACGTTATGAAACTTCTAAGAGCCACCACTCATGAAGTAGGGTCAGATTGCAAGTGCCACCGTTTTTGTTGTTTTGTAAACGTGAATCAAGCCAAACGGGGACGGATTTTGACTCAATTCAATAAACTTGCTAACTACGACGACCAGAATTGGTGTTTATATGGTCTGATGACCATTTTCCCAGTTATGCGTCGACAAATTCAAGTGGGTACAGGGACACGTAATCTTCTTATTACTGTCGTGTTAGGAGTGGCCCTGAGACTTTCGTGATGTGTGAGTATGTTTCAAAGCATTCTTATCCATTCATTGAATTTTTGCTTCCCGAGTGCAAAAAATTCAAGAATCGCTGGCATTAACTATCACTATACCATTAGACGTAAAAGAAAAATACGAAAATAGGCCCCACAAAATTTCTGAAGACACTATCGTCAAAGTGACAGAATTAATTGGTTCCTTAATTCTCATTGATTCTCATTAACACATTCCTGTTTGACACCTCGTTTAATAAAAACGTTAACGGGAATCTGCTAATCTACCTTAGTTAAAAGTGTCGTCTAAAAATTATAGATGCATAACGTTTTCGATCTAGCTCAGAATATCCTCAGAACATTCTTTTGGTACTTGTACAGGAAAACACGGAAATGGGCCCACAAAATTTTTGAAGATACTGTTGTCAAAGTGACAGAATTTATTGATTTCTTGAAAGAAAGAAAATCGCATTACTTCCGGAAAAAAAGTAGGAAAACTTATCTCCCTGGAGAACTCAACATAACTAAATTACATACTAGGTACTTAGAAAAAAATCCCGATAATAAATTATCGTATGACAAGTTTCGCGAAATTTTTGAAACAAAGTTTAATAATGCATTCGATTTTCCTAGGAAAGACACATGTAGCTTCTGTGACACTATGCCTCTGTAACGCGGAAATATCTGTCCTTTCGCAGCTTTCTGCCTTTAACATCTAAGAAAGGTAGGAAAAAACTTTTAAAGCATTATCAGATGCTGAATTCTTAGAAATACTAGAAGATTTATCTTATGATAAAAGTGATGTTCGTGATGAAGAAAGCTCCAATGAAAACCCACATTATAATAAGGATGACGGTCGCACAGTCAATCCTGATGTACAAAAAGAACCTGCACCTAAAATTACTTTAGAAAATCCTTTGTGTCCCGTAAAAAAGACGGAGAGGAACGTGTAAAACGAACAAAGATCACTAGTTCATCATATATTTCCAAATTCTTAATTATTCTCAAATACATATAACTCAATATACAATAACATCAGGTATGCCGATGATACAGCCATAGTGGCAGATAACATCGAAGATTTTCAATGCCTTTTAAATGATCTAACTCTTGCAAGTGAAGCTCGGGGTTCGAAAATAAATATCAAGAAGACAAAATCAATGATTATAAGTAGAAATGATTACCCCAACTCTAAGATATATGTCTCTGGAGAAGAAATCGAACAAGTCAGGCAATTCAAATACTTGGGATGTTTGCTGAATGAGGGTTGGGACCCCGAGAATGAAATAAAGAGCAGAGTTGAACAAGCCAGAAATGCTTTTTTGAGGCTTCGTAAGTTTCTGACTGATCGCAAATTGGACTTCAACCTCCGATACAAGATGCTTAAGTGTTACGTGTGGCCTGTTCTCCTGTACGGAATGGAAGCATGGACGTTAAAGGCCAGTTCCATTAACAAACTTGAAGTGTTTGAAATGTGGTGCCTGCGTCGAATGCTCAGAATATCATGGACGGACAGGGTCAGAAATGAGGAAGTACTCAGAAGAGCGGGCTTACAGGATAGGGAACTTTTTGATTATGTAAAAAGTAAGAAGACTGCATACTTGGGGCACATTATACGAGGAGAACGATACACTTTTCAGCAACTGATACTCGAAGGGAAGATAGAGGGTAGGAGATGTCTCGGACGTAAAAAAATGTCATGGCTGCGCAATATTCGACAATGGACAGGAATCCACAGCTATGAAATGCTTCGCAATGCTGCTAAAAACAGAATTATTTAATCCTAGAATATTTAACATCTCACCTGACAAGACGATGTACGGTGGACGCCTACGCAGAAATGCACGGCACCTTAAGAAGAAGAAGAAGAAGACATATAACTCACAGATAATAACAGTGTTCACGCAATTTGATTACCCCAGTTTGAGAGACTTGCACACCCCTTAGAATGACATTTGGGTGTTAAAATTCATTGAAGTGAGGTGTATTGATTCGTGTTATCAGGAACCACTCCACCTCGCTCCACTGCTCTAGACCATCCCTTTTCCCCCTATAGCACTTTGATGCGCGCTAGGGGCACAACTATCAGCCAAATGTTTTCGTGTAAAAGTCCTGGGTACAAGAAATCCAATACGATATCCTAACTATGCAGGCTAGCGTGACGCGCTATTTTCCTGCTTTTTCTAGTGATATATTATTGAACTGAAATTGCTTGCTTAGGCCTCGAGCAACCCTTCGGGATGCGACCAGTTCGGCGACTCGGTGCCCGAGGAAGTATGCATTTCGTGCCCAGGTTTATTTAGCCAAAGCCTTTATTTATTTACTATTTTTTTAACGGTTGTCCTAAAAATAAACATCAATTATTAAAATTTACAGTGCTGCGTGCTGTGGCTTCTTCTGTTGGTAAAAGTACGAATTATCCAGACTTTATTTGTTTGCCAGGATTTGCTGTTTTAGTCTTCTGTGCTTCCATCGATCATATCTTATTATCTCTCGCAGAATCGGGCTTGATTATCTAATTCTGTAAACCTAATTCTGGTCTTTTCTGCCATTTTATCTATCATCGCCCTTACTTGGTGCAGTTCTCTAAACAGAAAGCCCTATTTTCATTTGTAATATATATATATATATATATATATATATATATATATATATATATATATAATATATATATAATATATATATATATATATATATATATATATATATATATATATATATATATATATATATAGAGTAAACTCTTAAATATTGGGGAAATCTGCAAGAAAAACTCTAATGAGTATTAACTAGCTTCTTTAATTAATTGGCTTCTTCAGAGCTGAAAGAGAATAAATTATAATTAGCTACCGTATATAATCTATTAAAAAACATTATTAATCTTACCGTAACTTAGAATTGTCGAGTTAGGATGTAAAAAAAAGCAAGTAACAACATAGTGGTGTTTTTTGTTACTATGTGCAAAAAAAGTTTTTTTTAACGCTGGAAATGTATAGTAGCTTTGAACTTACGAAAAGGTTTATTCAAAGGTAATCGAAAAACCCAATGGAACTACATTTAAAAGAAAGTAATTCTTTGAATTGTCGGCAATAACTAAATTTTTGATTGTTATAAAGTTTAAATGTGAGATTCTGTTTTCTCAGAACGCATGTGCTGTCAATTCAAGTAGTACTTTTGAATCTTTATGTCGTTAAGGTTCATTGGTAAAACCGAATGAAGTTAAATCCCAGTTTAAGGAAATATTATTTTAGAGTTTTCTTAATTGAAATTCTTTTTAATTATAGTGTATTGTTCATGTATTATTATAACATTTTATTGAGATGTATCTAAGAATAGCAAGGGAATGTTATCTTTTTTAGTTAATGAAAATTATTATTAAAGTAGGTTAGTTGTTAATGAATATATCAGTCAAGTTAGTTATCTGTGATGTTGTATAGTTCTTGATATCTGATTTAAGTAAGAAGTGGTATATATCGCTTAGATTGTTTATGTCAATCTTAATATTGATGGAGAAATCGTTAAGGAAAATATAAGACATTTCAATGAACTCTCTTTTAGATTTATTGTTCTCACGGTGGAGAATTGTAGTGTTGGTATAGTCCATGAGATGACCAGTGGAATGGACATGTTTGGCTAATGCACAGCAGTCAAGGTGAAGTCGAGAATCACTTTTGTGTAGTGTAATACCTAATTTCAATAACTGAGATGTTTGGCCGATGTAGGAATTGCTGCAAGAGAGGGATGGGATGTTGTAGACAATGTTACTAAGCCTATCTATGGAAATCTTATCTTTTATCTTAGAATAAAGATTATTTATTGTTAGGGGTGATCTACAAGCCACATTAAGTTTAATGTTGTTATTATTATTACCAAAGCTATTTTCAACACTTTTCAGAATCCTTGTTAACCCCGGAGTGATAACTCTGAAATATGGTAATGAAAGGTTATGGTATTATTGACTGTTGATTTAAATATCAAGTGGTGATTCTTGAGGATGCAGTCAGTTTATTTGGCCCACAAGATAAAGAAAGCTTTTTGACTTACTGTCGAGCTTTCGAATTTTCGACTTACTAGTCGTGAGATTACAGTTTTTGTTGTACTTTATGAAACGCGTATATTAAACACATATATTACATATACCTATATTAAAATTAAAAAAAAAAAATTGTTAAAATAACTATATTGTTTTTGTTAAAATAACTATATTGTTATTATATATGTCATTCTGATGTTGGTTTGATTAACGTTCATATATAAAAGAATATACAGTTATTTTACATGGAAAGTAAAACCAGTAACAATAGTTTTTTTAATATTTTTGTTGATATTATTTGATTCCGTTCATCGTTGACCTGGCCTGCTTCTCATTAATAATGGTATAATATCTTTATTTGTTAAAGAATCTAACAAATATGTCATGTTTCTCAGTTTTCCTGATCCCGCAAAAAGCAGTGATAAAATAAAGTGCACTTTAGGCAATATGCTTCTTTCTGGCTATGTGTCTTTACCTGAACAACGATATCTTTGGAATACCGGTCATACACTTCAAGCACTACAATCAATTCAGCACGAGAAGCTATGCCACTGATCGATTTCCACAAATACCGAGGTTTCTGCATTATGTAGACAACATTGAGATTGATCCTGCCGATAAGTTGTAAAAATTACGTCCATTGATAACAAATTTTTCAGACCAGTTTTCCAAGTTTCTAGTTCCAACCAAAAATATAAACCATAATGAGTCCATGGTAAAATACCATGGACTTCATACTCGTAAATACTTTATTAAAGGAAAACTAAAACACTTTGGGTATAAAGTTTGGTGTTTGAAAAATGGATGCAGCTATCTACACAATTTTAAACTATACCAGGGTCAAACTTTTTATCAGTTTTGTCTTTTTAACATATATGAAACATTTTGGATACAAAGTATTCAGTACTATCTGATAATCTAGGATTCCTACAGATTGTCTTATAAGTAAAAAAGAAACACTGACAAAGGCACAACGAGGAAGTTATAACAGTATAATAAATAAAGACGATGAATTGATACTTATCCACTGGGTTGATAATTATATCATAACGATATCTTCAACATACCTACTATGGTGTTCAATATACTTCAAGTCTTTAAGTCTTTTACGGTCTTCTCAGGCCGAGACAGAAAAAATCAATGTTAGCTGTCCACATGTTATTGTCGGATATCCTTCTTCTTCTATGCCTTCGGAATTGTCGCACGGACGAAGGCATAGGAGAAGAAGGATTTCTATTAGATTCAAAAAGTGGTACTGATCACTTACCTGGATAATTATTATATGATAGTTCGTGGACATTATATAAAGCTAGTCAGAGCTATGACTAATCCAGATTTCAGAAGAAGCGTTTTAAGCAGTTACATAATAAAAAAAACGTCCTTTATCTTGGGATGACTATCGTCTTCAAATTTTATCAAATGAAAAATAATTAACGTCGATCTGTATGTTGTGATACATTTGAAATTTAAACCATCATACTTTTGAAAATATATTCTTCAAATTATCTTGAATAAATTACAGGTGGAAAACAACCGAAGACAATAGGAGTGTCCTAATGGAAAAATATGAAATTCGTTTAAAACGAATAGAATATTTAAAGAAGCTAATTCAATTTTGATCTAAGGGTAGAACCATAGTTTATACCGACGAAACATATATACACACCAGCCATACTCTACCATACCACTTGGCAGATCAAAGTCAAAAAACTTTAAAGAAATTAATTTATCCGGAATTATAAAAAATTATACAAGCCAATAAACCACGTTTTCCACGAGTTCATGTATAAGATTATGAGCTTGAACAACATATTGAACAATTGAAGTACTTCGCTTGCCTCCCTATCATCTGGAGTTAAACCCTATCGAAAAAATATGGGCTTTGGTAAAAGGTAGAGTGGCCACTCATAATACAACATTTAACATAAATGATGTTGAAAATATAACAAGAACAACATTTTCAGAAGTGTTAATAGAAGAGTGGTCTAACATATATAAACACGTAAAAAAATATGAAAACACTCAAATCGCAAAAGAACATTTATTAGACTCTACGCTGGACCACTTACAATTTTTATTAATACTGGTTCATCCGAAGAAAGCCTTTCTGATAATGAAGATAGTGATTCAAATTCCGGAATAGACGTGTTTTTGTGTGATATTCCTTTGTCATATAACAAAACATAATTTTTTTAAATTCATTACTGTTTAGCAAATAAACACATAATTTAATTAGTTTAAATAAATTACTTATTTTTTTGTGTTGTTGAAACCCTTCCTTTCTTCCTGGCAATGTTAATAAATTGTAAGTATGGAGGAATTTGTTATTTATTAAAGTACTCCTAATAGTTTACTCATTATTTTATCGAATGCCTGACTATAAACTTCATAAATATTAAAAATTATAAAAATAGAAATTGACAAATTCATTCTCACTTTAATTGAATATACTTATAAACATTTATTTTAACCCTGCATCACTCGCGCTATGAGTATTTCTCTCACACCTACCAGTAAAATGCAAATTTTATTAACGGTAAATCACGCATACTGCTACCCCCACTTCTAGCTGAGTTTCTAAGGGTCTTCGTTGTTACGCTTGAGCGCATGCAATATTTAGTGCATGTTGGTAATAGATATCGGGCACTTGTCGATCGTGTGCAGATCTCTGTGAGAATTTCTCTCATCGCGCAAGTTCTAACGTAGTATATTTTCTTAAGGTTGAATAAAGTTTTGGTAAGTAAATTTAAGATTTTTTTATACATAACTACTTTATTTGCTTTTTAAATAAGGTCAAGGTGTTCTATTATTGTGGTATTGTTATTTTAGATAGTAAACAATGAGTAGAGGACTGACGCTTGCAGAATTAGGGCGAATTCGATATGAAGAGGCACAAAGAGAAGGTATGTCAGCTAACATACCATGGAGTGGGCAAGAGGAATGTCAAAATCAAGAAATTATGGAAGATGGCGGACGAGTGGATGTTGAAAGTGACGCTTCCAGTGAACATAGTATGCATAATACCGATTCCGAACAATCTGATGTAGAAGTTGAAAATTTTGTTTATGAAGTTGACGATAATCCCGCATATACATCAAAACATCATTTCACTGGTAAAGACAAAAAAACTCACTGGATGGCTTATCCTCCACGACCTAACGTAAGAGTGCCTACAAAAAATATTGTTAGTCATCTTCCCGGAGTAAAAAATATTGCAAAAGATGCAAATACTGTCGAAGCATGCTGGGAATTATATATTACAAAAGAAATGGTTGAAGAAATCGTACAATGCACAAATATCTATCTAGCAAAAATACGAGGTAACTATACGAGAGAAAGAGATTGCCGTGACACAGACGCTACAGAAATATATGCTTTTATCGGCCTCCTATACATGGCTGGGGTACGAAAGGCTCAATATCTAAATACTAAAGAACTTTGGGCTGATTCAATATTTGCTCCTGCTTGCTTTAGACTAACGATGTCACGAGAACGATTTCATATTTTAGGAAGAGCACTAAGATTTGACAATATCAATGACCGAAACGAAAGAAAAAAATACGATAATTTGGCTCCCATTCGAAACATATTTGAACAGTTTGTGTCCAAGTGTCAAGAAAACTACCAAGTTGGAGAGTATTGTACAGTGGATGAAATGTTGGAAAGCTTTAGAGGGCGATGTAAATTTCGGCAATATATAGCCAACAAGCCGGCCAAATACGGCATTAAAATATATGCCTTAGTTGACTCAAGGATGTTTTATACCTGCAATATGGAGATATATGCAGGAAAACAGCCAGTTGGCCCTTTTTATCTAGACAACTCTGCATCTGCTGTTGTTATGCGTATAGCAAATCCCATATTAAACACAGGTAGAAATATAACTATGGACAATTATTTCACGTCAGTGCCGTTAGCCAAACAATTACTTGATAGGAAAACTACACTTGTTGGTACCCTAAGGAAAAACAAGAGGGAAATTCCGCCAATATTTATAAATGTGAAAAGACCTGTACCTAGTAGCATGTTTGGTTTCCGAAAGAATACTGTATTATTATCGTATAAACCCAAACCTCAGAAAAACGTATTGATGTTATCTACATTTCATTCTGGGGACTACATCGATCCTGAATCTGGCGAACTGGAAAAACCTGAGATCATTACATTTTATAACCTAACAAAAGGAGGTGTCGATGTGGTTGATGAATTAAAATCAACTTATTCTGTTTCCAGATATTGTTGCCGATGGCCACTTAGAATTTTTTTTACAATTTTGGACGTTGCTGCTATTAATTCCAATATTGTATATAAAAGTAATACCGAAGTTATTGAAGAACGTAGAATTTATCTCAATCATCTGGCCGAAGCTTTGATTAAACCTCTGTTGATTCGTCGTTCATCGATCAGGTCTTTGCCAATTAATATTCGAAGCATGCTAAGGGAATATTTAAATATGCCTCAGATTGAACAGAACAGAGAATCTGTTCCAGATTTCTGTGGATTTTGTCCAAGAAGAAAGAACAGGAAGTCAAAAAAACGATGTGTTAGCTGCAATGTTGCCATTTGCACGGAGCATACCACCTTCACATGTCCAACGTGTTCTGGCGTAAACGATAATAGTGGTACTTCAGATGATTAAATTTTTGATTAATATTATGTTTATTTTATCTGATTTAAGGATAACATTAATTTAAAGATAGATGTAAAATAAAATATACAGGGTATTTTTTTTAGTTCTTAGCATTGTATAAGTTTTCTTTTTAGTATTTTTAATGTACTTATAACTCTATTTTTGGCATTTATTTTAAATAAACCCTTTTATTATTACCAATAGTTTTGTTTCATTTGCATAAAAAAAAATAAAAACAGTTACACCGAACAAAATCTTGAAGGGTTCGTCGTGTGAGAGAAATTCTCACGCGCGAGTTCTCGCGTAATTTTTTAAGGCGCGAGTGATGCAGGGTTAAAGCTACCGGTTTCCATCTGCCACTGGTAGAAACGCTCCGCCCGTCTGCGCGAAACACTATGTCACATTCCCAAACTTAAGTTTGTCGGACTCTACGACGGAGAAAATTACGGACAGTCTAGCCCTTATACCAAAATTTTTAAAAATATAATTAATACTCCTCTATCAATTTGTAAAATGACATACGCAAGACAATCGTCGCAGCATATGCAATTTTTTTGCAAAAGAAAATTTAATTACCACGCAGATTTCCCTAGAAAACGCCACAGATGTAACATACTTTACTCTCCTTGATGTCATCTTTTAGCACCTTCAAGGGCATAAGGGATAAAATTGTGGCTGATCTTCTATTGAAATCTGACGGTCTGTAAAATTCATTAAGCGATGCACGGAGATGTAAACATTAAATCGTGTCCTAACCTGTATGAGAAGCCGACAACGTCGGCAGATGAAATAAAGTTTTGGTCATTTTGGTTAGTTTTGAAATATTTTTGAAGAACTGTTACTTGCATTTATGCATAAAATATTCATTAATTTTATATTATAAATCGGATTATTTTTTCACCTACTATGTATTCAGTGATAACAATAATTGATTTACTATACAATAAACACTAAATAGACTCATTTGAAACATCTTTAACAATTATCTGTTATATTTATCGTTGTTTATATGCCCTGCATCGCTTAATGAAATAAACTTTGGTGCCATTTTTTAACAGACTTTAGTTATTAATAATTACCTCGTATTTTAACTTAAGGTATATAAAAATGTTCTCTTTTTACAGAAAGCATACAAAACATTTAAAAAAACAAAATGGCACCAAAAAGTGATATTTAAAACAGTGTAGTGTGACTTATGCTTTTTTTAAATGACGTTTTTAAGTGTACACAAAAATATGTAAAATCTGACATTTTCTAGACATGGTATTAGACAATCATTTATATAGGAATAAATACAAAATAAATTAGCAAATATGGGAGAGAAAGAAGAATATAGAGAAAGAAGAAAGCCTCTAACGAGATGGAACGAATTTTAGAAAATTTTTAAATAACGAATTTTGAATAAAGTGTATAAAATAACTGAATAGAGATAATCGGATTAAGGAAATGAGGCATATTTCTACAATATGGATATACTAGTGTACAATGGATTTAAGTGTTGGAAGTAGCTTCTTAGATTCACAATACTTGTGGTATCATTTATCCAAAATAATTCTCGTGAAACCAACTCACCTCTATTTGTATATGAAGGTTCACAAAAAACATCGAAATTGTAAATCAATATGTTCCTTTTGTGCCATTCCGGGTTCTATACGTCACGCGACCTATAAAGTGGTTAAAAAAGTTTTTGTTTTTAGCATTTTGTTTATTGCAGGAAAAGAAAGGTTTGGTATAATCTGAATATTGAACTTTCAAACTGAGATGAAGTTTGTTTTTCGTGTCGGCTCGAAAATAAACTCAGAGAAAGTTAAGTATCAAATAAATGATTTGAAGATTGTTAAATATAAATAGTTGTTTTATACTTACTACAAATAAAATAAATAGCCCAGTCTGGTTAAAAAAAAGATCGAACATTTTTTCACAGATATCTGAAGCTTTTAAGACATAGGTGGGGGTTACTAGATGATAAATAGATGAAAAAGTACTCGTAATTTTACCTTGCGTTTTTTTTAAACAATAATTTATGGTCACTAGTTGATTTTTTGTCCATGAGTTTTTTCCCTAATATTTTACATCAACAATATTTATATCATTATTATCGAGAATCTTTAAATTAAAATTGATAAACAATTTACGAAGATATTTGCAAAGAACCAGTTTTTTTGCGCTAATTTATAAACTTTATTAATTTTTTTATTAACAAAATAAAATGTTAATCACATTTAAACGTTGAGGAAGTTTAGAAGTTATTTAATATATTTATCCCTGAGGCTAAATATTTAAACTATTGAACTTCCTTTACTAATGATGCTAGACACATTTAGCAAATTTTATAGGATTCTCATAGGAACGTTTAAAAAAGGGGTATATTTTTTTACTTATGAACAATTGTAATAACTTCTATATTTTCCAATCTACAGACTTGTACTTACAACCATTGGATAGTTGGTAAAAAAACTCACATTTAAAAAATAAAAAAACCTTCTATGACCAATAAAAACAAAGGTAGGGACTACTTTGACGAAATTTTGGAGCATGGCAGCTGCTACTCATCCCGCCTTTTTTAGGCGTACTAATATATATTACCGGTTTTCTATTATATATATGACCTTTCTCCTATTCACATAAATACATATAAAATGTAGGGGCACAAGGATGGTATGCTCTGTGATCTTTGGTGATATGTAGATCTAAAAACATAAATAAATGTGCTTACCGTCCTCGTACTCTACATATATCTATACACATATGTAAACATATAGATATAAGTTCAAGAAATACGTAGTTGACAAAATGGCGGAAAGGAGAAACATCACAGTCCTTAGACTTTTACCCTACCACTGCGAAATAAATCCAATTGAACTCATTTGGGCACAAATGAGTTCAATTGGAGTTGCCAAAGTTATGTGGCTAGAAAAAATACGTCATATAAAATACAAGCTGTACGTGAATTTTTATACGAGTCTTTACAACACATTACAGAACAAAACTGGAAATATGCAGTAAGACATGTAATAGAAGAAGAACAAAAAATGTGGGATCTTGATAACATAATTGATGCGACCGTAGAGACACAACCGCTAATTATTAACCCTCAAGATGACTCGGATTCCGAAGTTGATCCTATTTATTTTGAATTTGAATAGTTTTCTAATCGTAATTATATAAGGTAAGTGATAGTAGTTGTAATCGTAAGGTATTAAAGGGGAAAGGCGCAAAACGTCGCCTGTCAAAATGTTCAATGTGTTTTAAATGTATCGATTTTTTTTCCAATCCTGAGAAAACTAAAAAGCCTTTTTGGAAAAGTTTAAAGGCAGAATAAAATATTTATTTGAATAAATAAAAAGTTTCTTTTGCATGCAATATTTTTAATTAAAAATTATACTATATTCTCTCTTTTATTTTCACCCCTGTTGCATAACATAATAAAATAAACATTGTAGAAGTTTTCAGGGACTTTCTGTAATATACATCAGTATACACATATATAATATCCTCAGTAATAATGTAACCTTTCATTCTGCTTTTAAATTTTTCAAAAATATTTATTAGTTTTCTCCGAATTCGAAAATAATGGATACATTTAAAACACATTTGGTGCCTTTCCCCTTAATTAAATAAATGTGTCTTTTACAAATGGCAAAAAACTTTATTTTTGAATAAAATATTTTATTTTATTATAAGTTTTATTAAAACCAAAATACAATTTAAAAAATATATTTATTTAGTTCAAATAAATGTTTCAATCATATAGTCTACGACACTGGTCGGCCAAAATACCTTCCTAATCGGATTATAAGCTTGACCGCTGTATTGTATTCCGGCAGATACAAGGTGGGTTAGTCGAAAACATCTTAAATCGTCAGTTTCAGGTTGGTTTTTACTATTATATCGTATTACCTATCCTCTCTGTATTTCAGTTCTCTAATTAGGATTAAACTTGTAGTGAGCTATCAACAAATTGTGAACCGAGTATAGGTGTTTACGAATTAAGCAAACAGTTTCTAGAATATTTAGAGAGGGAACAGTTAAAATCCCGTGATTTTTGAAGTAGATTTTGAAATGTGTTATTGTACTGAGGCCAAAAAGATACCGTATTGCTCTTTTTTGTAATTTAATAATAACATCACATTAAGCAGTTGTACTAGAACCCCAAAAAGGAAGGCTATATCGAAGATGAGACTCGAACAAAGAAAAGTATGATATTTTGAAAGATGCTAAATTCATTTTCTTTGAAACAGGTCTTATTGCATAGCAGGCTGAGGCTAGTTTCTTACTTAACAAATCGTAAATTGTAAATTGTGAACAAATTTCCAAATCATTAGAAAATGAAATTACTCATCAAGATCAGACTAGACCAAAAAGGCCAGATGTTAGACGTAGATGCTACTTGGGTCCCAGAGGTAGGAATAACAAACAAGTTTTTCAAATATTTTTGTCGCAATATTCTAACATTACAAAAGAACATGACTGTTATTTTGTTAATGGTTACTCTATTATGTTTTTTTTGTATTAGGTTAAAGCAAATTATTATAAACCAATTTTCAGAAAATGAACCATTAATTTCAATTTGATTTTTTGTTATAATAATAAGTTAATTTTTTTAATCAAAATATGTTTTAAATGTTCTATCATTTTTATTATAGCATCTTCATTTTCTTGAAATAAAAGTTTACAAAAAATTTCTTTTTTATATACACATGAATTTATCAAAAATACAGAAAAAATAATAAATATATTTTTTTAGAGGTTTTAAAAATTCAGGATATTTACGACCCCATGTAGTTATGTGGGTGTAAATACCAGATAGTAGTGCAGTATCAAATATAGGGTGTCCCATTTAAAAAGTCGATGATGTAATAACTTCGAAAAATATAAAAGAAAAAATTAGATTTGCAACAAACAATTTCTTTAAAAAAATCGACCTGTTTTTGTATTTTTTGTTAAACTCTATCAGGAACAAAATTATGAATTTTACGCTCTACATTTTGAACATGCTGTTTAAGTAATATTTACTAGCCATAAATTAAAAAAATCAGATAAAATAAACGTATAAATTTATGTAAAATCAAATCCGTTTATTTCAAATAAAATATTCTACAACAGTGGCATATTTTAGATCTTTTCCAATAAAACACTGGTAATCACTGCACTAGTATAACAGGAAATTTCTCCGGTCTTAGGACACATCTTTGTTTTGTTTAGTTTGTTATTTTTCATTCGGTGAACATATTCTTGTTTATATTCTTCATATTCTTCGTTGGAAACCATACTTAGAATGGGATTGATACTAATACAAAAATCTACAACAAATATACAGAAACGAAAATCAATTATTTATGTCAATGGTGTGAAACTGATTAAAACAGTTACACTTTTAAGAGAAAGACGTATTCTTAAGAAAAATAAATAACCCATATAAACCTACAACAATGTATTAAGACATGGTTTTCATCTTCACAAATAATGTATACAAATAAGTATGAACTGTAAAACTGTATGAACTGTAAAATCATAAAAGAACGATAGCATAGAATAAGCTATGTTTTTCCTTGCTAAAGAATTTTCGTCAATGGTATGGACTTTGACACTCTAAAACAGTTACTAGAACAACTGCTTGTAATGACGGAATTTCATACAATATTGTCCGGTACCTCCTTGCCTTGTCGGTGATTGGAATGAGGCTGTGTATTCTTCGGCAGTAATTTGCGGGTGATGAGTGAGTACGGATAAAAAAATGGCTGTTATAGAGTAAATATATCCATTAATGAAAAAAGTTTTATATCACAACGTTTAGTAGCTGGGGAGTCAAATGTAACGATAGCGAAGGATATCGGTGTAAATTATTCGACAATATCCATAAAAAAACACTGGATAGAACCTTTGTTTATTGCGAATGTTTTAAAACCCTAACGTGTAAGGGTATAGTCTCAAGTACAAGTTGACTGTGCGCTTTGATTCAAAAAAGACACAATTTTTACCAAAGTGCTAAATATTCTTAAGTCGGGCAAGTTGGAATAACCGTGTAAAGAGCAGATACAATCTTGTCGCCGGAAAAATAGTCTTTGTTAGTTGAATAGAGCGATATGACCGAATGGCAAACCAAAGTTTGACCTGAGTTGCGGGAAAAATTTAGTGACGACGAAATATTTAACGCAGACGAAACTGTGTTATTCTATAAATTAACGCTAGATAAAATATTAAATTTTATAGGCGAAAAAATTCTCGGAAGGAAAATTTTCGAAAAATATGCTTGTAGACTATAAGAGCAATCGGAAGGCCTGGATAATATCTTATATGTTTATCAAATGGATACGTCATTGGGGTCGTAAGCTGACCGTTTCTCAGACTCTCAGTTTCCTGCCTCCTAATAGAATATCTGTATTGCAACCACAGAATCAAGGAATAATTCGAGTGTTAAAACAAACTTACGTTAAAACTTGTTTTAAAAATTGTATCTGACATGAACACCTGTACCAAGTGTCAGAAAAATGAAGACACCAGTGACAAGCAGCTAAAGATCACAATTCTGGAAGCCTTTCTAATGATTTTACAACGCTTGGGACAAGCCTACTTGCTTGTTTGTGTTAGTCTAAGCCAGAGCTCTAAATAAAAGACTACATAATATAAGAAATGAATAATTTGAACAATATTCTGATGTTGATGAGGATCTCAAAACGTGTGACAATGGCGACAATGTTATAAAAAACGTATGCAGTGAATTACTAAAATAAGAAGGGGATTTTATAGAATAGTAAAGAAATTCGAATGACATTTAAAAAAAAATTATATATAGTTTTAAAAATAAGTTTAGAAAATAGTAAGCTCAATCAATTATTAAACAAAAAAACTATAATATATATTAAGTTCATGTATAGGAAGCTCATATAGAGCTTAAGAATCAAGCGGAATGAATTCTTCAAATGTTTAGAAATTAAAGTTGGACCTAACTATGAGAGGACAATATTTCTAAATTAACCTAGACGCAATACTATACTTGAAGCTCCATTAAAAAAATCTTACATTGGTCTATTTATACGAAAATGTATTTGTTCCATTTGAATGAAAAATATACTTAATCCATTATATGTCTTTTTGTAACTATCAATATACAATCCATGGCATATTTTCCATTTATTGCGAGTTTCAAAACTCCAGTAGGAAGGTTATTCCAGTTCCAATAGCGTATGCTAAAAATATTGCGGTTAAAACGCTCTTACTCGAACGTGTGTCCCACGCCGCCGGTTCATCGTACGCGGTGTCAACAGGCGTGTCGTGGGCATCGAGCAAAAAGACAATAGAGGGAATGTAAAGGTAGTGGGGGCAAACATATTGTTAGACAGGAAGTGCGATCTTTAGAGGCCACATTAAACAAGGAAAGAGAGTCTCTCTCCTTGTTTGACATCAAATTTAGTTGGGTTATGTTATTGTTTGTCCCAAATGTCACATGAAATCTTATTTATATTGAAGTTTTTTAACAATTTTGTCGCATTCTAGACTATTGTCGTTAATTATTAATTAAAACTTTCTCGTCTGAGACACATTCTGAAAAATATTATATAGCTACTGTTGATAAGTGTCGGAAAATTTAAATTTGGCGCATTCGCATTTCCGGATATGTCCGCCATCAGAGGCCACTTTTTTGGTCTCCTTTTCATAAGGATTAGATTCCCTCTTTTGTCTTTTTGCTCGATGGTCGTGGGACATCCTGCTGAAATTACAACGTGGAAATCAAAACATCAAAAAACAAACTTATTTTAAAGTAAAATTGTGGCTTATTCCCAAAAAATAGTAAATTATTTTATAGATTTAAATTAAAATAAAAATTCACACATAATATTGATTTTTTTTTATATGTGTCAGGATTTAAGAAAAACTTGAGTAAAAAATTTAGGAGGGGGATGTGGCGCCTTTAATTAGAGTTTAAGTTGGCGCTTTTTTATGAGCCAGTCCGGTCCTGGTTCTTAACTATACTCCTATCATTTCATTGCTAGATAAGCTCTGCATTATAAATATTTAGGAAATGAATACTAAGAGAATTATAGTCATGGTAAAGAACAATAAAAAATTAAAAGAAACTAATTTAACAAACGGTAAAGGAAAACCCTGGTAAACAAAATCGGACGGGATTCAGCAGGTAATGCGCGAGATTAGCAGCAAGATACTCTTCGCTCTAATGGGGGCTATATAAATATACTACATTAAAATAATTACTCCACATTGATGAACAACGACCAAAATAGTCTTGTATATAAAGTCTAAATATAAGGAAAAAAACTTAAGTACACTAAAACGTAAGTATAAAAATAAATTTTTTACCATAAAACATATTTTCATCCGTCAACTTCGAAGCCAATTGCTCAACTGTACTGCTGATTTCTCTAAATCCAACTTCTTTAAATAGCTTGTTGTACTCTTCCATTACATTTTTTCTTCTAAAGAAAGGTGAAATTAACTTCGTGTGATCATATTTTTTCCATTTTGAATGCAAGGATAACTCGTAATATACTTCGTCGGCAGATGTTTCGTCTGCGTAGGTTAGAAGCATTTGCCCTTCAGGTTTTAGCATCTTGTACATATTTTTCAAAGCTTGTCTAAAAGAAAATAAAAAACAAGAAATGATTATTTAACATTAAGAAAAAAAAAAGATCGTTGGCAGTTCTTCTTCCCAAATTAACCAATTATTACACCCACAAATTAAAAGCCGTAGCAAAAGGTGATACTTTAGATTAATTTTAATAAATATTAGGTAAACAGTATAATAAATTTAGGTAGATTTTCTTTACAGCAAAGATTAAATTAATATTAAATTACAATAATGGAATATAGAAAACTATTTAAACCAATTTCAAGTAAATAATAAGTAGATCAATATGGCATTTTCAAGAACAGTACGCAAACTAGACTTTCTTATTATCCATAGCCTTGAAAATATCTGTGCTTGGCTTACTGGTAATTCATTATCAGTTGGCGCTACAGCCCTTCGTGAGCCTTGGCCTGCTTCAAAACATTCTTCCATCCTTCCCTATCGAGTGTCTGCCTTCTCCAGCCCCTCACTCCAATCTCCCTCAGATCTTCCTGTACATCGTCCAGATATCTGAGTTTAGGTCGCCCCCTTCTTCTTTTTCCGACCGGCCTGTTTAGCATAGGTATTTTAGTGGGATCACTCTCATCGATCCGCATAACGTGGCTCACCCACCTTAGGCGGTTTATTTTGATGGTCTTCACAATATCTGCATCACCAAAAAGGCTATAGAGTTGAAAGTTATATCGCCTTCTCCACAGACCCTGTTCGTTTACTCCGCCATATATGGTCCTCAATACTTTTCTTTCAAAGACTCGTAGTAACTCTTCATCTCGGGTCGTCATTGCCCATGTTTCCGATCCGTATGTGAACACTGGGTGTATTATTGTTTTATAAAGTATGCACTTTGTTGCTATTGACATACTTCTCGCTCTTAGTTGAGGGCTCAGGCCAAAATAACAGCGGTTAGCCATGCATATTCTTTTTTTATCACTTTGGATGTGTTATTATTGTAGTCTACCAGTGATCCTAAGTAGCAGAATTCTTCTACCTTTTCTATCGTTTCGTGTTGCATTTCAAAGTTATTTTGTTGAATTCCTGATATGGCCGGCATATATTTTGTTTTCTGGATATTAATCAGAAGTCCGATGTTTTCTGCGGCATTTTTGACACGTGTGAAACACTGCCTCCACTGCTTCATTTTGGGTTCTTCCAGTTATGACGATATCATCAGCGCATGCCATTATTTGTATACTACAAGCATATATCGTACCTTTTAAGTTTATTTCCGTATCTCCCATAACTTTTTCTAACGCTAGGTTGAATAGCGTGCACGATAGCGCATCTCCCCGGCGCAAACCTGTGTTGGTTTTAAATGGTTTTGAAACATCCCCTTGTACGCGAACTTCACATTTGACTTTCATCATTGTCATTTTAATTAATTCTACCAAACCTTTTGGTATTCCTAATTCGATCATCGCCGAATATAATTGGGACCTGTCAATACTACCGTACGCTGCCTTAAAGTCTACGAAGATGTAATGGCAGTCTATGTCGTACTCTGTCGTTTTTTCTAATATTTGTCTGATGGATGATCAATGGTAGATTTGTTTTTCAAGAAGCCTCTTTGGTAGGATCCTATTATATTGTCAGTATACCGTGCCAGTCGTTCGATAAGTATCAGGGACACAATTTTTTATGCTGTATTAAGAAGGGAAATCCCTCTAAAGTTGGAACATTCAAGAACGTTTCCTTTTTTTGTCTACGGGGCATATAATTCCAGTATTTCAATCTTCTGGTAACGTGCGTTCTTGCCATACCTGTATTAGTAGTTTGTGAAGGAGGGTTACAAATGTTTGACCGCCAGATTTAAATAATTCTGCGGGTAGGTTGTCTGCTCCGGGTAACTTGTTTCTGGCTAGAGACTGAATTTCTTTGTTTATTTCTTCCAAAGTTGGTAGTTCAATATCCTTCTGTTCTATTTCTATATCATATCTACCTTCAGCTCTACTTTCTTTATTAAGTAGCGTACTAAAATGTTCCTGCCATCTTTCTAGTACTTTCACTCTCTCGTTTAAAAAAAATTCGGTAAGGGCCTTGACTTGGTTCGTTTGTGGCTTGAAAACTGTTCTTTTTGTGTTAACCTGTTTGTAAAATTTTCTGTATCCGTGTTCTCTGTTAAGATTTTCCATTTCTTCGAACTCTGTATTGATTTGTTGCCGCCTTTTCTGTTTGTGTTTTTGTTTTTCCTCTCGTCTCTTTACTAGAGATTCTTCAACATTGCTCCTAGTCCTTCTGTTGATTATTTTCAGATACGCGTCGTCCTTCTCTTTCGCTACTCGTTGGCATTCCTCATCAAACCAGTTGTTTCGCTATCCTTTGGGTACTTCACGCAGCACTTCCTCTGCGGTCTCTTTGAGCGTGGTTTTCATAAACTACCAATTTGTGTTAAGTTCAGTGGGATATACCTCACTTCTGGGATGTTCCGATATTTTACGATCTAAGCATATTTGGAAGTTTCTTACGACTTCAGTACACTTTAATTTATCAACATTATATTTGATTATTTTTGGTTTAGTTTTATCGTTCCTGGCGTTTGATATACGTGCCCTGAGACGTCCAGCTATGAGATAGTGATCGGAGTCAATATTTGCACCTCTACAATTTCTGCAGTCTAGTATATCTGATCCATGTCTTAAATCAATCAGTACGTGGTTTATCTGATTTTGGGTCGGATGATCTGGCGATGTCCACGTCACTTTATGTAAACGTTTATGTTGAAAGTATGTACTATTGATCGTCATGTTCAGAGATGCTGCGAGATTTATAAGTCTCGTCCCATTATCATTACATTCTTTGTGTATGCTGTAAGGTCCTATGGTTGGTCTGTACATCTCCTCTTGTCCTACCTTGGCATTCATGTCTCCGATAATCAACTTAGCGTCATTATTGGGACACTGTCTATATGTTTGTTCTAATTTCTCATTAAAGTTAAAAATTATTTAAGTCAAAACTGAGGAAAACATTTACTCTACTGGATTGCCGAAACTATAATAGTCCGGTCAACGTTGTACAAACATATACAACTATACGTTTTGGTTTAGTTGACCGTATTCAAAAGTAATATTTAAAATTGTATTAAATATTATAACTTTTGTTTATACAAAATAAAAATTTAAATTTTTTTAAAATCTTCATTATTTTATTAAAATGGCTACATTATATTCGATCATCTAAATTATTTCAACATAAATTACAGTATTATGCGAATTACCTACTCGAATCATTGTAAAATTCTTTAATATTCACAGTTGGCAACACTATCCACACATTTACAACTGACCAAGTATTAAAAACATGGCCTTACTTTTCTCTGACTCTTATTTAAGGGTGATTTAGGACATTTCCCACTAAGTTTATGTTGTTTTGTACTATTTTGTGTTGTTTTCAGTAATTAGTGAATTTGTTACGTTTAATTCCATCATGAATATCAGGCGTAAAAAGCGTAAAAAGATTACCTCGTTAAGTGAATGCACTTCTGTGACACAGAGACAAATAGCAAGAACATGTGTAGTGAGTCAGAGGGTAACAAGCAATATTTTTAAGCGTAAACGAGAAATGGTATGTGAAAAGGTTAGGAAAATACAGAAGAACGAGAGAAACAACACCAGCAGATAAAAGATTTTTACTTCGGAAGAGCAAATTTGACCCAAGAGAAACAAGTCAAGAACTCCAACAAGATCTAGTAGCATCAGGTCTAGTGATTTATGACTTACTGTTCGGAAAAAACTTTTGGAGAATGGTAGAAGGGTCCAAAAATAAGTCTACAGAAAAAACAGCTTTTAAATGAACAAATAAAGCACCAAAGGCTATTGTGGGCCAAAAAATACTATAATTGGACTGTACATAATAGAAGAGAAGCCCTATTTATAGATGAAACTCACTTTATAGTTCAGGGACAGTGGTCGACATTCGTCAGAAATTCTGACAATGAAAACCCTTTTGGGCATGTTTTACATACATGGGGGTTGGATCTTTGGTACCAATGAAAGTTATGATAAACAGCTAAAAATACAAATCATATTTGGAACAGCGTTTGAACACAGAATTTTAAAAATATTAGTCTCAAGGAGAAGCGATTCTTCAACAGGATTGTGCTCCCTGTTACAAGTCAAAGCAAATAATAGAATTTTTCAAAAATAAGACGATTATTGTTTTAGATCGACCTGGTAATTCGCCAGGCCTTAACCGCATTAAAAATTTATGGGCCATTTGCTAAGCTAGACTGTGCATAATCGACTGTACTACCAAAATAAAAATGATAGAAGTGGTCATTTAGGTTTGGACTCGAGATGAAAGGATATCTGGGAACTGTTAGAAGCTCGTAGAATATATGCCAAAACGGGTAAAAGCAGTAATTGCAGCTAAAGTGAGACATATTTCCTACTAAAGGATGCAAGTTTACCTTAAATATAGTTTTGTCAAAATATAAATTTTTTCCAAATAACCTGTTTTTTCATTAAAACAGCCTATGATCCCATAAATTCGCACAGTACTGTATATATCTTACCGCGTATCTTTGATCCAGTGCATAACAGCAAATCCAAAAATATGATCAAACCGATTAACAAATTCTTCAGGGATGGTATCAGCTGACATGTCTAAGATAACAAATGTTGCTCTCGGATCAGTAATATTTCTTTTCAGATACTCAACCATTCGACGGCTAATATCAGAACCAATAAACTCTTTGTAATTATTAGGCAATATGGGAAACAGTACACTTTTTGAGTTACTACCATCGCCCATTCCAAATTCAAAAATGGATTCGTTATTTTTCCATTTTATGGAGTTTTTGATTTCAGTCAAGCTTTTTAAATGAACGGTAGATAGAAATGTTGAAGATTTTCCCCATAGTTCTGGTTCAATCATATTGATTGTTTTTTCCGGGATTTTGTATTAAAAACGGCGAGCCTAGAATTTTAATAGACGAAACCTAAAAAAACAGAATTAAATACATGTAAAATACATAATTAGACGAGTCAAGTTAGTAGAAAATAAGCGTTTTTTCGTCACAAGTGTATAGACGGGTTTGACAGTTGAAATGGATAGTATGAGATATTACAAAAAGACTCTCATCTAGGGATTCATGAATTTTTTAGTGGAACTATTTTTAAATAAACAATTAAGACGTCAATATCATTATTTTGCTCATAACTTATAAACTTGTCTATTTAGACATTTGACGTCCACAGACGAGTTGTTGAGAAAGAAAAAATACACAAAATGAGATATACTAAATTAAAATCGGTTAATAAACAAAAAAAATATTGCATAATAACCAAGCAAAACGGTTGTTTTTGATTATTGTTAATAACTCTTTTAGTAATCAATAAAATTTATTTAAATGTATCTGAACTCAAAGACCTCATCGTATTCGAAGTGTGTGCGAAAGATAGGCTAGATCCGTCAAATAGTTTTTGCACAATTTAATTTGTTTATAAGATTTTTTGAAAAATGCACAAATTTCTAAGGCCGGTCCAGATAATTTGACTAAATGGATCTTAGTAATCCGGGGCTTCTTTTCTTCGATGAGACATATATTAATATCCTGTGGAAAAAAAAGTTAAAAAAAATTACGTTTGTGTACACAAAATAATTTATTAATAAATAGCACTTTTTAAGTTTATAAACATTTACAATAACTCCGTACTATTTAGTTTAAATTAAATGGCAATAAAACATTCGGAAGGCGGGTTAAAAAACTTTAAAAAAAAAGGTCCTGCGACCATTAGGAGCCGAGTTAGTTCTTTTTTTTTAAATCACTGTTACGTCAATTAACAAAATTAAGGGCTGAAATTAACCAATCTTTTAGAAGAAAAGTCAAAGTTATTCACAAAATGTTTAGCAAAAAAAAAAAATAATTTTTTTTTTGCTAATTTTTTGCTGTTTGTTTAGCAACAAACCGGTTGTATAGTCGCAGGAAAATGAGTTGTTAACTTAAACGGCCTAACAGCATCTGCTTTCGACGTGCGCTCGACTTTTTTTAGAGCGCGGCTTGAGTGCAATCGGCAATCCCCACTCCTTCCATTTGAGTCGGAACGCAAAGTACTCTTGGTTTACAACACTCCTGTTTAATCAATTTTCAATTATTTTGTTTGCTAAATATTTTGTTAAAAACTTTGACTTTTCTTCTAAAAGATTGGTTAATTTTAGCCCTTAATGTTGTTAATTGACGTAACAGTGATTTTAAAAAAAAAAAGGACTAACTTGGCTCCTAATGGTCGCAGGACCTTTTTCTTTTTTTTTAAAGTTGTGTTTTTTAACCAGCCTTCCGAATATTTTATTGCCATTTAATTTAAACTAAATAGTACGGAGTTATTGTAAATGTTTATAAGCTTAAAAAGTGCTATTTATTGTTAAATCATTTTGTGTACATAAACGTAATTTTTTTTAACTTTTTTTTCCATATGATATTAATATATATCTCAACAAAGAAAATAAGCCCCGGATTATTAAGATCCATTCAGTCAAATTATCTGGACCGGCCTTAGAAATTTGTGCATTTTTCAAAAAATCTTATAAACAAATTAAATTGTGCAAAAACTATTCGACCGATCTAGCCTATCTTTCGCACACACTTCGAACACGATAAGGTCTTTAAGTTCAGATACATTTAAATAAATTTTATTGATTAATAAAAGAGTAATTAACAATAATCAAAAACAGTGGTTTTGCTTGGTTATTATGCAATAACTTTTTTATTTATTAACCGATTTTAATTTAGTATATCACATTTTGTGCATTTTTTTTTTCTCAACAACTTGTCTGTGGACGTCAAATCTCTAAATAGACAAGTTTATAAGTTATGGGCAAAATAATGATATTGACGTTTTAATTGTTTATTTAAAAATATTTCCACTAAAAAATTCACGAATCCCTAGATGAGAGTCTTTTTGTAATATCTCATACTACTTATTTCAACCGTCAAACCCGTCTATACACTCGTGATGAGTAAAAACCTAACTTGATTGGCCTAAATATGTATATACCATTTTTCAAAGTAAAAACGTTGAACGTCACAATTTATATAAAGTGACGACACATATTTAAAATTTCCAGAACGTCAACCTTGGAGTTCAAATTTTCATAACACAGAAAACTGCTCGATCTTTAAGGCGTCAACATAATATAATATTCGGAAAAATGTAATCATCATTATATTGGGAATTTTAGAATTATATTGATTATATAATTCTAAAAAAAATATAGCACAAAATAATAATTTTAATTAAATATATTAGACAATTGTATGCAACTGATACGGGAATACTTCAGATTTTATTGACAGGTCAGCGTGTGGCAAAATTGTTTAAAGTGTTGCCGCTTTTTTAGAGTAAGAGTTTTGTTTATGTTTTAATTTCTTACACAATTATATATATATATATATTATATATATATATATATATATATATTATATATTATATATATATATATATATATATATATATATATATATATATTAATAAATTGTATTTATAAATACATATTAAATTTAGATTAATAGCTTTAAAAAATAATTATTGTTTTGTATTGTTATATTGTTATAACTAAATAGTCTGTAATTTGAACAAAAAATAATGGCGGGACGTTTTTACTATTAATGTTCTAAAAGAGGTTTAAAATTTAGAATATATAATTTTGTATTAAAATGTTTTCTTTTGTATTTTAGTGTGTTGCAGTAGTTTTTAACTTAAGTGTGTTTACTGTTAATATAACAGTTTAACAAATAGTTGACATTTTAAAAAGTCCTCACTTACTAACTATTTTGATGTTTTGGCAACGCTGTGAATGACGTGCAATTATTTTTATATGAAAAATTCTATACATACATGTTCATATAGATATATGTTTTTGATGATTAAATAACGTAAATACAAGTTCTGTAATCAAAATTTTTATATTGTAGATTAGTTAGTTAGATTAGGTAATAGAAAATATATTAGAAGTGGGCATATAGAACGTAAGAGGGAACTTCGAGGAAGAAGTATTACAATCAAATGAGTCATAGCCGCTGTCAAAATTATAAAAAATTGCTTATTATTATTATTATTGATTTGTAAATAAAAACGCAATATAATGAAATTGAATAAAATAAATCAGTCAACATAACCTCATAATGTAACGTATTTTTGATTAGCGTTCAAACAACCGACCTTAAGACATTTAGATAAATTACGTGATAAATGTAGAATAAAAATAATGGACTTACAAGAAACAAAGCAGCTGGGAAGTGAAATAGCGATAACCAGAAAAAAGTATCTTTTGTAAAAGTGGTGGGCCGAAAAGACACTTAGGAATGGCTTTTATTTTCTATGGTGGTAGTATGAACGCTTGGCCGTCACAAGCAAAAGTAACAAAAAATCAGAGATCTGTAAGTTATAGATATAATACAATTAAAATATAGCCCCAATGGAGAGATCTACTACACCACTGATTACTCAGATAACTGGTAGCTACTACTATAATATTATAGAAGGGAAAGCCAAGACCTGTAGGTTTATAAAAATTTGCTCTTTAAGACACCTCCTGAAATATCAGAAGACAAGTTTAAACACCCGCAAGGACTCAAATTAGTTATTGAAAAAGATAATCATCACTTTTACGATACTCTTCCTAGAATCAACATAAAATAATACTTTCGCGGGAGTTTGTAAAAATATCATACATTGATACTAGAAATCGAAGTTTCTTTATTTAAAATAAATTCAATATTATTTTTATTAGTTAGTTTAGTGTTTTGTACTAATTTAAGGAATCAACAATCAAATACTAATTTAATACAATGTAAAAAAACGTTATTTAACTGTTTTTTGTGTCTCCGGTAAAATTATGATATTTTGACATTGGAGATATTTTATTCCTAACAGAGATATTAACTAGTCATCTATTGCATTTAATGTTTTCAGAAATAGCTGGGTCAGTGTAACCAATGTTGGGGCCACATATTACAATAAAAAGTATGCTCGGTTAAAAGTGACAATATTCACAAGACTTAAGAAAATGGAAGGCAACTATAAATGCTATATCTCAATCGATCGAGATGCACTACGTGTATGATATAGACTTATGACTACATATTATGATTATAGCAATTTTTTGATTCGGTAAATACACTTCTAGTGGGAACAAAAATCATTAATATACCAGTAAAAATCAGATTTTCCAAAATTTAACAAACGTCAACAGAAATTATAGGACATAACTAAACAAATAACCCTAGGAAAAAATTGATAAACAATCCACATTCTAAAAAAGTTTTAAGTACTTATTAGTCAACAGCTAGGTTCTTTGTTTATATTAATAAAACTATAACGCAAAACTCACCAATACTTTTGAATCCAGTCACTACCACAGTCACAATTTGCTATGTATAAGTTGCTTAATGTTTACTACAAATCTATTTTTTTAGTTTTACGTCAAAAATGGTTTTGTAATTACTATAAGCTATTAAACATACTCGAAATACGAACAGTTGATATTGTTTGTGTACTAGATTTTAGTAAAAGTTTAAGATATTTACTAGTAAGTGCTTCTACGAACAATGTTTTTCAAAGTTTAATTCCTCTCAAAGACCGGACATACCTGAGTGGGAATTCTGCGCAATAGAGTATATAATCATAAAACTCTTTCAGGTTATAATTTAGATAATAGTTTCAAGTTTCGTGATTTAAATAAAGCGCGATCTACATATCTGTTTTACGAGCAAGGAGAAATTAATACTATACAATTATATACACTACACTGTCTTGTTTCTCTCCTAATATTATACCGATCCTATCAATTTAGAAATTTCTTTAAATTTGTGGAATGCTTTATTAACGATTTTGTATACTAACGATGTTATTATTAAGATATATTAATTATCAGGTTGATATTGGTTATTACCTTTAATTGCTTGTTAATTTGTAGCTCTCGCCTAAATATTGTTGTCAAATATGTTTCGGAAACAAAAATTAATGGGCTCAATCAAGCAACGAACGTAACTTACTTAAATTTATGTTTTAATAACAAAAATTATTCAACTAGAGATAATTAGAGATAATTCAAAAGGAACTTGGGTTGAAAGCTTAAAGAATTCACACTACATAAAAATAGGATCTAACTGTGGAACAGATGAGTATTTTCTTTTAGGTAATCTGTTGTGC
Source organism: Diabrotica balteata (assembly GCA_918026665.1). Lineage (NCBI taxonomy): Eukaryota > Metazoa > Arthropoda > Insecta > Coleoptera > Chrysomelidae > Diabrotica > Diabrotica balteata. The sequence continues at coordinate 146,657,598 of OU898276.1, read as the reverse complement.
CACTTTAAACAATACCACGTACAAAACACCAAAAATAAGAGAAACAATACTACACAGTACAAAACGGAGAGATATAAATTGCACCTTTTATTTCAACCGAGTATTAAACATCTTTTTCAATCTTGATTAGAAAAATAACTAAATGAGATGGAAAGAAATACGGACGTAGAACAAGAATACAACAACCTCAAAACGATAATAAATGCTTATGAAGTATTAGGAACAGAGAACAACAACAAAAAACACCACGAACCACCATGAATGAGAGAAAATGTAAAAGAAATGATACAAAAAAAAACAAAATATATACGAAATGGCCAACAAATAAAAGATCTAGCTATAGAGTAACATATCAAAGGAAAAACGGAGAAGTACGTAATCAAAGAAAAAAAGCCAAAACAATTTCTGGAAACAAAAATGTGTCCAACTTGAAAATTTTATTGGCGGTTCTCAGACTACGGAAGTATGGAAAACTATCACTAATCAAAAGAAAAACACCCATAACTCCTTAATCAACTTAATTCCTATAGGAAAGTGTGAAAATCACTATTAACATGTACTCCTAGAGTCCAGATTGGAATATCTGGGAAAAGAATACAGTATGGAGAGACAAACAAATATAACATTAACATTCCTAACAACACGGTCCGTACTGCGTTAATTAAAATGAAAAACGGGCGATCTCCAGGACCTGGTAATATAGCTGTAGAGTTACTTAAAGCAGGAGGTTCACTCTTCTCTAATAAGTCTAATAATAGAACAAATAACTTCTCTAATAAATCAATACTGCCCTACAAATTAAAATACTAAATATACTATAAATATAATAAATATAATACTAAATCCTAAAAAGGAGAATTCGTGGTACTACAAATGGGTCTAAGTGATATATTCGTTTTAGGAAATTTCAATACTTCATAAAAATGAGGGGTTTTACTGTAATGAGGTGTAAATAGTACTAAAGTCGTGTACTTTAAAATGCATAATGTATGTCTGAATTGTCAATATAAATGAGTCGGATAAAATTAAATTATTGGAAGAATTTTTCACTAAGTAACTTGCTGTGCGCATATATATATATATATATATATATATATATATATATATATATATATATATATATATGTATATATATATATATATGTATATATATATATATATATATATATATATATATATATATATATATATATATATATATATGAATAATTACCTAGGTAGTCTATTGTTTGTACATGACGCCGCACGATCGAAAACTTATTACTCTTATTAAAAAAAACTTATAAACTTATTAAGAATTAAAATTAAAATTGCATTAAACAGTATCCAAAAGTAGTAATAGTAACTTAGATTATTCACGTTTCCACGTGACCCTCATAAATTATAACAACTAACATTGCCCAAAAGCTATTATAAAAATTAAAAATTATGTTAAATACAGTTATAGACTTACCTTTTATAAACTTCTCTATACACTTAAACCAAATAAATTTAGTGCCTAATTGCTAACCTATTTAATTAAAAATATTAATATATAATATAAACAAGTGTATAAAATATTTATTATTGTTTACGCACTATAAGAGTATCGTGATAAAGGAGCATAAGTTTTTTCCAGAATTATGACCCACACGCACTTTATATATTATATATTAAAAAACATTAACATTTTTAATTAAAGCCTATTATCGCCTTATTATAATGATTTCAAAATTTTACGCCAACATCAGTAAAATTAAGATTGACATGAGGATAACCTCGGATTAATTAGGCTTTATTAGAAGACAACTGACATTAGAACCTACATTTCTTCATTGTATTATAGTACTAATAATATGTTATGAAAGAATTCTTGTTAATCCGGTAAACGAGGTAATCTTAAAACCATTAACTTATATCTGACATTATTTTTGTGTTAAAGATTAAATTTATTATTTTGTTGTAGAAAAACGTTTAACGTAAATAGAAGATTATTATAGAATAATTTTGAAGATAGTTAAATTACAATCTTTCAAAGAAATACAGATATACGTGTCACTTCAATAAGATTGGAAATGTTTTTAATCATTGACAAAAACATACAATATCAAAATTCTTACCACTTTTATTAGCTGAAACAAACTTTCTATTGCAGACTTATTTAATTGAAACATATACTTTTAATGAACAATGGAAATTTATATTCTTTAACTTCGATCAGGGTTGCCAGATATAGTGAAAAATTCACCGAGTGATTTCCAGTATAAACAATCCACTACTTACTAACCAACGTCTACGGAGGAATGAGTTGGTAACTGGTAGGCCAAAATTTAGTCCTGAGATTGAAAAATCGGCTCGAAAGTCGAATGAACGAAATACTTGGTCAACGGGTAAGGATGGGGAAGCAGAAGTAGAGCAAGCACCCTAATATGTGTCACCATGACAATGTTCAAAACTAAAATAAGTCCTGGAAAAAGTCCTCCAATTGTGTCCACGCCAAAAGATAATAAAATAAAATACAGAAATATTGTCAAGGTTTACACATGGACGTTTAAAATCTTCTACAAGTCAGGATCCACAGTACAATACAAGAGATGAAGAGAATGTATATTGAAATCATCTGAATAGCAGAGACAGCCAGATTCTGGAGAAGCACCAGTGAAAGATCACAATGTAGAGATTTAATGAATATGGGGTCAGAGTAATCGTATCACCGAAGATTAAAAAATGCATTACTAACTTTAAACCAAAAATAGAGAGAGCGATGTTACTCCAAGTACAAGCCAACCATATCAATATAAACATTATCCAACTTTATGCTTCCAATGCAAACACAAAAGATGAAAAAATAAGCGAGTTTTATCAGGAAATCAATAAGATCGTAGATACAAAAAATTCCAATACAGGAAGCGCTCATGATTTTGGGATATTTTAATGCCAAGCTTAAAAATATTCTGTATTCGTTTTATCAAGATCTTTATGTGTTTGGGAATGATTTTAATTTATATGATGATATGATTTTAGTTTATAAATCAATTTGTGTTACCTGAATAAAGAACAATGTAAAGTTAGCCGTTAACATTGATTTTTACTACACTTTTTCTGTTAAAACTTTTACAAAAACGTTTAATCAAACTGTCCTTAAGAAGGGCCAAGAGACGAAACTAGTTATAAAAGATTGGGCGTCGTGTGATATCTAAAAGTAATGAATTAATCTGCTTCCTATTAGAAAATCAACTAAAGCTACCTGAAGGAAATAATTCAGCCTCTTTCATTTGGGTAAAAGGACATGCTGGTATCTCAGGTAACACCAAAGCAGATTATTTTGCTAAAGAAGCGACTTCAAACGGATTAGAAATTAGCTGGCTCAATAGAAGTGATTTAGTCTCGCTTCGTAAACAAGAATTACAAGAAAACTGGGAAATTGAATGGAATGCTTTTTGTAACAGAAGTAACAACCTTTACACAAAAATTCACCCTGTTTTACCTACTGCGCCTTTTGCTGCAAGAAGTCATCCCAATAGAAGAGTATATTCAATGTTTGTTAGATGCCTTGTTAATCATGCTACTGTGAAAGCCTATCTTCACAGATTAAATTTAAGTGAAACCGAACTTTGTGATTGTAATGGTAACACTGACGATATCAATCATTGGATGTTCGGGTGCATATATACTGAAGCTGCTATTAAGTATCTATTGGAAAAACTGATAAAAGAACAAATACCTCTCCCTAAGTGTCAATCTTCCATTTTATATATCTGTCGTCATAATATTAGGTTTAACCAAATTTTTTGGGAATATTTAAAAAGGACTAAAAGAAAAATTTAGGATTGAATGTGTAATGTGAATGCTTTGCGCCCTCTGTCTATCTTTATGTTATATAGTTACCTTCTAATCGTTGCCTGTCTTGTGTTGTAATAAAGTCGCTATGAAAGGCACCTTAGCTTGAAAAGTATCTCTGTATTATGTAATCCCTTGTGGGTCCTAAATATTGTTGGCTAGGGCATTAAATTGAACGAATGAATGTATGGTTTTTTATCAAGCTACTGATTTTTGTGATACTGATGTTTACGCTATATTTTTAATTTACCTCTATGCGAAAATCAAATAGGTCAATACATCGTTAACAAATTCAAGTAGTCAAATATATTTTCGTGGCTGAATGGATCAAGTATCCAAAGCCATTAATTAAATAAAAAAAAATCTGCTTCCTTGAAGTATAATTAGACTTGAGATTTACTTAAATTCAGCAGATAGAACGAGTGAGCAAGAGAGGTGACTCCATTAATGGTAACCAGACAAGCTCATGAAAAAGTGTAGAGAATAAAGTGAGACATGTTATATTGGATTTATAACATGGTGGTAAAATCAACAATTATATGTGTTTTAGTGGTATAATCGTCGAAGCCTCAACAAAAAGTTGTCATGTCCAACCTAAAAAAAGCTGCAAATATGTGCTAACTTTGACATCACAGAGGCTCTAAAAGGCGTATAAAGCAGCCATAGATACAGTATTAGACCTACCTTCTTTGCACGTATTTACAAGAAGGAAGGGGAAAATGGGACATTACATACTGCGAGAAAATCTGAGCAACGTAAGAGTTAGACTTGTTAATGTCACTTACGCGTGCGAAATCAATGTTCATTAAAATTTGGATCAGCTCGACGGTAAAAATTCGATTTTTTTTGATTCAAGGGACCTATTGAAAAAAATCAAGATGCCTTTTAAAGGTAAAGAGTTTAGATTTTTTATGATTTTCACCAGATCAATACAGTCTATCCCCTTTATTGATTGGCCACTAGAACATTTCGATTACTGAAATGAAATATGAAAAGAAAAAAGAATAAATGATGCAATTTTGGTTTTGAGTTTTCGCAACAAATGTAAAGCATTTAAGATATGCTTAAAAAACTATCTTGAATATTTAAAAGCAATCTTTTTTTTAATTACACTGGTACGTTTTTCAAAAGGACAAAACTTTTGCAATAAACTACACCCAAAACAGTCGTCTTAAAAGCACTTCCCGTGCTCAAAATTAAAATTGTATGTCATAGGTTTTAAAGATTGATCTCTAAAAATAAAAATTTCACTACAATTAGTCAAAGAAAGTAATCAATTTTATTGATCTCACGAGAATCGTAAAAATATTGCAAAAAACGCACCACCTTAATTTATTTAACACCTTTATAAAAACTGAGTTTATTTTTAGCAAAACACAAAAGCATGCTACACAAAACATGCTTATATACATTTCTGTTTACAATCATCTTTGCGACATTTTTTACTTAAAACATTTTTTTCTACGGTATACAGATCTATACAGAGGGAAGTTTTAGGGGGAAGCCGGGGTAAAAGTCGTAAACTTTTTTGCAACTTTTTTGGTGTCCCAAAATTAATATTCTCTGCAAAATTCAGTTTGATCGTATGATTTTTAGAGGTCAACTCTCTGACGACAGGACTATTTCTACGATAATAATTATCACGATTTTGATTTGACAAATGCATCACTGAGAAGGTTTTTGAGAATACTCATTCTTACAGGATATCACACTTGCCATATAGGGATATATACTGGAGCAACGACCAGGATAAGAACGTGACATTAATGAGGAACTGTATATTGGCGTAATTTATAATAAGGTGTTACACAAAAAGAAATTTGCCTAACTTCTCCCCTTTTTAAACATAATGAAATATAATTTATCTATAGATAAACTAATAGTACCCTATTTTAAAAGGCACTCTGCAAAAATGTTAATAAAGGGAAAACTTGCTCGTTTTGGCTATAAGTAGAGACTGGATTATATGCCCTAAAAAATGGTTAAAATATGCTTGCAACATTCACTTAAAAAGTAACCAAATATGCCTTTATTATATGCAATATGCATTTATATATGCACTTTTAGGGCTTGAGATTTGGTGAGAAATAAAATTATAGTATAACTTAGATAGTGTTTATTTATTACCACATTGTATAAAAAAATATAAATAAAAATTAACAAGAAAATGTCTTCGTTCTTGATGTTACAGTATATAATCGTAAAATGATCAATATTTTCAAGAGTAATGTTATGTCTTCTATCAGTTAATGTGTGTTTATAACAGGAAAACGATCTTTCAACATCACAGGATGTAATTGGCGCAAATCTAAAATTTGACACTAGCGAGGGATCCATATTAATAACTTCGTTAAAGCTTCCATTGATTATGTTATTTATTGATCGCAATAAAGAAAAGCCTTCATTCCGTTTTAAAACTTCACGAAATTTATCTTTAAGTTTTTTTCTAATTGTCCCTAAAACGTTTACTATTCTTTCTTTGACAGAATCAATACATACTATCATTTATAGGTAATTTTTGACTCTCTGGTTTTGTAATGGAGTTTTTCTACTCTCTTACTAGTAAATTGTCTAATACCTACTATTTGGATGCTAAGTAAATGCATCATAACAGATACTGACACGTAATGACTAGCACGTAATAAAAAAAATTACTCTTCAGTTTTATAAAAATGTGTAATATCACATAAGCCTTGTAAGTCAGTTGGTCGAGTTACCATGGAAACGAATTAACAGACGTTATTTTGACAGATTAAAAATTATTAAACTGTCAGTGTAAATATAGTGGTAATTTAATTTTTATTTTTATAAACGAAAATAATGGTAGAAAAAGTATAGTACACAACTTGAGTTGTAAGCTTATTACATGCTTGTAAAATTACTGCGCTCGCCGCTACGCGGCTCGCGCGCAACTTTTTTACTCGCATGTAATAAGCTTCTTACAACTCTCGTTATGTAATATACTATTTTCTACTCTCTTACTAGTAAATTGTATATTACCTACTATCTGGATGCTAAGTAAATGCATCATAACAGACACTGACACGTAATGACTAGCACGTTATAAAAAAAATTACGCTTCAATTCTATAAAAATGTGGAATATCACATAAGCCTTGTAAGTCAGTTGGTCGAGTTACCATGGAAACGAATTAACGTTATTTTGACAGATTAAAAATTATTAATCTGTCAGTGTAAATATAGTGGTAATTTAATTTTTATTTTTATAAACGAAAATAATTGTAGAAAAAGTATAGTACACAACTTGAGATGTAAGCTTATTACATGCTTGTAAAATTACTGCGCTCGCCGCTACGCGGCTCGCGCGCAACTTTTTTACTCGCATGTAATAAGCTTCTTACAACTCTCGTTATGTAATATAATATTTTCTACTCTCTTACTAGTAAATTGTATATTATTTACTATTTGGATGCTAAGTAAATGCATCATATAACAGATACTGATACGTAATGACTAGCACGTAATAAAAAAAATTACGCTTCAGTTTTATCTTCTTCTTCAAGTTCCACTCCTATCGGAGATTGGAAATCATTCTGGCAATTATAATTTTAGTGGTTACTCGCCTGAATAGTTCAATTGAACTGCATCCAAACCACTCACGGAGATTGCGTAGCCACGAGATTTTACGTCTTCCTACGCTTCTTCTACCTTTGATTTTACCCTGCATTATATTCCTTAGTAGTTCGTACTTTTCACCTCTCATGATGTGCCCCAAGTATTCCAATTTCCTGATCTTTATGGAATTTAAAACTTCGCATTGTTTTCCTAGTTGTTCGAGAACTTGTTCGTTTGTTTTGCGATCCATCCATGATATTTTCAAAATGCGTCGGTAACACCACATTTCGAATGCTTCTAGGTTTTTAATGTTGGATTTTTTAAGTGTCCAAGCTTCAACTCCATACAAAAGGGTAGAGAAAATATAACATCGAAGCATTCTTATCCGGAGCGATATATTGATATCGCGATTACAAAAAAGTTTTCTCATTCTACTAAAAGTTGACCGCGCAATTTCAATGCGGCATCTTATTTCTTTTGTCTGATCAGTATCTTCTGTGATCCATGCTCCAAGGTATTTGTACGAAGATATTTGTTCAATTTCTGTATTGTCTAGTACTAGCTTAACTTTGATGTTTTGTTCTTTTGTAAATACCATGAACTTTGTTTTCTTCAAATTGATTTTTAGTCCATAATCGTTGCAATATATATTTAGTTGTTCAGCAAGGTGTTGCAGTTCTTCTAGTGTTCCTGCCAAAAGGACGGTGTCGTCAGCATATCTTATGTTATTAAGTGGCTCACCGTTTATTATAAGGCCCTCACTGATCTCGGCAAGCGCTAATTCTGAGATGGCTTCACTGTATAAATTGAATAACAAGGGTGATAAAATACACCCTTGGCGGACCCCACGGCGAATCTGGATATCCTTGGTCAGTTCGTTTTCAACTTTCACTTTTGCTGTTTGATTCCAATAGAGGTTACAGATGATTCTAATGTCTCTACTATCTATGTTTTTATTTAATAAAATTTCTTTAAGTCGATTATGTTGCACTCTGTCAAATGCCTTCTCAAAATCAATGAAACAGGCATATACTTCCTGATTAATATCTAAGCATCTCTGCGAAAGAACACTTATTGCAAACAGTGCATCTCGTGTTCCCAGTCCTTTCCTAAATCCCATTTGTGTATTACTTATGCCTTCATCTAATTTCTTATGTATTCTATTGTGAATTACTTTTAAAAACAATTTCAAGACATGACTCATTAGGGCTATGGTGCGATGTTCATTTCACTCCTTTGCATTGGCTTTTTTGGGAAGCAGTATGAATGTTGATTGGAGCCATTCTTTAGGTATTATACCTGTTCTATATATGGTATTGAATAGATCCAAAAGAAGATCAATAGATTCAGTATTCACAATTTTAAGTAATTCGATAGGAACTTCATCAGGCCCGGGAGATTTACCATCTTTAGCTTGTTTCATTGCATATTCAATTTCTTCTCGTATAATGTCAGGCCCAGTATCATCCTTAAATTCTTTTGGTGCTTCTGTTCTCTCTTTGTCTTCAAATAGTTGTGCTATATATTGTGTCCATCTCTGCATTTTTTGGTTTATATCTGTTATAAGTGCACCCCTTTCATCTCTTAGTTGCCTAGTTTCAAGTGTTTTGCTCATTCCTGTTAATTCTCTAATTCTTTTATGCATGTTAAAAAAGTCATATTTTTTCTCAATTTCTTCTAGTTCGTGGCACTGCTCATGTAACATTCTCTCCTTAGCTTCTTTTATTCTCTTTTTTATTAATCGATCAGTTTCATTATATTTAATTGGATTTTTTGTTTTGAATGATTTTCTTTCATTCATTAATAGTAGTATTTCTTCAGTCATCCAATCTTTATGTTTTCTATTCTTTGGTTTTAAGTTTTCATTTGCTGTTTTAATTATTGCTGCTTTTATATTTTCCCATTTCTGATCAATGTTATAGCTACTTTTATTCAGTTCTTGGGCATTACGTATATTTTTAGTAAGAGTTTTTACAGTTTGTTCCTTTGTTTGTGGTTCCCTTAATCTCTTAATATCAATTCTACTTTGTGTGGGTTTTTTAACCAGTTTTAATTTGGTTCGTAATGTGACTACTATGGGGTTATGGTCTGAACCGATGTCCGCTTCAGGGTAAGTTTTGGCAGACAGTATAGAATTACGAAATCTTTGTCTAATAAGGACAAAGTCAATTTGATTTCGGATTATTCTATTCGTTGTATCACCGGGAGATTTCCATGTATACAACCTTCTTTTTGGTAGCTTAAAAAGTGTATTAGCTATTACAAATTCTTCTGTCTGGCAATAATGTATCAAACGGTCACCACGTTCATTTCTATTTCCTAAACCATATTCCCCCACATATCCATCCACTCTTCCCTGGCCAACTTTGGCATTGAAGTCGCCCATTACTATTGTAGTGTGATGTTTTTTTATTGATTTTAAGACTTGTTCCAAATCATGGTAAAACAGTTCGATATCGTCGTCATCTTTATCTGCCGTAGGAGCATAAACTTGAATAAAATTTACTATACCTTTTTTAGACTGTAGTTGTATTGATAAGATCCTATCAGAATAAGGAGTAAAACTTATCACAGAGTAATTGACCTTTTTTGCAACTAAGATAGCAACACCGTAACGATGATTGACCTCGTTGTTACCTGAATAATACATGGTTCCATTATTTGTAATTTGTTTGCCTGAACCTGGCCACTGTACGTCACTTATACCTAAAACATCAATTTGGAGGTTTTCCATTTCAAGCAGTACGTTCGCTAATTTACCACTTGCATATAAACTTCTGACATTCCAGGTTGCTATTTTCAATGTCTTAAGTCCACAGGGATTTCTCTGGTTTACGACCTGGGAGGCCCTGTGATCTACAGTTATTCCTCCCCTGCCGGATCTTGGATTCCGTGCTCCATAATCAGTAAGTTTGTTTACTCTACTTGTCCTTTGCCATTCATGACTTTACTAGGGGTACTCTAAAAGTCTTTAATGCAGTGGTTCCTCGATGCCTTCTGCATCCTTACGCCGTTGACATATTTTTCGATTCATCCGCCTTTAGGACCAGTTTCTTAACCCTTGGACAAAAGAGTGCCCTTCCACTTATTAACTCATCCGCCCGCAGCCGTTGGTCATAAGTGGGGGATTGCTTATACCGGCAATCATTCGGTAAATTACCTGTTGGTCCACGGGAGGTATTTTATTTCCCTCCTACTCACCGGTAAACCGGGTCGGGCATTCCCCTATCCGCTACCTGGGGACGCGCTTTCTAGAGGTTACAGGTTCCTCCGAAAGTTCAGTTTTATAAAAATGTGTAATATCACATAAGCCTCATAAGTCAGTTGGTCGAGTTACCATGGAAACGAATTAACAGACACTATTTTGACAGATTAAAAATTATTAATCTGTCAGTGTAAATATAGTGGTAATTTAATTTTTATTTTTATAAACGAAAATAATCGTAGAAAAAGTATAGTACACAACTTAAGTTGTAAGCTTATTACATGCTTGTAAAATTACTGCGCTCGCCGCTACGCTGCTCGCGCGCAACTTTTTTACTCGCATGTAATAAGCTTCTTACATAACTCTCGTTATGTAATATACTATTACATTTATGTCAAAATTTGCTTTTATATAGGACAGTTTATTCTGAACAGAATTCTCACTAAAAATATTTTGACATTTCTGAACAGCAATACAACAAGAAGGATCAAAATTTGATATAACATTTTTGATAGCAATATAATTATATGTAAGAAATATGGTAAAATTCATCCCCCATCCAAAAGGATCCCCCATCTAGTCAACACTGGTTCCGGTGGCAAAGGGATATCGAAAAGTATCTCCCTATATACTTCTACTCGCAATGATGGTTTTAAAAATACTTTCTTTACATTGTTGATTAAAGCGTTTATATTTGGAAACTGGAGTCTAACTTTTTCTGTCACCCTATTTAAACTATGCGCTAAGCATGTTTAATGAATCAAATTCGGAAAAAAATCTTAAGACTAGTAACAGCTTTAACCCTGTAGGAAGCGGCATCGCTAACTAATAGCAAAATTTATTCGGAAGGTACTTGATTCGATAAAAAGAAATATTCATTAACAAATTGAACAATTGTTGCATAGTTGGTTTTTTCTAAACATTTTACACTAATTAAATACAACTTGTTGGAGTCAGCAGCTGAACTGTTTAAAATTCAAATAATTATATTCGCGATTTGCTGAACCTTGGCGGCAGTAGTCTCATCGACAGATATCCACAGATATTCATCTCTTACCCGGCTTTTAATATCTTCAATAATCTCTTTGTAAGATGCCCTCACATATTTCTTGAGAAGAGTTGAAGAACTTGGTACCTACACTGACTTACTTTCAACTTTACAATATGTTTTTAAAACATTTTGACACACCTTGCTATCCAATTTATACAGTGAGATATTACCTTAGATTAACGAAATCGGTTTCGTTAATCTAAGGATATTACAACTTACAAAAAATTGCATACATCTTTTGCAAACATTTCTTGCTTTGTCGATGTGTGACGATTTTAAATAATGTTGTTCTGCAAAAGCTGCTGGCGTGATTTCTTAAAGTCCTTAGATAGTTTATATTGGTGGAGAGCCGTTTTCAGGTGTTGGGAAAAATGGAATTTTGTTTACATGGAATCTGTAATAAAACGGTTTAGTAAATATGAGTCTAATGCAATAATATGGACTTAAAGTTTTTAAGATAACTTATATTTTTTTTCTCGAAACTAAAACTACCGCCAATAGTCAAACTGTTATATGTTTAGGATATGTATACCGATTTTCTTGCAAAAATGAGAGTTTATATTAAATTTTTGAATCGTTAAAATTTAAGTTGACTCACCTTTTTATCACAAATAGTATAGAAAACACTTTCATTGTCTATAATCTTTATTTCATTGTTTCCACCAACTCAATTCCGTAATAGACTTGATTTTTGTTTCGCTACTTTCGGCATATTTTCAAAAAAGAAATTATTTTTATTTTACATAAGCACAATATTCACAATCACAAGTTGCTTTGCCAGCTGGTAAAGAGAATTTTTGTTTAGAAGTTGTAATAAAATTATTTCGTAGTTACCTTACCTAGTACCTGCTATGAATAATTCCAAGAAACTATTATCTAAATAGGTATACAAAACCATTTTATGTATGTGATATTTTCAAATATATGTGGTAATATGCTCTTAATCAAATAAATATGAATAGCATATGCATTTATAAAGAAACCTACAAATCCAGTCTCTAGCTATAAGTTATGGTGCCTCTGTTCCTTTGATGGATATCTATTCTAGTTTATCTCTTGGGTGTTGATGAAGTATTAAAATTATTAAGTGTTGTAGAAACTATCCTTAACCACAACGCGTTGCTTAACAACTTCGTTTCAGCTTATAAGCTACTCCCAATATTGAAAGGAAATGAAATTTATGCAACTAACACAGTGCGAGAAAACAGGATTGAAAAGTCCACTGAAAATATCTAAAATTTCATCTAAAAAAGATAGAGCGTTGTTCATCTTCGTTTTTGACAAGGAAGCTGAAATGCCTGTGTTACATGGAATGACAACTTAGTCGTAACAGTAGTTTTCTATAACTGGCCGGTTTATCTCATAGACTTTACAAAGAGCTACGACTCAAGCAGTGCAAAGAAGTAAATATAATCACGCCTAATCTTTTCCAAGAATACAATGGATGTATGGGTGGCGTTGACTTACATGGCAACGGCATAGCACATTACAGGATGGCTATATGAGGAAAGAAATGGTGGCGGCATCTTTGTAAAAACGTAATTTATAGTTCCGTTGTAAATGCCTGAAAACTTTACAGATTGGCAAATAAAAGTTCTATTTTCCGTATCGATTTTCAGTCGTATATTGTTGTTTGTCTAATGAATCGAAATGTAAACAACAAGAAGAATCAGAACAGAATGATAGTAAAGAAAATGAATAGGCAATTGTACTATTGACAGTAAACATGGTGGAGCGTAGAAAAATAACTTACTAGATGAAATTCGTAAAGACCAGATAGGTCATTTAGTAATAAAGCATGCAGAAAATGCAAGAAGCTGGTGCAGGCAGTGTTCTAACGATATATCCATAACGATATATTTTATATCTCAGTTTTGCCAAAGGTTCGAAAATGAATCACTTTTTTTTGTGATACCTGTCAGTATCAAAGTGTAAGCAATTTTTTTACTAATATTTAACTTTATTTTTCCATAGTTAATAAAATATAAAGGGTGTTTTTTTAGAGGTATAGAACTTTGAATTGGAATAAAACAGAGACGATTTTTTAAATTGACATGAAATTGACTTTATTCAAAAGATAATCTTCTGGCATTATAATTTAAATATGATTTTTGGCATATGATCGCCACGACTGGTTGTAACGTAGTCAAATTTGGAAATAAAATTGTCAATGACTTTTTCCAATATACGGCAATATGGCCGTATATAAGCAATAACGCAGCGAATGTTATTCTCCAAGTCGTCAACCGTTTCAGGCTTATCGGCGCAGACCAGCGACTTCACATATCCCTACAGAAAATAGTCTGGCGGTGTTAAATCGCACGATCTTAGTGGCCAATTTACAAGTACAAAACGTGAAACTATGCGGCTACCAAAGATTTCTTTCAATAAATCAATTATGGCACGAGCTGTGTGACATGTTGCGCCGTCTTGTTAAAACTACAGCTACTGCACATCATGGTTGTTCAAACGGGGAATAAAAAATTCAGTAATCATGGCTCTATATCGGTCACCACTGACTGTAACTTTTTGACCAGCATTGTTTTTGAAGAAGTACGGACCAATGATTCCACCAGCCCACAAAGCACACCAAACAGTCATTTTTGCTGGATGTAATGGTGTCTCAACATACACTTGAGGAATATCTTCACTCCAAATATGGCAGTTTTGTTTGTTGACATAGCCAGTAAACCAAAGGTGAGCTTTATCGCTAAGCAAAATTTGCTTATGAAAATCAGGATCAACGGTAATCTTGTTTTGGGCCCATTAAGTACCAAACTGCTGTACACGATGGCATATTGACTAACTCGGGTCTTTCTTTATGCTACGCTTTACATCATCGACAACTTCTTCTGTACGTACTGCACTACGTCTCTGTGGATGTGTATTATCATTAGAGTAAACGTGGTGCGAAAACTTTCTATGGTTCATTGTATTAATTACTCTGATGGACAATTATGTTGACCGTAAAATGGACAAAATGCGAAACCGAACTAAACATAAATCACATGATAGCTGTCAAAGTGGCCGACATTTAAAAAGTGTTGCCAACTTACATTTCTATACCTCTAAAAAAAAACACCCTTTAATACACATTATTGCAGTATTTCTTTGCTTGGAGTTTAGTGGGTTAAAGAATATTATTCACACATAAACATTTTTCAAAATTAACTTTTTATTAATCTAACTAATCTCAATAAAACAATTATATTTATACAGACACTGAACTTACGTTAAATTCAATAAATGTAAAAACACAAAATAACAATAAAGTGCAAAAATATTTAACAACATAGAATCGCTATTTAGGATTTTTCAAGTAAAACTATTGTTACTGTCAAACTAGTGTTGCATGATATTTCCCCAGTTAATGAATTTTTCCTAGTATGGTTAAGTTTATTATTTTTCATTCGAGAAATAAATTCTTCTTTGTACTCTTCATATTCTTCATTGGTGACCATACTTAAAATTGGGTTCACGCTTAGGCAAAAATCTAAAACAAAAATAATTCATATACTTACTTGTAATTTACTACAGGCAGACACGGGACACTTGAGCAATATCTACTGTAATATTCTTAGTATGTCCAAATAATTTTTTTAACAATTTAATAGTTTTACAAGTTTAATAACAATTATATTTTAAATCACCCTGTATATTTTTAATGTGTAATTTTATTGTGTTTAATTGTTTCTTGGTTTTTTTTGTTTGCTCTGTTTTTATATTTAATTACTACTGACCTAGGTGCTTTTAACCAATACTGTCAGTACTGTGTTGAACAAATTATGTTCAACATATATATATATATATATATATATATATATATATATATATATATATATATATATGTATATATATATAAATATGTATATATATATATATATATATATATATATATATATATATATATATATATATATATATATATAATTTCTTATCGGCCCAGTCTCCTTCTTGAAGACCTCTATTTTCCATTTCTATATGAATATTGGATATCCATTTCTTTCTTGGCCTTCCCCTTTTATTTCTCTGTGTAGGTCTCCAGTTCCAAACCTTTCGTGGTATCCTTTCTTCGTTCATCCGTCTTAGGTGTCCATACCATTTTAATTGTTTTTCGGCTATCGTATCCATTATTGTGTTCTTTACTTTCATTCTCTCTCTTATGTTTTCATTTCTTATGTGGTCAAACAAAGTTAACCCGGAACATCTTTTCCAGTACATCATTTCCGTTGAGAGGAGTTTTTGTGACATATTCTTGTTCTTCTGACTCCCTGAAACCCACACTTCTGACCCGTACGTCAGCACCGGCTGAATCATAGCCTGATATATATTTTTCTT
This sequence comes from Diabrotica balteata, assembly GCA_918026665.1. Classification (NCBI taxonomy): domain Eukaryota; kingdom Metazoa; phylum Arthropoda; class Insecta; order Coleoptera; family Chrysomelidae; genus Diabrotica; species Diabrotica balteata. The sequence goes on along the minus strand of OU898276.1, from coordinate 146,641,610 downwards.
TGTTTTCTTAGTTAAAGTTTTATTCCACAGGATCGGATGTAGTGTTTTTATTATGTTTTTTCCTTTTCCTATTTTTCTTGTTATATCTTTGTCGTCTCTCCCGTCTTCGCTTATGTTCAACAACTTGTTTAAATACTTTCCACTCTAAATCTGTAAGTCAGTCATTGTTTATTTTAAACTGATTTTTATAGAACTTTTAATCATATTTTAGTTGTCTCCTGATGAAGCTGACAAAATATCAGCAAAATATAGAGGATTAAAAGAAAAAAGAGTTTTTTTTTTAATAATAACAGACCGCATACCCGATATTCCAACACAATAAATTGTTATGGTACACCCTTAATACAAATCCCAGTAGCCATTTGGTCGATAATCGTCAATTTTCCAATATACTGATAAAAAATTTAATATTGTCGAAAACTGGCAATGAAAACAACGTTCGTTAAAGAGGTTTCAAAGCTTTTTACAAATATGTGAGATCAAAATAGAGATACAACTACGTGATATATCACAGATATAAATATATATTTGGTGGTAAAGACGTAGTATCTCTTATAAAAATAGGAAGACTAAGATGGGTAGGACAGCTGGCAAGATCACAGCAGAACAACCCTCCTAGAAGAATCCTTATGTTACAACCTGTGGGAAGTAGAAGAAGGGGTAGGCCAAAACTCAAATGGAGGAATGGTGTAGTTGAGGATGGTAGAAAAATAGGCGCAGCAAACTGGCAACAGTTGGCAATATATATAACTGACTGGCGTATTAGACTTGGGAAGGTCGAGGCTCTTTTATAAGGCTGTAGCACTAATGATGGAGATGATGTATAACGAAGATATACTAAGAAGTTCCACTTTATTTAGCATTATTTACTTCGTTTAGGAAGATTAAACTACGAATCTCGACTAAAAGAACTCAAGTTGTCTCCATTAACGTATAGACGAGAAAGAGACCCTTCTAGTTATATTTTTTTACAAATTAATTTTTGACAAATATTTTAATTCGTTCATTTATTTTTTAAATAAAATACGCTGTTCATGACGTATATGCATGTTGTTTGTATTAAGCTAATTCTTTTCTTATGATGATATAAAGTATTAAAAACAAAGTAAAATAGATTTAGGGCGCAACGACACTGGTTTGACAAGTGAGAAGATGTATATTATTATATATCTATCGACGCATGTTTTAAAAACTTTCTAATCTTGGAAACCTTTTTGGGATGGTGCTAGAAAGGTCGCCAATGACGACACTGCGGACGACAGCTAGATGGTTGGTGAAGAGCGAGTCGTGGATTCGAAACTAGCTTTTGGAACCGGGAATGGATCCAACGGACGAAATAAGTAAAGTTAGGACAAGATAAGATATATTAGAGAAGATACAGAAATAAATAAAAAAAAGATGGATACAATTACCAAAGATAAGATAAAAAGAGGGCGCCACTTTACTTTTTGGGGATCAAGGGAAAAATTAAGAAACCTTAGAAACGAAAAAGATAAGGAAAGTTATTTAGATTCTGAAACTAAATCCAAGGAAAGATATCAACAGTTAATTATTAAATAAATTTTGTAAACGCACTAGATATACAAATTATAAATAATATATTAGGTGGTTTCCGTCCACCTACTTACCTACGAAACTTAATCAGCCTGATCTTTCTGCTGGTAGAAGGTATAATATTAATTTAATTAAATAAGCAAATATTCAGAGGTATTATTTTATCAGGAAACTTATAACAACAACACAATTAAATAGGCGGGCGAATGTAAATATAAGTTAAATAATGCACCATCAATTAATTAATGGTTGTATACCTATGGAAATAAACAGTATTATGATCAAGAAATACCTTTAGAGATACAATATAATAAAATCATACACAAATTAAATTATCAGCGAAGAGAGCCTGGTAGTATTTAAAAAAAATTAACTAAAGCTGATTAAAGAAATCTCTTTTCGCTGTTTATGGGCTTATCTCGAGATAACGTGTACAGTAAATTTAAAAATGGATAGCAGTAATAACAAATAAAACAAAATTAATTAACTTTAATTTCAAAAGAATGCAAAAAGATTACAAGAACTCTGTAGTATAAAAATGAAATCAACCCGAACTTGGTTGTAAGTTAACTGAATGTTTCACAATGTTTTTAGTTTAATTAACTCTTATTACTGAATATTAAATGTTCATTATTATTATTTCTGAGAAGTTCTTAATACCTGGTTAAAAGTTTGCATAAAAGAATTAAATTTTTATTATATATTTTATATATTTATATTATATATTTTTCCCAGAGTCTTTTTTTCCTCTCAAATTTTAACAAACTTTCAAAAAAAGGTGGGATATCCCCCACATAAAAATGACAACTTGCCTAAAATAAGACCAGGCTGTTTCCATTTCTAACGAATATAGACAGGTTCTAGGTCAGTAAAGGGACTCTTGTAGTTGAAAAACCTGGGACAAAATAAAACCTTTTTTATTATGTTCTTTCAGAAAAATACTATAAAGTGCTTTTACGACTGTTTTTACCAAAGTTTTAATTAGGGACTTGCCTGGAACCCAAAAAGGTCTACCATCAAATATTCGACTTCGGCCTCTTTTAATGCGTATGACCATCCGTACTTTCGTAATAGTCGGTATGTTCCAATAAAATTTGCTAAGCGTAAGAGAGCCCACCAGCATAATTATTTGCGGATATGGCCAACAGGGGTAAAGGGATTAAAAATTATTTACTATTTTAATTATGAAAAAAATAATACAACTCACACAACGGACACTTCCAAAAACCAGTAGCGTCGTGCGCTAGCTATCTTTTATTTTATCTTTGATGCGTTTTTAACAGATGACAACTCTAATTTTCGACCATTTTTTTTCAACAAACTTATATCATCATACTAAGAAAAAAAATAGCTTTAATTGTATATACGCTATGAGCAGCGTAGTTTATTTAAAAAATAAATAAACGAAATTAATTATTTTTTTATATTATATTATTTAGTTTATTACCTACAAATTTTTTGTATTTTGGGCCACATAAACTCTATTTTGGCTAAATATTATTGTATAAAATAGGTAAACAAATAATAATAAGACTTACTCACAATCAATTTAATTTAACAATCAGACGACCGGTTTCGCTTTCTACAATTTGCAAAGCATCTTCAGGTCTAGATACAAAGTTAAACTAATGCTGCACTAAAATAAACCCAATTAGGGTGGTGTCTAATAAAGATAAAATAAAAAAATAAGTTAGTTCATACAAATTATAGTAATTATGCCAATATTACATGTCTGTGGTTTTCAAAATGAATAAATTTGAATATATAAAAGGTATTAACAGACAAGGTAAGACCCACAATTGGTATAAAGTAGTAATATTATATTGTAATAAATTAATAAATGAGCGGATAAATAAAACAAAACAAACATTACTTACATGCCGGTACTCTATTAATTGATGGATGGTAGGTCATTGTTGCAAAAATCATGATCATGATCATGTTAAAGTTTTCCAATCAACAATACATGATTTTTGCAACCATGACCTACCATCCATCAATTAATAGAGTACCGGCATGTAAGTCATGTTTGTTTTGTTTTATTTATCCGCTCATTTATCAATTTATTACAATATAATATTACTACTTTATACCAATTGTGGGTCTTACCTTGTCTGTTAATACCTTTTATATATTCAAATTTATTCATTCATTTTGAAAACCACAGACATGTAATATTGGCATAATTACTATAATTTGTATGAACTAACTTATTTGTTTATTTTATCTTTATTAGACACCACCCTAATTGGGTTTATTTTATTGCAGCATTAGTTTAACTTTGTATCTAGACCTGAAGATGCTTTGCAAATTGTAGAAAGCGAAACCAGTCGTCTGATTGTTAAATTAAATTGATTGTAAGTCTAATTATTATTTCTTTACCTATTTGATATTGACTCACACAAGCAACACATTCATGATTTATTCATGATTTTATTATTGTATACTAAATAATTAAAATTACACAAAAAACTAAGACTAATTTATTCTTTTTCTTACCTTTAAACATATTTTCATCTGTCAACTGAGACGCTATGTAATCAGTTGTACTGTAGGACTCCTTAAATCCAGCTTCTCTTATTAACTTTCTATATTCATCAAAAGCATTTTCTGTCATAAAGAAAGGTGATATCAACTGCTTGTGGTCGTATCTTTTCCATTTCGGATGCACGGAGAGATCTTGATATACTTCGTCGGCCGATGTTTCATCTGCATAGGTTAAAAGTATCTGTCCGTCAGGTTTTAACATCTTATACATATTTTTCAATGCTTGTCTAAAACATAAACACAGCCACCCTTTTATTTAATATTATAAATAGGAATAATCTAAAATACAAAAAAATTCATTTAATATTCTAGATTTGCTATTCAATAAGTAGCAAATCAGACTGTCAAGCCGCTATACCTCAATTTGATTTTGGCAAATACTTTTCTTTGACGTAGCCTACCAAAGGTTTACTGTGTATATGTAGTCCAACCGTTTTTTTGTGTGAGAATAGGAATCTAAAGATCATACCAGGTGCATCGTACCTGGCGTAAGTTGGAATCAGGGTAGATGGAGTAAATCTGAACGCATTTATTTCTTTGGGGGTCTTGCCCTTGGATGCATCGATAATACCATGCCTACCAACTAAAACCACTCTGAGCGTGGCACATCTTTTCAGACCGATCAATCTCGCGTGCAGACTCCCATATTCCTTTTTCCCTTTTTTTATTTATCTATATGTTTATACTTTATCTTTATATTTTATCTTTATTTTTGCTGTCCTTCTCTTCCTAGATTTATTATTTTTTATAATTTTTGTTAATGCAATCAAAACATCCATTAAATCATTTTTCCCCTTTCCATAACCGTCATTAGGTCTTGCGCTCTGAATAAGTCTAGCGTACGCTTGCTTTGCCTATTCTTTCGAGATAGCTCTGAACGATCCATTGTTTGTTAGAAATTGTGTAAAGAAGTCGTTCGTGCTCTTGTAATTGCGACTGATCCATTTCTCCACGTAGCTATGTAGCCCACTGTTCTTTTTTTCACTCTTCTATCACATTTTTATCGTTTACATTCTTTCTTCTTTCTTTTCTTAACGTATGTTCTCGATTTTTCTATTGATTGCAGGATAATTGATAATATTCCTGCTATGACCTATTATGTAGAGCTACAGCCAATGCCATTCGGTATGCGCAGACGACCCTTAACAAAGTTTTTAGTTGTATTTTTTTTAAATAATAATTTATACTTTTGCTTGTTTAGTATTTGGTGTTAAATTGCAGAAGCCTATATAATTGCAAAGGGAACAACTTTTATGAGGACTCCTCTTTTTTCTGCGTTAGATACCGCAGTTCTTTAATCAGCATTATTGGTGACATACTTGATATGTTCAATAAACATTCACTTACAATCAAGCATGATTTCTAAATATTTCATACTTTTTACTGGAAATATTCTTTTTCCTTCCAGCATAAAGGAGATAAGGTCTCTGTCTCATAAAACGTATAATTATGAGTACCTCTGTCTTTTATATAGCTAATTTTAGTTCTCTGTTTTATAATAAAAATTTAACTCTTTCTTATACAGTATTTTTCGTGTTCATGGTCAGCCAATTTTCATTGTGCTCTGCAAGTACAAGGGTCAAATGCATATGTAACGGCTCATATTTCTTAGCCCAGATCTTCTTCTAAAATGTCGTTATATAAAATGATACACAACAGCGGTCCGAGAACCAAACCCTGTGGTATACCTAATGATGTCACCATTATGTTGCTGTTTGCTAAGCTTTTTTGTCTTTTTGTAAAATATTCCTTGACCAAATTTTATAGGTAGGGAGATACTTTTGAGATTCTTTATATATTTATTATTCTTTTTCAACTTGTACAATTAAAGGCTTTTTTAATATATAGAAAGAAGGCGACCAACCACCTACTACTACATTCTTCTTCTTCTTCTTCGTCTAGCCATTCACGTCCACATCTGAACATAAGCCTCTTCAAGTCTTCCTTTCCATTGTTTTTTATTGTACGCTACTTGTAGCCAATTTTTCCCGGCAGTCCTTTTCAGATCATCTGTCCATCTCATAGGAGGTCTGCCTCTGGGTCTTTTGTGTTGGTATGGTCTCCAGGTTAAAATTGATCTGTGCCATTTGTTTAGATCGCTCCTAGCTACATGTCCAGCGTATTCCCATTTCAGCTTTAATGCTTTTTGCACCACATCGGTGACTTTGGTTTTATGTCTTATCCATGTGTTTGTTTTCTTGTCCTTAAGTGATATACCTAGCATTGCTCTTTCCATCGCGTGTTGAGTGACTCTAAGTATATTCATATTCTTTTTTGTGATTGTCCATGGTTGTGCCGCATAAGTTGATATCGGAATAATGCATGCATCAAAAACTTTAGATCTAAGATGTAATTAAATTTGTTGATTTCTGAGTATATAGTTCAGTTTACCGAATGCTGCCCAAGCTAACTTTCTTCTTCTTTTTTTTTTCTTCAGTCTGAATTTCCCTATTTAGTATTATTTTTTGTCCCAAGTATATATATTATTCAACTTTTTCTATAACTTTATCGTTTATTATTGTCACGGTGTCTTCGGAGTGCATGACTTTTGTTTTGTTTAAATTCATTTTCAGTCCTATTTTAGAAGATTCGGTATGAAGTTCTACAAGCATGGTTTGCATTTCTTGTAGGTCAGTAGCTATCAGGATTATGTCATCTGCAAATCGTAGATTACTGAGGTAGCGGCCATTGATGTTTATTCCCTTATATTTCCAATTTAGGTTTTTAAAAACGTCCTCCAAAACTAAGGTGAACAGTTTGGGTGATAAAGTATCTCCCTGTTTGACTCCCCTGTTTAATGGTACAGGGTTCGTGTGTTCATTTTCATTTAGGTAGTATGTAGCTGTAGCTTGGTTCATAGTTTCTTTTATTAAGTTAATATATCTGCTGTCTATTCTACAATTTTGCATTGCGTTTATTACGGCCGTGTGTTCTATGGTATCGAAAGCTTTTTCGTAGTCTACACATGCAAAGAAAACTGAAAACTTGTATTCGTTACATTTTTCTATTAATATTTTTGTGGTTAACAGGTGATCGGAAGTTGAATAGCCTTTTCTAAAACCTGCCTGTTTATATGGTTGGTATTCGTCTAATTTCCTTGTTAGTCGAGTAGTTATGACTTTGGTGAGTATTTTAAACAGGTGTGACAATAGGCTGATGGGTCTGTAGTTTTCCAATTTTCGACTATCACCTTTCTTGTGCAATAAGATTACTTTAGAGTTGTTCCAGCTCTTAGGGACTTTGCCCTGATGTAAACAACTGTCCACAAGCTTAGTTACAATTGCAATTAGTTCCTTACCTCCTTCTAATATCATATCTGTGGTAATACTATCTTCTCCTGCAGCTTTATTTCTCTTCATGTTTTCCAATGCTGTAGTTACCTCTGAAATTGTTACTTTTGGCATTATTTCTGATCCAACATTTTTTATTAATTTCCGTGCTGGTGTCATCTCATCATCTTGTTGATGTGATCTGTAAAGTTCAGTGTAAAATTCTTCTATTCGTGTCAGTATGTTTTCTCTACTTGTGATTTCATTTTCGTCTTTTCTTATTAATGATATCATCTGATGTCGTCCTAGTGTCGGTCTGAGACATTTCATACTCTTATTTTTTTCAATAGTTGTTGTTATTAATTTTTCGTTTTCTTTTCTTTTTTGTTGTCTTATTCCTTTTCTAATCTGCCTATTAAGTTCTCTATATTCGCTGGTTCCCCTTTTGTTAGATTTATTTAAGATCTTCCTTCTTTCTATTTGTTGTAATATTTCTTTGTCTAATTCATTGTATGTTGTTTTCGGTTTTTTTCAGTTGCAGAAGGCTTTTATTCACTGTTTCGGTAATAAGGTTATTCAAATCATCAATATCATTGGAGTTTATCTGCTGCATGCTAACTTGATTTAATGCATGCACTATCTTTTTATTAAATTCACTATTTTTGATTTCTTCAGATGCCCATTTGTATCTTTTTTCATGTATTCTTTTTCTTTGTAGTTTTTTGTTAATTACTAGTTTTGTTCTTATTAGTCTATGATCGCTTCCTAGGTCAAACTGATTTAATACTGATACGTCTTCTACTAGGTTTCTATTCTTCGTTAAGATATAATCTATTTCATTCTTTGTCTTTTTATCGGGACTCATCCATGTCCATTTTCAGCTTAGTTTTTTATTGAAAAAAACGGAGTTCATTGAGTACATGTTATGTTCATTCATGAAATTGAGAAGCATTTCTCCTCTATCGTTTCTTTTCCCGTAGCCATAGTTACCAATTAAATGTTCATAATCTTCCTCTTTTTTGCCCAATTTAGCATTAAAATCTCCTAATAGTATTTCGTAATTTGCTTTATTTGTTTCTATAACTGTTCTTATTTCATCATAAAATATTTCTACTTCTTCATCGTCGTGGCTTTTGGTCGGAGCGTACACTTGGATCACTTTCAGAGTGGTTCTTTTATTAATCCTGATGATGAGATATGCTACTCTGTCTGATATGGGCTTGAATTCTTCGATACACTGTGTGAGGCTTTGTTTTACCAAGAATCCCACTCCAGTGTATTCGCCACTATTATGCATAAAATGTGTGCCATTTTTTAGTATTATATACTCATCACTTTTTCTTCTGGTCTCGCATATACCAAGGATATCCCATTTTATATCCTTTAGTTCACTTTCTATTTCAGGGAATCTATTGTCGTCCGTCAGTGTTCGAATATTGTAGGAGCATAGCCAAATTGTCATCTTGTGGCAGCCGGGTCTTACCCAGGGATTCTTAGCACCCCCCTTCCGTTAGTTGTTTGATCGCTGCCGTGATCAAGACTCTGGGAAGGGCTGGGCACTGGGGGCCTTTTCTTTTTTTGTCTACTACTACATGTAGCTACTATTTTCATTACTTTTCCGTCTGCGTCTATTGGACAACAGTTAATAAACGAGACGAGCAAGCATTTAGATTGACCATTCTTGAGTTAAGAATCAATAGGTTAATATATAGAGGTAAGAAACTTTTCACTAGGTGTGGAAAATATAAAAAATCGGTTTAAAAAAATAGGAAAATAGAACGATTGGATATAGAATGCTAACTGCCAAAATAACAAAAGAATAGCCGAGAAAAAGGTCCACATTTTTTCAGCGAATTAATATAAATAGATTTTAAAATTAACATTAGGATAGCAGAATGTTTGGTATTCTCTCTCTCAAATCTTTTTTTTATGATTTACAATTTTTATGATTTTTATTAATAGCACTTTTTGTTGAACAATACAAACAAAAGTAAGAATACCTTTAACTTACCGCGTATCTTTAACCCAATGCATTACAGCAAACCCGAAAATGTGATCGAACCGGTTCTCAAATTCTGCAGGAATCGTCTCAGACGAAATATCAAAAATAATAAAATTTGCCCTGGGATCATTATTATTTCTTTTTAGGTACTCAACCATTCGGCGACTAACATCAGAACCAATAAACTCCTTGTAATTATCAGGTAGTATGGGAAACAGTACACTTTTTGAGTTGCTGCCATCAGCCATTCCAAACTCAAAAATTGATTCATTTTCTTTCCATTTGATAAGGTTTTTAACGTTGCTTATATTTTTCTTATGGCAGGAGGTTAAAAATTCTGAAGATTGTCCCCACAGTTCTGGTTCAATCATTTTTAATGTTGAATACAGCTAAAACCAAAAAATGATTATTTATAGAATACAAAATATTTAATATATCAAAAAGTACATCAAAATTTTATTTGAATTACTCGAGTCGTCATAGACGAAAATACACTGAAGCTCTAAAAATTATACGAACAAGCTAGATTTTTGTTAAGAATGTCAATTTTGGTACCCCAAACAGATGCAAGAAAGTGTACTACTGTTACCCCCGACTTCCATCTAAAACGCTTCAAAAAAAAATGTCCCATAAACTCCACGATGGAAATTCGATATATTTAGTGTCCCATCGACAAAAATCAAAATGCGTTTTAAAGGTGAAGGATGCAGCTTTCGTACACAATTTTTGTGTTTTGCCGAAAATAGCTCAGTTTTTATAAAGGTATTAAATTAATAAACATTGCGAGATTTTTGCCATTCTTTATGATACTCATCATATCAGATGCAATGTTTTTTAGACATATTTTAAATGCCTCATGTATTGACTCCAAAACTTAAAATGGAAATTTTATGTCATATGTTTTGAAGATTAGGCGTTAGCACTAAAAATTCCAGTACGATCGATTAATAAAAGTAATTAATTTTATTGATCTTGTGAAAATCGTAAAAAAAATTCTTTATAAAAACCGATTTTATTTGCGGCAAAATACAAAAATTTCGTACGAAAGCTGCACTTTTCACCTTTAAAATGTATTTTCTATTGTGTCAAAAGGACACTCTAATCAAAAGATATTAAATTTTTACTGTCGAGTTGATACAAATTTTATTTAAATTTGTTTTCACGCTCGTAATAACATTCAAAATCACCAGTAGCTTCAAGCATTGTTTGTTAGAGAACAGTTTGTTCTACACAAAAAGTGCTAATAAACATTTTTGTTTAAAATTATCACAGCTACATTTTTTATTTAAAACATTTTAACTACGACGATTATACAAAAAATCTTTTAACGCGATTTTGATTGATCAAATTGATCAAGAACCCATATGTAATTAACCGTGGTAATTATTTGTGAGGTTCCTGTGTGTCGATTGACTATCGATTCTTTGAATGACCATGGATTACGAATTAATTCCAAGCCCCTTCCGGACTTTAATTCGACAATCACGTTTGATAGCGAAGTGCTTACTTCGGACCGATACCTACTGTAAAATAATTCTCTTCGGACCTTTACTTATTTCGAACGAATGATTTTCACCAATTCTAAAAATAATTCCAAGTCCGCTCAGGCTTTTCTTTATTTCCAACTGTCAATGATTTATCAGAACAATGTGCCAGTTCGACAAGGTCTGAAATAGTAAGTCGAATCGACTTTTATCTATTTCAATCCGATATCTGTCCGAAGAGTGAAGTGTTCTCCTCAAGATGTTTGATAGTCTTTGTGAAATATTTTCGTTTTTAGACTTTTCTTTATCTCGAACAAAGGATATTCAAACAGCCAAATACCAAATTCCTATACTACTGATTGTGGTGATATTCTTAAGCAGTGATACTTTGTATTTATCCCTACAATTAAAAAAGAAATGTTGGATACATTTTTGTAAAAAATGTATCCAAGTGTTGCTACGCCACTGGTAGCAATTAACTTACACGTCTTAAAATCTACCGAGGTAAATTCTTCAGCAAATTCTCATGGTATCAGTGCTCGTGTAGTGTGTCGCGGACTAGTATAAGGTGGGCAGTGATCTGCGGTTTCAATAAAATAACTTGCGCTAAAAATTTGGTTAGATATTAATTTAGTTGTAGTAACATTTAATCAATAAATTACGTATTGTTTAAACTGCTTGTATTCTTATTTCCCACGCCAGTGGGTGGTCCTTTGATTTGGAAGTAATTACATGACTTAGTACGCTCTAAATAGTAGGAAGATCGCCATCCTAATTTGTTGAACAAATGTCTGTTTAATTTTACCAGATGTGGAAATGTTCTTTATGACGAAGTCTCGTAGTTAGACCCCTTAGAATTACGTTCAAATGTAACAATTCATTGGAGCAATGTGTATTAACTCGAGTAAAACAGGAGTTACTCCACTCCATCTCCAATGCTCCAGTCTATTCCTTTCCCCCCTGTAGCACTCTTATGTGAGATAGGGGCACAACTATCAGCCAAATGCTCTTCATTTTATGAATTCGCTTTATTTCTGCAATTCTCTAGCCTAATCTCCAATCGGAAGGTATGCTGATTTTATGCAGTTCCTAGTTGCACGTGCTCAACAATCTTCCTTCGTAGATCCAATGCAATCGTAGATAATAAACCTCATTGTAATTGGCCGGACAGAGTGACAATCTTCACTGTGATTGGTCAACTCTGGCGACAACATAATTAATTATTATAAATTACTGTAAATTGATAAAAAACACATATTAAAAAGATACTTAAAACTAAATAATAGAAAAATGTTTGACCATCTTTTTGCATGAAATAAAAAAATGTATAAACATATAATTAAAACCAAAAAAATAAACAAAAAGCACTTAAAAATTTATGAACTTCCCTAATTTTTCTGTTCTTTTATTTATATTTTTAGTGTTCATGTTAATTAACTTTTTAATTGTTATGTTATATACCCAACACAACTAAACAATATAACAACTAAAATTGCCCATGCACAACTTAACTGTTTTAATGGGTTCTATAAATTGTTTGCGTAGAGAATATGGCATAACTACATATTTAAACGTTATATTTTAATGATGCTCAGAATATCGATTTATCGAATTTACCTAATGAGCCACACTCTAAAAATTTTTCTAAGAATAATTCACAACAGAATTAGACGCAAATGCGAGGTACTTTTTACTCTAATATAGAGTTCCAAATTTACTTTCTGATATTGAATCAATAATCAGACCACTTAATGATAGTGAAAAGGATGTTGTTAGATCTAAATGTACAAACGTTATTGCAAACTTTTTACATGAGGAAGTTAAATATCATTTTTTCAATAATTACTATGTACAAACTAAACTTTTTCTTAAAAACCATCCTGAAATTTAAATTGTCAAAGCGATAAAGGTAACCTAATTATTGCAACGTATGAAGAGGATTACCTACAAAAAACTGGAGAACTCTTAAATGATACTAAGTATTACACTACACTTAGGAGAAGTCCTGTTTGTACTTTGCAACAACAAGCAAATTGTCTAGTATCTAAATTAAGAAAGAAATTTATTGATAATAAAAAAGGATGAGAGCTCAAAATTTATAATTTTATTGCTCCATGGTTTTATGCTCTACCTAAAATACATAAACCAACTTTATCTATGAGACCAATTGTTTCATCTTTATGTCCTCCTAATGGACCAATAGCACAGCTCCTCACTGACATATTAACTAATGCTTATAATTGAAACAACAATATTTACATTAAAGATTCATTTGATTTTAGTTCTTTCATTAATAATTTCCAATTGCCACTAACTTATGGTTTAGTTAATTTTGATGTAACATCCCTTTTTACCAATTTACCTTTCGCAACATACTAATATTGACTTATTACATTTCAAAACACTCATTAACTTTATTATTGATTCTAATATTTTTATATTTAATGGTGTCTTTTATAAACAAATTTTTGGTAGTGTTTTGGGATCTAGTCTTTCACCCATTCTAAGTAACTATGTTATGGATGACGTTATCAGTGATTGTATCAACAATTGCACTTTTTTCATTCCTTTTATTAAAAGATATGTAAACGATTTAGTTTTCGCACTTCCTAAACACAAAATTTACAGTTGAAGAAGAGGTAGATAATTCTATACCATTCCTTGACATGAGAATTGTAAGAAATACAGAAAATATGTTGAAAACCAGATAGTTCAGAAAACCCATATGTAGTAATAGATTTATAAGCTATTACTCTCATCATCCAAATAAGATGAAAATGAACCTTATAACAGGATTAAAGAACGTGTTTTAAAGCTTTCTTATTCAGATTACCTACAAGAAGATCTTCAATTGTTAAAAAATATTTTAATTGAAAACTCTTATCCTCCAGATATGCTACATAGGATGCTTTTCTCTAATATCGTTAATATAAATAACTTAACACCACTTTTTGCTAAATCTCAAAGCATTATATCCAACAATCAGAACATCTATTATCATTCACTACCTTTTATACCATCATGAACACCTAAATTAATACAAACACTAAAGGTTATTGACACTATAAAAATAGCCACAAAGAACATCAAAACCACTTCATCTTTATATTTTAAAACTAAGTATTCTATAGACAAATTAGAGAAAACAAATGTAGTATACAGCATTAGTTGTACTCAGTGTGAATCTGAGTATGTTGGTGAGTCCGAAAGAAATCTTTCAAATCGCATTATTTCTCACAAAAGTGATACCATCTTGTGTTTTAGCAGAGCATGTAGTCGGCAAAGACCATATTATGGATTTTGATTACATTAAAATTTTGTGTAGTGAAATAAATATATTTAAACGGACTTTTTTGGAAATGGTTTTAATTAGCAAAAGTGTTAATAATTTAAACAAAAGATCAGAAAGTCAAAATCTAAGCAAAATTTATAATTATATTATTTCTTTGTAGTTTATTTATAAAACCAGTAAAATATCACATTTTGATTTAATTTTCCATATATTTGTTGCATTTTTTCAGGCATCTATCAATGATGAATAAATCTTTTTCTTATTTGTTATTAAATTAAAAAGAATGTTTAAACAAAATTTTATTTTTGGCAATATAATTGTCAAAAATAAAAATTTTAAGTTGGCATTTATGACATTGAGGCTTATTTGTAATTGGTCGCTATTCTAACTTATTTACAAATTTAATTGTTTTTACAACCCCCTCTGTGGCTCAGTGGTAAGACCGCAGACGTTCCGATACAATTAGCGTCTCTTAGCAAAGACAATGACGCCGACTTTGCTAAGTATCAAGACAATTACTCTACACATACACACACACTACATTAGGTACCTGACTGTACCATGCCAATGATCATAGTTGTCGAGGCATTAACTCAATAAAAAAAAATTGTTTTTATGTTAAGAAACTTTTCTAAATTATATTAGAAAATTTGAGAGAAACATTTATTAAATAAGAATATTTTTATAATAGTTTTTTAAAATATGTTAGCAGCAATTTTATTAACCAAACTAATTTTAATTGGTAAGTTAATTATTTTCTTTTAGTTTCACTTTGTAATATATTTGTATTTTTTAGCAGTTCTTGAAAATAATTGTAAACACAATTGAAACGTCGAGATAAAAAATAGTTAACCAATAGCCCCTTTTATCCCATCCTAACCAACCCATCCAAAACATATATATATATATATATATATATATATATATATATATATATATATATATATATATATCTATATATATATCTATATATAGACTGTGATAAATTTTATCAATAATTTTTATAAAATCATTTATGATACAACCTCATTAAGTTTGTAAGTATCGAATTTTTAATTAATTATACAAATTTGTAAAAATTATTCATCACATTTGTAGCTCCCTGATGAAGGACATAACCAATGTCCGAAAGCTTGGAATAAAAATTTAAAAGAGTACACCTTTCATTTTTATTGCTGCATACCCAATATTTAAAGTTTACTTATATATATATATATATATATATATATATATATATATATATATATATATATATATATATATATATATATATGCACACAGATAATGTCTGTGTGTATATGTGTGTATCTATATGCCAATAATTTTAAATAATACCTGTATACATAATATATTATCATTAAATCTAATATTATATAAAAAAATATTATAACAAAGTTTAGACATCGATATTTATTTTAAAATTATATTTTGACAACTACTTCCGACCTAGAAACGTTATGGCTATTTTCTAATTACTCTGATATTTTTTAAAATATATTAAACAAAACAGAGATACTGTCAATTTTTTATACCAATTTTTAATATTACTGATAAACTGTTAAAAATATTTTCAAAAATCTTAGATATAGGCGATAGTTATTAGAGTATTTCTATAACGTAGTAACCAATTTAAAATATTACTCACCAAATTAATTTTAGGTGTTGAAGTAAATAAATAAGATAAAATAAATTTTTCGTGGCTTTTAAATAAACACCAGCAAATAACATACAGGGCAATTTACAAAACTTAAGTATAAAGAACATTTAAATTATGTAGTGAAATATGTTATTTTTCTGCGTCACAATTGTTTTTAATTTTTCTTCTAGTTTCTGAAAACTTATCGATTGTTGGATATTATGTTGGCTACAATATTTGCAATTATGGCTATATTGATACCAGCTTTAAATAAGAATAAGACTGATTTTTCCTACTGTTTTTTAAGGTTTTTAATCATCATATTCTTTTCTATTAAAGACGCGTTTATCTTAGATTTTACGTAGAAAATGAAATGCAAAAATGTCGAAGTTTTCTTCGAGGTGTTTCGGGTTTAAATTGAGGAAACCCGAATTGCGCATATTTCTAAACAGGAAAAATGGGTGGTTAATACTCTGCATGGGCGACATCCCAAATGTCAGTTAAGACGTTGTCGACAATACCAGAATTTATTGGTTTACATTAGGAAAGCTATTTCCTGAAACTAAAGGTTCCTTGCTCGCCTATATGGGCTACCATATATTTGCTGTAACTGAATATAAGTACTACTGTACCGTACTACTTTCGACGTCCAGATGAGTTCGAAAATTTTTGGGAGATACTACAGTATATCAAGTCATCTAGGGCTCGATAACACGAAAAGGGCCCCATCAGAGCTAAATCCTTTTGATACCGTAGGTATCTGGGATGACTGAATTTTCCCCCTTTGTGGAAGTGAAAGCCATATGGCTAAGTCTAAAATAATAATAATAGTAATCATATTGGAAGGACTGAAAACAAAACTGCACCCTGGAAAAACGACTGCTAAGGGAAATTTAATTATTGCGTAGGGATATTGGACAAATCACAGAATACATTCGAGGACTAAGAACTCAAAAAGTGGTTAAGAGAGCTGAAGAAGTAATTCTAAATTCTCCAAGACACTCACAACATGATGCAAAAAACAACACAGCTCAACACTTCCTGGGCACAGTAAAACAAAAACTCTCCGTTTATTCAGATCACCTAAGGAGATACAAAGTGAGTAATAAGCGGAAATGTGACAATATACTTTTTGAGCATGCAGAAAAGTCTTTCTATAAAAAACTGAATTCCACTGTAGAAATTTTAAATAAATCCTCCCCACGCCAAGAAGAAATTCATGAGTTTTGGGAAAACCAAGTTTCGACGCCAGCTACTCACAACAATGCTGGATAGATTGAAGACACGATGAAAAACTGTGAACACTACAGTAAATTTCTTATGAATCTTGTACCACTGAAGAAGTCTTGAACACCAAAGAGCTTCGTAGGAGGACATCTCCTAGATCAGACGGAATTTTAAACATTTGAATAAATAAGTTTTGAAGTGTTCATGAGCTTCTATCTGTATTAAATAATCATAATGTTTTCAATCAATAGAAAGTACCACTATTTCTTAATCAAAAAACCACTTATCTAATACCAAAGGATCAAAATAGTACCCAAGATGCAGCCAAGTATCGCCAGATTACTTCTCTTCCAACTTTGTACAAATTGGTCAAATTCTGTGTCGCCCAGCAGAATATAGCTACACTGCTTCCTAAACAATATCATATAGCCTCAACAGAAAGAATGCGCTACTATTTCCATGGACTGCTAAAAAACAAATTATAATCATTCATTACGGCATGAATGGCTTATAATAAATATATTGAAACTATACAAAGTCGATGTTCAAGTACCCGGTGAAAAAACATCTAAAGATATACCAGTTAATACGGGTCTTCTCTAGGAAAACTTGGTTTTACCATTAAAAATAACAATATCGTTGTGACATAGCTTAATCATTGGCTGTATATGGATGATTTGAAATGAATGGCTTCCAGTCCAAACCACCTGGATCAGATGCTAAAAATGTGGAAACATTCTCAAATGATATCTATATCATTTAAGAATGTATAAACTATACATATCTCAAATGATATGTATAGTCTTAAGTATGAACTTTAGACTATAATACAAGTACCGTGTTTTATAAAAAGTCACAGAAAAGGTTCAGCCCGAGGGTTTCGATATGCAAGATGGACAAAAATTAAGGCAGTGAGTGAAAATGATATATACAAATATCTCGGAGTAACGCAAGGGCGAAAAAATAACCATAAAAAAATAAAAGCCGAACTAACTTCTGAGTTTGTGCGAAGAGTAAGACAGTTTAATCGGTAATTTCTTAATAGTAAAAATCTGTTTAAGGCATGAAATACGTATGCGTGTTCTGCGCTTAGCTACTCAGGTTATATTATAAAGTGGTCAAAAACGAATATAGAAAGTCTTCGGCGAAAAGTAAGAACACTTCTCACAAAAGCGCAAAAACACCATCCACGCAGTGCAGTAGAAAGAACATTACTGCATTATCAAGGAGAATGAGGACTTGTAGACATAGGTGAGGCAATTTTGATATTACTGGTGAAAGACTTTGACAACTGTTAAAGCTACTTTTATTTAGAACATGTATCTTGCCCTGGACCAGATATGCAAAATCATTTCTTTATTTACTTCCATACGAGCTGAAACCATAAACGCCTTGTTTTTACTTCAAAGATTGTATAGGTTACAAAAGATACTCGAGATAAAAACTCTAAGAGAATGATTGATTAGCATCAACGAAAATAATCGTATATACTTCATCTAATTTACATACCGATGCACGTCATCGGCGTCATAGCCCGTGATGTCACATGATACCAACACGAAATATTTAGGCGGTAGGTGTGTTCTTTTTTAGAACAACTTTGCCGAGAACACTGGCATTATATCCTCTAGACATATGTTATTATATACGCGTAGAAATAACATTTAAAGATTTCTTTTAAGGTAGCTTAAAAAAATACACAATAATATGTTTAATTTAATTTGCATAAATGCATTATAAAGCGTTTTTATGAAGAAAATTTGTTCGAAACACAGTGTAACTGCAATCGAACTAAGGTGAAATTTTGGCATAAATTGGTAACACTTATTTAACAGTGTTAGTAATTTTAACAATTAAATCTTACCCCAAGGGGCGAGATTTAATTATTAAAATTGTCCTCGATATTTGCTTTTCATTAAAAAAATCTTAAAATTGTTAAACTGTTATAAACACATAGATGGAGTAGCAATGGGAAGCCCACTAAGCCCGGTCGTAGCCAACCTTTTCATGAAGCATCTAGAGAAGAGGGTAATGGACAGCATACAAGCCAAGGGTATGGTTTAGATACGTCGATGGCACTTTTGTGATTTGGGGTCACGGAGTAGAAAAATTTAACGCTTTCCTGTCTTCCATAAACACACTACATCCAAATATTTAATTTACGATGGAAACAGAGCAATATCAACAATGAGCGTTCCTAGACGTATTAGTAAATCGGAAGGAAGGTAACTTAGAATATAAAGTGTATCGAAAACCCTCACACACATACATACCGGGTGGTGAATCGTCAAACGGGCCATAGGAAACTCAATGAGAAATTTTAAATTGTTGAATTGCTGCTTCCCTAATTATTTTAGATCAAAAGTCATAAAAAACTATTTGTAGAGGACTAAAATCTGAATTAAAATAAATGTTAAAACCGTTCTACGAATCAAATGTACTTCAAAATTTAAATTTTGAAAAAATGTGATACATTTTTCAGACCACCCCTAAAAGTTAGGCCACACGTAATGCAAGAATATATATTAGGACGTTTGTGTTTTATCATATTAATGTCAGATGTTTGACAATTTGAATTGTCAATTTTTGTATTTTATAATTAAATTATAAACAATGAATTTTACTAAATACTACTACTACTGAACATTATTACTTTGTGAACAATAAATTATATTGTTTACAAATCGATCAATATAATGAAATGTACTCAGTTGACGAAAAATCGCATAATGTTGTATTCAGGCAATAGCGCGAGCCTTTTCCTGCCACTACCGGATCTTTATTTAACGTAAGATATTCTAATTTACTAAAATTTAATTCCATGTTAAGTTAAGTTATACAACAATTCAATGAATTCCACTATACTGTTACTGTGATCTTTATTCCTAATAATAATATATGATTATTTCTAAACAAATGTTATAATAAAACATGAATAAAACATTTTTATTATTGCTTTTTTCTCCTCAACTGAGTACATTTTTTAATCAACTTAATTTTTTTTAAAAAATAAATTACAAAATTTTGGCCATTTAAATCATAGATAAATATATTATATTAGATTTAAATATTGTCAAATATCAGAAACAATAATATGACAAAACGGAACACGTAATACACATTTTTTTAAATGAAAAATGTATTATATTTTAGCAAAATTTTGGAAAACGTTTAAGTCGTAGAATAATTTTAGCAGTTGTTTTCGATACATATTTGAGTCCTCTACAAATAGTTTCCCATGACTTTTGGTGTAAAATAATTAGGGAAGCAGGAATTCAACAATTTAGAATTTACCATGATTTAGAGTTTCCTATGGCCCGTTTGCCGATTCACCACCCTGTATAGCTAAACAGGAACTTAAATCATCATCGCCAAAAACAAGGTATCATCAAAACTCTAATGGAGAGGGCGAAGAGAATTTGTAAACCACAGCATCTCCAAAGTGAATTTCTTCATATTGGAAAAGCACTCTCCTCTAATGGTTATACCAGAAAAGAAATACATAGAGCGATGAACAACGTCTCTAGAAGAAAGGACGAAGAATTAGAATGTATAGGCAAAGCGTTCTTGCCCCTATATATCGAAGTAACGGACAGAATTGGGCGAATTTTTAAGAAAGCCAACGTAAAGACCATTTTCAAGCCTACAAAGAAAATCAAGGACTGTTTAAGATCGTTGAAGGACTAACGCGACCCAGTAGCAACGGCCGGAGTATACCGAATATCATGCACATGTGAAATGATATATGTGGAAACCACTAAAAGACACACAAACACAAGGATAAACGAATATAAAAGCTATTGTCGTTTAGGACATATCGACAAATCTGCCGTTGTCGAACACGCTTTGGGAAAGCAAGCAGATCTAATAAAAGACAGCACCAAACTCTAAAGGTAAAAATGGAGAAAGAAGAGTAGAAACTTTACCGATTAACTAATATATAATAATGGATAACTGAGTCATGAAAATATCGAAAGCACAAAACTGAAAAGATAAAAAAAAAGTGATTAAGAGTTTCACAAACAATAAAAAGCAATTGGGACAAACTTTAAAATATTCAGAAGTGTGTGGATAAAGGTTCCCGAGAAAAGAAAGAGAAAGAGGGATAGAGAGAGATTGATTTTGAGAGAGAGAGAGAGAGAGAAAGAGAGATAGGACACAGTATATATTGATATTTGGATTTTAGTGAAAATTAATATTTTCTGCTAATTAATAAAATATAAGCATACTTTATGAATCGCTGTGTATAAACGCTATAAAAAAGTATGCATTTTAAAGTGAGTTAACATAATATTAAGTAGGTAATTCGCTGAAAAAATAACCAAAACAAGTTTTTATCACAGTTTCAATTAAAACTTTATTCCTCAAACACTAAGAATACTAAAATTAATGTCGTTTTTATTGTTTAGGATATTTAACATTAATCAAATTAAATATAACGTATAATCACATTTACTTACGTAATTTTTAGTAATGTAGAACACGGCAAACTAGAGAAGAAGATATTGTTTTTATTGATTCGTTGATAAAATTAAAAATACTGTATATAGATATTTGGTCTATGTATTATATTACTGCAAATAATTATATAATAGTCTAAGATATATCTTACGAGTTTTTATATAATTTATTGTTAGATGTATGTACAGTGGTTGAAGTACAATTTGGAGTACAGGTGAAAAGAATGCACTCAGTGTAATACACAGAGTGGCCCAAAAGTCTGGAAACGACCAATTATCTTATAAATCGCTGGTCATAATTCTAAAAAATTTAAGGTACACCTATTTTGGGATACGAAGATTCCATATTTGATATTTACAATGTTGCCAGATTTGCCGTTTCTCTTATAATATTAGTAACTTTGGTTTTTTAAATTCATCACCCTGTATATTCGGTCCCTATTCGTATCTCCTATTCAATAGGAGTTCAACCATATGTAACACTTATGATTTTATGTAGTCTGAATTATCTTAAATACATAAAATAGTGCAAAATATGATAACGACCAAACAATTTTACTAAGAAACAAAATTGTACACCAAATAAATCTCTTATTGTCGCTTTGTTGCAAACTGGTTGCTGTTTGAAGTTTTAGTAAAAAAATAGTGAATATTTCCCCCAGAAAAAATTCTTTTTTAGATTAAAAGCTTATTATAGATAGTTCTGTAAAATTTACTGATTTTTTTAAAATCTTAATTTAAAAGAGATTTATACACTTTTCTTCGTATTTCTGATGTAAAATTAAATTACGAAATTTCAGACATTTTATTTATTTTTTTAGTTACTTGCAAAATCTTTCATAAAGTATTTTGTAGTGCAAGCTTATCGTTTTAACGTAATTAATTGATTCAATTTTTAGATGACAGTGATCACTTACTAAGAGAATCGATAACAGGAAATATTGACTAATGATATGATATGATAATAGCTAATCACGCAAAAAATATATAAAAAGTTTTACGTGACTTTTTATCTTCTTTTTCTTCTTCCTTCTTGTGTGTAGGCATTAAAGCCTGTTTCTTTTTAAGTGTTAGCCCAATAAATTGTTTAAATTGTCGCACCATCTTTTTCTTGGACTGCCAATACTTCTTCGTCCATTTGGTGACTTATCTCTTGCTATTCGTACTATTCTATCCTCTGCCATTCTACTGATGTGTTCGTTCTACTTGTTTTTGTTTTGTCACCCATCGATTTATGTCATCTATATTGAATGCTCTTCTAATGTTTTCACTTTTCACCCTATCCAACAGACTTTTTCCTGATATTCGTTGGAGTATTTTCATCTCTGTTGTTTTTAGCAGTCATCTCGTCTCTACTTTAGATGTGTCAGGTATTGTCTCCGCCGTGTATGTTAATATAGATCTAATTGCCGCTTTATAAATTCTTGTTTTTGTATCGTGTCTTAGGTGTTTGTTCTTCCAGATTGTGTTATAAAGAGATCCCGCCGCTTTACTTGATTTTAAGCTTTGTTGTCGTACTTCTTTTCATCATCTCCGTAACTAGTTATATCTATTCCCAGATATCTAAACCGCGCTTCCTGCTTTATTATTTTCCCATCAATTTCGATTTTACACCATAGTGGGTTTTAAGATGTTGTCATACATTTGGTTTTTCTTGCTGATATTATCATATTGTATTTCTTAGCTGTTGTATTGAACATATGTGTTAAACTTTAGAGCTCGTCTTCTTTCTCTGCGATTAATGCGGTGTCGTCTGCATAACATATTTGGATTTCCATATTCCTCATTCTGTAGCCATGACATTTACGTACTGCTTGTATTATTTCGTCCACTATTACATTTAAGAGAAGTGGGCTTAACGAGTCACCTTGTCTGACTCCGCTTTGTACTGGTATGTACTGTGTTAGTTTTCCATTTGTCTTTGCCTGTATTCGATTATGGAGGTAGATGCTTTCGATGGTTTATATTATATTGATTGGTATGTTTCTTTTATACAGTAGGTTTAGGACGTCTTTGACTTGGATGCGATCGAAAGCAGTTGTCAGGTCTATAAAACATAGATATGCTGGTTTATTGTACTCGATGGCGCATTCTGTGATTTGTCTTATATGGCGTACAAATATGGCGTCTACGCAGGATCTTCCGGATCTATATACTTGTTGTTCATCTGATAAAGTTGTTAGTTTATTGATTTTGTAGGTTAGGACTTTTGTGGTAAACTTAAGTGGGGTGTTCAGTAGATTTATACCTCTCTAATTGTTGAGATCTTCTTTATCTCCTTTCTTAAACATAGTATAATTATGCTGTTTCTCCAGGCGTCTGGTATCATACAGTGAAATATTTTTGTATAAGTTTTTTCATCTCTAGGGTTATATTTCTCCTTAGTATTTTAGAAGCTCGTTGGTTATTTCATCTGGTCCTGGTGACTTTCTATTTATAAGTTAATTTATGGTTATGTTTTCTTCCTGAAAACTGATTTATATTTTGTTTTTTAATTTAGGTACGTAATTTTGTATCATTTAAAACAATTCGTCAAAATTTATTTTTTCTTAGCAAGGCTCTTACAACTCTTGCTGCTTCACGCAGTTCAATCTCCACAATCGTCAATTTTGCCAGTTGGTTTCTTCCATATCTTAGATCGTATATTAGCCATCGTTTATCGATCATTTGTTTTATACGCTCATACCAATTTTATTACCGAGATGCTATTCTATCGTCAATTATTTTTTTTTCACCTTTGAGCGTTCTATAATTTTTGTTTGCATAGAGTCCAATTGATAAAATCTGCAAGACTTTCCTAGAAACACCATTTCTAGCATGTTATGTCCATTCTTATTCATCTGTGTTATTTGCCAATAATCTGAGCCATGTGTTTAGATTTGTTGACAGCCTTATATTATGTTTTTTGACCTCTAGATGTTAATTATATCTTCAATAGTGTAACTTCCCTAATAGTTATTTTACTTATTATAACTACCAAATGTTTCATTTTTGTATGTGTATATTTAACACACATAGAGAATTGCTTATAATTGACTTACAATATTGAAACACTTCGAAAAATGTTTTATCTGGGAGATATAGAGAAGGAAAACCGGTATAGAATATTAGAACTGTTCCTAAAGTCAAAATAAAAGGTCGTAGAAAGTGAAGGAAGAAAACAGGTTTGCTGGTTAAAAAACATTTGTAATCGGATCAAGATATCAAATGCAGGCTAATTATAATTATAATTAATATATAACTTATGGTTTATCCTCAGTTCGCAATTTATTATAATGCTCTTTCCATTTTTTCATCTTTATAAACGATACATTAGTGCAGTATTTTTCATGTTTTCTTAAACTCTTCAGAGTTTTCCTTGTTTCGTATACTTTTCTTCCATATATCTAGCTACTTAAGGCACATTTGTAGTGCCATATGTTATTTTTAATTCCGGCAATTTTCTTTCCATGGCTATATCTAACCGAGTGTTCGTGTGAAACTAACTAGGCCTGATAGACTTCCTTCCTTTTTTTGTCTTTAACCAGAGATGCTAAATCTCCTGACCACCACTCTGCATGACAAAATCTGGATTTCATCACCATTCTTTTTCTTTTTTTTTTTTATGTAGACATGACTCGTTTATGTTCCCGTTGCCAATATACTACAATTGTTCAAAAAATATTTGCTCCGATAGATCATTTTGCACTTGTACTCTTATGTTAATGGTTAATCGAACTGTTTCGACATTTCGTCATAAAAACAATTGCTTAAAACATGCATTAATCTCATCCAAATATGTCTTCTTTTTCTTCTTCTCTTTTATTTCTTTCTGGATATTTTATTTCTCCATATTGTTTTATTTAGACAATCTGCGGCTCTGTTTGCTCTATTCACGTAATCTTCCACTTCCACATCATTTGTTTTATTGTCGAACCTTTTAGCTCTAATTTACTTTTTAATAAATTTGCTGTTATAACCATCCATTTTGTCTGATTTGTGAAATTAATATTATGTTAAATTTTCTGGCGGTTATATTATATTGTTGCAGCATACCATATAAATCATCTTCATTTTAAGTTCTTCTACTTTTACTTTTATTGTGTTGTTTTGGTAAATATCTTTGATCATTTTAATCGTTTTCGATCACGCACCATTCTTGGTGATGAAATTAAATCGATGAAAAAACTTTAAAATTGTCCTGGACAAAATATTTTAAAATTGATTAATTTCGCTCTCAGCTACGATACTTTATTCACTAGTAACATCATTATTTTTTTTTCGTTAAACGTACAAATCTCTTAATGATTAAAATATCTGTTCTGCTAGTCACGTAAACAAGATGTCTAATTAATAATTCAAACGTGGCAATTAATTGATCATTTATAAGAGGAGTCAGAGAATAAATCGTCTTTAATATGAATATTGATGATTTGATTCAAATTATTACGCAGTACTGTTAACTTATGTCAGTCACACTATATATATATATATATATATATATATATATATATATATATATATATATATATATATATATATATATATATATAGTAAACTCTTAAATATTGGGGAAATCTGCAAAAAAACTCTAATGTGTATGAATTATTTCACCTAACGTTTTCGCCAAAGAGAATTAATTTGGCTTCTTCAGGGCTAAAAGAGAATAAATTATAATTAGCTACCATATATTATCTAATAAAAAAAACATTTACCTTACCGTGAAATTTTAGAAATGTCGAGTTATGATGTTAAAAAAATTTTGCTAGTAACAACATAGTGGTGTTTTTTTGTTACTATGTGCAAAAAAGTTTATTTGTTAACGTTGGAAATGTATGGTAGCTTTGAACTTAAAACGCAAAGGTTTACCCAAGGACAATCGAAAAACCCAATGTGACTACATTGGGTAGGTCCTTGGGTAAACCTTTGCGTTTTAAGTTCAAAGCTACCATACATTTCCAACGTTAACAAATAAACTTTTTTGCACATAGTAACAAAAAAACACCACTATGTTGTTACTAGCTAAAGTTTCTTAACAACATAACTCGACATTTCTAAAATTTCACGGTAAGGTAAATGTTTTTTTATTAGATAATATATGGTAGCTAATTAAAATTTATTCTCTTTCAGCCCTGAAGAAGCCAAATTAATTCTCTTTGACATAAACGTTAGGTGAAGTAATTGATACACATTAGAGTTTTTTTTGCAGATTTCCCCAATATTTAAGAGTTTACTATTTAACTTATCTGCAAAGATTAAATTTCTTTTCTATATATATATATATATATATATATATATATATATATTTATATATATATATATATATATATAAATATATATATAATTTATATATATATATATATATATATATATATATATATATATATATATATATTTATATATATATATATATATATATATATATATATATATATATATATAAATAGTAGTTAGGTATTATTGACTGACACGTTATGTAAAATAAAGTTTTATTTTGAGGTTGCAGTCATTAATAGGGGACAGGATAAGAAAACTCTTTGTTCTTTATCAAGCTTTCGCAAAATTTATTTGCTTCTTTAGGATATGCTAAAATATGGTAGCAATAAATACAATGAAATTAGAATTAAAAAACATTGTATAAAACTAATATAAAAACTGAAAACATGAGGTTAATCCATTAAATTTTTAAATTCACAAAACATTAAAACAACTTATTTAAATTATATATTTATATGAATATGTACAATATTTTAATTTTATTTAATTTTGTAGAAATTCATTATGACAATGATTATTATTTTGATATTTCATTTATGCCAGAAAGACACTCGTTTCTGTTTGTTATATTTTTTGTTCTTTATAACCAGCTCTCGATTCTTAATAGGCTTACGTACAAAGTAGCACCAAATATAAATATTTAAATTTTTTGAATTTAGTCAGGAAATCCAATATTAAAAAATTATAGTATTAATTTTCGTAAGACAGAATGTAATTATAGATATTGCTTGGTTTATCAATATTATTTTCTTTTATTAACGCATTGATATTAATTTATGCATACCATTTCTAAGAATTCACTTTTATTTAATTGGTTTTCACGTCTTAATATCTTAGTTTCATTGAAATTAAATGAATGATTTTTAGTAATTGCCTGATCTATTAATGGACACGTATTTTTATTATTTCTAAGGTCATTTTTATGTAATGTTAGTCTGCCTATTAGATTTCTAGATGTGTGTCCGATGTATGACTTATCACAATTTTCGCATGGTATTCTATAAACTACATTTAAGCTTTCCATAATGCTAATAGGTGATTTAGTTTTTGTATACAATGATGCTACAACAATGATGTTTTAATACTTTTAGTTGCAATTTTAATATAAGAATAGTTAGCAAAGACTTCAGACAGTTTGGGTGTTAAAATTGGTATATCAAGGTAGTGATGTGAAAGTAAATTAAGATTGCACGATTTATTGATATGGTTCTGTTGTTTGATTAATGTCAGTCATTCTATTACTAGGATTGTTAAATAAAAATTTGTTAATTAGTTTAATTGGGTAAGAATTCTCTAAGAAAATGGCTTTCAGTTCCACTAACCCTTTGTTGATGTTTTTATTGTGTGATAATTTGACTATTTTGTATTTCAAAGCCAATATCAAATTTATTTTCATAAATTTATTTATAAATGGTAAAAAAATTATTAAAAAGTTTCATTAATTATCATTCACAACATTCAACTCATATGAAAATAAATTTGGTATTGGCTTTAAAAAATAGAATAGTCAAATTATCACACACTAATAACATCAACAAAGGGTTAGTGGAACTGAAAGACATATAATTAGAGAATTCTTACCCAATTAAACTAATTAACAAATTTTTATTTACCAATCCTAGTAAAAGTATGATTGATATGAATTAAACAAAAGAACCAAATCAAAAAATCGTGCAATCTCAATTTACTTTCTCATCACTACCTTCTATACCAACATTAACACCCAAACTAACTAAGGTCTTTGCTAACTATTCTCATATTAAAATTTCAACTAAAAATATTAAAACATTAACATCATTGTATACAAAAACTAAATCACCTATTAGTATTATGAAAAGCTCTAAATGTAGTTTATAGAATACCATGCGGAAATTGTGATGTCATACGTCGGGCACACATCTAGAAATTTAATAGGCAGAGTAACATCGCATAAAAGTGACCTTAGAAATAATAAAAATACGTGTGCATTAATGGATCATGCAATTAATAAAATCATTCATTTAATTTCAATAAAACTAAGATATTAAGAAGTGAAAACCGATTAAATAAAAGAGAATTCTTAGAAATGGTATTCATAAATAAATATCAATGCATTAATAAAAGAACCGATATTGATAAACTAAGCATTATCTATAATTACATTTTGTCTTGCGAAAATAATTACTATAATTTTCTAATATTGGATTTCCTGTCTAAATTCAAAAAATTTAAATATTCATATTTGGCGCCACTTTTTACGTAACCATATAAACAATCAAGAGCTAGTTATAAACAACAATAAATATAACAAACAGAAGCAAGTGTATTTCTGACATAAATCAAACATCAAAATAATAATCAATGTCATAATGAATTTCTACTAAATTAAATAAAATTAAAATATTGTACTTAAATAAAATTTAATTTAAATAAGTTAAGTTTTAATGTTTTGTGAATTTAAAAATTTAATGGATTAACCTCGTGTTGTAAGTTTTTATACTAGTTTTATACAATGTTTTTTAATTCTAATTTCATTGTATTTACTGATACCATATTTTTTGGCATATCCTGAAATATGTTCTTTATGCAAGATGGTACTCCACCACAGTATAGAGAGAGGGCAGTGAGAACATACTTAAATACAACTTTTCTGAACGTTTGATTGTTCGTGGTAGTCATATTCCTTGGTCATGTGGTGAGGTATTAATATAATTACTTAATACATAAAAATTCCAAAAGAATACTTATGGTTATACTTATAATAATGCTATTTAATATGAGACGTTCTTTTATGGAATATATTGACAAATGAATTAAATAACTTATTGTGACAAAAAGTTTAATATTATTTAGTTTGACTATTTCTTAATATGGTTTGTATATAAAATATTCTGATTATGATTTAGTTTAATACAAAACATAAAATGTTTTATGTAAAATCCAATTAGTCTGTTATTTTTTGAAATCCTACTGTTACCTACCCTGTTGATATATTTTTTTTATTTAATATTTCGCTAACCATTAACTTTATTAAAGGCATTTTAAACCAAAAGTCAAAAGTATTAATGTTTTTGTCTAATTTTCTTTCGTTGCCTGAAGTAATTGCGTTAAATCAGAATTATGTAACTGATTTGTAAAATGCGAATATCTTGAAAACTGTTGAATTTTAATGTTATTAATAGGTAAACCTTTTTTTTTTTGTTAAAATAATGTATCATTAATATTTTCTATGTATGCCATATATGTGACGCCCTCTATCAGCCATATTTACGCCTGAATCAAATTATAATTTCTAATGTTTAATAGTACTAAGTTATAAATTTTTATACATAAATGTATACAAACATAAAAGTTATAGCAAAAAATAAAATTTTAAATGTCCACTTTAACACCCTGTATCTTTCTTAAGATCAACATTTTATTAAAGCAATTTGGCTTAAATCATAATATTTTGTGTTGAATCTACTGTTTATTTTTGTACAATTACTCAAGTACCACCTTGTATAAGCGGAAGCATTCTGGTGGTATTAAAAAAATAATTACAAAGCATCATCTTCAAAGAGCTCTAGCCCCTTAGGAAGCATTTTCGGACTAGGTTAATTGGGATAAATTGTCTTAAAAGTATAAGAGGAATCTTCAGTCTTCGTTTGTAAGGAGAGTTTCTGGACACCCTGTATATATAACTTTTTCATTGTATTTAAGATAAATAAGAGTAGTTTACTCTAACTTTCATTTTAGTTAAAATTATATTGACCCATAAAGCAGTAAAAAGGTGAAAACATGAACAACGGACACCTTGTTTAAAATATATTCAAGACGCGACAGAATTTCGTCGCTGTCTCCCTAAGCAGGATTCTATTTCTTGTATGTTTCGTATTTATTTTCCTTTTTTACCAACTTTCCGAATACTAAGCCGTTAAATCGAAACGAAACGTAGCTGCGCTTTAAAGCTTCTTCGAAATTTAAAATAGGTGTTTTGGGTAGGACTTGTTTTGCTTTTTTCGTAAAAGCATTGCTACAAAACTATTCCGGGTTTTGTTTGATCCGATATGCAATTGTTCTCTCAGTAGTAAAGTCGGTATAAACTGATTTGGTAGCAGCAGCAAGTATTTGATATTTTATTTTTCTTATTTATACATAGCACAGCCTACTGTATTTGTGTTTTCAAGCATCAAAGGGTAAAATTGCAATACTTTTGAAAAGCCAGTGTGTTTTTTTTAAACTGTGCAGAAAAGTAATTAAGTCGAATTGTAGGCAATTGACTGTCAAAAACATGGATAAAAGGATCTAAAGCGTTTAAGCAATTTGGTTGTTTTATATTGTTAACTAAGCTCTGAAAATAATAAAATCAAAGAGTGTTACCAAAGAGATTCTTGTATGTTTAATATTCGGGGCAAAGTCCACATTTCGTTTGTTAGATATAACTCGAAAGCTATCTTGTTTTACTAAATGTTTTTTGTAAAGATTGTAATGATCTAAAGATTTTTTGCAGAAACTCCTATTTCCTATCGGTATTTTATCTTTAAAAGTCCAAACTATTATTATTTTTAACCATATAAATCCAAAAATTATTTAAAAAATCACAAAATTTCAAATATTGTAAAAAAATTTCTTTATAACTTTTTTAAGATTTTATTTTTTAATTTTTAAATGTAAAATACGGGACAAACATTTAATATTCTTAAATACTATCCACAAATAATAGTGCCATATGCATGCCATCCACCTCTCTACCAAAAACATAGTCGATATGCTTCTTTATTCCTACAAACATATTAACCCAGGTATGCCTGACGTACAATAAATTGTACACCACAAATATCTTTTAAGTTGATTATCTATAAGGATCATATTTCTTGATCACCGCCTAAATACTTTCAGTATGTAGTAATCAACCATAGAGTGTAGTTGTGATTTGCTGGCTTTGAAATATTTGGCCATAATATTGTGATAAAGTTTCCAGTTTTTATAATTTGGCCGCATTCTCAATACGATTTGCTAAGTAATTAATATTTGTTATAATGTTCTTTTTGTGTTTACTTTTTGTGCTTACTAAAAAACAAATTTATATTTCAATTTAGATTTATAAATTGGATAAATTATTATTTTATAACTAAAGATAGGCCATTTGATTGTAGTGTACAAAATATTGTACGACAGGAAAATACTATACTATTTATTTTTAGGGGCTTTTCATTAGATGATGCGATTAGTATGTTGGAAGATGATAAAAATTTAGTAGAAAATGTAGATAATATTACTTTGATGCCTCCAATAAACGCATGTGATGTCCTAACAGACGAAGACTCTGGTGATGAAGATATAATGTTCATGGATAATTTACCTGGGTCGCAATTAGAAGCTTCTACTGAAATAAATGTGCAAAATAATGACGGTAACGCATTAGTAACCGATTTTCAAGATAATATTTCATTACCAGAGCAGGAAGAAAAAAGAACAGTTAAAGGGTCTAAGAAAACAAATCTACCTCTGGGTGAAAGAAGACATTTAGATGGAAGACTAATGCATCATTGTAAATGAACTTCCAGAACAACATTTAATTCTAAGAGTCCCCTTGAATGATTCACTCCCCGCCTCTCGACGCGTTAGTGTTCTGAGCTGTTGGACGTGAATCCCTGTCCTGGCATTTGGTTTTCACCTCTGACTGCGTTGAGTAGTTGAGTTACTGTGACCAAATGCCCATCTTGGTAGTTAGTATTCGCCTCTGGTTGCGTTGAGTAACTGAGTTACCGTTGCTAACTACCCATCTTCCTGTCTTATTTTTCTTTTTCTTTTTATTTGTTCTCCTGAAGAAGCTACATACAATTGTAGCGAAACGTCGAGATGAACCCACTTTTGGGTCACTCACAAATGACACGGTCCAAACCCGGAAGACGAATAAACTATAATTCTGACTCTGGCCGTGGAAGCCTACGATTTCATTTTTCCCCTTGAATGATTTTTCTTTTTTTTTAAGAAGAACTCATACACCTGATAACTTCAAAAACTAATCGATATGCTTCACAGAAGAATCGCCAATAAGAAGTTTGAAAATATAAAGTCAAAGCGTTTCTGGGAATTCTCATATTAAGTGGGTATGTAAACATTTCTCGCAGGAAAATGTTTTGGCAACGTGACAGAGATGCTAACAATCAATTGTGACAGAAACTATTGAGAGAGATACATTTGAATTTATTATATCAAATTTTCATCTGACAGATAACTGTACCGTACAACAAGGAGATACATTTGCAAAAGTCAGGACTTTGTTTGTAAATTTGAATAAGAAGTTTATGAAGTACGGACCTTTAAGTTCAGAATGACTGGCAACTTCCTCGTTTGCATGGAGGAAAACTGGACCAGTTATCATTTAGAAGACGCATTGCAACATCATTGTTACAACAATATATAAAACCTACTTCCTATCGTCGAGGTCGTCCATCAGCCAATGAAAACATTGATATTCGCTATGATCGACTAGACCATTTAGTAATTCCACAGCAAAAATCAACTCGATGTGGTTTGTGCCACGATAGAGCCAAAATTAGGTGTTCAAAATGCAACGCAGGCATACATGTTAAATGTTTTGTTTCATACCGCACTGAAACTTAATAGGAGTTTATATGCCTGGTGTACCATATTTTTTATAGTATTTTTTTTTACTTATTCTTCATAAATATTTTGTTTTTACTATAAATATGTTTTTGTTAATTGATATAACACGTAAATTTGGGGAAAATATTAAAAAATATTTTTATGTAGATTTTAGGCATATCTGGGTTAATATAAATGAGTCAGAAATAGAGTTAAGAAGAGTGGGTATGACAGAAACCGAATATAGCCCCGTCCTAAGCTTCAGAAGACAAGTATTTATTTCGCCCCTGGATAATACTTCTATTCCTGACTCCTTCAGTGTATTTCACAATAAAACTTATCGTTTATTCCTCTCTATTGATGGACTTAACTGCTATTGGCTTAAGTGCAACACTATTGGACATAACGGTACATATTGTCCCATCATAACAACTGCTAACTCCTCAAACGTACCCTCCGAAACCTCTCCAAATACGACACCTGAAACAGATGATAGAGATCCTGAAACATAACAAAACATGGAAACGAACGCCATCATAACTGAAACTATAGAAAACGTAAGTCAACCCTCCTTACCAATAGAAACAACATCATCAAATCTAAATAATATTAATAATCCTGCTGAAATTGTATCTCTGCAACCGTCAGTTAATATTACCCAACAACTTACTCAAGTATCTACTCAAGTTAAAGGACAAATCTCTTCCTTACCTGACTTCGACCAAAATATCCCAGAAACAGACTCACAAATCTTTGCTCCTCCTATCACACATAAACTTAAAAAACCTAAAAAACAAACTAAAACCTCTGATAATGACATTATTTGTTCTTTAAAATTGATCAAAGACAGAATTGAAAACCGATCACCCCCATCCACATTAAATTTGAATGAAATATGCGACTTTCTAGTTAAAACTCTTCATGCTAAATATCCTGAAACTATCTCAAAAAACTACTAAAATGAACCTTCCGAATAACCCGATATCCTTTATATTAGTCATTGTTACTCTCATAACTCTAAATTAAAAAACAACATCACCAGATTAAAGAAAAATCTTAACCCCAATCACACATCTTCAACGGAAGATACCAAAAAATCCGATGGATAAATCAGTAATCCTTCAATGGAACCCAAATGGGTATTTCACTCACCTCGAATCACTCAAACTATTAATTCAAAAATATTCTCAACTTATACTGTGTATACAAGAAACTCACTTCAAAAAGAATTCTATAATAAACTTAAAAAATTATACTCCCTTTCTAAAAAATAGAAGTACAGAACACGCCAGTGGGAGGCGTGGCTATCTTTGTCAGAAATGATATTGAAGCTAAGCCTATTAATCTAAATACGCATATGCAAAATGAAAATGAACATGTGTAATATATATATTCCACACCCACATGAAAGTCAAGAGGTAACTAATTTACTAGATCAAATACAGCCTCCACTAATCTTATTAGGGGTACAAACTGCTATAACACCACTTGAAGAAGTTCAAAAACAGACAAATGCGTGAACTTATTACAAAACACAATCAATAATTAAATCTAATACTTATGAATACTGGGGAACCCACCAGGTTTAATTCCTCTAATGGAAATTTTTCATCTATCGATAAATCACTATTCAGTCCATCACTGGAAACTATATTACAATGGAAAACACTAAAATACTTATAGGACAGTAATCACTTTTCAATCATAATTGACATCCTAAATGACAAACAAGAAACAACACATCCAATTTACCAGAAGTGGAAAATAAAACCCGCTAATTGGGACCTTTTTCAGCAGTATATCCATGAAAAACTATGTAACTTCACATTAGATATAAATATTGACAAAACATATGTGCATTAAATAATATAATTATATCTGCATATTGGCAAAAATCGTCACTTAAAACTGGTTTTAACTTTTCTCCTGAAAAAACACAGTACATAATATTCAGCAAATGGAAAAATATAGAGAACGTTAATCTAACTTTAAATAGACATACTCTAAAAGAAACAAACGAAATAAATTGTCTGGGGTTAACTTTAGATTGCACCCTAAACTGGAAAAGCCATATACATACCTTGCAAAAACAATGTCAACCTAGAATTAATCTCCTAAAAATTCTCTCAAACCGTACGTGGGGAGCAGATACAACAACCCTATTAAACTTATACCAATCACTTATACGTAGCAAATTAGACTACGGCTCAATATGCTATGGTACTGCCAAAAAAACTACATTAAAAAACTAAACTCAATTTAAACAACGTAACTAAGAATTGCTTTGTGCGTATTTAGAACTAGCCCAACAAATAGCCTTCAAGTATTAACTAACATTTACACTTATGAAGGCATCAATTGTCACTAAATTATGCAACTTGTATATCATTAAATTATCAAAATAACATGCATTCAACTATCTTAAAACCTAAATGTATCAATAATTACAAAAATAAACCGATTAATACACTCCCTTTTCATGTAAGAATCAAATTTAGTGGTTACGAATGTAAGCAGTTTAGTGCCATCATAAATCTAACCCAAAACTTTCCCTCTTGGTCAACTAGTCCACCAATTTAAATACATCTCTTACTCGCTATCCTAAAACATCCACTAACCCAGCGGTAATACATCAATCATACCATGAAATACTATCCCTATATCCAAATTCTGAACATATTCACACTGATGCATCAAAAACTCCATCAGAACTAGCAGCGGCTTACGTAAATGAACAGACCATTTTAAAATACGACTCCCTCTGAGTTGTAGCACATATATACTGGAGAAGCAATGGCTATTTTAGAGGCACTGAAAGTTTGCAGAACAAAATCCGCACCTTATTATATTATAATATCTGACTCATTAAGTACACTAAAAGCTTTACATCAATTGTATCCATCAAATGAAATTAAAATGCTAATAAAATATGAACTCATACTACTGTCAACAAAAAACATAGAAATAACTTTTTTATTGGTTCCATCACACGTGGGAATCAAGGGAAACGAAGCAGTGGACCAACTTGCAAATGAAGCTGCACTAGATGAAAGCATCCCTGTGCCACACATGATAACAAGAAACGACCATAAAACCTCCATTAAAAATCATATTACCAACTTATGGCAGTGTAACTGGAATTCCACATCCAACAAATTAAAAGATGTTATAGAAACTGTCGGCACCACCTTACCACTCCCACTCAAATGTTGTAAACAAGTGATAATAACTTGACTACGATTAGGACATACTATACCAACCCATATTCACTTAATAAATATAGAAGCCATCACTTTCTGTCACAACTGTAAGATCCAAATCACTGTGAAACATATTCTGTTAGAATGAGAAACATACACCCAAGAAAGAAGAAAAAATAACCTCTCTACCAACATGAAGGATCTATTCATATAGAAAAGAGGAGATATATGAATCCTGTTACCGACAAAAATGTAGAGCGTAGAATAATTTTTAATAATTTTAAACTGTTTGTCCTTGTTTTATTATAGTGTTATATACAATTTATGTCCAATTTCATGTTTATTACATTCTGCGCTTGCTGGATATCTCAAATTTGACGAAATGTCCCTGATGATGCTGTAGATAGCGAAAGTACTCAGGCAAGATTTGTACAAAATTATTGTATTTTGTGAAAACTTTCAATGTCAATATTATTATCTCCAGCTATTTTGTAAACCATAAATCCCAAAGTGATTAATAAACTGTCTCTGTAAACCTTATTTTTTCATTAAATTAAACTAAGAATAAGAAATTTCATAAGAATAAGAAATTCCAGTCAGCAACTTACTAACAGAGAGTTTAAACGATTTCTAAGGATTTCTAACAATCCAGAACTAGTTTTGGTGTGTAAGCGCTACATGCTATTAATCATCTCACATTCATAAAGGACGTATATCGCAGTTTGTTTTATCACTTTGCAATTACTATCTTTATAAACATGATTTCCTTTGAATTGATTTACTTTTGTATGACTATCTATTTGTTGTTACCTTTTCTTTTCAAGGTTTTTTCTGGAATAATTGGTTTTTGCAAAATATAGTTTAATTTAGTTCTTATATCCTATCGTCTTATATTGCAAGAGAAAAAGGTTTAGCCTGGATTCGATATTTACATCAGATTTTATACGTAGGATAAAACCATTGCTTCGTTCATATCTTATGAGTAAAAATTTGTTTAAGGCATTAAACATCTACGCATTTTACACTTAGCTATTTATTTGGTATTGTTAAGAAGACTAAAAAAGATACAGAAAATATTCAGTGAAAAATACCAGCACACTCAAAAAAGGCACAAAAACATCATCTTCGTAGTGCGATACGCACTACTAGTGAAGGAACCAGAAATGCGCATAACCCATATTTCTAAAGAAGAAAAAAATGCTCACCTGGATAGTTAAACATCTGCATGGGCGATATCTCAATAAGAGAGCAACCAAGACAATATTGACAAAACAGCGTCTAACTATTAGTTGTTATAGGAGAAATGTTTTATGAAACAGAAAGTTCCTTGCTACCATGTCATCCAGAAAGCTGTAATACTTGTTACGTAACATCAACATTTATGATTTTTATTCCATTTTGTATTATATCATCATATGACATTATATATTAGTTTTAAGGTTTAGATTTGTAATTCTTTTGTACTATTTAATAATCTGTAGTGGCACCGATGGCTTGTATCCAAATGAACTTTTTAGCCATAAAGGCGTCAAAGAAACATAACAAGGAAACAATTATTAGTAATTTCCAAATTCTCGGTTTAAGTCATCCGAAAAAGTCTCAACAGCAATGCAAGCAACGTACTCAGGTAATTTTACTAATGAACGAAGAGTTGAAGATTGCGAAATTTAAACAGATCCTTTGTATACGTCGAGGATCAAGGATGCGATTTCTTAATTTTTAGAAACCGTTATGAGCCCTGCGTGATTCAAGAGGGCGAGTTGAGATCAGTTCGAATGCAGCATTACGTGAGCTCGAAGCTCCTGTTTGCTCTAGTTGCACTTCTAAAAGTTTAACACAGTCGGAATATTAATAATTTTACTCAACTCGTGTGTATCGCATCACCTATAAGTTATCTAGTTTTTTTCTGTACATAAATTTAAGTCGACTATATTTTGTAAATCAGCTGTCGTATGCAAGTTATCGGCGTTCAAAATACGTAGCTGTAAATAATTGTTTATAATTGTTTAAATAGATTTGTTAAAATGTTATTTGTGAAACTTTCATATGTTCTAGTTTTTCCTTTTTCCTTTAGTTTTTAGTTTTATGCCCTCAAAAAAGTATAGAAAAATAAACCTATTTCCCTAAGGACAAACCTTGTTCCCCAAGAGAAAATCCAGGGACTTGTGACTGGTGCGCAAAACAAAGGCATATCAGGACGCGGTGTAAAGATAAATACACCTGCATCGTCGCACAACACTCTCGACGACCAGATAGGTAAAAAAATGTTTGAGATATAGTTCAGCATACTATATCACCTTTTTCCCTACTTGTGCGTACTTGACTGTCGCATGTACCGAACTTCAAACGTTGGATGGATGCAGTAAGACTGACCACACTTTCGGAGCACTCCCTTCTCTTATATAGATCCCATGTCTGTCGTGAGTCTAGCTGCTGTTTCTCTTCTTCGATTTTGTTCTTAATGACTACTCCAATGTAATTGTGTACACTATTCCATCCCTCCTTACTTGCCGTCAACAATTTTGTATTAACTTTGAAAAATTAAGGCATATATCGAGCACAAATTTAATAATCAAATCTTGCCCGAGTACTTTCGCTTTCTACAGCATCATCCGGGGGCATTTCGCTAAATTTGGGCTAATAAACAATTGCAGAATGTAATAAACATGAAATTTGATATAAATTGTACATAACACTACATTAACAAAAGGACAAACAGTTTGAAATTATTAAAAATTTTTCTACGCTCTACATTCTTGTCGGCAATAGGAGATGGAATGAATACTGTTGCCGACAAGAATGTAGAGCGTAGAATAATTTTTAATAATTTTAAACTGTTTGTTCTTGTTTTAATGTAGTGTTATGTAAAATTTATGTCCAATTTCATGTTTATAGACATACTTGGGCAAGATTTGAATATTAAATTTGTGCTCGATATTTGCCTTAATTTTTCAAAGTTTATTTATTAGAGCATTCAACCTTATATCAATTAATTTTATATTAGGCTTACACTTCTTCTTCTTAAAGTGCCCTCTCCTCAATGGAGGTTGGCTACTACAATTTTAAACTCTTCTCTATCTTCAGCTGTTCTTATTAGCTGTTCAAAATTTAGCCCTGTCCATTGTCGGATGTTTCTGAGCCATGATAGTCTTTTTCTTCCTAGGCCTCTCTTTCCCTCGATTTTTCCTTTCACTATAAGTTGGGCATATTGGTACTTATTATTTCTCAGTATGTGGCCTAGGTATGAGGTTTTACATCATTAGGCTTACACTGCTGTTACATAAATATTGTTTTCAATATTGTGTATGAAATTTAACAATTTATGCTAAACGTCTGATATTATGAGTGTATATGTTACTTATATTATTTTATTGTTTCAGGTATGGGTTTTGACTAAATACAATCTGTGATATTGTAATGCACATAGAACTGGCATTTTCGTAAGTAAATTTTAAGAAAACAGTATTTGAAAACTTCAGGAATATACAAAATATTTATTCTATATACATACATACATATATTTTTTTGTTTATTGCTTACTATTTCATTGCTACCTAGAGCATTGAACGTGGTACATTACCGTATGCCTTTGGCAGGGCTTGTAT
The DNA here is from genome assembly GCA_918026665.1 of Diabrotica balteata. Taxonomy (NCBI): domain Eukaryota; kingdom Metazoa; phylum Arthropoda; class Insecta; order Coleoptera; family Chrysomelidae; genus Diabrotica; species Diabrotica balteata. Next base: position 146,601,505 of record OU898276.1, on the reverse strand, counting down.
TATACTTGTGGGCTGTGTTTAAGTAAGTCAATCAGTATACCCTGTGGTCCGCATGCGATTCGATTTTGTAGAATTTGTATTCCATATTCGTTTTCTCTACTAATATTTCATCGTTTTTATCGTATTCTACTTTATATTTTGTTGTAATTATGTTCTTGATTTGCGATCTTGTTTCAGTCATGAGATCTAAGTAATATTCGATCCAAGATCTTTCTTCTATTAAATCTATTCTACATGCTTCTTTTTTTAAGTTTTCAGCATATTTGATTCTTCTGTTGGTCGTGTTAACCCTATATATTGTTGAAAATTTAAGCATTTTGGGTTACTTTTTACCTTAGTTACTTCTCTGTTTGACATTGCATATGTTATTTATACGCACGTCAGCTATGAATTTGACAGTAGCTCTTCAACATCAAGCAATAATAATAATGGGTATTAAGATAGTGAACAACACTAATATTATTTGTATATTTACAAACTGTGAAAACTGATTATTTGAAATTGATACCTACAGACTTTAAAAAGTAAAAGTATAATGGCACATTTATCAGAAAAAGAAAGAATTCAAGTACCCATATTAGTTGAATTTGGTTATCGGAAACGAACGTATGAAGAATGTAGTAATCATTTTAACGATAAACCCTTACCTCCCTATAATAAGTAGATTAGCAGAATTTAAAATAATAAATAAATTCGATAAAACTGGTAGTGTAAAGGATCGTCTAAGGTCTGATAGACTGAAAACAGCAACTAATTACGATAAAATTCTGGATATCCTCTTAAACGTTCAGGAGAATCCTAAAGGGTCTATAAGTAAACTGTCAAAAAATCATGACATTATTAAATAGTGTGTAAAGTCCAGTTTACATGTACATAAGTTCAATCCAGACAGATTGTACAAAAATTACAGATATATGACATAGATGCAAGGAACGATCATATAAGCCGAATGACAACAAATAGAGCAGTAAAGACGACACGAGATGGTTCCCCAATAAAAAGACGATCAGTAGGAAGACCACGAAAACGATGGAATGACTTACTGGAAGCACATTGAAAAACAGACAGAGTCATATCTATATAAAAAGAAGAAGAAGAAGATAAGTTTAATCCATAGAAAGTTCATACCCACCAAGAATGATCTAAAGATGATTTTGATCGCCGATTAGAATTTTGTGAAACGGTAAAAAGTTTTTAATTTTGTTTTATTCAATGAGAAAACACATTCTGTTTTAATCGTGTTGTGAACAGGCATAATTATTCTCGATGCCTGTGAGATTATAATCCACACTGGATGAAGAAGATTCATAGATAATATCCAGAAACAATTAATGTCTTGAATGGTTTTTCTTATTGAAGTTACGATGACCGGAGCCAAATATCTTGACCTTCTCCAAAATCAAACTATACCTAAAATCAACCGTTTGTTTCCAAACATGAATAAATATTTTCATCAAGATTGTGCACTTTTACATTATCAAAGGAACGTTAGGCAATATTTAAATAAAATTTTACCTCAGAGATGGATTGGTCGAAGAGATATGAGTGGCCAGCAAGACTTGATTTGACACCACTTGATTTTTTTTTCTGTGGGGTTATTTGAGAGCCGTTATATTAACAGGCCAACCAACCTAAATGATTAAAAAGATCGCATATGTCGTCAAATGCATTTAATTACGGTAGAAATGATTAATAATTATATTCGCAGCTTTCACGTATCATTGTCAAAAAACAAATGAAAAATACTTTGTAATACGTATTTCTAAAATATTATGCTTTTTTTATGTTTATGAGAGCATATGAAATGAGCTGATATATTTAACTTCCATATTTTATTTTATTTAAAGGGTTTATATAAATATCGTTTCTATCCTTATATTACAAAAAAAATATATATTATTACATCGCATGGAAGGCTGCATATATGTTATCTTTTTTCCCTTGCGTCGAAATAAATTCCCTTGCGTATTCTAACCCTTTTCTGAGAGTCTTTGAGCGAATGATCTAAACAAACTAGTAGATAAGCACGATGTTCAGCGTTTTACGGAATCCAGGCTTCGGATTTAATTGCATTCTGTGGATTTCTGTTTGTTTCCACTTTTTCACCGTTTCTCTCTTACACCCACCGGTTTTCTGATTCTCATCGTAGCAACTTATCCAGAGACGGTCCTTAAATTACTTACGAGGGATTTGTATAATTTTATACTGTTACAATGTTTTAAATATTAACTGATAGTATCTGTAATGCTAGTTTAATAAGTTTTTTGTTAAATTATTAACTTGTTAACAATTTTCTGCTTTGTTCAAAAAAAATATTTAGAAAACATATAATAATCTAAAACACGTTTATGACCTTCTGATTACTTTTTTACAACATACAGGACAGGTAATTGTATTATAGTTTACTTAAAAGGTCACTAAAATATGTAGAAGAAGTATCTGTATCTGACAAGGTCCTTCTTCTTCTTTAGATTCAAATCCACTAATGGATGTTAGCGATCACATTTTCCATTAATTCTCTATTTCTTGCAATATGTATCAAAGATTGTATGTCGTTAATCCCTGTCCATTGCCTTATGTTTCGGAGCTAGGACATTTTATTACGTCCCATTCCTCTCTTGCCTTCAATTTTATCCTCGATTATAAGTTGGAGAAACTAATATTTTTTATTTCGCATGATGTGACATAGATATGCCGTTTTCCTTTTCTTGATGGTTTCGAAAGGTTGGCGTTCTTGGTTTATTCTTTTAAGGACATCTATATTTGTGATTTTTGCCGTCCATGGTATTTTTAGGATACGGCGATAGAGCCACATTTCGAAAGCTTCTAATCTGATTCTTCAAGGTCCTACCTGATCCCAATTTCAGAAGTGTAGACTCCAATTGAGCAAGCGAAACGGAGGAAGGTTCCTGATTGTGAAGAGACATTTACAGAATTTTTACAAATATTAGATAATAAGAGTGTTGCGAGTATCACAAATATTATCCCGATAATCGACTTGTTAGTTTAGTTAATGCTATGAGTAATATATTAAAATTGTTTATGAAAGTATTACTTTGTCGTATATATTCACTTTCTATTGGTGAGGAGTAGTTTGTATGGTAATGAAGTCTGTTTTATATCGGTCGTACATTAGTCAGTTGTTTTTCTCTACATCTTTCACTTATTTATAATACAAAGTTTAGAATTCTGGAACACTATACTAGCTTGTATAGTTCTAGAGGACATAAACCATGTTTTTGGTGTCACTTGATAGTCTCCGAAAAGTGGTTGCGGCCTAAGATCTAGTTTTAGTCATGTAATATATGGATGACTGTTTAGCCCGTGTGCTGCAGAGTCCACAACCACTACAAAATTGTCCTATTGTAAACTTGACGTTACTTGACTTGTACATGTCTGTACATTTTTACATGTTCTTGAGTGGGTATATTTCCCCAGCGAGATTTATTTTGCTTTTAGATCTAAGATTTTTTAACCCTTTCACTGCCATGATGTTCTCTGGTAGCGTAGAACCTATATCAGTGTTAATCGTTTGAACCTATATCAGTTCGAAAGCGTTTATGTTAATCTCTCTTGCATAGTGCAAAATTATGAAAATTTATGCCTGAACTACCTAGGTATATTCTCCTAGTGAAATAGAAATATTTGTCGATTACCCTCTCTATAGGTAAAATCCTACAGTCTTGGTCGAGCGTTTCCTCTATCACATTGTAGCGTTTTAAATTTTTTTAACCATAAAATATTTGTTTAAAATTTTGTAGTTCACCCCTGAGCTTTATATAAATATTTTTGTCTTTATTTACATTCAAATCCCCCAATTCTCTGTATACATTGTGAGGTAGAAGATTTCCAAATCCCGATTACAACTACGAAGTTAAAATAATTAATATAATACGTGTTACTTCCACATATTTAAAAGTAGTTTGTTATGAAAATCTCTCACAGTATGAAAATGGATTTGATAGTGTGGCAGAGAAGATAACCCCAAAAATCTTGGTGTGTTTAGTGAAACCAAGGTAACTCTTTTTTTGTTTTAAACTTTTGAAGGAAAATACACATTAGAATAATAATTGCTTTCGTACAATTTAAAAGTTTTTATTGTAAATCTTAGAGTGTGGTTATGCTGTCAATTTTATTCGTTCTCCGTTGTAAGTAAGATTAAGATTTTATGTTGACAGCTAGCAGCTAGCTTTATTATTTTTTTGACATTAATTTGCTTTGGTTTTTTTAAAGAAGATTAACCTCTCTATGAATGTGTTTATTTTATAGATATTTCTTTATTTCTAATAAATTATTTCTGACACAGTTTCTTTAACAGTACAACAGTTAACATTTCAGTAACATTTGTAAGTTTTGTAGCAATCCCTTTGTAAACATATAGACACGCAAGCTTTTTCTTTAAAATTTTGTATTTTACAACTATTAATATAATATATTTGTTGTGCCATCTGTATTTTGATAACTGTTTGTTTGAGACAAAAATAAATGTTTGATTTATTTCTCTGATTTATTTCTTTTTGTCTTTAGTTTAGAAAAATCTCCTAACCCTTGTGTGTATTTACGTAAGTATCCCTTTGTTTCGTTTTGTAGTTACCCCATTCCAACCCCTTTGATTTAACTTATCCACGACCCAGCTTTCCAATAAACCCCTGAGTGCCGTACGCACAAGTATCGATTATTTTGCTTGCCCTATTTTAACCCCCTTAGTTTCTGTTCCCAATTTTCTACCCCCATAATCTTACCCTAAGATAGGCAAAATATTATCGTTACAACATCTCTATGGTAGGTATATGACCAATTTTCAAGTACTTTAGGCCTATATATGAGTGCCATATGGTTATGCATCATCATTTATTTGGTAGGCATCATGGCAATCATGGCATCATCCATGATTCTAATTCCAATTTTATGATCTACATGTTATGATCTACATTGCTCAGATTTGTTCGCAGAGTATAATGTCCCATTCTTGCCTTCCCATTTATATCTTCGTGCAAAGGAGAAACGTCCAGTGGGGCATCCATAGCTGCTGTTGGTGTGTCGCTTAGAGCCCTTGTGACTCCAAGGCAAAGCAAGCACCTTCCGTAGTTTGAGGATACTTTTTCAGCTGTTTTGTTTATATAGTATGTAATAAATCCAATATAATATGTGTGGTTTTAAATCACCCATTTTTTCCTTAATTGCATTTGGCTATAATTAATATAGTTACTACTATCTTAATTATGCGTTCTACCTGCTACTATAGCATACTAGTATCCTACGATATATTACACTCACCAGTTTCAGAGCCTTTCACATATTATATTTATAGTTGTATCACTTAATCTTAGAGGATTCTTTTCTCCTAAATTGTTTCCCATAAAATTTTGTAAATATTTTCCGATTCGATGTAAGAATGTTATCAATTTTGTCAATTCCGATTGGCTTAAAATGGCTTCTTATTCAATTTTGCAACTTAATTTCGTACTGCAAACAAAAATAATGACAAACACAGATGACCACAGACATGTAACTATAAACGGCAGTGAGATAGAACAAATCCAGAAATATATCTACCTTCGCCAAATCCTGAGACTTGACAAAGAGAACCAAAGTACGGAAATTACTAGAAGAGTAAGACTAGCATGGGCAGGATTTGGAAAACTTAGTTAGATACTTAAGAACCGCAAAATACCCCAATACTTGAGGAGTAAAGTGCTCAACCAATGCATCCTTCCTATCATGACATATGGATGTCAAACCCGGACCCTTACCAAGGCAAACATGAATAAACTAGCCACAACAGAAAGAACAATGGAAAGAGAAATGTTAGGTATACGACTGTCAAATAAAAAGAGGAACGACTGGGTAAGATCCAAAACAAAAGTAGAGGACATAACAACAAAAATTCCCAAACTTTAATGGAGGTTCGCGGGCCACACTGCTGGACAAAAATACCAACGTTAGAATACTACAATACAACATTGGAGACCTTACGAAAGTAAACGACCAAGAGGAAGACTACAGATGAGATGGGTTGATGACATAAAAATAATAGCCGGAACAAATTGGAAATATGTTGCTCAGGATAGAGACCGATGAAAGGAGTTGGGAGAGGCCTATGTCCAAACGTGGACGACAGAAGGCTAAGAAGAAGAAGAAGAAGAAGAATTTCGTACTAAATAAAGTTATAATTATTTGTAAAATTTGGTGGTATATCACAATACTGACTGGTACTCGCTATTTTATTTGCCATGTTATTATTACATCAGTTGTGTATATAAGTTTAGCTTAGAACACCAGTTGCCTTAGAAGTAAGCATTAATACTAGTTTTTTAATACACAAAAACAAAAATCTAGGCAAGTCATGAAATGACTTTTAACTAAAAATGAGAGAGGTAAGAAGTCTACCTGAGAAAGAAGAGTCTCATAACATCACGATATTTGCATCAGGTTAACGATTAAGAAGACGTGATTTATTAAATCTTTCTTATCAAGAAAAGAGCTGATCTCAGAAACTAAATACAGAAACAAATATTATGCCTACGACCATGTCGACTAGGTTTATTTTTTAATCGTAATTATTCTATGCTGAATAAACAATCTGCCGAATGTACTATTTACCAACTGAAATTGTTAGTTTTCAAATTTTACTATTTAAATAACAGACTGTCCATGTCCCTACTGTTTGCAGTTTAAATTGGGAAGAAATATTTTCACCAACCAGGATGATACTTTACGCAAATATTTGCTTTTGTTTTTTTTTTTCTCTTTCCCTCGGCGTGTTTACAGGCGAACAGTAATTGGTTTATTATCATAAAATAACAAACGTTAGAAAAATTAAAATCAAACTGTTAATTGATTTTGGGCATATATACTTGTATTTGTTTTAAAGGTCTGTCAACAACTTTTGATAAAAACTACATACCTATTATTATCACGCTTTAATTTTTGATTTATTAATCAAATAAAATAATGTAAATTGGCAAAAAAATGAAGTTGTTTTAAGTAGTAAAATAATATTGTTCTGAAGCTATTTTCTTGTGGCATTGTAAATTAATTACTGTTAAACTGGGAATAAGCCACAATTAAAGATAAAAATGCGTTTATTGACGTTTTAATTTCCACTTCGGATGATATTATATATGATATGTTATTTTACTGAATTTACTGTTTGTATTTTGAGAACGATTTCCGAAGTGGAAATTGAAACGTCAATAAACGTTTTTTTATCTTTAATTGTGGCTTATTCCCAGTTTAACAGTAATTAATTTAGTAAAATAATGTTATTGTTGGTTTTGTGTCAACAAATGATTAATAAACAGTAGTAAAACAAATTTTTAATTACAACTGAACACAAGCAGGAAAAATCATTTTGAACTTAGAACTAAAGAAAGTTGAAAATATACACTAATTTACGTCGCCACAGGTATTACAAATAATTTTTAAAGATTGGAGTGTTCCTTGCAGACAAAAATATTTGCATCTATCGCATTTCGATGAGAATTTTCTGTCAGATTATCTCTTGCAAATTTTACATCGGCTACATTGCCTGAAATTTTCAGTTGGCTCTGCATCTTCAGAATCTAAAAATTTTAATAGTTCTATATATAGGTGACTGTTTGAATGTGTTTAAGCGGTAGGGATTGTATGAAGGGTGTAACTAGCTCAAAAGCCAAATCTTAAGGAATTTTAAAAATAATTTTAATAAAAAATAGTTTCTTTTCCGTAGCTTGCATAGGGGAGATCCTTGTACTTTGAAACGGTTTTTAAATAAAAGCAGGTTTCAGTAGTTTTTAAATGTTATTTCGAACTGAGATTTTTTATGAAACAGTATCTTCAAGTAAACAAATACAAAAATAAAATATTAATTCTAATGGCAAATATGCTTATAAATACAGAAAAATTCACCATATCCTAAAGGTCTCAAAGTACACACCGAGGTTGGAACTTTGGACTTTGGAACATAAGTATGTGTACTTTAAAACGCTTATTTATTGGACGTTAAATGTAGATAAATCGCTAGAAAATGTCATCTCAGCATTTGTTCTGACAGTGCCCCCCACTACTTAAGGGGCTCCTAGTTTCATCATATCTTTGTCAGGCAAGTCATAGACAGTGTCATTTTCGAAAAGAAATTTGGCAGCAAAGTTACTTCTTTTTAGGTATCTGACTTTAAACCCATCATCATTCACTCCAACGACATTAGCAACAAAATATCGTTTTGTCTTTTTTGTTGCAATTTGTCTTTATAATAAAATATCCCACGCAGAGCTTGTTGTAAAACTCAAGAAAATATTTATCTTCATCTTCTGCATTGGCAAAATCCACGTCATCTAGTGAGTCGTCGCACGTTATTTCGCTTTTATTACATCTTCATCAGAACTACTATCAAGAACCTTTTTGGTTTCTTTTTGTTTTTTTTTTTTTGAAACAAAATTCTTCGTGGTTTTAAGGAGCTCCATCATTTCAATCTCGTTCTTCTCTGGGGTATTTGTAACTATTCTACAGCGCCCTAGCTTCTTACCTTTTTTATTCGTAAATTTCCACGCAGCTGCCTTGGAAAATGGACGAATTTGTTCGGGACTTTTATATTGATTTAATTCATTGGATACTAAGGAAGAACTAGGATCATTAAACATACTAGTTGTTCCTGAAGGCATTTCTAGACCCTCTACAGAAATATTCGAGGAACTATAAGTTTCGGAGGTATTTCCAATATTTCTTGACTTTTCAGCAACTGTTGGTATATCTGTAACATCTGTACTGAGAAATTCGTGCTCATCGAAAATGTTTCTGTTGAATGGAAAAATTCCAGAAACGGTAAAACCAGACTGGATATTTTTCTGTATAAATGCCTGTGGATATGCAGTCCCAACACACTCAGCAATATCATAGATTGTCATCGTTTCTGCAGGATTTGCAATTAATTAGTCGGAATAAGTTGTATTATAATATTTCTTTAAAGACCCGAAAAACCGACCTATCTAACGGTGGTAGCTTGTGGCTGGTGTGGGGTGGAAAGGTAAGTATGACGACTTCCGATGATTTTGCTAAATTTAAAGCTTCCACTGAAATATGGCTCTCATGATTGTATCAGTAGTGATTTGTTGTCAGTACTTAAATTTGTATGTTTTAAATAGTGGTTTAAATAGTCAATAAAAATCGTAGAGTTAGACCATCCACTAGGATTCGCGCTCCCAACATTACCTATTGGAGACCCTTTCAGAATATGTTTCTTAAAAAACACACGCGCAAATACAAATAAAGGAGGATCACAATTACCAGTAGCATTGATACAACAAAATAGAGTCACATTTACACCTCTTTTAGCCTATGTGATGCTGCCGACTTGTTTAACTCCTTTCGTTGCAATAACATGAACCGGGGTATGCACCGTGTTTAGTTCGGTTTCGTCTAAATTATAAATTCTATCCAGACTAAATGTGTATCTTACCATAAGTTTCTCCAGTTTATCAAGAAATAAATACAAACAGTTCATCAAGAAATGATACAGACGAGTGTCTTCGCAAATAGAACTTTAAAAGAAAGACGCAGAAAAAAAAGATATACCCTTATGACCTAAAAAATGCAAAACGTTTTTTACTTGTATCACTCCTTTCCTGCTTTTTGGTGTGTATCCTAGGAAGAGGGACAATCAATATTATTTACAGGTGCGTATTATATGGTAACTTTTTTAATTCTATAGTTGAGAGGTCTTAATGCATCTTGGTACAGATGGTAACATACTTTAGTAGCTCTTCCTCTTGCTGCATCGTAAAGACTAACTTAACGTCTTGTGATGCACTATATACAAAATGTTCTTGTCCAGATTCTCTGTGTTTTTTGAGATGTCTGCATAAGGTTGCTTTAGATACTTTAAAGTCTGCGCTGGCTTATCTTAGACTGAGCTGTTTTTGCAATACAGCATTAGCAGCATTTTCGACGTTTTCGGTTACAGGTTTTATTCTTTTAACGTCTGTTTTGCTTCTCGGCATCTGTAAGATAAAAAATAAGCGTATATATTTTAAATTTATACGACTTTAAATAAGTTTAAAGACTGTACTTTGGACCACGTCTGTGTACTTTGTAACATAGTCCAAAGTACAGTTCAGATGACGATTTAAAGTACACGATAATCACATGTTTAAAATATTCGATTTTTATTTCTCAAATTAAACACAATTCTCTGCAAAAACTAAGACAATATATTGCTTGAAACGTCTATATTTGTGTAAACATAGACAAAATATAAGAATAATAATATACTTACAGTTATTTTATTCGATGGCAGAGGATACGAAAATACAACAATGATCACGCCACAAACAAACAAATTTAACTGTCTAGTTTTTAGACCGATATGCTTCATATTACGTGTTCTGCCCTCTGTGAGCGCATCGGAACGTTATACAACTAGTTAATGCACTGACCTGAACCGCTAGTATGCTGTAAAAGTCCGAACGTTTCAAAGCGGTCTCAAAGTTAAAGGGATATCCCCTATTTATCTATGGGAAAATGCATTTATAACACCTATGTCAATAAAATTATAAAATGCAACTAGAGTTCACCGCTTTGTATTAAGATTGCATAAATATTCCTTGATCGTTTTATGCAAACTATCTACTGCTTTGTGTTTGTTATAGTCCGAAGTAATTTGGGGCTTATAGCTTGTTTCTTCAACAGACACATTTAGGCAGAATGTTGCGTGCTTAGCAGCTTTTGTATACAAAATTTCGCTTGAATGTTCCGCTCGATTTTTTTTTGGTTATAAATTGTTTACTTATGTCCTTACGATTGTTTATAATTGTCCCTGAAAGTATTTTATATTGTTCTAGAAGTTTCTTAGATAACAGTATCGAGGTAAAAAAGTTGTTCATGGTTACACCATATTCAGATCCTAATATATTTACTAAATCCACAACTACACGCTTATCTATAGGAGAAAAAATCATTTCCTAGTATTTATATGATGTCGCTATCTATAATAATGTTCATCTAGTTTAACCTAGCTCTTTTTCTGGTATATTCAGGGCCCAAGTATTTATAGGAGTCAACTGGCTTAATATCTTTGACTTCTACTGAGATATTTTTGTTGTGGACTAAATTTGTCATAAATTGTGTTTTTGAAAAATTTATTTTAAGACCAACTCTTTTTGTGGCAGTATAGAGTTCTTGAAGCATTATAGGTGCCCGATCAAAGCTGTCTGCAATAAGAACGATATCATCTGCAAATTAAAGGTTATTTAAAAATTTTCTATCTATATTGATTCCCTTTTCGTTCCAATTTATTGTTTTACAAGCGTATTCTAGCAAAGTTGTAAATTATTCAGGATACATGTTGTCTCCTTGCCGAACGCCTCTTTCAATACGAAAGGTCTTAGTATCTTCATTAAGTCTTATCACCGGTTGTAGCATGATGATAGATGTATCATTTGAGGGATATGTATCGGCGATCTATTCTACATTGTGTTAGAGCTTGGAGCATTTCACTTTGATTGACCGTATCAAATGCTTTTTCAAAGTCGACAAAGACAAGTATCAGGGGTCTATTGTATTCAATGGTTTTTTCAATTAACGGCTTAATGGTTTGCAAATGATCATTTGTTCCGTATCCAGCTCGAAATCCTGCTTGCTTGCAAGGTCTAGTTTTGATGTCAGCCTATTAGTTATTATCTTCATAAACAACTTGTAAACGTGGGATAACAAGCTAATAGGTCTATAGTTCTTTAGCTCTGTTATATCTCCCTTTTTGTGCATGAGTACTATAACAGCTTTATTCCACTCAGATGGTGTAACCTCTTTTGAAAGGCAAAAGTTATATAATTGTGTCAATGCTTTCAATATTGTCTTTTCTCCTTTAGTTGAATTAGACACACAATATTCAAATTTTAATGCCATATTTATCTGGCTTAGATTCCATGCAGACCCTGAATGGACATCTTTCATGAAAAGGAATTAGTTGTTCGTCGATACAAACATTAGGGATGGAACTATTGGCATTTTTAGGTAAAATTAAGGTAAAAATATTTTGTATTTCTCGTATTGAAGCTAACTTATCGGAAGCGGTGTTTTTCTGGGCATGTTACGAAATTCGAACCCTTGAAATCGAAGCAAATACTTTATTTTATTACGAAATACTGTTGTATGGAAAACGGCTTCTAAAACGCTGGTTTTTTTGTACTTCACAACTCCAAAATTGGTTCATGATTTGTCTTGAAGTATCAGGCAATAATCAATAACCCGACAAAGGTATACAGTTCTTCATTACTAACGGGGTTCCAGTTATCGCCTAAAATCTATTGTGATCTTGTATCTTGTACTGTTTGAAAGCTTTTTGTTTGTGGTAAAAGTTAAGCTTTACCTAATTCTACTAGGCCTTTTAGCTATTCCTTTTAGGTTAAACAATATTTATTGCTAAATATTTAGAGCTTTTAGGTTTCTGTCTATTTCACAATGTGCCATATTTTGGCAAAATATTTTCCCTGGGTCTTCTTATTCTTCTTCTTTAAGTTCCATCTTCTATCGAAGGTTGGAAATCATCATGGCTATGCGGACTCTGTTGACTGCCGCTCTAAAAAGTTCTGCACTACTGCATTCAAACCATTCCCTCAAGTTCTTAAGCCAGGATATTCTTCGTCTTCCCACATTTCGCTTTCGTCGCATTTTGCCCTGCATAATAAGTTGTAATAATGCGTATTTTTGCCCTCTCATCACATGTCCCAAGTACTCAAGTTTTCGTCTTTTAATGGTTAATATTATTTCCGCCTCATTTCCTATCCTTCTAGTTACTTTCATGTTTGACATTCTTTGAATCCATGATATTCGTAGGATTCTTCTGTAACACCAAAATTCAAAGGCGGCCAACTTATTCAGATGAACTTTTTTTAGTGTCCAAGCTTCCAGACCATAAAGAAGAGTAGAGAACACGTAACATCGAAGCATTCTCAGGCGTAGTTCTAACCTTATATCCCGACAACAAAGAAACTTTTTAAGTTTAATACATGATGTACATGCTATTTCAGTACGTGTCTTAATTTCTTTGGTTTGGTCTACATCTGATGTTATCCATGTTCCTAAGTATTTATAGTTATTATCACTCTCAATTGCAGTATCTTCAATAGTCAATTGGATATTTGCATGTGCAGATTTAGTCATTACGTTCTGTAAATCATTGTAAATCATTGGTCTATTTGTCGTCAATATGTTGTCCGGTATCTGTTGAACTATTTTCAGTAGGTAAATCTTCCTCTAACAATACATCTTGGTTTTCTGATATTATTTCATCTTTTATGTCATCATATAAATCGTTTGCAGTAACCATCTGCCGTAACTCGTCCGTGGTATGATATTTTCCGACCATATCTCATACCTACACAAAACACTAAGAAACTATATGCCATGGTATAATAATAATAACTAACTGAAGCAGGAAGTAACGTCGCGAGTCGCAACAGATACAGTTCAAAAATATATTTTGATTATGCGCAGTGCATAATTATTCAGAATTCCACATAATAGATGATATTTACTTAATATAAAATTGGAACATGGAAGGCCAAGCAGGGTCGTCTTTGTCCTCATAATCAGAAAATATTTTTCATTCATAATATATAGGGAACTTTTTTTTCTTACAAAATATAAATGAATCTTTTTGATATGGAAGTCAGAGAAAAAGATAATGAGTAATTAAAGAAAAACATTCATTGAGGTCAAAATTGACCCCCTTAGTCATTCGAAGAATAAAACAGAACAGTGTATCAAAGCTGTAAAATATGTGAATATGGAAGGATCGCTCCGATGTTACCTGAGGTACGTTCAGCTAAGAGCACCATTACTCCGAACTACATAACGCAGATCGTCCCTAATTCATGAGTATGATTGAGCTGCCTATTGTAATGACGTAACATCTTCAAATCTTTCTTGTTCTTAAGTAATTGTACAAAAAGGATCAGCAGATTCTACACTTTAAAATATTACGATTTAAGCCAAATTACTTTAATAAAATGTTGATATTAAGAAAGATACAGGGTGTTAAAGTGGACATTGAAAATTTTAATTTTCGCTATAACTTTCACGTTTGTAAACATTTTTGTATAAAAATTCATAACTGGGTATAATTGAACATTAGAAATTATAATTTGATGCAAACTTAAATTTAGCTGATAGAGGGTGCCACATATGCCACATATGTGGCATACATTTGCATTTATTTTTTTTGCTCTTTAAATTACCGGTGTTTGTGATAAACAATATTAAAGATACATTATTTTAACAAAACAAAGGTATACTTGTTAATAACTTCAAAACTCAATAGTTTTGGAGAAAATCGCATTTTACAAATCAACTACATAATTCAAATTTAACTCAATTACTCCAGGCAACGAAAAAAAATAGACAAAATCATCAATACTTTTGAATTTTGGTATAAAATGCCTTTAATAAAGTTAATAGTTAACGAAATATTAAATAAAATAAATATATCAGCAGAATAGTTAATAGTACAATTTGACAACATAACAGAATAATTTTACATAAAACATTTTATGTTTTGTATTAAATTAAAGTCATTATCAAAATATTTTATTTATAATCCAAATTAAGAAAAAGTTAAACTAAATAACATTAAACTTTTTGTCAAAGTGATTGTTCTATGTGTCCACCATTTTCTTTAATTAATTTGTCAACAAATTCCATAAAAGATTGTCTCATATTAAATTAATATAACATAAAAAGCTCTTAAATATATAACATATCTAAACATTACCTTTTTCGAAAACATCAATGATACGCCCATATAAAAATAATTATGTACTAAAGACAGTAACCATGAGATAATCAGTTCGTTAATGTTTGTCCCTTTTTAAGTTTTGGTAAGTCATATATATATACATATTTTACAATATCTGCTTGTTCTTATACATGTACATTTTAGAATTTTGACAAAGGCAAGGATTTCCTGCCGAAACGTTGATTGCTATGGAAAATAAAATCAAGTTCCACATGTAATATTATATTTATTGAACCTAAACCCAAGACACACTAATTTTATATTAAATATAATACGGTTCATGAACCTCAAAACTACAATATATTGGCATGGGTGAAAATATGCATTACTACCGTAGTATTGAATATTATATATTGAGGGACGATCAACCGTTCTACAAATGAAATTATACCAGAAATTACTTGCAAAACAAGTGAATAAAAAAACGCAGAATTTTTCTTTTACGCTGTAAAACTTGTAATATAGTACCAAACTTTTTAAACATAAATATAAGCCATATCAATTTTACTTCTGTAAATCTTACACGTAAATTCGAGACAAATGTTTTTAATTTGTTTGTGAAACAAGTTTTAAATTTACTTATCACTGATACTATTGTCTTATTAAAAAAGCTAAACTGTCAACTCATTAACCCGTAACCACAGACGTCCAACTAACTGAACATTACCACAGACGTTGAGTCAAAATGACTCCTATA
Organism: Diabrotica balteata; assembly: GCA_918026665.1. NCBI lineage: Eukaryota > Metazoa > Arthropoda > Insecta > Coleoptera > Chrysomelidae > Diabrotica > Diabrotica balteata. The sequence goes on along the minus strand of OU898276.1, from coordinate 146,586,038 downwards.
TTTAAATAACTGAAAAAAATTTATGGGGAAAACTAAGCTTACCTCTACCTTATATTGCTTAAGTAGGGTATAAGTATTACTGTTTAATATAATTATGGATGTATTTTAATGAAACGCAATCAAGTTGTAGAGAAATAAATGTAATGCATACATTTTTTGAAAAATTTTGATACATTATTTTTCGCAATATTTTTAACTAAAAAAAAAAAACTTGCTAAGCAGTTTTTATTCAAAATTTGTTAAAAACATACAACATAACAATTACATTAATTAGAAATTAACATAAAAATAATATTATGGAAACGTGCAGTAAGTTTTCCCAACGTATATTTTCATTGTGCACACTCCACACAAACCCTTTTGGTACAATCCATACATATTGGAATTTTACAAATTATGCAAAAATGTCCTGTTTTTCGTCTTCTTTTAGCTGGGCAACGCTTGCAGTATTTTCTGACTTCAAATTTTTCTTCCTGGTTAGCACTAGAGCATTCTATTTCTATTTTTAAAACACGACCAATACACATTCTGACTTCCCGACTGATGTGCATATTTTGAAAACGACGTCTCATTTCTGGTTCTACTAGCTGCATTGCAAGTTGTTTATTGAATTCGAAACGTTTCAGCTCCACATTGTCTCGGCACGACTGATGAACCAAAAAAGAATTAACAGTCGAAATATCCAGCATTCTATAAAAAATTGCCATTGGCCAACGCCTCGTTCTTCGACCCGTTGAATAGACACTACACTTTTCATCCAAGCTATCCACTCCCCCTTTTGTTAGATTGTAGAAGTCGATTATTTCCGGTTTGCCCGATTCTCCTATGTTTCCTTCATCATGGTGCATTGATGAGACTAACAAAACGGCCTTGTGCTTCTTTGGAACGTGAGAAAGTAGGGTAATGTCACTGGTAAAACCGTACAAATTAGAACCTGCAGATCTTTCTTTTTTAGGTAAAAAGCTAACTGGAATTTCACGCTTATTTTTTTCAATGTTCCAACATATGTTAGACCTTTTGATTTTAATAAATTCACTAACTCTATGGAACTAAACCAATTATCAGCGGTTATGTTCCTGTGCGTGCCGAAAATTGGCTTAGCAAGTTTGAGAACGGCTTGCGTAGGCTTAGAATATTTTTTTTCATTTTCTGGCAAATCGAACCCATCTGAATCTTTACCACAATATATATATATGCATTATATAAATATCCAGTTCTAGCATCTGTCAACGCCATCATTTTCAACCCATATTTACAAGGCTTTGCTGGCATGTACATCTTAAACCTTGACCGTCCTCGGAATGAAATTAACATTTCATCAATACATGTGTTTGTACCTAGAGTGTAAGCGCTTTGGGAATTCTTAACGAAAGCGTTGAATATCTCGGATATTGGAGCTAAAGGATCATCCTTTTTTCGTGCGAGTCTAGTTTCTGGGTCATCGAATCGTAAGCATGAGAGTATGACAGCAAAACGATTCGAGTTCATCACACATCTAAATATATCTCTGCCCGATCCATCAGTAGCAAAAATTGAACGAATATCTTCGTGATTAGATTTGAAGATAGCTGTAAGCAAAAGCATTCCAATAAAAGCCTTCAGCTCAACAATATCTAAATCCCGAATATCACTTGAATTTTTGTTTTGATATTTCTCCCTCAATTTTGCCAGGCGTAAATTTGAGTATTCAAGAATAATGTGAATAATGCGGTTATCAAAAAACACATTCCAAATTTCTTCTGGATCAGCTTTATGAATTTTTGTAATTTTTATACCCGGACACTTAATTACAATATTATGTTGCAAAGTGCGTGTATTTTTAGAATACGGGGATATCTTGGACCATTTGAAACGGTTTTTTCCGTAAAAATAGTTTTCCACAGAAACTTCATGCGATGGCTCACCTTTTTCTATTACGCCTTCATCTTCACTAGAAAGTCTTTCACAATTATCCTCCATTTCTTGCTCCGAATCGCTTTCATGACCGCTATAAATAAATTCGGAATCTGAATCAGCATCGCTCTCGTTTTCATCGACCTCATCCGCCCATTTCAGCAAAGTTTCTTCATAGTTTGCATCGCCATATCTGATTCTTTTTGATGGACCACCTTTACTTTCGAAATCCATTACTAAAACCTAAAATAAACCGAGCAGATTTATAAAATATGGAAACAAGAAATATAACGTTATCACAGACCTGTAGTCTTTTTGACTCCGTCGAAAACTGAAGTCGTAATAAAATGCAAATAACATATACAAACGACACAGCCGTCTCACTAACCGTTGAATACTGATCGTTGAAAAGGTACATCTACGCCTGGCCATATAGAGTGGGGGGAAATCTCGAAACTCATCACTACGTACTTGCAATGAGTCAAATTGACTCCGCGTCTGTGGTTACGGGTTAAAAATGAATCAAATTTAATTAACCCGTAACCACAGACGCGGAGTCAATTTGACTCATTGCAAGTACGTAGTGATGAGTTTCGAGATTTCCCCCCACTCTATATGGCCAGGCGTAGATTAGATGTACCTTTTCAACGATCAGTATTCAACGGTTAGTGAGACGGCTGTGTCGTTTGTATATGTTATTTGCATTTTATTACGACTTCAGTTTTCGACGGAGTCAAAAAGACTACAGGTCTGTGATAACGTTATATTTCTTGTTTCCATATTTTATAAATCTGCTCGGTTTATTTTAGGTTTTAGTAATGGATTTCGAAAGTAAAGGTGGTCCATCAAAAAGAATCAGATATGGCGATGCAAACTATGAAGAAACTTTGCTGAAATGGGCGGATGAGGTCGATGAAAACGAGAGCGATGCTGATTCAGATTCCGAATTTATTTATAGCGGTCATGAAAGCGATTCGGAGCAAGAAATGGAGGATAATTGTGAAAGACTTTCTAGTGAAGATGAAGGCGTAATAGAAAAAGGTGAGCCATCGCATGAAGTTTCTGTGGAAAACTATTTTTACGGAAAAAACCGTTTCAAATGGTCCAAGATATCCCCGTATTCTAAAAATACACGCACTTTGCAACATAATATTGTAATTAAGTGTCCGGGTATAAAAATTACAAAAATTCATAAAGCTGATCCAGAAGAAATTTGGAATGTGTTTTTTGATAACCGCATTATTCACATTATTCTTGAATACTCAAATTTACGCCTGGCAAAATTGAGGGAGAAATATCAAAACAAAAATTCAAGTGATATTCGGGATTTAGATATTGTTGAGCTGAAGGCTTTTATTGGAATGCTTTTGCTTACAGCTATCTTCAAATCTAATCACGAAGATATTCGTTCAATTTTTGCTACTGATGGATCGGGCAGAGATATATTTAGATGTGTGATGAACTCGAATCGTTTTGCTGTCATACTCTCATGCTTACGATTCGATGACCCAGAAACTAGACTCGCACGAAAAAAGGATGATCCTTTAGCTCCAATATCCGAGATATTCAACGCTTTCGTTAAGAATTCCCAAAGCGCTTACACTCTAGGTACAAACACATGTATTGATGAAATGTTAATTTCATTCCGAGGACGGTCAAGGTTTAAGATGTACATGCCAGCAAAGCCTTGTAAATATGGGTTGAAAATGATGGCGTTGACAGATGCTAGAACTGGATATTTATATAATGCATATATATATTGTGGTAAAGATTCAGATGGGTTCGATTTGCCAGAAAATGAAAAAAAATATTCTAAGCCTACGCAAGCCGTTCTCAAACTTGCTAAGCCAATTTTCGGCACGCACAGGAACATAACCGCTGATAATTGGTTTAGTTCCATAGAGTTAGTGAATTTATTAAAATCAAAAGGTCTAACATATGTTGGAACATTGAAAAAAAATAAGCGTGAAATTCCAGTTAGCTTTTTACCAAAAAAAGAAAGATCTGCAGGTTCTAATTTGTACGGTTTTACCAGTGACATTACCCTACTTTCTCACGTTCCAAAGAAGCACAAGGCCGTTTTGTTAGTCTCATCAATGCACCATGATGAAGGAAACATAGGAGAATCGGGCAAACCGGAAATAATCGACTTCTACAATCTAACAAAAGGGGGAGTGGATAGCTTGGATGAAAAGTGTAGTGTCTATTCAACGGGTCGAAGAACGAGGCGTTGGACAATGGCAATTTTTTATAGAATGCTGGATATTTCGACTGTTAATTCTTTTTTGGTTCATCAGTCGTGCCGAGACAATGTGGAGCTGAAACGTTTCGAATTCAATAAACAACTTGCAATGCAGCTAGTAGAACCAGAAATGAGACGTCGTTTTCAAAATATGCACATCAGTCGGGAAGTCAGAATGTGTATTGGTCGTGTTTTAAAAATAGAAATAGAATGCTCTAGTGCTAACCAGGAAGAAAAATTTGAAGTCAGAAAATACTGCAAGCGTTGCCCAGCTAAAAGAAGACGAAAAACAGGACATTTTTGCATAATTTGTAAAATTCCAATATGTATGGATTGTACCAAAAGGGTTTGTGTGGAGTGTGCACAATGAAAATATACGTTGGGAAAACTTACTGCACGTTTCCATAATATTATTTTTATGTTAATTTATAATTAATGTAATTGTTATGTTGTATGTTTTTAACAAATTTTGAATAAAAACTGCTTAGCAAGTTTTTTTTTTTAGTTAAAAATATTGCGAAAAATAATGTATCAAAATTTTTCAAAAAATGTATGCATTACATTTATTTCTCTACAACTTGATTGCGTTTCATTAAAATACATCCATAATTATATTAAACAGTAATACTTATACCCTACTTAAGCAATATAAGGTAGAGGTAAGCTTAGTTTTCCCCATAAATTTTTTTCAGTTATTTAAATATAGGAGTCATTTTGACTCAACGTCTGTGGTAAGGTTCAGTTAGTTGGACGTCTGTGGTTACGGGTTAATATACTACCACCGGATATTTTTAATACATTTAAGAATATGTGTTTAAAACAAAATGAATGTCTTTTTAACAAAACAAAAATAGGAACAAAAATAGGAACACCACAAAGATTAAAAAATTATTTTTAAAATCAAATGATACTAAAAATAAATTGGAGATATCTTGAGTCGAAACTTTAACTAACGTCGAAATACCTAACGACTTACAGGAGATTTTAAGTTTAGTAGACAACTTTGCACTTCCTATTCATAATAAAAATGAAATTCCTGTATCTGATAAAATGTTCGATTGAAAATTCAATTTCTAATTTAAATGCAAATTCACCACATCGAATAAGAACAAAGTGCTGTAATATCTTATCCAATTTTAGAAACAAAAATAAATATTCATTTGAAAATAAAGAATTACATAAAAAAATTCAAAAGACAAAAGCCTTTTTGAGGGAAAATCCTAATGTAGTTGTAATAAAGCCTGATAAAACTAACTAAACTGTTATTATGGAATCTAATGATTACAACGATAAAATTAATGATCTTTTAAAAGATGAAACCATATATCATAAACTTAGAAATGATCCTACCAATATTTTCCACAAAAGAAATAATGCTCTTATTGATAAATGGGAGAAAAGTGGATATATATATATATATATATATATATATATATATATATATATATATATATATATATATATATATATATATATATATATATATATATATATATATATATATATATATATATATATATATATATATATATATATATATATATATATAAGGATCACTCAGACGAGTGGTGGGTTCTTATATCGGTCTCAAGGTGGAGAAAAAAAAGACAAAGTTGATAGGCTACTTTATCTATTTTGAAGACGTTTCGCTTTCGTATTCTGAAAGCATCATCAGTTCATCTAAAAAGTACAATATGAGAACCACACAATCATGGAAACGATGTTATAATTGTTACCTTAAAAAGACATGTAGCAGTCAAAGTTATTTACAATTATGTGAATAAAGCTCAAGTAAATGGACATTATACGGTAATATTGTGTAAATAATCAAGCAACTAACAACATATAGCAACTTATAAAAAATTAGCACAGCAACTGACCATGTGGTCTAAAGAAAATGAAATATTATTTCATCTTAACTAGTGAAAAAGAACCAAGAAAATCATAGACAACTTTTACATAGACTTAGTGACTAGCAACTTCAACGTGGAGTCATATGTCGCCATGTTACCTAATTTATCGCTCTATAATCTTAAATCATTATTACGCAATTTTAAAACTAAATTAAACATCTGTTATCGGGTTTTTACTTACATATTTAATCTTGGTGGCTACATTCATGTACTCCTAGATACTGATGATGGAACATGGTTTCCGAAAACGTTTTGTCTTTATAACACTAGCAACTTCAACGTGGAGTCGTATGTCGCCATGTTACCTAATCCATCGGTAACTCTATAATCTTAAATCATTATTACATAATTTTAAAACTAAATGTAATTAAACATCTGTTATCGGGTTTTTACCCACATATTTAATCTTGGTGGCTACATTCATGTACTCCTAGACACTGATGATGGAACATGGTTTCCGAAAACGTTTTGTCTTTTTCACTTAGCCCGTTTGGGCCTAAAATATATACCTATTATAAAGGATTTTTAATTAAATTTTTAATACATGGTATACAGCCAACTACAGGAACGTAGATTCCTTGTGGACTACTACAAAAGTACCTGCTATAAAATATCATTCAAAATAGTAATATATAAAAGCATAAAATATTTAAAAATATATATTAATTGGTAATAAATTTTAAACCCAAAAACATCTTTAATTACGGAAATCAAAATTTAATATGTCAAATTTATCAAAAAGTACCAAAAAACAGCTAGATTTAAAGAAAAACCAAAATTCAAAGAACAAATTAATATAAATGTTGGAGCGACAACTATTTTAAGAATAAAATATAAAAGTAAAAGTTAATAAGTATATAAAGTCAAAATAAATTAAAATAAAATATTTATTTAAAGAAAAATAACAAACATGTGACGTTTATAACATTACACGGCTTAATTGTGTTTAGTGTCTTTAATACGTTTATATGTTGGTAAGGCTAGTTTAGGTATTATAGAAGCGTTAAATTTTAAATGTGAAAACAGGATTAATTTTAACATAATGATGTTTCCTTAAGTAAGTTGTTGACTTCTTATTTTAGAAAGTCAAGAGTTTTTGTCATTGTCAATTAAGTGTTTCACGAACAAATTAAATAAATCAGCTAAATAATGCGAGACTGGTAAGGTGGTTTATATGAAATGAAGAAGAAGAGGAATTGTAATATTTGTTTAAAAGAAATATATTCATAAACAAAAACCTTTCAAATTTAAAGTTAATATTTTTTTCATTGTCAATTTGTCTATATAAGTTTTATTACTTACTTGTAAGAACCTGTTTTATGCCAGAAATAGATTAATTTATGTATTTAGACTTAATTTTGTTAGACATTTTTACTTCCTAAAAATATTTTGAAAGTTGGATTGTATGTAATGTGTATTCCTTTTTATTTACCCGTTGCCCGGAAGGTTTTCAAGTCTCTTTGTAAGGTAAAAAAATAAACCTTCTCAGGACCAATATTAACGTAAAAAGTTAAATCTATGAAGTTTTAAAAAAGTCAACGATACATCTTGAAAATGCCATAATACGCTACTCTCAGTTATTTAGAAAGTTTCTTCAATTTTTCAATGTTCTGGTATATTAAACTTTCCCAGAAGACCAAAACAAAAGCTTACAAATCCACCAAGTCCTGTGCTCACTGTCAGGACATGATAAACCGATATAATAAAAGTTGGAAACAAATTTCTTTTATCTTTACGTCATGATGTAGGTCTTTTTAGGGCATTTCGTTATTTCAATTTGCTTTATACTAAATGCGTCCGACTCTGGCCCATTTATTGCAAATTTATCTTTATAGTTATTTCAGTGGAACAGGAACATTTTCGTAAATGGATGGAAAATATAACATAATACATATACTGAGGAAGATAACTGGAAATAATAGAATACGCGTATGGGGGAATCATGAGCGCCGTTACGATTCCATGTGGCTTTAATACCTGGTTTATAAAGTTTAATGGCGATGTTTAGAGTTTTTCAATAGATTAACTTGAATATTAAGAAATATACAGGGTGTTTCAAAAATGTATGTCATAAATTAAATTACACATATTTCGGGGACGAAAACAAATTGATTTTATTAACTTACCTTAGTACAAAAGTGTACACAAAAAAGTTACAGCCCTTGAAATTACAAAATAAAATTTTTTTTTTAATTATGTCCCAAACTACATAACATTAAAAAAATGGACACGATACTTTCTTGTTCTGAAAGCATTTTTTATAAAAAAGAAACAACAAAATCTAGGCGAATAGAAAAATTTTACGGGGGGTGTGCAGCCCTAAATCCCCCTAAGCTTTTGAGTACGTTCAAATCAAATGAACTTTGTGCCATCGTTAGTTTAACACATTATTAAAAAAAAATTCTCTAATTCTAAGTTCATTCGGACTAACTCATCCATTCTACAGGCCCCAGAAATACCAAATATTACAGCCACCTAAAAAATAAATAAAGCTATAATCTAAATACAAATTAAAACCTTGTAAATTACCTTAATCATTAAATTTTCTTTATCTGGAGCTTCCTGGATAAATTTTTCAATTTCTTCCTTCGTTAAAATCTTAGATTTCTTTGCCCTATAACCTTGAGCTTGCCGTTTCAATAAAGAACGAAGTTTTGAGTATGTAGATATATCTACATTGTGTTTAAGTGCAAGGGTTGACTTCAGCATTGAATAATTGGCCCATAATGTTGAAGATTTCATCTTTAAACAAAGGTCTAGGAAGTATGCCATTACAACATTTTCTGAGAAAGAACTCGTATTTTTACTCATGCGATAATCCATAAAACGTCTGTATGCATTTTCGTACTTTTCTCTTGATTTCTTTGGGAATAATTCTAATGAAGCAGTATTCACTGCCTCAACCAGCTCTGGAGGAGTCCCAGGAATGGAAATTTCATCATCACTTATCATTTTACTTTCGAGAACACCAGCAATTAAATTTATAAGCGTCAAGTTTGACAGTTCAACCTTAATACGTTTCCATAGTAACCCAAGTAATTTTATTAGGAATTTCAAAGCATCATTTATTTGGGAACAAAATTATCGCGTTTTTTTTTTAAATCAAACAATATCTGTCGAATTTTAAACGATTTGCGGAAAAATAGTATGTTTACCTCGTAGGAAAAGCCACATTCCTAGACTCTGTGTTGCTAAGTCTCGGCTTGCGCCTCGACTTAGCAATCTTCACAGTCGTCCAGGAATGTGGACGTCCTTTTCCTACCCGGTAAACAATGTACTATTTCTGACGGAATTGATTTGCAACTTCAATTATTCTAACCCTCAATTGTGGTTCGTCCTCTATTGTTACAGAATACACTCTCTCTTTCATAAACGTCTGTATGCATTTTCGTACTTTTCTCTTGATTTCTTTGGGAATAATTCTAATGAAGCAGTATTCACTGCCTCAACCAGCTCTGGAGGAGTCCCAGGAATGGAAATTTCATCATCACTTATCATTTTACTTTCGAGAACACCAGCAATTAAATTTATAAGCGTCAAGTTTGACAGTTCAACCTTAATACGTTTCCATAGTAACCCAAGTAATTTTATTAGGAATTTCAAAGAATCATTTATTTGGGAACAAAATTATCGCGTTTTTTTTTAAATCAAACAATATCTGTCGAATTTTAAACGATTTGCGGAAAAATAGTATGTTTACCTCGTAGGAAAAGCCACATTCCTGGACTCTGTGTTGCCAAGTCTCGGCTTGCGCCTCGACTTAGCAATCTTCACAGTCGTCCAGGAATGTTAAGCTTTTCCTACCCGGTAAACAATGTACTATTTCTGACGGAATTGATTTGCAACTTCAATTATTCTAACCCTCAATTGTTGTTCGTCCTCTATTGTTACAGAATACACTCTCTCTTTCATAAACGTCCAATAACAAAAGTCCATGAGTTTAAGACCTGGACTTCTAGGTGGCCAAGAAATAGGTGCGTCACGACCCCTTCCAATCCACCGAACAGGATACTGCCTGCAAAGGTTTTCCCGGACTTCATTACTGTAATGCGGTGGAGCGCCATCTTGTAGAAACCACATATTTTGCCTTATTGCAATATTCACTTCTTCCAAATACTCTTGTAAACCGTTTGTCAAGAACTGAAAATATTTATCACTATTTAAATTGTTGGGAAAAAAATACTGGGTCATTAGATTGTTATCCACAATTCCTGCCCAAACATTAACTTTGAAAGTTCTTTGGTGATGAGTCGTTTTTTTGGCGTGAGGATTTTCGTCGGCCCAAATGTGCTCGTTATGATGGTTTGTTATTTCATTTCTACTGAGGGTAGCCTCGTCAATAAACAAAATTTTTTCAATAAAATTAAGATTGTGTGTGTGTGTTTTCCATTAACAACCAATCGCAAAATTCAATAATTTTAGAATAATCTTCAACCACTAACTCTTGAACCGTTTTTAAGTGATGGGCTTTAAGCAGATAATCCTTCAAACGCCTCCAAACTCTTACGTAAGAAACATTTAGTTAAGCAGCTATTACACTTGTACTTGTTTTAGGGAATTCTTCAATGATTTCTAAAATGTCTTCATTAGTTGCTTCCATCATTGGACGACCACTATTTCCTTGACATTCACCTACGATATTTCCGATAGTTTAAATGAAATGAATGTATCATATCAATATAAATGAAATCATACTTTAATCTGATAAAATGCTACTGTTTACACAAGAATATTTGTTTGACAATTGATTCATATAATTTCTAAATGTCAGTGATATTTAACCTAAAATTATTTATTGCGTGAAAGGTACAGCACACTCTGTTGTTTTAAAAATATAAACAAATGTGTGTACTATATTTAAAATTCATTTTTTTACGTTTTTATTAAATTTGTATTGTAATCTTATGAAGTATTTAATAAAAATTAAATATTATATGTAACCATTTTGAAAACAGTATACAAATTTTTTGTAATACTTCATGTACTCTAATATTTCAGAAAAAAAATAACGCTTGCTTTATTTACGGCGCAGCCTTAAACTTAAAACTAATGTAGGAGCTGCGACTATATGCTTGCAGTTTTCGTTGAACACGTATACAGGAAAACTTACATGCTTGGTCACATTACAGTCATATCGCAAGAATGGAAGTTTTAAGAATTTCCTTTTTCTCCTTTGTACTATCACCTGCTTCTTTTCCATCACCATTAGTCAAGGGAGCCAAGCAACTTCCATGTTTTATTATAATTGACATAGTCGTACGATCCAAAAGCATAGAGAGATTTCAAAAGAAAATTCTTAAGATGTTTGTAGGAACATATATCAAAGGTAAAAAATATATCAGGTATGTGATATTCGGAAAGATTTTTTATAAACCGTTTGATATAATACATTGTGTATATATTTTTTGTATATTCACACAATGTATACATTTTACTTACTGAATTTTATACGTATATATTTATACTAATATAAATATTAAATGGTCGTTTATTGGACTCTAATAAAACGATATTACACTACCGGCTATTGGGGAAATAAAACAAAGGAAACAAAAATAAAATATAAAATATTTAAATTATAAAATAAATATAAAATCAATTTTTTATTGAGTTTCATCACAGACGTTAAAGACTATAATACATACATATAAAAATACAGTGTGTAAAAGCCAAATGGAATAAATTCAATATTTAGGTTACTGTACATATAATTAAAAAATTCCCAAACACGTCAAATTTACATTATAACTTGACAGTCTTTAACGTGAAAATGCAACTCCTACCTTTAACCCCCTTAGAATGACAGGTACAACCCCCAATTTTTAAAATAGGGAGTATAGGCTTGTGATATATCGTTTGAAAGGTCTTTTCATTCTTCATTCAAAAATGTTGTCGCTTTCAAGTTTATTAAGATTAATTAAGATGAAATAAATTAAAATCATGTGGTTACCGAAATTCGCTACAATACAATCAAAAACTAAAATGTAATGCAAAAGGTAATAAAATGTAGAACACGAAAAAGAACAATGAATGTTAATGAAGTAGATGTTCAAAATGTTTACCGCGAACGTCTTGGCAACATCCTAATCTCAAGCAAAACTGTTTTCTAACATTATTTAACATAACAGGTGTGATCGACCTAATCGCAAGCGTTATTCGTTCTTTTAAGTCATTTAAATCAGAAGGTTTAGTTTTGTACACATGGCTCTTCACTTATCCCCATAAAAAGAAATCTAATAATGTAAGATCATGTGATCGCGTTGGCCATTCAATCGATCCTCGCCTCCCTATCCACCGATTGGGAAATATTGTATCGAGGTACTGCCGGACATTAAGTTGGTAATGTGGTGGTGCTCCATCCTGCTGAAACCATATCGTATTCGCTGGAACTTGAGGGTTTCCTGGATCAGGATATGAATTTGCCAACGTTAAAATGTAATCATTTTGAAGTAGTGCTAAATAATTGTTGCCATTCAAGTTGCCCTCAATGAAAACGGGACCAATGATATTGTTTCCTACAATCCCTGCCCAAACATTAACCTTTTAAGGGTATTGAGTGTGTTCTTCTCTCATCCAGTGAGAATTTTCCGTGGCCCGGTAGAGGCAATTTTGCTAATTAGCATGACCGTTAAGTGAAAAAGTACACTCATCAGAAAACATAGCGTCTTATAATTGGATAATATTGTTATCCAACATTTCCATCATTTGCTCACAAAAAAAGTTCTCTTATCAAAATAGTCTTCCATGAGCTCCTGAGTAGGTGTCATCTTATAGGGATGCAATTTATTTTCTTTTATATGTTTACTATCGATGTATGGCTAGCATTGAATGTAGTGGATGCCTGTTTACTCGATGTATGTGGATTTTCCTGAAACTCAAGCAACACATCTAATTTAAGTTCATCACTCAGTGCATTGGCAGCTGTTTTTTTATCTGCCTTACATGACCAAACTCGCGAAACTGCTTCTCTATCTCACTTATTGTTCCTTGAGATATAGGCGGTAAATTAGTAAATTTCTCATGAAATATGCGAGTTACTTCCTGTTGTGTTCGGTGTTATCTCCGTAACCAATCATTTGTAAAACTGTTATTTTATGCATTTTATTTTATCTAACCATTTTTCAGAATTGAATTAAATGAACTTTTTACTTAAATTAAAATACTGACAACTTAAATAAAACAATTTACTAATGCGTGTTAAAATAACGTTGCCACGGATATTCTTTAAAGTTTTTTAATGGTTACCATCTAAAAACCACATTGCTATGGTTTGTGTTTACTTTCTCATTATCAAGACCTAAACGGGAAATAAGTATATATTTTAGTATATATTTTAGCGAATTTCGGTAACCACATGATTTTAATTTATTTTATCTCAATTAATCTTAATAAACTTGAAAGCGACAACATTTTTGAATGGAGAATGAAAATACCTTTCAAACGATATATCACAAGCCTATACTTCCTATTTTAAAAATTGGGGGTTGTACCTGTCATTCTAAGGGGGTTGAAGGTAAGGGTTGCATTTTCAAGTTAAAGAATGTCAAGTTATAATTTAAATTTGACGTGTTTCGGGATTTTTTATAAATATGTTCAGTAACCTAAATAATGAATTTATTACATTTGGCTTTTACACATTGTATGTTAACTGCTAGGCATAAATTAGTAAAAAAATCTGAGAATTTTTTAACTGGAATATCTGAGTAAGGGCATATTATCTCGTGGTTATCTAAGCTTTTACTGCATCATGACATATTTAAGCTAAAAAACGACTTTTTACATTTAGGTAGTTCAGTATTGTGAAAAACTACGCATTCTAAATAAAAACGTTCAACACACGACTTTCTTGAAAGTACTTGCTCTTTTAAATGAGTTTTTCTAAATTACAAAAAATTTTAAGCAAAAAAGTTCTATCAAATTAAACCAGAAAGTAAGCATTTTTTCATTTGGTAGTAATCACTAAAATAAACAATAAAAGCATTTAAAACACATTTTATAATGTAAGTTTAATTATATTAACTACATTTGCAAAAGACGGGCACAATCGGTCAAGTAGTTTTTAACCCATTTTATTTCACATGTTTTTTTTTTTCGATAATACAAGATTTTTTGAATGTCCTTGTTGGATCTGGGTTATATAGTAACAATTCATGGTTATTTAATATAAAAAATTAAATTTTTAGCACTTTAAAGATAGAACATTGTGTAAAAATGTAAATATTTTATTTTCTTACAATATAAGTACATACTTGGGTATATCCTGTATTATAATGTAACTAGTATGAAATTATATAAAACAATTATGTTCAACACACAGAGTAACTTCACACCTTATACAAATCCACCGTACTCTTTGATGGCATAAGCAACATCGAAGTTGTTTGTCTATTTTCTTTGGAAAATGACCGTTTTCATCCATTTTTAGACTAATTGGTACATATCGTGCTAGCCGTTTTCTAGAATAAGTAGATTTCCCAAAACTTCTTAAATAATGACGTACTACATCTCGTTGAACAGCCAAAAGATTCTTTTCTTTATTTTCAGCAAATACTTGTAACCTCCACGAGTTACCAAGAGATGAGTTAATCATGTGGGTAAATTTAACCTTGTATACTGAGTCGGTAGTTATTAACCGATTGGTCAAAGAGATCAACATCGCCTATTCAAGCACTGTATGATGAGAAAAGTTTTGGTTGGGGTACATCAATTTTTCGTTTGGCAGCAGCACACCAACGATTCACTTTTGAAAGTGGATTAATACTATTGTAATTTGATGCCATTGTGACCACATTGTTGTTTTTCCATTTTACAAAAAGTAGTAGACTTGTTTTGTCAAAGCGATACTCGAAATATCTACGATTCTTATTTTTTCATTACAGCAGAAGGTAACAAAGGACATTTTTTTATACGATTTTCTCTTGCTGCGCCTATTGTTTTAAAGCCCTTCTCTTTTAAAGATTCCATCAAACTGTAACTAGTAAAATAATTGTCTAAAAATACTTCGTGGTCAGTAGGCATATCAACGACATCGAACATTTTCAGAACAACTTGTGATCCTAAAGGTAATGCTCTGACTTATGATTTATCCATTGATGCTCCACAATATGTGTCAAAATTGTAGCAATAACCACTTGAACTACAAAACATCCAATCCTTGTACCGGAATCTTACTGGATTTCCTCCTATGAACTGTTTGGATTAGTAAAATCCAAAATGCTTTATCATCGCTTCATCAATTGATAAGTCTTTGTGAAATTGCCAAATTGTTGAAATTTTTTATTCAGTTTGTTCATGAGAGGCCTCACTTTATAGATTTTGTCGCTTGTATCCATTTGCGAATTATATGCCAAATGTAAGTAATTTTTAATTTCTTGGAAACGGTTCCTAGAAATTGCATTAGTCTCGAGGGGAACCTGAAGATCCTCATCTAAACACCACTAGTTGCACTCTCGTGACAATCTATGGTATTCAGTAAAAGTAAAATAGCCAGAAATATCTTTATCTCTTCCTGCGTTATATGAAATTGATGATTATTATTTCGAGCGACATATTAATTTATCTGCTGTATAATATATTCAATAATTTCATTGCCGAAAAATTTCTCAAATATTTATATAGGAGATTTACATCGGATTTGTTCTTTCATATTATCGAGACGACCCTCGTAATCTATTGTAGATGTTATACTAATATCAGTAATTTCTTTCGTCCAGTCAGATTTCTTGATTTTATTTTAAACCTTTAGTAAATTTTCTCTTTTAATGACAAGAGGAAGATGGTTTTCTTCGTCGTTATCAGAGTCATTACTCACGTAATGAACCTCTATTTTTCCGGGAACGTTACTCGAAAACCTTTGAGTGTAAAGATCATCCCCATCTATGACCTCATTGTGAGTTTGATAGTTAGTCTTGGGAGAAATAACTACCACCGATACATCTTTATGAGTGAAACTCATCAGATCATCTGTAGCTAAAGTAAGAGTGTTATAACGTTTTTCATAAAACTGAATGGGACTAATAAGCTGCCATTCTGGAAAATTCATTCCAATACCAATATTGAACCTGAAACAATAAAAAACCAAGTAATAATTTTGATCTAATACAAATCCACTGTACTCAGATTCAGAAAATATTATTAGTACCATAGACCACTTCTTTTACACTGTAAGAATACTAATAGAATAATGCACCGCGTATAATGTTCCTATTCATATGGCGTACGTCGATTTCCATAAAGCATTCGATTTCCTCGAATTATGGACAGTGCTTGCATCTTTAGAAAATGCACGTATAGATTCAAGAAACACCAACATAATTAAAAACATATATGAAAAGATTCGCAGATGACATAGTTTTAATAGCCGATAACATCCAAAAACTAAATGATTTGTTACAACAATTAAATGCAGTTTCAGGAGCCATGGGCTTAAAACTTAACTACAGTAAAACAAAAATACTGAGCCGAGACCAGACAAATATAACAATGCAAAATCATACCATAGAAAATGTTGAACACTATGTATATCTAGGTCATGTCATCAAGCTAGAAAAATCAAATCAAGATGCTAAAATTAAAAGAAAAACACAACTGGCATAGGGCGCTTTAGGCAAACTAGCATATATCTTGAAAAACACCTCCATTCCTGTAAACTCAAAGAAAAAGGTGTATAACACATGCATACTACCAGTTTGTACTTAGGGCTTGGAGACAGTAGCCCTTACCAAAAAATCTGCTAAAAAATTAGAAACAACGCAAAAAGCAATGGAACGAATCATGCTTGGAATATCACTGAGAGACACGATAAGAAACACCGAGATAAGACGTAAAACAAAGATTAGGTATATCGTGGAAAAAATAAAAAAAATAAAATGGCGCTGGGCAGGTCACGTAGCCCGATATAATGACAACAAGTATACACGGAGAATTCTAGAATGGAGCCCAAGGACGACAACAAGAAACATGGAAAGACCCCAAAAAAGATGGGTAGATGACGTAAGAGTAGTGGCAGGTAAACAGTGGATTAGATTGGCGCAAGATAGACACAGAAAGAAGTAATTGGGAGAGACTTACATTCAGGAGTGGATGGAAAATTGTTGACAAAGAGATGAGATAAGGAAAACTTTGATTTTATATTCGGCAGGCAGTTGACGTCTGTTTAGTCTGCGAAGAACTCTATGTGAAAATGAAATTTTCTCTTAACCAAAATGTAAAGTTATCAGCTGCGGCTGATACTGTTAATATACATAAACGAAGATCTAAAAAATTTTACTCTAAAATAAAATGTCTTCCAGAAATGTGCAATAATATAACGGATATTATGGTAATTAGATTTGACTTTATGCAAAATATACAGTTGCCTACATTACCTGTGCAGGAAATGTTTTACCTGCGTAAACTATGGTTGTCTGTCTTTAGTGTCCATAACCTAACAACTAATGAAGTTGTATTTTATACCTATCATGAGGGTTCAGGAAAAAAGGAACCCAACGGGGTTTGTACAATCGTATCTAAGTACTTAAAGATAAAATACTCCCTGAAGTAAAATAGTTACATGTTTTTCGTGATTCTTGCGGTGGTTAAAACCGCAACCAAACCGTTATAAGAATACCACCACAATTTATTACCTAGTGATCGCGACTTTGCCACAGCAGTTCATACTATTCGTGAACATTTCCGTATTTTTACACCAGAACAATAAAATAACATCATTCAAGAAACTAAAGTAAAAGCTTCAAAATTTTTAGTGGTACCATTGGAACATGCAAATTTTCTTGATTTCAAACAATGGTGGCCTTTAATATTCAAGAAAACTACAAAAAGCCAACACAAGATACAAGATTTTAACATCCGTACATTCAAGCACTTCTAGTATACCAATGAGAAATATGGATATGTCGATGCTCGTCCATTTTTTTCTTTCGTGGTTGGAACTTTCAAGTTGTATAAAGGAGGAAGAGTTGAGCTTCCGACAGATCAAGTCTATCACTCAATATTGCCAGTGAAAGCTAACAAACTCTTTGATGTCAGATAGACTATGCATTACATACTAGAGGAACATAAACATTTCTACGAACAGATTGGAACCAATTGATTTGAATGGAGGGGAATGATGCAAGTCTTATTAGTGATTTAAGTGACGATGAATAAACTGTATAACAGCAGATAAATGTAAATAAATAAGTTTGTAGTAACAAAATAGCATTGATTTTTTCCTTGACTTATAAAAGGATAACATTCCAATAAGTAAAATAGTAATTACCCAATAAATGTGTACACATAGAACCTAATTGTTACATTAATTCATGCTGTTAAAAATAGTTAAAGAGATAAAACGTTTATTTTAATTTTCCAAAAGTGAAATTTTTGGAATTATATCCTTTTACATTTGGCTGATTAAATTACAAGAGACATGTTTTGTTTAGAATCGTTCAAATAATTAAAAAAGAAATGTCTGGACCGTTAAAATTGATTATTACAATTTGCTAAAACGAAAATTGTTTAAGAAAATTTGAACACCTTTTCGCCTGGAAGACCTTTAACACCTTATTTTGGAGTATCTTATGAAAGTAATTGTTCAAAAAAATCTCATGTGCTTTTCGCCTTGTCTAATTACTTAAATCAATATACTAAAAAGGCTATTAAACTTTTTGCTGAGCACTATTAAATTATTAGTATAAATATTGTTACCAGTTGTAAATTATTTATTTACAATAACACACGAACCATTTTTATTAAATATCTATTAAATCTTTTAATGTAATTATTTAATATTAATTTGCATACTAGGGCTAGCAATAGTTGAAATGGAATTAATTCATATAAATTATAAATATCGTACAATTTTTATATTTTATAAAATATGTTTTAACATTAATTAACGGTATTACCACATATGATGATAAAATATAACAATAAATTTTAGTATTTTAGATAAAATATGAAAGTGTATTAGATAATTATATCGAGAGTTAATTTGCACAAATAAACAGAACTATCTTTTGAAAACATGAATTTTAACGTAATATAAAATTATAATATATTATACTTTTTCTATGTTATAATCCTGTATTTTATTATAATTTATGCAGAGTGCTTACTCACCGTAATAAATAAATAAATAAACGAAAATGTTAATTTTTTTAGTTGTTTTTTTTTAATTTATCGACACACTTAATATTTCTCAATGCTGTTGTTTTTCCACTATTAAAGAATAAAGTCTATATTACTACCCATTTAAAACTTTTTAAACTAATGCTTTAATTAACACATTCAGCCCCAGGTGGCATCAATATGATGCCTCACTACATAGTACTCTTGGGATAGTGAGGCATCACTCTAATGCCACACTACAGTTTTGTATTCGGGACACTGTGCCATCAACTGTGCCCCACAGCTATATAAATTACATTATAAGTTGGAGGGTTGTCCAAGGAGCAAAATAATATTTTCTGATCGGATGTGAGACGGTGTTTACGAAACATATGGAAATTATAAAACTTTATGAAAAAAAAAAATAAAAGATATTATTCAGAATGTGCAAAAATAATTATAATAATATAACATTTATTAGTTTAAAACAGCATTATGTGTTGAGAAAAAACAAGGAATATAATAATGTTTTTTGCAAGTTGCACAAAAATTTAGAACGAAAACAATTCATTCTTTATTCTGACGTAGCAAACCACACATCTTTTTTTTCTTCCTTTTACAAGCTCATGACTGACATCGGTGTTATCGTTGATATTAGTTGCAATAGTGGACATTTCACCCAGTAGCTCTATAGCGACTTCTGTTTTAAACTCTGTTATAGTCAATTTAGTTTGTGTAACCTGTGTATATACAACATGAGCATTCACTAAGGAACTACAAACAATAATTCTGTGCCTAATTTCCTGTACCATCTATTCCCTCGTCTCAAGCAATGTGAATACGCTTTTTTCTGATCTGAGATATCAATAAAGGATTTTGAATCGTAATCAAAAATCATTTTGGGCTTTTTAATTTCTTCACTTTTGCGTAGACGTTTTAACATTTCATCCCCATGCTTTGTACTAATCATCCAGATATCCCTTTTGTCATACCAATTTAACATTACAACTCCGGAATTACTTTGTAGGGCAATTTTTTCATTTTTTTAGTTTTTTCTTGACAACCTCGGGACAATTAATTTTTCTGTTTGACCGAACAGTGCCTACAAGGTGAGTTGTACGACTAAGGAGTGTATGAGCACGGGCAACGCTCGTATAATAATTATCTGTGAAGAGAGTACCATCACAGGAGTACGAGTGTAGCAGTTCAGTGGGACTGCCGGTGGAAGTTATACTTCTATACACGCGTTGGCCGTTGCAAATTTATATGGGAGTCAATCTGCACAATCATTGCATATGTAATGCTATAGGTAGAAGAGAGCAAAAAGGGAAAAAGATTTGGGTACATAGGTATATAATTTGCTGTATATAAACATTTGACCTGTAATAGGAGTATAGTAAATAAAGGATTGAATAAATATTTTATTGAAAATATATATTTTTATTTTCATATATGTATAAAAGGAGTTAAATGCAAAAAAAATTTACACATACTCTGCAGTAGAATCCATTGTTTATTTTGTTATTAATATAAAAATACAATACAATACACTGCAACATAATTATATATAATATTACAATACAAATTAAAATGCAATATTCATAAGTATTTAAAACTGACGATATACATAACTTTCTTACGCATATGTTTAATTTACCATGATAACAATATTAATAAAAAAAAAATAATAATATTAATGAATATTAAATATATTTACAGAAGGAACATTTTTATTCTCTAAAAAAGAGAGAGAAAATTTTCAACGTCAAACGCGCGTATAGAAGTATAACTTTAAAAATTGTTTGTGGAAGATAAAAATAAAAAACCAACAACTCGGATTATCTTGTAAATTTTCATTTTATTTTAAAATTTAGCATTTTTGCGTATATTACATATATTTAATAAGATTAACGTAGGAAGGATTTATTATATTTCAAAAATAAAAATGGAAATTCATATTGGGATTCGAACTCACAGACACCAGCGTATGAACAAAACAGGTAACAATTTCGCCAATTTGACATGCCACTAACAGATTTTAAAATTGACAGTTCTCGGTCATATAGTGATTTATTATTATTTTAAAATACAAAAGCCTAAAATAATTATGAACATTTAATAAATAAGACAAAACATATCACATAAATAATAATATTAATATGTATTATATTATATATATATATATATATATATATATATATATATATATAACAATTTATTGTGTTGGAATATCGGGTATGCGGTCTGTTATTTAAAAAAAACTCTTTTTTTCTTTTAATGCTCTATATTTCGCTGATTTTTGGTCAGCTTCGTCAGGAGACAGCTAAAATATGGTTAAAAGTTAAATAAAAATCAGGTAAGAGTAAAAAATGAATCACTTACAGATTAAGAGTTAAAAATATTTAAAACAGTTGTACATAATATGTTTAAAACAGTACTGACAGTATTGGTTAAAAGCACCTAGGTCAATAGTAATTAAATATAAAAACAAAGCAAACAAAAACAACCAAGATACAATTAAAACACAATAAAAGTACACAATAAAAATATACAGGGTGATTTAAAATATAATTGTAAACAGAAAATTTATTTGGACATACTTGGACAATATTTGGACATTGGACATATTTGGACATATTACAGTAGATATTGCTCAACTGTCCCGTGTCTGCCTTGTAATTTACTGCATAGTTTTCTCTATTTATATGACACATTTCCAAAAACAATCTTTTTTTGGAATTATTTTCTTGCTGTAGAACCCTGGCATTTGAATAGTCAAATTGATGGCCAGTTTTTTAGTGATGCTCAACTGCCGCACATGTATTCTTCTGTATTGTACAGTCAATAAACATTGTGCCTAAACAAGGCAGTTTGTAGTAACCTTAGTTTTATTTCCAGTTGGTGTCTTGTCTTTTACTTTATAGGTTATTCCACGAATATACGACTGTTTATAATTATTGCTACAACGAATATTTTACTGTACAAGTAGAAGTATGAAAGTAAATTGGTCTAATTATTATTCCATAAAAAAGGATCTTCTGTTACTATGACATATAGGTAAACTAAAATTATTTCAGTTAATAGATGTTCAGATAGACGCAAAATTTATTATGAAAATTAATCCGAAAATAACAAAAAAAATTATGTAAACGCTTCTACAAATAAATACAATGACCTCTCTGAAGTTAAAATGTGTTCATCGGCCATTTGGGTTGGATTTCGGTGAAATGTAAACACCAAAGAGGCGTGCCGGGTATCTTTATTACTTTATTACTAGGTACTACAACGGTAATAAAAAGACATATATTATTTTTAATATAAATAAAAAGAAATTGGCAGAAGGTTCAGAAACCAGAATAAGAATCTAAAAGTATTTATAGTATTCCACAGTAGTTATAGTATTCCACTTTGTTAGTTTTTGGTTTGCTTTGAGTGGATATACTCTTAAAAGTTCCGAAAGTAGCGGGTATAACATGGCGGCTATTGATATTTAAAGTACCGAGTAATTACAGATATTAAAAAGTAACGAAAATTTACATAGTTTCATAAATCGCCGACTGATTTTAGTTTTAAAAACCTTCCGTATAGAGGTGTCCGGTGAAGAGACGTGTCCGTTAAGAGAGAGTTTAGTGTAGTGTATTTGTTTGTAATGGTGATAAGAAGAATAAGAGTAAGAGTAAGTTTTTTTGTTTTTTTAATAATAATTGAATATTCGACTAAATAAATTAAAGTATTTAATCACTTAAGTATTGTTACACTTTCTTTAAATCACTTAATTCAAAAACCAACTTGTTTACAATACTAAAGTCAATGAGAGTAATTATACGAGTATACATCAAAATCTGAATTACAACTATTCTATAAACTATCAATTCTATATTTAGATCATAACTTCATATTTAAATCTAAGGTGTATATCTGTCATAACAGTATTTTAAAAATGGGGAGAATTTACTATTGTACAATTCAGCACATTGGACCATTTAAGTCGACACCTTAAAGCGAATTTAAAACAGTCGTATATTCGTAGAATGTAGTATAGAAAACAGTTGTCGGTTTTCTAATAAATTATATTGGACAATTTTAATGTAAGTAAATTGTTTAAATAAACTAGTTACAGAAGGTGTTAACTGTTTTATTAATGGTAGTTTTTTATATTGTATTGTTTGTACTGCTCCGATAGCAGTGGGACCGTCAAAAATGTCAGAGTTAACTATAAATTTTTTAAGGATATGTTTTGGGTATCCATTATTTTGAAAGGTGTTTAACAGCAAATTTAAGTTTTTGTTTATGAATTTATCATCACTAATATGCCTTACCCTATTCTTCATTGCAATGACTGTATTAAACTTTTGATGAGTAGGATGATTTAAAAAAAGTTTAAATATCTTCCAGCGTGTGTTGGTATCAAAAGCCAACGTATATATACGAAAAGAACATTTTTATTCTCGAGAAAGGAAGAGAGAGAAAATATATCTTCTGCCTCTCTCTTACTCATATCTTACATATGTAATGGTTTCACCAATTCACCCCCCTATAAATTTCCAACGTCAAGTGCGCGTATAAGAGTATAACTTCAAAATTACAGTCTTGGGTCTTTAAGATAACTTATTGTGTTTTTTAACGATCATGTTTTTTTCCTAAGGCTTCCTTTATATTATTTGGGATAGTGTGCTTCCCACTTGCTGCTTCATTTGTTTTGTACCGAGTTAGTATATGCTCTACGGAGAGTGTTACTTGACAATTCTCATAAATTGGCGCCACACTCCGCGCTAAAAGGCGTTTATATGTCAAATCACTATGTCCCAGCCGCAAACGCGCTATTCTCACTTGGTCTTGTCTATTCGCTGTGGGTTGGAGCCACGGTTTCACTAATTGTTCGATTTCCTTGAGTTTACCTTGCGATGCACTCCACTTATTTCTTAACGCACTCAACACTTTATATTTTATTTCTGACTTGAAGTCACCAGAAGAAACCTCATTAATAAGAATGGAGCCCTGGCTAAAGAATTCTAAGCGGGCTAGTTCATCTGCTTCTTTATTTCCTTGTATACCTGAATGTGATGGAACAAACATGAAGTCAACAGTGATCTTATTATTCTTTAGAAGAATTATTTACCGATGAGTCGGAATCTTCTTCCGACAATGAAGTTTTCACTGCAGAGAGTAAACCTATGTGTTTGCTAAGTTTTCATATTAATTTGGTGCATTTGGTTTTCATTCTTTTGTGGATGTAGTATGGATGTAATTGCGTTAAAAAATTTATAGGTGCATAAGATTCTTCTGAGTACAATTTTGTTACGCTGAATATGCAGTTTGATCTTTTTATTTTTTCGAATAGATCCACTACTTGATCAAAGCTTAACAATTGCTTTTCTTCTTCTACATATTCTCTTACTGATTCTAGTAATGTTTGGAGATTAGTTATCTCATCTTTTAAGTTTTTGTCATCAGTTTTGTTTTTTTTTTAATTAAAGCTTATGTTTTTCAAAGTTTTGTTTGGCGAGTGGCGTGATTGCATATTTTTTTATAGTTCTTTTTCCGGTTGCTTTTTTCGAAATTATCTGGGGTTCGTGAGAATTCATATGTGCATTTTTAATTGGAGGTAAGTGTTGACTGGTTTCGGGTGAGGTTGATTTATGTTTTTGGGTATTAGAGTTAGTTTTTTATTGTTTTAATGATAAATTTGATATAGATTATCTTATTTGGTATGATTTATTGATGAATTTTGTCTCATTTCTGTTTGTATAGCCCTATCATTGTGGG
The DNA here is from genome assembly GCA_918026665.1 of Diabrotica balteata. Taxonomy (NCBI): domain Eukaryota; kingdom Metazoa; phylum Arthropoda; class Insecta; order Coleoptera; family Chrysomelidae; genus Diabrotica; species Diabrotica balteata. The sequence continues at coordinate 146,561,135 of OU898276.1, read as the reverse complement.
GATAGTTAGAAGGTGAAATTATGGGACAATTAGGCCTGATGTTCAGTAAATTTGCATTTGAAACATGTTTCGATTTGGGCTATATATGTATACATATATATATATATATATATATATATATATATATATATATATATATATGCGGTGTGATGTGTAGATGACCAATTTAATCACCTATACATAAAAATTAAAAGAAACCCATAAATTCCTAAATATTAAAATTGAAATTAAAGAAGAAAATTGTTTAAAAGGCAATACAATACAAAGTCATATAAAATTTCAATGTACAAGAAGTAATGTTTAAATTGTTTTTATTTATTTATGTTTTTTTAGTAGTCGGTGTTACTAACCCTAGGCCTTATGCAAACTCCAATTCACCTGGGCATACTCATAAACAAATTGTTACTATTTTATTGTGGTAGGTTGTTTCCTTTCTTCAAGAGCAGCTTATACTAGTGTTCGGTGTTTTGTGGATTATCTAAGCATATCTCACAAATGCTCTATAGGGTTAAGGTCGGGTAAGCAAGCAGGCCACTACATAATAGTAATATAATATTATATATAAGTTATATATAAGTAATATAATAGTAATTCAAGGAAGTCTGTAGTGACTTTGCTGGTATGTGGAGATGCATTGTAATGCATGAAAATTACATTTTTTCCATTGTACTTTTTCAAAGTCTAACTACAGGTTCTAGAATCAAATCAACATACCTGTGTACTATTGAAGTTGGTTGAATGGTAATTAAAAAAGTTTTTTTACCGACCATTTTACTGCCACAGAACATTACACTTCCTTCTTTATTTCTGTTAACAGAAATTACTGTTTCCGTTCTTGCTTGTCTTTCTCGACAAGCAAGAACTAAGTTCTAAGTTCACGAATTGATCGGTCATAATGATTTTACACAAATGCTTGTTTCGTCTGAAAATAGCACATGTTGCCAATTTCCAATGTTCCACTTTTGGTACCGAAGATACCAATTTAGGCGATCAATCTCGTACTGCCTGGTTAACTCGGGAACCCGTAACTGGCTACTACTGTATAGTACTTGGGCACAAAGTCTTTTTCTTACTGTTTTAACTGAAACACATCTGTACCTTCAAAAAAAATTACCGTTACTAACAGACTAATGGGATTTATTCTGTAGATAGTTTACGCCATTTTCCACCAGAAAGCGCCATAATCCTCAATTTGAAAAAATGGCGCTTGGTCTAGTCATGTATAACGCCGTCCTGTGTTAGCCAGTTAAACAATGAGAATTTACTCAATAGAAGAAAATAGTATACTGTAATCTTTTAAAGTAAATAAGTAGTTAGAATATATAATTAATCAACATCAAATTATAATACAGTAACAACAATATTGAATTGAAATAATAAAAAGTAAATTGAATATGTAAATAAATACTAAATACTTTTTCAAATACTATCGAAGTCTCGTTACCAGCAATTTCTTTATATATCCTCGTATCTATAAAAAAGATATTTCGTTATTATTTTGCCAGTTACCCAAGGGAGTGTTTGCGATTCTAATCTGTGGACTAATAGGTTAAACACTTCAGAATCTTTAATGTAGCTTGGATGACAGAAATAATAAATATTTTATATGCATAGCATTTTTGCAGTACTTTAAAAAACAACAACAAAAAAAACTCAACAACAGCGTATAGTAAATTAGGCCTAAAATTTATAATTTCAAAAGTGCTTTGAATAAGAAAAGTTGCACTCTTAAAAATAAAATTTTATATACAACATACAACAAATTAAGCTAAGGCTTTAATCTGTATTTAACAGGTAAAAAGCAATATTCTAGTGGCCAAATTAAAAAATTAGCCCTTAAATGTTAATTACGTTTCACAAAAATACTTTGCATGCACAATTTGCACGACTAATTTTAAACAACAGAGACAAAAGAATTTCCCAACATTAGAGGAAACTCATTATTCAATTTCGCTTTCTGGTTTGACTTAATCACTATTCTATAATGTCTAGGAAGTCTCATTTCAAATCTAATTATCAACTTCACAGTAAAAGTACAATCGAATTAGGTGGCTCAAACAAAAGGTTCGATATTTTGCACACAAAAGGAACATCGAATTTGAAGAGAACGTAAAAGCGACAGGGAAGTGTAGTGTTGGAACAAAAAGTAATACTTTGTGATAATTCGAGTTTGTCGCCGGGTATCAATGAGAAGAAACGTATGAAATACTTCGTTGCTGGTTTCGATTAACTTTATGGTAATCGTCATGAATCCCAATGATATTATTTGAAATGTTAGGATAGTTGTAAAAGTTTCATGTAAAGTTTGATATATTCATTTCATTCATTCATTCATTCATAAAAATGATTCTCTAGCGAGAAAGTTTTTGCTGAATATTCATGTTACTGAGAACATGTTACTTAAGTTTTATATAGTAATATATTATTTTTTATTTAGATATCACTAAGTGTAGTAATATTAAATTACATGCCGGTACTATAAGTAATATTTTGTTTATTTACTAATTTATTGCAATTCAATAGATATTCTTATATTAATTTGTGTGTTTTGCTTTGCCTGCTTAATCAATTTTATTCATATTAAAACACAGAGATGTAATATTGGCATAATTTACTTGTACCGTTTGACCTGAAGATGCTTGCAAATTGTAGAAAGTGAAACCGATCGTTTTTGTAGTAAAATTAAATTGATTGTCAGTAAGTCTTATTTTATTTTTTTTACCTATTTGAAATGGACTCACACAGGTAACACATTCATGATTTGTTAGTGCAGCGATACGCAAAGTGTGTTTCGCAGAACCCTAGGGTTCCGCGATACTCCTGAAAAAAAATTTAAAGCATGTCTCTCTGGTCGACTGTTCTGATGCTGCGTAGCACAATTTAAGTGGCGCAGTCGAACTTAGTTTTTTTTGTGTGTTTTGGCTTGGACAATTGTCATTCAGCCAGTCTCAATCAAGATAAGTTTATTCATGTAGTGTGTGTGTGTGTGTGTGTGTGTGTGTGTGTGTGTGTGTGTGTGTGTGTTTGTGTGTGTAGAGTAATTGTCTTGATACTTAGCAAAGTCGACGTCATTGTCTTTGCTAAGAGACGCTAATTATATCCGAACGTCTGCGGTCCCTCTGGTGAGTACCGATCGCACAAAGATAGAAATTATTTTCATTCATTAATTTTTTAATAAACGAAAATTTCCACCCAGGTGAGATTTGAACTCACGACCTTTAGGTTTAAAGATAGGCGCTCTTACCACTGAGCCACAGAGGGGGTCTCGAACTTAGTTGCCTAGTACAATTTTACTATGCCTGTCACTGCCCATATCTCTTGCAAGTGCGCAGTGATTAACGTTCGGAGCGATAAGTTAAAAAATATTTATAAAAACAAAGTATTTATTGTTCTACTGCTGTATTCCGATTGTATCAGTTTTGTACATTCTATAGAAAAAAGTGGTTACTCTACTGCTGTATTTTAATTGTATCAGTTTTGTACATTTCTTCTTTGGACTAAACTGTTCTGCAGTAACGGTCATGAGTTATTTTGTTATTTTTAACAAAGAAGAATGGAACGTTGGCTTAAAGTGGTTAAACGTGATGCAACAATATCTTCTACAGAAGGTAAATGTTCGAAAGCAGTACGTGCAGAGTATACAGCAATTACCGATCAAGACGAATATGCAATGACGTCAAGTTCCACGGTTTCAAAGGTAAACTGTTTCTTAATAATTCCATGGCACCTTCCGAGTTGCGCCGACATTTAGAAACTGTACACCGCCAAGTCTAAAGGTAACAATAAAGAATATTTTCTACGTAAAAAAGAACAGTTATTGTAAAGTCAAAAAACTATGATGCATGTTACTCAAACTATCAATGAAAAGACCACAGAGGCATCATATTTTGTTAGCTATCGCAAGCAGATAAAGCGCACACTATCGCTGAAAATTTAATAAAACCATGTGTGTTAGACATAACAAAATGTATGCTTGATGAAAAATCTGCAAAGCATCTTTCTACTTACTGTGCTGCTATTGAACGAAACTGTTTCACGGCGAATTCATGATCTGGCAGGCTACGCCAAACAAGAACTGGTTACACGTCTACAAAAAACACGACTTGCCTTGTAAATAGATAAGTTTACTGATGTTGCTGGTCTAGCTATCTTGCTGGTTCTCGTGAGATATCCATATGAAAGTTTATTTGAAGACATGCTTATGTGCTCATCGCTGCCCACAAACACAACCAGACAGGAAATTTTTAATAAAATAAATATATTTTTTGAGGAAAATAATTTGAGTTGGAACGATTGCATTAACATTTGTACATATGGGGCCAAGGCGATGACAGGTAATACAGCAGGACTTGTGTCACGAATAAAAAATAAAGCTCCTAATTGTAGTTCCAGCCATTGTATCTTACACAGATAAGCACTTGCGATGAAGCAAATGCCGTCAAATCTAAAATTAGTTATGGATGAAGCAGTAAAAATAATTAATTTTATTAAATCACGACCACTACAATCGCGATTGTTCCCATTATTGTGTGAAGATTATGGCAGCAAACATAAAACACTGCTGCTTCATACAGAAGTACGATGGCTTTCTGGGTGTAAAACTTTAACACACACTATTTGAACTTAGAGCCGAGTCACAAATGTTTTTTTTTTCAGATACTTCTTTTAATTTGAAAGACTGTTTGTATGAGTAAATTTGGTTGTTCTAACTGTCTTTTAGGGCAGATGTCTTTCAAAAACTGAACGATTTAAATTTATCATTGCAAGATAAACAGACAACAGTGTGTTGTTCAGGCCTGTAACAAAATAACTGCCTTCAAAAGAAAATTAGATTTTTGGATTATTTGCGTCGGAAAGAGAGAAATAGAAAGCTTTACGTCACTCAGTAAGTTTGTTAGCGACAACGACGAAATGTTTCAAGATGATGTATTTGAAGAATTGGTCAAATATCTCACTTCGATGCGTGCATCTTTTAAAAAGTATTTTCCCGAAGAACAGAGCACAAAAATAAAACTGAATTTATGGATACATAATCCTTTTTTATCCAACTTACAAAAGCCATAAAGTATGTCAAACGAGATATACGCATCTCTTTTAGAAATGTCATCACACATGTATGGAGTCACTGTTTAAAACGACGTCTCTTAACAAATTTTGGTGCAAAATCCGTAATGAATATTCAATGCTTGCCAAAACGGCTATGAAAATTCTTCTTTCGTTCCCAACAACATATTTGTGCGAAACAGCATTCTTAGCATATGCAGCCACGAAAACAAAATACCGCAATAGACTGGACGCCGAACCTGATATGAGACTTCTAATGTCCTCTATCAAACCTATAGGTATCAACCAATTGATGAAAAATAAAAAAACAGTTTCATACCTCCCATTAGTTATAGTTTTCTTATTTAATATTTTCTATTATTCTACTTGTTATGTAAGTTAGTAATAAGTAACTGTTACATTGTACTTTTATTATGCTTATTAATAAAGAATACCCTTTAAAAAACTACTGCTTTATTGTAGGGTTCGTCAAGTATGCCGCGTTTCAAAAGGGTTCCGTTACCAAAAAAGATTGAGAACCGCTGTGTAAGTGAATAAAGTCTGTTGGCCACTGTCTCTTCCTTCGTCTCACTTCTGGTTGGAGGTGTAGTTGTCTTGCTTCTTCGTTATGGTGGGCTTTCAGATGTTCTAAATACTTTCTTGTTAGTCTGCTGATTTTATCTTTAACGAACAGTATACCAGAGTCATCATGCAGTGTTATGTTACTAACGTACCACGGCGCGTTGAAAATCATTTTGAGTATTTTTGATTAGATTTTTTGAATGATTTTGGTATTAGAAGGTTTTGCACAGCCCCATAGTTGCACTTCATATGTCCATTAGCTTTATTATGAACTTATACAAGATAAGTTTATTATCTGTAAATAACTGATTTTCGGCCTATTAGCCAATTAATTTGACGTATTTATCATATTTGGATTTGGATCTTTTTTACCAAAATGTGTGCTTTCCAAGTGAGCTTTCGATCAAGTGTCATTCCCAGGTATTTGACCTATGTTTTTACTGGTAGTAATATGTTGTTCAGTCTGATTCTCGGACATATGTATGATGTTCCTGTTGGTGAATGTAATTTGATTAGACTTCTATCTATTCATCCAGTGTTGTAGTAGGTTCAGGTGTATTTGAAGATTTGATTTGATTTGAAGATTTGATGCTACTTGGGGATCATCATCGATGGATATTATGGCGGTGTCATCTGCGAACATGGCTACTGTGGTCGTATTTGTTGTTGGGATATCAGCAGTGTATATGAGTTACAGGAGGGGATCCAGGACACTTCCTTGAGGGACACCGAATTTTATGGTATAGTAATGAGAGGTTTCTGGAAGTTTCTGGTTTCTTCTTAATTTCTGACTTGAAAATAACGTTCTGTAAGGTACGATTTTAAGAGAAGATAGTGAGGAGTGGAAAAGGATGACTTAAGTTTATACAGGAGGTCACCATACCAAATACGGTCGAAGGGTTTTTCTAAATCCAGAAAGGCGGCAGTGTAATTTTGTGTCTCTTCAAGGCATACATTAATGTTTTTAACAATCATATGACATTGTTGTAGAGTTAAATCGACTTCGCGGAAACCAAACTGGTGCATTGAAATCACTGAATTAATTTCTATGTCTTCTGAGATTGACTGGTGCTTTGTAGTTATTGCATCTAGAAATTTGTTCTTTCACATTATTAGGAGTAAAGCATTTGATAGGTAGCATCATTGGGCATGGAGTGTCTAAGAAGTTTTTAACTTGTTCTTCGTTATTATTGTTATTAAGTTCAGATGCACCAAAAACGTGTGAGAGATGCATTTTCTTGTTTAGTTTTTCCCCAGCTTCCATCGGCTTTTCTTAGATTGTGTAGACCTCTTGAATGATTTCGTTGCTTTCCAGATGCTGTGGTTTTTTTTTGACAGGCTAATAATGCATGGTTTAAATATGTCATTCTTCGCGTCTTGAAGAGTTGTCGTTTTAATCTAATGTATTCATTTTTACCTATAGGATTGCCAATTTTTTTGTGCAACAAGATGTTTTATATATACGCTTATGTTGATGTCACTTGGTTCTTTGTCATTCGGAGGGGGTGTAGCTATTTTAGCGGCTGCATGTATAGTTTGGGTGAGAAGAAGCACAGCATTATCGGTATCGTCTTGTTTATCTTATATTTTAATTTAAATTTTCATTTATGTAAAACTCGAATACATTCCAGTTGGTCGTTGATGTTGTCAACTTAGGGATATTCGGACGTTTTATAATTTGCCTAGATAGTGTGACCATTATGTGAGTATGGTTGGTGGACAAATCCCAGGATGCTTGTATGTCAAAATAATTTAAGGCCATGCTATAAAGGAAACAAAAGTCGTGTAGATCTGGGATTTTGTTTGATTGATGGCCAGTAGATGGGTTGCTCTGTAGATAAATAAGAGCTGTTTGTGTTACTTTTGGCTTGTATGAGATTTTTTCCCTTTGTTGTACAAAGTCTCGACCCCCAGTCTGTATGCTTGGCATTGCAGTCACCTCCAATTAGGAATTTTTGATAGATGTTTAAAGAAGTCTTCATATTCTACTGTGGTGATATTATGCCTTAGAGGGCTGTACATTGCCGCAATGTCAAAAGACTGTGGTTTAGAACTTATACATATTACTGCAGCTTGTATTTTTTCCGCATATATACCATTCCGCATATAATACATTGTTTCCTCATAGTGTGGTATGGTGTTACGTACAATAATAGCAGCGCCACCGTATGATGTTCCATCAGGATAGTTGGTATTGCAAATAGAATAATGAGGGATCTTAAACATCGTTCTGTCGGTGAAATGGGTTTCCGAGATTAGTAGAACATCAATTTTGTTATGTTAAAGAAAGTTAATAACATATGTGTTATGGTTGCCTAGGCCATTGGCATTCCATTGTCCAATTTCTAGTGACTTAAATTTTATTACTAAATTTATATATTACTGTGAAAAGCATGTTTAAGGTCACGCTATTTTGATTTAATAATTCTAAAAACATAGTTTTGAATTCGTTAAGGAAACTCTTCATCATCTCTCCAATGTCACTGTTTGTATTACTTACATGTGTTGCTCTTGTTATTTAAACGTAAGTTGCATGATTTTGGTTGTATAAGTTCTTATTATTATGGACATTATTTACATTTTGTTCCACCTGTTGTTTGTGTGTAGGTCGCGTGATTTTGATTGCCTAAGTTCGGATTATTCTGTAGTGTATTTCTGTTATATTGCAGTTGATTGTTAGCCGGAGTGTGCGATGATACTTCTGTAACATAGCATAAGTAAAGTGAAAATACTTATTTCATTAAACATAAGATAAAATATCGTTGGTTTTTGCGAAAAATTAACCATTATAGAAGATTCACAAAAGACGACATCGTCTCGAAAATCAGCCAACAATTTTTTAATTCAAACAAAAACAGATATGTAATTACAATGTCATACACAGATGATGTTCAAATAGGCTCAGTTTGAAAAATAACCGACTTATTCTATACTTATTCGAACCAACCGACATTTTCTGAGACACAAAAAGATGATACATATCGCGGATACTCAAAGAAGGTCATCAGGGAGCGACAAGAATTGTTTTCCACTACTGCATCAGCGTTAATATGATCGGCAACAGGGATAAAATAAAATCAGTATTATTATACACAGAATACAATTGAATCATCATTCATCTTTATTTATTTTTGTTTTATTTTCGATTTTACACAAAATTTGGGAAATCTGCTCTTTCATAGTTAATTTGTAGAAAATATCAAATATTTAAGGGAAACCAAATACAAGTGTCTATTTTATACGTCGTGCTAGAGCTTTAATTAGCGATTGCTAAGTATCATAATCAAATCTAAAATAGTATATGTAGCTATTTCCCAAAGAAAGATGAAGAAATCTCAAATCATTAAGTTAATTCACTTTATTAAAGTTTTATTATTACCATTTCTTTATATTATAGAGGAGAAATAAAAACTTTGAAAATTGTGTATTCGTTATATTGGAAGAGCTATCTCACATTATTTTTTATATATTTTCGTGACTCTTGCACATAACAGCAAAGTTTTACGCATGAAGATTCAGTTATAACAAATAAAATGACAATCGTAATAGTTTCGAACATCGAAAACAACAAATTCGTTTTACGAGATGTCACCTTTCAGTGACAAATCAAGCAAACCAAATTAAAAGTTTTCGCGAACAAAATCTCGCAAAAGGATATTTCAAGAGTAGTTTTTTCGACACAGCAAACATAAAACTTGGAAATTGTGTTGTGCTGATTATCGGACGTGGTGCTTAAAGTCCTGAACGGTGATGTCTTTGCCTTGCCCTCCGAGGTAGACCCTAGAAATAGAAATGGGAAAACAGAAAACTGGCTATTGTTAGCCGGACATGAGGGAATTCCGAGTTCGAAGTTCTTTTCTTTGTTGGTGGTGGACAATTGCACTGAATTTGTTTGGGTTTTTAAATTTGATTCCATTTGACAAATTTACATAGGATCGGTATGTCTATATGCATTCAAAATTTGTTGATACGATAAAATTTACTTTAAGCCAAAAAGGTTTAAGCTTTTAAAGGTATAAATATATTCTTTTGCGAGGAAATTTATTATTATTATTGGATAATAAATAAAATAAAAAGAACAAGGATAAGTAATTTATACTACAATAAGTATCATATTTCATTTTTGCTTATTAAAATATTGAACTCTGATGGTATACAAGGCAGATATCGAACACAGTAATTCATTAAATCTTGCCCAAGTACTTTCGATCAATAGATCATCCTCAGGGGCATCTGAAATAAGCCAAGAAACGTTTTTTTTTTTGTAAAAAAGGAAAATTAATTCACTTTGATAAAAAACTCGAAGTTTATGGTTGAAAAAAGTTTTTATGTGATAAACGTTTATAGACTTACTTCGTCAGTTGTGGCCTATCCGACATGAGCAGAATGTGATTCATGTAAATTTGGACATAACAATATAATACACAAAGAATTACACTTTAAAATTTTTAAAAATTGAGAAGCTACATGTTATATAGAAGCAGGAGACAGAATGGCTCCCGGTCTGGCGGAAATATTGAGATGACATGTGACAAATGACAGCTTGTAAAGGGCAGTTACAATAGATATGTGATCTGCACCTTTCAAAATTCTATGAAACTAAGTATTGACCAAAGGTCCAACTGACACCACTATAGGAAATCAACTAATGAAATATAAAATTATATAGTATATTTTTTTTATGTAGATTGAATAATCCAAATCTCACACTCAAACATGTCTATAATTATCAGGATGTTAGTTTGAGAGAAATTGAAGTTGACATAAAGTATGAATGTAAGAAAAAGACTAAACAATATATTAGACAGTGGATGGTTGACTACAATAAAATGGACTACCAAGCGCTATCAGTACTGTAAAAAGGAAAAATCTGAATATGCAGTTAAATTACTAAAAGTTAAAATCAAAATTGAAAGCAAAATATATAAATGGGTTATAATCCAAGTAGTTCAGTTGAATCCACAGTCAATAGAAGAACTTTAAAATTAATATCGAAATGCTCAGTGCATGAAGTCTAAACAGTCGAGCTGGGTCCTCTACGAGGTGAAGCTGTAATAAAGTTTTTAAATATAGGATTAAATTTAGTACAATTTAAATTAATTGGAGTATTAAGACAGTAAGAGTTTTCATTTGTTTTCCTTGTAATCTCCAAATCTTCCAATAAATCCAACTCAAGATAGTTTTTCTGACAAGGGAAACAAATGAAAACTCTCGCTGTCTTAATACTCAAATTAATTTAAATTGTACTAAATTTAATCCTATATTTAAAAACTTTATTACAGCTTCACTTCGTAGAGGACCCAGCTCGACTGTTTAGACTTCATGCACTAAGCATTTCGATATTAATTTTAAAGTTCTTCCATTGACTGTGGATTCAACTGAACTACTTGGATTATAACCCATTTATATATTTTGCTTTCAATTTTGATTTTAACTTTTAGTAATTTAACTGCATATTCAGATTTTTGCTTTTTTACAGTACTGATAGCGCTTGGTGGACCATTTTATTGTAGTCAAGCATCCACTGTCTAATATATTGTTTAGTCTTTTTCTTACATTCATACTTTATGTCAACTTCAATTGCTCTCAAACTAACATCCTAATTATTATAGACAGGTTTGAATGTGAGATTTGGATTATTCAATCTACATAAAAAAATATACTATATAATTGTATATTTCATCAGTTGATTTCCTATAGTGGTGTCAGTTGGACCTTTGGTCAATACTTAGTTTCATAGAATTTTGAAACGTGCAGATCACATATCTATTGTAACTGTCCTTTACAAGCTGTCATTTGTCACATGTCATCTCAATATTTCCGCCAGACCAGGAGCCATTCTGTCTCCGGTTTCTATATAACATGTAGCTTTTCCATTTTTAAAAATTTTAAAGTGTAACTCTTTGTGTATTATATTGTTATGTCCAAATTTACATGAATGACATTCTGCTCATGTCGGATAGACCATAACTGACGAAGTAAGTCTATAAACGTTTATCACATAAAAACTTTTTTCAACCATAAACTTCGAGTTTCTTATCGAAGTGAATTAATTTTCCTGTTGTACAAAAAAACGTTTCTTGGCTTCATTCAGATGCCCCTGAGGATGATCTATTGATCGAAAGTACTTGGGCAAGATATAATTAATTACTGTGTTCTTTGTTTGCCTTGTATACCATCAAAGTTCAATTATTTGAACATTTAACCTTATATTGGTTTATTAAATTATTATTAATTTTAATATTCCTTAATATAACTATAACAAAACGTGTACAGAGTGCGAATTTTTGTCAGATCCAATCAAAAACATTTATTTAGATAGTAGTACATGATTAATTTTTTTTATTTTCTCAGTATAAGTGCATAAGAGTGCGTTTACTTCCATCCTGTAAGTACTCTTTAAAATAATATAAAACAGAGTCATTTCACAGGAATTTACTGTTTTTGCCACAAGTCGGCTTGATATAAAAACGGTAAACAAGTTTTTTTGTTATCTATAACAACATGATTAAATCGCCTGTTCTAAAACAGTTCTGTATTTCAGGTCTAACTTAATTTTAAATTATAAAAAAAAGATGTTAAATTCAACTGACTAGACTTCCTGTGATTGAACAAGAATTCCCTACCAAAGATCAAGCCATTGTATTCCCAGCCAATGAAAACCTAAAACTTCAAGATTACCAAATTCCACTAGGAACGTTGATCGAGCCCAAAAATATCATATTTTCCTCACGGCTTTCTAACAACAGAGTGTGTATGTACCTTGCAAACAAAAGCGTTGTTAAAAACTTCATGAATAATTATGGAGGGTCTATAGAAATAATAACCAACTATAGAGTCTATAGAAATTATTAATTAAGTGCACGCAAACTAGTCACTCCAGCATAAAGACTAATTCTGTCAAGCGTTTGTTCCACCGTTCCGCATGCTTTACTAACTTGAGAAATTAAAAAATTGGGCCTTAGTACCATGCCTTTCATGCAATTTCTCGAGACAAGTGCCGGTTTGCTGGAATTTAGCCACGTTTATAGTTTTAGTCGACAAATTTGTGTCACACCACCACTTGCTCCAATACCTGAATCCATATTAATTAATCATGAAGGCACCAACTGTAGGATTTTTTTTACAAGATTCCTTCTTATGTTTTTAACTTAACTTAAAAAAAAGTAAGAAAAATACTTCAAGGCATTTATCTCAGATCAAAACCCTCGACACTTATTCTTCATTTTATTCAAATATCCGATCCGTTTATGTCGCATAGGATCCAGCCAGCGTCATAAAAACTACACTAACGATTTTGAAGCTTTAGTGAAAATGCTAACAGCAGTATATCCTTATTTTAAACAAAGATCTATTAAAACTAGATGTATAAAAATAAGAAAGAAGCTACTGATACATTTACAGATGACTCGGGTACTGAGGCAAGTGAGTTAGGGATCGACTCATTAACTTTCAGTTTTTATTTATTATACACGGGCTTTTCTTCAATTTTGCAGTGAGACATTAACGGTTTTGTAACGTGGTATTACATTTATCATGAAAAGATTCGCATGCATTTGTACTCCTTTCTATACTATTGCTAAGTTCAGACCATAAATAAAGAGGAAATACGATAACTTCGGAAATATGATTGTCCATCAAATAGTCGACAATCAATGGAAGACGTTTGTTTTCAGGTTGTATTTAAGGGCAATCTTTGTTAGACACGAAAACTTAATAATTTCCTCAATATAGTCGGTAATAAAAACAAAGTTTACATCTTTTACATAAAGACGGCCTTAGATTTAATATCAATGCAAGTTTCTAATGATAACTAATGAGGTTGGAATACGTATAAACGGGTCGCAGATGTCCTGCATTTAAATTAAATCTAAGATCATCTTTCTATTTTAGTTCTTTACTCGGTTTCGAGTACCAGAAACTAAATTCACTAAGAATTTGTGCCATGATAAACGGCATGTGGAATGCAAATTATAGATTCCCTTGTCGACGTATTTATTGTCTTAATAGTCATCGTTTTATGGACGCCATAGCGTCAGTTCTACTTTTTGGCAAAACCGGTAGAGTTTTTTTTCTGTTCTTATAAATAGTATTACAATATAGTGAATGTCTTTGACTATTAAAGTACTTAACTGGGTAAGATTTTCTTTTAAAATAGAATGCATTACTCTATATTCTTTGGTATTACCTTGCATGGCTTCTTACAAATGTCATCGTTCTAGTGTACTGCGCATAATCTAGTTTATGGCACCTACAGAATAAATTTTAGCTTTACAGGAGCCAATCGCACATCTTCAACACACTTAATCACTTTATAACTTTTTATGTATTTTAAATTTCTGAGATTCTTCTATTAATACAGTTTTTCCACGTTCACTAAAACTTTTAGAGAATTACATACTGTTTTACTTGCAATTAGGTACTATAAAATGAAAGTGAAAATAAGTTTAACTTTCTTAAACTCAAGTTGGTTTTACAAGAAATTATAATCCCGTGCTCGGCACCAGTATAATGGTGTCATTGTACCGTAATTAGCATGGCTACCCATTAAGAATATGATTATCTTCTAGTACCTGCTAAGGGACGAATTGAGGGCCGACCCAATATTTAACTTCAATTTACTTAACAATTATAAATTATGTTATGGTTCATGTCCTAAGAACCTAGGTACATGATTTTGTAAAATGTATAAAACATAAGAAGAATATTTAATTTTGTTGTATATAACCTGAGCCTGAGAATATTATACTGTTTCATCTCCTAAAACTCAATTTTACAGGAGAGCGTTTTTAAATTTATTGTAAAATATTTTTCATATTATTTTAAAATTGTTTTAAAAAATATGATCACGGTTTTTATAATAAATTACTTTTTGTTATAGTGTTTTACTATTGCCAATGAAAACAACATTAACATATACGGAAGAATTTATTTGGATATAAAACAAAAGGAGAGACATAAATAAATATACATGGACTCAAAAGACAAGAAAACTGCAGTCAATTATAGACTATAATATAGTAGTTAAACAAGAGACATCTTTAAGACCCTACGATGTAAAAGTTTGGAGAGGGGCAGAATGTGGATCGGATCACCTACTAGTAAAGGCACCCGTGGAAATAAGATATATTAAACAAAATAAATCCCAAGAACAGATAAACAAAGAATCCACACGGCTCTATAACATAGACAGCCTAAAAAATGAGTCCACAAGTTTTCTTTATAAACAACGTTTGGCACAAAAATTAGACGAAGAAATAAACGGAACAGCGGAAGAAATGTATGAAACTTTGAAAATCAAAATTCATGAAGCAGCATTAGAAGCTCTAGGTACGAAAGAAAAAGTAAAACGTAGAAATTATTGGTGGACAGAAGGTTTATTAGAACTGGTAAAAGAAAAGAAAAAACTGTATCTCAAATGGTTAGCGACAAAAGATGAGGAAGACCGAAAGAACTATAACAGATACAAAGATATAGTAAAAAAGGAAATTAAAAAAACAAAAAACATAACCTGGGACAACAAGTGTGCAGAAATAAGCTCAATGGTAGGAGGATCTAGGTCCAAACAAGCTTGGAAAACTATCAACAGTCTTAGAAAAAATACAAACGAAACAAAAAAAATAAACCCCATAGACATAGACAGATGGAAAAATTATTATGAAAATCTATTAAATGAACAACGTACACAGTTTCTAAATACACGGATAGATAGAGTTGAAACGGGGTTAAATGAAGTGGCGATGATTACCGTAGAAGAAATAAAAAACGCATTACAAAAAATGAAAAATAATAAAGCTCCTGGGCCGGGTGATTTACCTATCGAGTTATTCAAACATGCCACTGCAATAACATTAGAATTGCTTTGTAAAATGTTTAACAAGTGCCTACAAGGAGAAAGTATCCCAAGAGATTGGAAAGTCTCGTACATAAACTCCATCTACAAAAAGGGAAACAGGAATGACTGCAGTAATTACCGAGGTATCAGCATTACGTCATCCACTGGAAAACTGTATGAAAGAGTTCTGAAAGCCAGAATAGAAAAAGAAGCCACAGAGATCGAAGAACAAAGTGGATTCCGACCAGGGAGATCTTGTGTCGACAATGTATTTACTCTCAAACACCTAACGGAAAAGAGATTAGCAAGAGGACTAGAACTTCATGCCACTTTTATAGATCTCCGTAAAGCGTTTGACTCCGTACCACTGCAGAGACTATGGAGAACATTGGAAAACGCAGGTATAAATGCAGTATATATTAATGCCGTGAAAAAGCTATATCAAGATAACTATATTAAGGTTGGAAACCAAATTTCCAAGGGTTTCACCCAAACAAAGGGTGTCAAACAGGGCTCTTGCCTCCCTCCAACCCTGTTTAAAATATATCTTGGTAATGCTTTAAAACATTGGATGAGAAAATGCAGCCCAATGGGCATATGGGTAAATGACACTCCTATATACACAATCCTCTTCGCAGACGACCAGGTAGTTCTTGCCGAGGACCTACAAGATATGACGTACATGATAAACAAACTAATAGACGAGTTAAAAAATGGGGATTAGAGGTTAATACCGAAAAGACACAATACATGAATATAGGAGGCATCGGTCAAGACATGGAAACAGAAAGCGGATTAATTAAAAACGTTGATCAGTACGAATATCTCGGAGTTACACTAAGCGAAGACGGGAGAGACGACAAAGATATAACAAGAAAAATAGGAAAAGAAAAAAACATGATAAAAACACTACATCCGATCCTGTGGAATAAAACTTTAACTAAGAAAACAAAGAAAAATATATATCAGGCTATGATTCAGCCGGTGCTGACGTATGGGTCAGAAGTGTGGGTCTTTAACAATAATATGTCACAAAAACTCCTCTCAACGGAAATGATGTACTGGAGAAGATGTTCCGGGTTAACTTTGTTTGACCACATAAGAAATGAAAACATAAGAGAGAGAATGAAAGTAAAGAACACAATAATGGATACGATAACCGAAAAACAATTAAAATGGTATGAACACCTGAGACGGATGAACGAAGAAAGGATACCACGAAAGGTTTGGAACTAGAGACCTACACAGAGAAATAAAAGGGGAAGGCCAAGAAAGAAATGGATATCCAATATTCATATAGAAATGGAAAATAGAGGTCTTCAAGAAGGAGACTGGGCCGATAAGAAATTATGGCGATTGGGATGCGAGAAGCGACAAAATTAAAGTTGCAAACACTCGCTATATATATATATATATATATATATATATATATATATATATATATATATATATATATATATATATATGAAACAAAAGGAACACTTAATAGAAATATATGGGATATAAAACATGTATAGTGAATATAGAACTAACTCTTAAAATGTGGTAATGGTGGTAACGACAACTTATCACATAAAAACCAAAATTTATTAAATATATCACCATAATTAAATTATTTTGATAAATTTAACAAACTAACTTTTGAAAAAGTTGAATGTAGAGTACGAATTCAGGGGAAACTGTCTAAATCTTAAAACGAATAACGGGCTGCGCCAGAGAGACCCTCTCTCCTGTTTACTATTCAATTTAGCTCTGGAAAAAGTAATAAGTATGCCACAAATCACAATCACTGGTTCAATATATAATAAATCGGTGCAAATCCTGGCCTATGCTGATGATTATGGATGAATATTTTTGGGAGAACGAAAAACGCTGTACGGGAAGTGTATATAACATTTAAATAATCAGCTACAAAACTAAGTTGTTTAATAATAAACACCAACAGAACGAAGTATATGAAAATAAGCACACAACCCCAAATTTTACGCGCACTTGTTATAGAAAACGACGTCATCGAAGCAGCAAACCAATTGGTATACCTCTGAGCGCTCCTTAACACTAAAAATAATACAATCGCAGAGATAAACCGCAGAATTTGTACGGCCAACAGATGCTATTTTGGGCGTAATCTCCTTAAATTCACAATTAAATCAAGAAATACAATAATAAAAATCTACAAAACAATAATACGCCCAGTCCCAACATATGGTTCAGAGACTTGGACTCTGAAAAAAAATAACGTAAACATGTTACAATGTTTCGAAAGAAAAGTATTAAGGCGAATTTATGGAGTAGTAAATAACAATGGAGTATGGAGAAGACGATACAGCTTTTATAGAATATACCATGAACCTGATATCGTAAAGCATATTAAGATAGGACGTCTGAGGTGGATAGGAAATGTAATGGGGTGAAACAAAATAACCCAGTTAGAAAAACACTCCTTGAAAGACCAATTGGTTAGAGAAGAAGAGGAGGAACTAGAACAAGGTTTCTTGAAAACATCGATAAAGACATGAGAAATATGTAAATTCGTGCTTAGCGGAGAAAGGCGATGGATAGGGACGACTGGAGAGCAATTCTTGAGGATGCTAGGACCCACGTAAGGTTATAAACCAGAATGATGATGATGACTATAATTAAAACGAAAATACAATTATTATAATGAAACATTATTGTTCTATTTCTTTTTACTTTCCTTATTTGTCTTTTTCTTTTGTTTTTCTTTGTTGCACACGATACTTGAATTTTAATTCAAAACAACATTATAAAACTTTTTATCCACTTCCGGCATGAACGATATCATCTTTTTGAAATGTTTTTTCTGTAATTCTAATAATTTTGGTGTTAAATTATTAGAATAGTTAGAATCGTTAGTTAACGAGTTCAAGCACTTTCGGTAAATTGTTTTTAATGTATTTGACCTCCCATTTTTTTTTAACGATTTTCCATTTAATTGTCTTAAGTGGCTCTTCATATAGTTCACCATATTTCATGATTAACGGAAATGCTTTCTCGTATATCAGATGTTTAACTTTAGTGTAAGGTACGTTTCGTTAGGATACTTTTTCTGATTCTGCTTGGTAATTTTTATAATCTGCAGCAATTATTTGAAAAAAATTAGTGAGAAAAAACTTTTTGTAGATCAAAACATAAAATACGAACACATTTGCTCTCAAAGGATATAAATTTTTCCTAGTTTTTTTCCTGATTTACCAAATCATTATTTCTCTTGTGATCTTCAAATTTTAAAATATCTGCTTCAGTCAGATATGTGACAGAATTATATGCTGCATAATTATCGCATATGTATATGTTTCTTGGAACAAAATAATGTCAAATTAAATTAAGTATTAGATATTCTCCGATACATATGGTATTTGACTGAAACATAATACATTTTTTGTATATTTAAATTTCTTATCAAATATTGTCTGGTAGAACTTTGTCGATAATATTGAGAGTCGACTGTTTGAAAAGAGTTAATATGTTATACTTTTTGTCTTTTACTCTGAGATAGATTTCTTCTGGTGCCTACCATAAATAGACGAACTAACAATGCATCTAACATCATCTTTTACACTTTTAACAAAGGAGTGAAATCTTTATTTAATAATATTTAAAGTATAATAAAAGTAATGTTGGGAAACTCTTATTTTAACTCCAGATACATAAAAAATATTGATATCAAAATGTTTTTTTACTGGTTTCATTTTGTTTTCTTACTGCCAAAATACGCTTCATATGTTTTAAGTAAAACTGATTCTTTTTGTCGTCATAGGAGACCAAATTTCTCGTCAGAAATAAGTTTAGTAGTATGCTATATTACGCATTTTTTAGATCTTCATGTCTCTATATTCACAGTTTTCTTTTTCCTGGTTCGCTTCATTGTTACTACATATTCTTGTCCAGATTGTCGTTTATGTTTTATTATATTTTGTTTTGTCTGATGGTCTTCTTTTTCGTTTTCGACTACTTAACGCAGGCTTAATGACTTCTTCAATAATTTAATAATATCCTCTTCTTCCGCTTTACTATTCACCGCAGGTTTAGTAACTTTTTTATTAATATACTCTTTTTTCGCTGCTGTTTTAATTTGACTCTCAGCTAAGAGTTAATTGAAGACAAGTTTCTTTCTTCATAGTTTTGTGCCAATCCAATGTGATAAATTGTAAATTTTGTGTATCTCTAGTGTTTAAATTAACCATTTGACCCAACAACTTTTTCTTCATTTGGTTTCGCTTTAGGCCCATTGTCATCTTGAGATGATTCTTTACTTATGTTTTCATTGTCGTTTTTGACACCCTTTTAGATAATATTCCACAAAGAACTCAAATAAAAAAATTTTTAGTAGTATTAGGTATTTCTCAAAAGTTTAATGTAAGCTTACTTCCAAACGTCACGAGGACATGAAGAAGGCCTTGTTGGTGACGGTAAAAGATTTTCATTTATTATAAACTGCAAAAATTAATTCATTTAAATATCGATGTATTAAGGAATACATGCAAATTAAATCAAACTTACAATTAAAAAGAGCAAACTTAAAATGAGGCCACAAAAAATTTAAATACCTAGGTTTCATTACAAACATAGGATTATAGCTTTAAAAAACATTTTATAATTAAAAACAACTTTTAACTATCATACATACAAGAATCCAAAAAGTTATTTATATAAATTTATTAATAACATCTAAATAATTTCCTGATTGACATTGATCTACAATTGTTTGAATTTTTCTGAGTACTTTCTTTGTCTTAAGCGGATCTACACTTAGGTGCAGATACGATTTCTTTTTACTGCATTGCTAAAATCAATGAACTCTATAAGAATAATAATAAATTATTTTTCTCACAGCTATAAAGTTTTTTATTTTTTAATCTGTGTAGTAATTCATTTAATGTAATGTATATGTCAGTATATCATATAATTTATTTGAATTTTTTTTGTTATGTTTATTCTTAATTTAAGTTGAAGCCAATGTATTTCTTTCGTATTTGTATTTCTTTATTTAATTTCTTTGGTATTATTATGTAAAGTTTAACTTTTTTAATAAATTTTGGGTAAAAGCTACTTAGAATGTGGCTAAAGGTTGACTCTTTTGATTACTTTCTACCAAACGATTACTGTCAGAAACTCTTTTGATTCCGATATATTAAGCCGCTAATAGAATTCCCTATAATTTTTTTTTAACATAAAAATCTCTTACTAATGACTAACTAAAGAATATATCATATAATAGAACATTATTAATCTCATTTTTGTTTTTTATTGTTACTCAATCACATTGATTAAATTTCAATTTTTCCAGTAGAACTGGTAAAGGACACGGATTATTTTAACAAATGGTGTCGAATTGTTCACTACCCAACTCCCTATTGCGATGCACAAGGGAACTCCATCTAAAGTGTTTACGGTCTGGACAATAATTACCACTCCACAAGTCTTCGGCGGCATAAACCCCACGAGTTGTTACTCAAACATGTCGTTACTTTTCTTTTGAAGATTTTCTATCCGAAACAAAAATGCTAGATTTAACGAAACAAAAGGGTAGATTCGGATTAGAACGTGAATGCGGGAGTCATGTGAAGTTGATAACAGTGGAGTTTATTTTTAGTGGAATCCTATGAAGTGCAGAATTGCTCTTAAAACCAAAGCAACGTAAATGGACAGTAAACAAAAGAAACGTAAAATTGTGACATTTCATTATTTTATGTTACTATGGCTTTTAATGTATTATATAAATAGCTACCTGATATAATATACAGAAATCAGTACATAGACGTTTAATAACGTGTTAACTTTACTATCACATAAGTAGAAAGACTGCCTTAATATTTTGCAGTGACAACAATGAGGAAACTGAGAGCCGTCAGTTTATAGAGAGTCAGAAAAGGAGATAGTTATGGAATATATATATATATATATATATATATATATATATATATAGTAAACTCTTAAATATTGGGGAAATCTGCAAGAAAGACTCTAATTAGTATCAATTGTTTCGCAGAAACGTTTTCTCCAAAAAGAATTTATTTGCCTTCTTCAGGTTTGAAACAGAATAAATTATAATTGGATTTTATATAATAATATTAGATATTATTATAATATCTAATAAAATACATTTGATCTTACCGTAACTTAGAATTATTGAGTCAGGATGTTAAAAAACTTAGCTAGTAACAACATAGTGTTTTTTGTTACTATGTGCAAAAAAGTTTTTTCTAACGTTGAACATGTATGGTAGCTTTGAACTTAAAACGCAAAGGTTTACCCAAGGTTAACCGAAAAACCCAATGTAACTACATTTAAAAGGAAGTAATTCTTTCAATTGTCGACAATAACTAAATTGTTGATTTTTAGAAAGTTTAAATGCGAGGTTCTGTTCAGAATCAGAACGTATGTGCCATGCACATGCGTTCTGATTCTGAACGCACTATATTTAATTTTATCAACATTTTCAAATGTATCTATTAAGTAATTATAATATCTTTAATATCCCGTAATACGTTTACAACTATAAAAAAGAGGTCAAATCTTTGTAAATGGGTATATTTAAAAAACCCTTAAAAGGGCTACATCAAATTAACACGAACGTTTTCGGAATAATAATTCCTCATCAGGTTAAAAATACCTATAATAAGTATAAACCATTTAATTAAAGCAAACGTGGCTTAAAATTTTGACTAACGTTAAAAAAGCAAAATGGTTATACTTACAGGTTAACATGTCTGAGCCACCAAAATATTAGGGTGAAAACCCTTTAAAATACATAAGGTTACCAAAGATTTTACATATTATTGTTAATTATATTTGATGTTTAATATTTAATTATATTTTACTTTAGGTAACATACACCCATGCCTTAAGTGAGTTCCAGCGTCCGGAGAGTAAACCTCTTCCAACGGACTTCAGCTGGTAACTGATTGACAAGATACATATGAACGGTGTCGAAAACAAAATGTCAATGTACCATGAAACAATATTAGTTATACATAGTATTACTACAGCCAAAAGATTCATAAACTTTGATGATGTTAAAAATGATAACAGCAATCCAGGTGTTGGGTTTAAAAACTTTTTTTATTATTTAATTTTGGATATATAAGATGTAAAATTACCGATGGTGCTAAAGATCATGTATAAGAGAATGACGCATGCATTAGGCAGCCTATTTTACTCTTTGTCGTATGGAGTGTTGTCTAAAAAGTGTAAATTGTGACAGATTAGCTTAGATATATAAAAATAAATCTAAGCTAAGCTGTCACAATTTCATCGAGTTAGAATCTATGGAGGATCTATGAGCATATTAACGTATTTATTAAAAACCGCGTAGGTAGGCGTGACTAACGATAATACCAATATGGCGGTGGGATCAGGGCCAGAGTCAATAATATTAAAACTACTATACAAATATGACTAGTTATTCAGAAGATTTAATCATAAACTAAAAAAGTGCAATACATTTTTATTAAACTATGATTTATTTATCCCGCGATAAGCTCTAAAAACACGATATATTATACATAAAGATAAATTAATACCGTCAAATACTATTAATTTATTCTCTGAAGTACGGGCCATTACTTTGTTAACATATTTGTTTACTAACCTGTGGAACGATATTCCTGAAGATTTTTTTATATTATTACCATTGCTTCTGATACTAAAACTACGTTGAGAACAAAAAACCATTATTATGCACTATCACAATATATTATTACAGTTTCTATAAAAGTATTATAAAACTAAAAATATTCTAAAAACAACAAATGTAAACAAACATATACGATCTGTCAAAAGAGTGAAAACAATTCTTAACAACATGATCGAAGTAAGGTCGTTTTAAGTCACGTGATGTCATACGACAAAGAGTAAAATAGGCTGTCTAATGCATGCGTCATTCTCTTATACATGATCTTTAACACAATCGCTAATTTTACATCTTTTAAATACCCTTCAAACGAGATATCACTTACCATAAGGTCCTTTCTATAATTATCTGTCACAGTGGCGCTGTAACGTCCTTTGTTATTATTACGTCACTTGTTATGACTAATAAGAAGCCTAGGTCTGTTTATTACCTCCCTGAAAATTTTACTATTATAAGTATAACCGTTCAAAAGATACGAGGCGGGACCGACTTTTGACTAGCACTGTATATATTATTTATTTACCAATAACGCAATAAAATTTAAAATTTTGTTAAATAATTTAAATATACAACTTGTTCCTGATTGTTTCCAGTAAACTATGAATAAATAATGTGGAAAAATCGGTCAGGTACGTATAACAAAGCTACCAAGAAATTCCTAGTATCGTCCATTTTTAATAGCTGAGCTCAATACAAAGAAATTTATACGGGAAGACTTCCAGGAAAAAGATATTATTATTCTATTTCAATTGATTTGCCTTATATTGATATATAGTCGAAAGTATAATGAAGATATCCGGATAAGTATTCTGGAACTATATCAATGCAAAAATTGTAGGAAATCAGATTGTAACATGTTATTAAACATGTTACATAGTTTGCAAATATTTAAAATTGAGATTTATTATTTTTGACATCCTTAATGTTGACTTTGATTTATATCAGAATCAAAGCTAATAATATTACATTATTAGTTTGAATTGTTTTGTATAAAAAATAAATTGCGTAGTATTTACAGTTGTGACAGTTGATACAATTACCGCATATACATTAGTTTACAATAATAATAATAATAATATGTATGTGTATTATAATGTATGTTTTAGATATTTTAAAGAAGTTGACAGTCTTTAAGATAAGAAAATTTTTTTGGGTATCTGTATTTTCTACTAGGGCATCTCTTAGGGAGTTGGGTATGCTATATTTGAGTCTTTCACTGTTATATTTGGGACGTTGTATTAAAAAATGTTTTGCCGTTAGAACACTGTTGCACACTTCACTCACTTTTTTATTTTTGAGCTGTAATAAATTGTCATGAGTAAGTCGTGTATGGCCGATACGGAGACGGGTAAGTATCACTTGCTCTCTTTTAAAGTTGGTTTCTTGTAAACATATCAAACTAGATTTATGTTTTGAAATTATTAATTTTACCATTTCTAAATGGGTATAATACCCATTTATGTTGTAGTGAATTAGAGAGTTGAAAATGATATATTAATAAGTTTCTGTAGATGCGTCGCTTTCTAAGTGTGCTTGAAGGTCTGAGTTGATTTGCTTTAATAATTTAATTTCTATTCGAGAGCATTTGAGTTTAATTTTTCGATTCTTCAGGTAAGGGTATATATTAGTTAATAGATCTGTGACCTCTGCTGTTTCTTCTGAATACATTTTGGCGATATTTACCGGGTCTGGTGAGTTCTCACAGTTTTTAAAAAAGTCTAATAACTGTTTGTAAGTTATAGGGTAGTTGTAGTTTGGGTTTTCAAATAAAGTTTTCTTAGCATTTCTTCTAGCGTTTTTTGTGGTTTAACATTTTGATCTCATTTTAATTTCTTCTTTTTTACTTTTTGGTGTAGTAAAAGTAGGTTCCTCTGGAGATGTAGTAGCTGGTGGAGAGATTTGGGAGATTGTGCGTTTGTTTTATGTTTTGCCTGTTTTTATATGCGTTGCCTTATTTTCTAGATCTATTTTTGGGTCGTTTGTTTTTTGTGAATCTTCTTTGGTTGGCTGCATGTGTGGTTTTTCTTATTGGGTAGTTTGTGGTTGGGTTTCTTGTTGTCTGTTTTCTTATTTTGATTGTTGTTGTTTAGTGTTTGTCTGAGTTTTTTGAGTTGATAGATTAGTTATAATTTCACTTGGGTCTATGTTTGGAACTGGATTATTTAATGTTGAATTATCTGTTGTAATAGCAGTTGACATTGGGCAATTTTTTGTTAAGTGATTGGTTTGCTTACATGTTTGTCAAGCTTGGTTATCTAATGATAGGTAAATCCTGTATATCGTTTCCTCATGTGTGATAAGAAAAGAATCAGGTAAGGGTTTGTTATTTAGTGGAGATATGTATGTTGGAATTGTGGTGTTGTTATGCCTATTCTTAGGAATGTTATAGGTGACAAAAGATTTATTCCATGTGATTTTCATGCAGATATTAGGACTGAGTGTAGGATTGAGGGACAGACATTGGACAATACTAATCGCTGACTGGGGTTAATTAGTTTACGAGCTTGTAATAGTTGTTGGTTTATTTGAATTTTTTTTTAGTTTTTGTTTATAAAATCCTTAGCTAGTTTTTCGTTTGCTAAAGATATACATACTCTATTATTTGATAATTTTGAACAGAATATGATCTGAGTTGGTTCTATCAGACAACTAAGAGCAGACAAGTAATCATCTGGTTTTGGTATTTTTAATTGAATCAAAAAGAATTGCTTGTTTTCTTGATGGAAATATATTGGATTGTGATGTTTGATTGGTTACGGAAGAATATGTACGTGATCCATTAAATTGATTTGATGAGGTGCTATTTAGTATATTATTAGTTGTAGAAATAGCAGATTGAATAGATTGTAGAATGTAGAATTGCAGAACTATCCATTTTTATTAATAATCTGTAATTGAAATACCGGCCTGGCAAACAACCTATGTAGCCTGTAGTGGAACAGGTTTGATATACCTGTCCGAGCTTTTGTAGGTTAAATGATTATAATCCGAAATAATATTTGATAATAGTAAAACTGTTATAATTAAAGTAACTTACTGTCTCTGTTGTATTTATGTTTGTTATTACACTACTGGATCACTAATTAACGAAAAGATTTTTAGCCTTTTACTAGTTTTTAAATTAATTGTAAAACACATATTAGCTAGTATGTTCAGAGTCGAATTCAATAATTTGAATAGGATTTTGATTTTATTACATATTATTCACTATTTACACGTTCAGAATTGAAGAAAGGATCGTCTAAAGATTTATACATTTACATTTATATTTAAACACTTTTTTCTCAATTTTATATGTTTGCATATCATTGGCTTAATTCCATTCCACAAAGAAAGTGAAAAATTTACATATTTATATTCCTGTTTTACTAATTCTTCACTCAAGTTATCATTTTAAGTTAATATTGCAAACTCGCCTCAAGGCAGGGGGCGAACGCTGTATGTGGCGGCGTAGCGTGATCCGTGAAAGACAGTGATTTATACGCAACTAAATAACAACGAGAAGATTTATGGACTGATCTTATGCAGAATAACATGAATATATCCCAATGTCTTTGAAACAAAGTAGGTCAAATTGCATGCACGGACTTTTTAATAATACAAGTCAAAATATCGCAACAGATTTTAAAAAAAATTATTGAATTTATCCAGCGAATAGTAATAAAATATTGGTCGCTACTAATGCGTGTTCATGGTATTTTTTTTTGAATTATGACTTTATCAAATTAAATTTTTTAAATATTTTACAAACCTCTGTCCAATGTGTTTTATAGTTTACAAAACACCTATAAAGAGGGAATACCTACTAGGTATTTATTAGGTACCTATATGAGTATACATAGGATGTATAGATGTACTGTTTTTGGTAGAACAATAATTTCTTTTCAAACGCTATCCTATTATACTTTACGATGTATGAAGTACACCTAAATGTACACTTTTTTTTTAATTACACAAAATAAAGTCCTACTTTTTCTCCAAACAAAATATAATTACGATTCGAAATAATTCAAGAATCGATCTTTTACGTAAAAATCAGAATCGTTCATCCTTAGCAGCAATCTATCGGTGCAGGAGTCACTTGCGTCATCGTCTAGTTTGGTTTACCGATACATCCAACTTAGTTCCATCACTGTATATGTTATTTCACTGTCTATAACATTTTATTCGTTACTTCTGCTTGCTGCCGGTTCGTATATTTACTTGTTACATTAAATTCTGACAGTTTTTCTTGTTCCGAATATTTTTGCTTTTTTAAAACAAAAATCATGATGTTATATCGCATATTGTGTTTTGCCATGTTTGTAGAAGAGACGTTGATATATCTAACAGTGGTCGCAGTAATATCA
The DNA here is from genome assembly GCA_918026665.1 of Diabrotica balteata. Classification (NCBI taxonomy): domain Eukaryota; kingdom Metazoa; phylum Arthropoda; class Insecta; order Coleoptera; family Chrysomelidae; genus Diabrotica; species Diabrotica balteata. Next base: position 146,533,669 of record OU898276.1, on the reverse strand, counting down.
AACAACATTTGTCAAAGAAAAAAGACATGTTGGCTTCAAATGCAAACTGGAAGAGCAGCAAATTGAAATTTTTTTTTATAAGTAACAATTAAGTTCTGAAAATATGTTGATTGCTACCAAGAAAGGTACTTTTGCTTGCCATACAATTAAGCATTTGCAAAGTTTCACATCCTTATGCTGCATGACCAAACTAATTGTAAACAGGTTTAAACCTAAATTTGCGACAGCTCGAACTAAGACTGAGGCGATTGTATAAAATGTTTTAGTTCAAGAAACTCAATCCCGATTAGAAATTGACCTTTGGAAAGCAAATTTTGTTAACATCAAGATTTATTCGTCGAATCAAAGAGAAATTAAAGTTGTGCCCTTAATGGTAAGGTATTTTGATGGAGAAAAGGGTATACAAGTAAATTTACTTTAGTTGCGTGACTTACCTCATAAAACATCAGAGCAATTAAAAGATTACGTGGTCAACGGTTTCAATCATTTTAATCTGCTTTAAAAATGCATCGGAATGTCTGCTGATAATACAAATTCAAATTTTGGTGAAATAAGAAAAAAAGGAGTGAACAATTTATTCAGCAAATAAAATGCTTTTCGTGGCAAACTTATAATTGGAATTGGTTGTATAGCACACATTTTTACAACTATTTACAAAATACAATGGACGTCTTACTTATAGAAAACGAGGTTATTGCGGTCATAAGTATTTCTATATTTTTACAGTCAGAGTGTAGAAACGTAAAAAGTTTTGTTAATGTCGAGTTCAAAAATGTTATTGTTTTTAAAAACAAGATTTTTTACCCTAATGCCAGCTATTGAATGAATTATACAAATGTTCGAACCATTCAAAGCATATTTTCAAATCTCTTAAATAATTAATCTTTACCACCGAAAGTAAGCGACGAAAATAACATCAATATGAGCATCCACAGATATCAATCTTTCACTCACTTTAATCCTAAGACTCAGACTCTTATCATACGAAAGCTTTATTTTCTTACATCAAAGTTGTCACTGACAAAATCAACAAAATTCTTAAATTAAGAGGAATAAAAACAATATTTATCTCCCAACAAAAACTTTCATCCCTTGTCCGATCAATCAAGGACAACATTCCCAATTAACAAAACGGAGTTTATGAAATTCCATGTGCAGACTATCCCCAATCCTATATAGGCCAAACAAATCGTAGAATCCAAAACAGGATTTATGAACATTCCATTTCTGTTCACAATTACGATTCAATTTTAGCTCTAGGTCAACACCATCTTCATACAGGTCACAAAATTGATTTTGAAAATTCCAGAACCATAGCCCCCATTTGCTTCTATAAACCAAGAATTATCCAAGAAGCTATAGAAATTGAAAAAAGGCCAAATTGTTTCAATATAAAAGATGACGCCATACGGTATTCTTCTGCATGGATGCCTCTCATAGAGAAAATATCGCCCCTTCCATCCTCGAATCAAAATCCTACTGTCGAAAATTTTCGACATTGATGACAATGATAACGTTAAGTTTGCGATCGTAACTGTCAGTAAATGTCTAAATTGTAGAATAACACATTTTATAGTTAAAAATATTCGCTAAATTATACATAACTTGTTCCCTTAAAAAATGTATAATGTTTAACCAAACTGTTATAATCTAATCTTAAAACCTAGATATCTTGAAACTCTTATTAATGATATTACAGTTTGTCTATTTACCCTCTATAATGTAAAATATATTTTAAAATTGTAATAAAGAATCCTTAAAATGAAAAGTAACATATTTGAAGAAAATAAAAGTCAAAATTTATGACATCGACTTCTTGAATTTAAAAGACCTTTTAAAGTTAGAAAACTGAAAATAAAATAACTGTACGAGGTCACATTTATTATAACTAAGCTAGCTTTAAGTTACAACGTTATCTGCTATTTACGAGGGATAGAAATTTCCTTCTCCTTCGATGCGCCGCCGATCGTATCGTCCGGCATCAATAACTAATTCGACCCCAGTTCAAATTTCTGAACGTGAATTTAAGCCCGTCCGACATTTAAATGGCGGGCAGATTAACCCACATTTTATTCATCGGTCATCTGTGCTTTTAATGGAGTTTTTAGGTCCGATCAAGTAACAGAAGGATACTATTGTTAATATATAATAGTTATTACTATTACATCAAATCACATACAAATAATAGTTATTACTATTATATCAAGGGGGGGGGGGAATTGTATACTATATCTTTTGACTTTTTTCTTAATTTATTCTGGGAAAATCCTCTCTTTTTTACTTTATCGGAAATAATTAACGTACATGTAATTAAATTTGACATTTGCACCAAATATGTTCCTATTTTTTTTACTACGCGAGCAGTCGCGGGGTGCTGTTACCTCGCCATAAATTAAAACTAGGTTTTCAAAGAAATAATAGCTTTGAATGTAATTTTTTAAAATATTTTAGTTATATATATATATCCGGTTTTTAAGGCGTTACGCCCGTCCGGTAGGGATCTATGGAGGAGTATCACCGAGCCGCAAGCCCTTATCTCTTGCCGTACTGCTCCACCATAGGCCGATCAGAACCCAGCATATCCTAGTCTAAGCCGCAGATTCATCTAGAATTTTAAACTGCTGCGTTAGACTTTTTGTTTTCTCTACACCGAGCTTGGGCTCGACCCACATCCACTAAACCATTCGACAGTGAAGCGAATGAGAGGCAGCCGCACAGCCCGCTGAGCTATCTGACCGACAAAATATAATATAATACAATTAACTAAAAATATTTTAGTTGATTGTATTATATTAAATAATTAAACATAAAACAAACGATTGAAAAATCAGTTTGAGTTAGGATCTGTTAAACGGTGCAAAGACGTAAGTTTTAAAGAAACAATTTGGTCATTCTACAAGAAACTCAAATATGTATTTTAAAACGTAATACTGATATTACAAATTAACTCTTAGATATCATAAAATACAGAACTTTCTAAGTTAATAAAATAAATCATAATATGGTATATTTACACCCAAGAGTTAGATAGTTAGGTCACATTTAGCGAGAAGAAGATGAAGCAGTGACATACGTAATGATAGAATGGAATCCAGAAGAACAAAGAGAAGGAAAAGACCAAGATCAACGTGGCTGCAAAAAGTTAAAGAAGAACATCTTCTTGGTATGTTTTGACTTACCCATAGAGAATAAAAAAAAACAAAAATAAAAATAGTATGATTAAAAATTCATTAGGAGTTCTTCATATGTTATTAATAGAAGGTAATGTATGAACATGTATAACATATATAACATGTATATGAACATGTATAACATAATGTAGAAAACGAATTTTTAGAACTTTTATTATTTTTAACTAAATTTTAAAATGTATTGTATCCATTATTGTATAAGTTATAGTTTATATGTTTGTTATTAATGTTGAGTGTCATAGCTTCTTACAAATAATCTCAACGACTAGTAAGTACACTGACATTTTGTGATATATTGTAAATATTTACACATTTTTCTAATTACAGTGTCTTGATAAAGGAATTAAACAATTCCGAAAGCTAGACCAAAAGTCAAAAGAGTGTTTCTGTAACATCCCGGCCAAACTTCTGACTGCAGCCCCAATAAACTTTGTTGTTTGTTTAAATTGACAGTCAGGAATATCCAGTATTCATTATATATATATATATATATATATATATATATATATATATATATATATATATATATAATAGGCGAATATCATTGCGGATTTAGACGAGGGAGCAGCAAAATGAACCAAGTATTCATAATCAGAGAATTGCAAGCAGAAAGCTATGAACACAACTTACAAACGATAGCGCTATTCATCAACTTCCAGCAAGTATACGATAGAATAAAAAGAAAGGAATTAAAAGAGACCCTTGAGGAACTGGGAGTTAGCAGAAAGTTGCGTAACATTATACATCTTACTTTAGATAATACAGAAAACAGAGTCAAAGTAAACAGTCATGCATCGGACAAATTTATAGAAAACGAAGGATTAAGGCTTTCATTTGTCATCATTATTCTTCAATTTATACCTAGAAAAAATAATGCAAGAAGCGAAAATCAATAGAGAAGGACTCCTATATCATAAAAGACACCAAGTTTTGGCATTACATAAATGAAACTAAAACAAAATGTATGCAGTGGACAGATGATCAGTTTAGAGATGGACAAAAGTTTAAAGTAGAAGTAGAAGAAAGATCATCATACGAATTTAAAATGGTAAAATGATTTACATACCTAGATACAATAATATCACGTAAACCTAACATTAAAGAAGAAATACAATCTAGAATAATGGCAGGCAATAGAAGTGTACATGCTCTTAGTGGAATGTTGAAAAGCAAATTTTTATCAAGAAAGGCAAAAATACAGTTATACAAAACAACTATACAATCAATCGTAACATACTGTAGTGAGACGTGGACAATGACAAAAAATGAACAAAATTTACGTGGAAATATAGGAAAGGAAAATCCTGAGGAAGCTATAGGAAGGAATAATAAAGGACGGTTTATGGATAAGAAGATCAAATAATGAGTTAAAGAAATTATATAATCAACCTAATAGGAGTCATAAAGTCACAGAGACGTGCATGCAGATATCGCTGGGCGATGGAACACTATCAGTGGAATTTCGAAAATTGAAGGAATTGTCTCTTTACTGACGCGTCCAAATTTCGTTTGTATACGTAAATTTCGCACAAATTTAAAAGACGGTAATTTCTCAATGTTCAAATGTATTAATAACATTTTATTTTGTTAATAAAAAAATTAATAAAATTTATAAATTAGTGCACAAAACTGCTTTTTTGCAAATATCTCTGTATCTTTGAAATTATTTATCAAGTTTAATTTATTATTATTATTATTCAGTTAATGCCTCATCAACTATGATCATTGGCATGGTACAGTCAGGTACCTAGTGTAGTGTGTGTGTAGAGTAATTGTCTTGATACTTAGCAAAGTCGACGTCATTGTCTTTGCTAAGAGACGCTAAGTGTATCCGAACGTCTGCGGTCCCTCTGGTGAGTACCGATCGCAGAAGGATAGAAATTATTTTCATTTATTAATTTTTAATAAAAGAAAATTTCCACCCAAGTGGGATTCGAACACACGACCTTTAGGTTCAAAGGTAGGCGCTGTTACTGAGTCACAGAGCCACAGAGGGGGTTAAGTTTAATTTAAAAATCGGGAAAATAAAGGTATTCTTGATATGAAAAAATGATGTTAATATTGTTTATGTAAAATATAAAAGAAACTTATAAGGAAAAATCAAATTGTGACCATAAATTATTGTTTAAACCAGCTAAAAATACTTTTTCATCTACTCGTCATCTAGTATCCCCCAACTAAGTCTTAAAAACTTCAGATATCTGCGTTTTTGCGAAAAGTTTTTCGACCTTTTTTTTAATCAGACTGGGCTATTTTCTACAGATAAATAACAACAACAAAGTAATAGGGAATAACAAAACATAGGATTATTTAGTAGAAATAGATTGATTAATGCATGGATGACTTTGTCGTCACTACAACTTTATTTAATGGCGTTTTTTAATTTTTAAGTAATAATGCCAATGTGTAAAAAATATTTGCATTTGTTTTTTTGTCAGCATCGTTATTTAGTACATAAATTTATAATAATTCTTTAATTTCTGACAGTTCCCCTTTTTGCTTGTCTTTATTACCTTTTAATTACTCGAATTCGTCGGTCATTTTAGACCAAGCCTGGTTTCGTCCACTTTTCGAATGTGTCAGTTTTGGTGTTAAAAAACCAATTTAGGCGATCAATCTTGTGCTTTATCAAACTATTTTAACTAAGCAGGTACATTTGTAGCTTTCAAAAGTTGCCGATCAGAAATTGTTAAGTCCCTTGACCCCTCGTAGTTACTTGGACAATAAAACGATAGTGTCGAGCCGCTGTTACTTTTGGCGACTCTGTCTTACTCTATTAAGCCTTTCTAATTCCTGATACCTATCATCGGTTTTTAATATCGTGTAACACCTATCACTGCAGCTTTGTCCCTCTGAGGCATTCCTTGCTTTACAAAATCAATTTTCTTTCCCCTTTACACATCTAATAACACTAAGCCAACAACTTATTTTTAATTAAAAAACGTACGAGGAAAATAAAAAAGTAAAAAGATTTTCTATATTACTCTGTAAACTGATGTATGTTCTCTAAATTAAAACTCTCATCTATGATTTAATCATAAATGGATCACTCTGTCTATTTTATCCTTTTCCTTGATTCATTTTCAAATCCAAATCTCCTCTCGCTCGATATTACTCCCATAAAATTTATTTCCCAGCTTCCGATAAACACTCCATCGTTTGATAAAAAGCACCCATCTTTTCTCGCTTTGATTTGAAGCACACACACCTTTGAAATAACACAAACGAATCTTTTCTTTTTTCTATTTTCGCACAAAGTTCCCACCGTTATTTCCGTGATGCGCTATTGAACTTAGAAGCTGATCTAGCGTGTTTCTATACGAAGCGATGTTTACTTTCAATCTAACGCCGGCAACATTACTCCAAACGAGTGTAATTTTCTACGGTCTGTTGATGGAGAAACGATCGCGATCGACGGACGGAAAGTGGAGGCCTACGCTGCGGTGGCCTACCAAGTAACGTGTCCAACGACGATCGAATTGAAGACTGTGATAAATTGGTTTACGTGGTCAGTTGAGGGGAGGAAAAGAATCTGGAAAATTACTATAGTCTTGGAAATCTAGCCCTTTCTTTGGTATTAGACATCTGATTGGATCCTTAGACGATATGTAAAATTGTGTTAGTTAGAAAAACATTTTTGTTCCATTTTTTGAATTGCCAGGAACTAAAAAATAAACACTGTGTTTTTTTAAACGATGGTATACAGCTAATTACGGGGTTTTTTTCCATTAATTTATTAATACAAAAATGGTAGATCAAACTCTTTAAAAAATCATAAATTTTGCTTTGTTTTTTGTTTTCAACATTAATTTTCACAATTTCTGACTTAATATTTAGAATTACATCAGATATTTTTTTAGTTACTCTTGCACCACCATTATTCCTATATTACTTGCATCACTCTATATTATATATAAACAATATTTCCAAGTCTCTTAGTTTTCGGTAAGCATCATTTAAATTACTAAGAGCTGTAGTAAGTTCTAGTTCATCGTCACTCTCATTGTCAGAAGCATTGGACAGCTGTTCGTTTTCTTTAAAAACACAACTGTTTTAGTTGAAGTTTACGTCAGGATTTTCCGTCACTAGGGCTGCATGAATTTTTAGGTAGTTAAAACAATTTTCAACTTTATGACTTTTGTAAAGTGACAATGGCAAATCATTTTTCTGATCTTGTACCTCCAGATTTTTCACAATTTCTTTTCCATTACTATCGTTTTTTAAAAAATGGCACCTAATGAAACACTTTTCAATTGTTTTGGTTGAAACGTCTCTCCATGCTGCCACTTATTGACTTATCAACCTCTCCTGTTTACTGGTTGATTAAGAACATACAGATGATAATATTATTCTTATCAAAAACTTTCCATACAGGGATTTAAAGTTTTTAATTATTCCTTGGTCTAACGGTTAACAATGTCCTGTAGTATTCGGTGGCAACAATATATCGATATGTTGATAATTAAATATTTGGATGGGATGTTGCGTTGCTTAGAAATAAGAGAATTTTTCTTTTTTAAATTTGCATTTTCTGCAAAATGTATTCAGACAATCTGTCATAATATCTTTGGTCATCTAGCTCTTTTAGTTTTAGTACCAGTCGACTTTTAAATTTTATTAACATGAAAATGAAAACACCGCAGATTTTTACTTTTAAAAATCACCAAAGGATTTATTCTTTTTCCCTATTTAAATTTGCACACAATATCACAATCGGCATTTCCTTATCAGATTTACAACCAATTCACATTTGATTACGAACTGTAAAAGTTTTACTTAGTAAGTCTCAATTACAGACTAGTGTTGTCAGCGTTATAATTACCTTTAGGTAAATAGCCACTTAATAAATTTCGCAGTTTTCTTCACTACTGTGAAACGGCGTCAATTGGCAGCTTCAACAGCAATTGCTCTAAATTTAATGGTAAATATGTCTTAAGCAAAACTTGTCAAGCCGACCATTAGGAGCTTTAAAATTTAAATTGAGTTCTTTCACCGCCTGTAAAACTCTTTCTTTTATTATCGGTTTGGATAATGGATTGTACTTACTCCTCACGTTACAAAACCAATAGTACACTATATAATATCAATGGCAACACCTTCAGTTTTAATCCTATTTTGTGTTGAATATTTTCATTTTCATTGTATCACTTTTTTAAATTGGCCTTTTTCTTTAAAATGTCACAACCTTAGTTTTTTCTATTTGAAACTTTTCAGTCAAAACTGGAACACTATAATTATTTTTTTCCGACGCTTCTATCACTGCTATTTTTTCTTTTCAAACTTAAAAGCATTCTTTTATTTGAAGACAGTTTTACCCTTAGATCAGTATACCGCAAATAAATTAGAAATGTGTATGAAGAAGGTTCCATATAAATGGGTTATTCCAAGTCAAACTCGATGTACCTAAAGTACCTACTTTTGTGACCATAAGTACTTATATAATTAAGTTATGTACATATTTGGATTTCTGCAGTTCCAATTTTAATCTTTTAACCTGGTTGTCCGTTGTTGACAGAAAAACTGTACGTTCAGCAGAGGATTTCGTTGCGGAGAGATGTCCGTTAATAGAAATTTATATTGTATTTGTATATATATATATATATATATATATATATATATATATATATATACGGTATAAGCAGTCCCCCACTTACCGACCAACGGCTCCGGGCGGACGAGTTGGTAGGTGGCAGGGCACTCTTTTGTCCTGGGGCTGAGAAACCGGCCCCAAAGACGGAAGAATCAATGGTTTGGTCAACGGCATAAGAATATAGAAGGCAACGAGAAACCACTATATTAAAGATCCCTATGGATATCTCTAGTACAATTATAATGGCTGTACAACTCAATAAAAATTCGCATACTGATCATGGACATCGGAGACCAAGATCCGGCAAGAGAGGTCATTCCCATGACCACAGGGCCTCTCAGGTCGTTAATATGCAAAATCCCTGTGAAATACCCAATAAAACACCTTTAAGAAAAGTCCACACGAATTGTCTGAAGAGGATATCCACTTGGAACGTTAGGACGATGGCTCAATTAGGAAAAATCCAATGCGCAATTAAAGAAATGGAACGCATGAAAATAGAAATAATGGGCATAAGTGAAATGAGGTGGCCTGACTCAAGTTATTGTGATATAGAAGACTGGAGAGATAATCGTGGACAAAGAGAGTATCAATGATACCTGGAAAAATTACATAAGAAATTTATTTTTTGATGAGAGAGAGAACCAGCCCCCAATACCTACGGAAACAGTACCACCTATACTAGTGGCAGAAATAAGAGCAGCAATAACATCACTAAAAGAAGGTAGAGCTCCAGGACCAGATGGAGTACAATCTGAATTTCTTAAACTTCTTGATGATGAATCTTTAAGAGTACTATGTAAAATCTTCAATAATATCTATGACACAGGCAATATCCCAAAAGATTAGCTACTTTCAGAATTTATTACCTTACCAAAGAAACAGGGAGCAAAAAAGTGCGGAGAATATAGGCTAATAAGTCTAATGAGCCATACATTAAAACTTTTTCTTAAAATTATACATCGTAGAATATACAAGCTATGCGAAGAGAGAATACAAGACACACAGTTTGGATTCATGAAAGGCGTAGGTACAAGAGATGCACTGTTTAGTCTACAAGTATTATTTCAAAGATGCAGAAATATGACTTGCGATATTTACACCTGCTTTGTGGACTACCAAAAAGCATTTGATACAGTTCAACACCAAAAAATGATGGATATTCTAACAAAAGCCCAAATGGATGATAAAGATCGGCGTATAATACAAAATTTATACTGGAACCAATCAGCCACAATAAGAACGAATTTTGGAGGTGAACCAACGGAAATGATCCAGATTCTACGAGGCGTTAGACAAGGTTGTATACTTTCACCTATATTATTTAATCTATATTCAGAGGAAATATTTAGTGAAGCCTTGGAAAAATGCGAATATGGAATACTTCTAAATGGAGAACGCCTAAACAACATTCGTTATGCAGACGACACCGTTATTTTTTCAGACAGTTTGAACGGTTTACAGCAACTAATAAACAAAGTAAATGAAGTAAGTGAAAGATTTGGACTTCAAGAAAATATAACAAAAACTAAATTTATGATCATCAGCAAAAATAAAGTTAGAGACGCTCAACTACTTATCAATAATACACCAGTGGACCGAGTAAAACAGTATAACTATCTTGGAACAACAGTAAATGAACAATGGGATCACTCACAGGAAATAAAATGTAGAATAGAGAAGGCTAGGAGTGCATTCAATAACATGGCCAAACTCTTTAAAAGCCACAATCTTAATCTGGAGATAAAAGTAAGGCTCCTACGATGTTATATCTTCTCAATATTGTATTACGGAGTTGAATCCTGGACACTAACTGAAGCAATGGAGAAAAAACTTGAAGCCTTCGAGATGTGGCTATACAGGCGAATTCTAAGGATATCATGGACAGACAAGATAACCAACGAGACCGTATTACGAAGAGTGGGCAAAGAAAGAGAGGTGATGTATACCATTAAAAGGAGAAAGTTGGAATATCTCGGACATATAATGAGAAACAGCACTAAATACAGATTACTGAAGGTAATCCTACAGGGTAAAGTATTCGGAAAGCGAGGAATTGGGAGAAGGAGAATATCATGGTTGAAGAACCTGAGGAAATGGTTTTCCAAAACAACAACGAATCTATTTAAAGCATCAGTCAATAAAATAATTATAGCCAGAATGATTGCCAATATTCGGAACAAATAGGCACTGAAAGAAGAAGATATATATATATATATATATATATATATATATAAAAAGATTTGCAAATTTGAGGAAGAGCTTTTGCCACGGTTTTGATGAATTGAGACGCCGAACGTATAAAAATAAACAGCGCAAGAAACACAATGCGTTACAAACTTTTACAACTGTTACAACGTTATTTCTGCATGCCTTGCTCTTGAAACAGTCGGAGCAAGATTCAGATAAAATTTTTCATCAGACATAAAAGTCTTTTTCTTCTCCTTAAAGTAAATATTTAATAACATCTTTCAACAATACTGTATCTACTACTCCTTCTGTCTTAATGTACTAGATTAGAATTATTTGAATCGTTATTATACTTAAACTGGCAATACAAAATGCAAACGGTATATTCATAACTTTAAAAGTCAATCTACAGATGAACCTACATATTGACCAACAGACGGAAAAAAGTTCCAGATCTTTGTGATTTCTATGTAACTAAAGGTATAAGATAATTACCTAACAACTAAATTTTGCAATTATAATTTATTTAAAGATAATGTTACTAATGTTTTAAATATAAACTTACGTCTAAGGAGAAAAAGTGATCTATGTAGATACTGCTGTGGATCATTTCACTACATTATATACGGAAAGCGTGCTGGAGATTCACCCCACCACCCAACAATAAACTAAATAACGAATTTTATTCTTATGCCATTACACAAGGGATTTTAAAAAAATCTACAAGGAATCTACGTTCCTGTAGTTGGCAGTATACCATATATTAAAAAATAATTATTAAAAATCCTTTATAAAAGGTATATATTTAAAAACCCAATCGGGCTATGTTACACAAGACGTTTTTGGAATCCATATTCCATCATCAGTATCCTAAAAAGTCTATAACAACTTAATTAAAAAGAACATGAAATTTGAATTTTGACCAAGGTTAATACAAAATGTGAATAGTACTTACTAGGTATACATGAATGTAGCCACTAAATATGTGGGTAAAAACCCGTTAAAAATTATATATTTAAATTTAGTTTAGATTATTTTTTATTAATTATTAAGATGTTAAAGTTACCGTTAGATTTGGTAACGTGGCGACATATGACTCCACGTGAAGTTGCTAGTCCTGAGACGGTGTGTCTACGAGGACTTTATGAAAGCAACTGATTGAAATGACAATATTGACAAGTTAGGACGGAAGTCGTAACAGAGCAGTCAGTGTAACTATATGTGTCTACTTAAGACTGAAGCCAGCGTTATTTAAAATTGTAAAAGGTAAATATAATAATATAACAGTATCAACCATCAATGTTGTTGTTTTAGAATATGTATGTGAGATGAAATTGTGGTGAGCAAATTATGTGGTTATATATAATTTGCCACCATTACAATATTTACCTAACTTTAAAATACATCCTTACCGACTGAAAACAATTCATTAACCTGTATAAAATACTGAGCTTGAAACCTACTCTTAAGGAAATATTCAACAACCCTACAGAGATCACAAAAACTATACAGCTTTTTAAAACTACTTAGCTTTACTAAAGATTTAACCTAAAAGACATTAGTTCAAGTTATATAATTAATATTTGTTTCTTTTATTTATTATATTATATATATATATATATATATATATATATATATATATATATATATATATATATAATATTATTGTTTCTGCACCAATGCCCATAGTTTTAGAGGTACTTTATGTAAATAAAAAAGGCGTATTACTCGTATTGTTAAATAATGAGATTTAAAGTAGTTGCATCCACAAAAAAAATTAAGTCAATTACAATAATATAACCATTATAAAAAAAGTTTTTAAACTTCACTTTTATTTTTATATTATTATACACAGCCAACGAGATTTTCCCTTAGTGACTTTTCAATTCCATTTAAATATGTATTTTTTTTAATATCCAAATAATATTTGTGCAATTTGTTGTTCTAAATTAACAACACTCTTTATGTAAAATAGTTGGCGGTATATAATACATGCGGTTACGTCAACCAATCTATGCATTCATAAGACCAAAACCAACTATTCCTAACGATAATTACGTGCCAGGCTCATGTTACGAAACTGTTAATCTACGGACCAATGTTCGAGAATTTCAAGTGGGAATTATGCGAATACCTAATTGGTTTTACTGCTTCACTCAGTTAAAATGTTTGCTGCTTTAATAAGATACGCTTATTATTCAATTGTTTATAGATTTTTCAATATTTGATTATCGCTTTAATAATCGGTTTAATAAATTAGAGCTGGATAATGTTTGTACAGTATTTATCTGTGGCCAATATGTATTTAAATCGTATATATCCTAAGCGATGGTTTTATAGTTTATGACTTTAAATAAAATCTTTGACATGCAACAAACATTCACAATCTTGAGTGACATAATCTTGTTTTCTATTTTCCACATAATCCGTTTAAGTTGACATGTTTCGCTGTAACATCAAATTTCGCACAGGAAAATAACTAATTTAGTGTGAAAAAAAATTCCCAATACTATCTAAAGAGATATTTTAATATTACCTGTCCTACGTCTTACCTAACTAACTTTCTACTAAGCTATGTATGGTATTAATCTCTAAAGTAAACGGCAGGTTTTAATAACGTTTCCTTCCCGGGTGATAAAGATAACGATCTTTAAAAAAAGTAAAAATATGTACCCATCAATTAGTGCAACTAAAAGAAGAGATAGTTGGGTATGATTCAAATTCCCACAATTCTGTATGGACAAGCATAGAGACAAACAAACGAAGTGGGCGCCTATAGACTATTGGTTTTCTTGCAACATTATTAACAAAGCGCAGTGTATCCTCGCCTAGAGCATAGCACTGACAGTGAACTCTCGAATTTAAAATAAAATGCATTTATTTTACCTTGCATACGATGGTCGCAGCGAGGATTGTGTAACAAAAAATGTGTGGACTGCGAGGTTTAGGATGTCAATGTAATAAAAGTGTGTATGTGTAATGGTACACAAGTATTTGGGGTGATGTAAAAGATAACATATAATTTAAAGCTGGTTAGCAGAAGGTGCCGGAGAGTGACTCCTTGACACTCAAAAGAGGATTCGGCCAATTTGCATGCCCTACAGAGACTCTAGAATAAGGAAATGAATGACAAGGTAATAAACAATCTAAAGGTATATAACTAATGTAAATAAAAGTGATTATAGAAGTTGCTCCAAAATGTGAGTGGGCGCCAGGAAAGTATTAGCATAAACTTTCCAATATATCTTGTAAATCTGTATGCTGAAATAAAGAGGGAAACAGGTATTAATTGAAATATTTTGTGTTCACCAAAAATTTAATCCCTATCCAAATATATACAGTCTAAATTTACCCTAAAATACCAACCACCAATGATGTACAGTTAATCTAGTTACTTATATACAAAAAGAATATAAATACCCTGGTTACACACAACTGATCCTTGATAATCTAAATTTACAAATAATAAAATATAAGAATAAATTTAATGACTATGCCTAAAACGGTAATTTACTTGCCTATTAGAGATGTAACTCGGTATTTCGGCTTTCAATTGAATGTCTTGACAAGTAATAAGGACAGTATCCTGACGGGATAGATGTTCAAATGTTTAAAATATATAACAATAATAAAATATCTCTTAATAACTCTCTGATTAAATATGTACACAAGAAACCATACAAATGAGTTAAAAGGGAGGATTTAAGACTTCAACCTACTTAGTCCCTAAATATAATTAAGTATTATTTTAGCAAAAAAATGATGGGTTTTTTAAATTATTAAGTCAAAAAAATATGATTTAACGTCCAAAACAAGAAATATTATATAAAAAAAATGTAAGCTAATAAATACTTAATACAGGTTTACTATATTTTAAGGGGAGATAATTCACGCTGATTTCTCAACAATTGTCCGGGAATCAGAAAGTAAGATCTGGACCTCTAGAGAACAGCTACAGCAAAAACAAAAACAGCCCTGGAACCAGGTGTAACCTGACTAGGTTTTAACTTAATCTTTCTTTTTAAGAGAATTATCCAAAAACAAACAAAATCAAAACACTCTTCCCCTGACTTCTGCTTGACTCCCAAAGGTAGGCTAAAAAAACATTTGTTTTAGAGTTCTTTCTTATTCTTGATACATAGTAGGGAAAAAACACAAGGTTTATGAACCTTGAAAGGTTTAATAAAGGTTACTTATGAAGTGTGAAAGCAAAAAACTTAATGGTTTTGTAGATAATGTGATCGTGTATAGTTTGACAATATTTTAAGTAAAATGGATTAATTATATCGACAATTTTTACGAAAAGCATGATAGGGATAATAATAATATATTTTATAATATAAAGAACGTTATAAGACAGAATATTTTTACCGATACTCTTAATAGCAATTTTAACGATAGATATTTATGTTGTTAAGGCCGGGAAGTAAAATTAAAATACATATGATTTTACATCAATAACACTTTTGATTTAGATGTTGAATATTTCTTAATGAACTGATGGAAAACAGTTCAGATAAATATATCGAGTCAAATGAAACGTGACAATGCAGGATCTCAAAATGGCTAATGGTTTTTATATTTTCGTTTTATTGATAATTTAATACAGTTATCGACTCGAAGGTGGCTATAAACCAAACAGGATATTTAAAAAACCCCAAACTAAAATTTTTCTGCTACTTCCTCTTCATAAATAAAAACTTTAAACTTCCAAAAAAAAAAACGTTTTTAAGCCACCTTTTTCCCCTACCTTTGAACTTAAGTGTCTTCCCAGAACGTCGAAGCAGAAGGTAGCGGTAGCGGTTTTTGAGCTAGCTAACCTATGGTTGCAAACCTGAACGCTTGGTGTCGCTGTTTAATACCAACTTAAACTTTAAGAATTTAGAAAATCATTAAGAGGATTTGATTTTAAAAATTTTATTTAAAAATGTTTAAGGATTATTGAAGTAACGGACAATTGGTGGTTGCCACCTTGTAGTGTCGATCGTAGAGTACTAGGGACGAGAATCGAAAATATACTAAGCTGGAATACTATGGTCCAAGTCCATGGTTTGATACATGGCTCAAAGCTGGGCGCTGTGCCTTGACGGTGAATGCTGGAATTTTTAAAATAATGCATGTATTTTTCGTGGCGATGATACTATGATATCATTCTATGGTCGGCGCCTCGTTATAAACGCACACTTAGTAAGCTATTCTTCTTCTTCTTCAAGTTCCACTCCTATCGGAGATTGAAAATCATTCTGGCAATTATAATTTTATTGGTTACTCGCCTGAATAGTTCAATTGAACTACATCCAAAGCATTCACGGAGATTGCGTAGCCACGAGATTTTAGGTCTTCCTACGCTTCTTCTACCTTTGATTTTACCCTGCATTATATTCCTTAGTAGCTTGTACTTTTCACCTCTCACTATGTGCCCCAAGTATTCCAGTTTCCTGATTTATATGGAATTTAAAACTTCGCATTGTTTTTCTAGTTGTTCGAGAACTTGTTCGTTTGTTTTGCGATCCATCCATGATATTTTCAAAATACGTCGGTAACACCACATTTCGAATGCTTCTAGGTTTTTAATGTTGGATTTTTTAAGTGTCCAAGCTTCAACTCCATACAAAAGGGTAGAGAAAATATAACATCGAAGCATTCTTATCCGTATGCTATAGCAGAGCTCAATCCCGTAAGTTTGCGATTAATTAGTTATTGAATTAAATAATAGCGACGTGCAATCTTGCTTCAGACGAAAGTTTTCTGCTACAAATGGGACAAATGGCACTACATGATCTTCCAAACATTACTGACTATACCGTTGAGCATTCAAATCGGCCCCTTGAATTGTACCAAGTTCTGTATGAGCCTCTAGGGAGATGCCTGCCCACACCAATATACCACCTCCACCAAATTAAACTCATGGATTAAAACAGCATTGCTGATAACGTTCTTTAGCTCTTCTACATATCCTAGGCCGCCCATCTTGAGTATCTGTTAAATAATAATTCATCTGAGAAAAGCACAGCACTTCAATCGTCAACTCGTGACATGTATTCTGAACGGTGAATTAACATTCATTGAAGCGTTTTGGAACGGTATACGCAAAAACTGTGTTTCTGTAGACATCATTTATTCGTTGAACAAGTACTGGAGCTGATAATGTATAATCGAATAACACTTGTAACCTAAGAAAATGATCTTCAACTTGACTTGTGGCTCTTCGTCTGAAAAAAACGTTATTTCTAATAAGGCATAAAATATAATTAAAACAGATTAAACAAGTGTTGATCTAAACACCAACAAAAATCAACAAAAATCTGAGTGTCAGGTTAATTTTGCATCCCAGTGTAGCTATTATAGTAAGTTATTGTAAAAAAAAAAGATTAGAAACCTTTCGCCGTAACATGATGTTTTTGTACAATAAACAATTTAGCCAGATTAGTAAGGGCCAAGGTGGATGGTTTTAATAGTTTCTTAAGCAATTTTTCTGCGGAGAAGTGTTGTAGAAAAAAATATAGTATTTTCTTATAACGCTAATTGATGTGGTATAAAATAAATTCCAAGAGTAAATCTAAAGTAAGGTAGTTGACTTAATGGTTTCTTCTTCTTAGAGTGCCGTCTCCCTACAAAGGTTGGCAATCATAATGGCCATTTTTGTTTTAGAACTTGCTGGTTTAAACAAATCAATCGACCTGCATTGGTACCAATCACGTAGATTCTTTAACCATGAGTTCTGACTTCGGCCGACATGTCTTACTTGAATCTTTCACTGTATTATGAGTCTCAAAATTTCATATTTTAGTCCCCTCATGACGTGACCTAAGTATTCCAGTTTTTTGGTTTGTAAAGTGGTGATTAGTTTGTTTCTTTACCAACCCTCTCCAGTACTTTTTTATTTGTAATTTTATCAGTACATGATATTTTCAATACTCTGCGGTATGTCCAAGTCTCAGCTCCATATAATAATATTGAAAATATATAACAGCGAATTGTACGTAGTCTGATGTCCAAATTTAGATTTTTGCAAAGTTAGGAGTGGCTTCATTCGTATAAATGCTGGTCTAGCAATCTCGATTCGCCTGTTTATTTCTGCAGCATGATCATTTTGTGGTATATTTTGTGGTCTTTTTGTAATTGGCATGTACTTCGTTTTTTTAGCGTTTATAGTAATTCCCATCTCAGTTCTATTCATACTCAAGCTTTCCATAAGATGTTGTAGATCCTCTATACTCGTTGCTATAATTACAGTGTCGTCTGCATATCTGAAGTTGTTAATTAATGGTTTAGAAATACATTATACTGATATACTTAAATAAATTTTACATTATACCACTTTGATTTTGGCAAATTACAATGTAAATCGAGTTACAGCCAATGAAAGAACATCACCAAGGCACATAAAGGAAAACATTTTCGTAACAGCGGATGCATTTACATAACGTTATATTTATGCGAACGAAATGAATATTTGGTGGAAGTGATATAATAATAAGATGCTTTCTAACAAAACTGCACATTTCCAAGCACATGGAGCAGTAACTGTGGGAAAATGAACCAGCCTCAGCTGCTAATAGCATGATATATAATTTCATATATATGCAAAAACAGTTTTGTTCTTAAATGGTTAATTAAACAGTTTAAAGTCCCTTTTACACTCTTTTGTTATTTACTTTAAAAGACGTGAAAGATCTCGGTTAAATTACAAGCAATAGCGATATCGCTGCAAAAAGATGAAAAACTTAATTACAAAAATTCAAAGTGCTTTTATTAATATAAATAATTAGAAATAATGAAAAAGGCACCTCGAATAAACACCGCATACCAAAAATTTATAGATACTGTCATTCTTTTTTTAAGTAGCTTAAAAATTACAAGAGAAACACGAAAAAAATTATCTGGTGACAAGTATACGCCATTAAACGCGCCTGAAGACTCATTCAACATGTTGGAAAAATGACTGTGACATAGATAACCAGCTAATTTTTTCAACATACTTTCATTAACAGCTGTAAAATCAACTTTTCATATGGTCTGTGAGAACTCGTTTTTTGATTTTGCTGACGGGTGAAATGTATGGGGAAAATTAGAGGAAAAAGGCTCCAGAATAAAAAAAAAATCACAAAGAAAAAAATTATCCGCCCAAGGTATATTCAAAAGCCTTTTACAAATTTACATTTGAAGGTTTCTAATTGTCCTTTTTTTGTTAACAAAATTGAATAGCCACTTATATGGCTATAACAATGGTAGCGAACAATAATTTGTATCACAATTATAATGTTTAGATAGCGTTAAGTATATAATAGTACGAATAGCACGAGATAAGTCACCAAATGGACGAAGAAGTATTGGCAGACCAAGAAAAAGATGGTGCGACAATTTAAACAATTTAGGAGGCTAATATTAAAGAAGAAACAGGTTTGAAAACCCACATACTAGAAGGAAGAAGATGAAGAAGAATAATATAGCGTTTGGATGTTAATTAAAGTTAAGAAATTTTTTAGGTTTGACATATTGCACTGTAGATATAAAATATTACTTACATAGTGTGTTGAGTATATTGTACAATATCTACTTTGGCGTTAATGCTGAATATTTCTCTAATATATGTTTGATTGTTAACTTTTTTTCACAGTTGTCACATCTTAGTTCTTGTAAATGTTTTAGTACACTCCGCACTATCACTAGTTGCAGCTTCTTTTGCAGCGTTGTCTGCCTCTTCATTTCCCTAAATTCCAATATGGAATGGTATCCAGAAGAAAATAATATGTTTTTCATTCCGTTGAACGTTATACACTTTTTGTTTTATCTTGATAATCAAAGGAATATTTCAGTAGACATATTCGATTCACTGTACAGAGCTTGGAGAGTCTGTGAGTGTAATATAATAGTTATTATTGTACATTGGAGACCACGCGAACACAGTCGGAGTAGAGGAAGACCACAAAAACGATGGCTAGACGACATCAAAGCAAAAATGGGGAGAAACTGGCACCAAATAGCACAAAACAGGGAAGAGTGGAGAACTCATGGGGAGGCCTTTGTCCAGGAGTGGATGCAAACAGGCTGAAGAAGATTAAATGCGTTGACAGCACAGATGACCTGGTGTAGTTCAGTTTGTAAATATTTGTCGATGTTGGAGTTATGACTGAGTACCTTTCTTTCATTAAATGCATCTCTCTATATATGTGTATAATCCTTGTTGTTGTGAACCATATTATTAAAGACGAATTTGATTAACTGATTTTTGCGGCGTATACTATACTCACTATACTATACTACTACTATACTCTGTCTTCTAGTGATAGTTTATCAACTTCACAACAAACACTTTCGAAAGGTGTTTTGCGAAAAGCTTTAGATATTATACGTGAAGAGTGAAGACTATCAACTTTTTTTTTGTTGAATGTTTGCCGCAAGAAATGAGGTAAAGTTGGACTAAGGCTTCGTTATTTGCCATAAAGTAATTAAAGACGATTGGGAGGAAAAGCCTTTTTAAAACGTGTAGTTTAATTAATTTGCTTAGATTTTAATCGATGCGTAGAAGGGTTTGGCCGTTCTTGGCTTTTTTATAAAGAGATTTGGGATCTTTTCTGTAGAACAATTTTAACTAGTAGGGTTTTTTGAGTTAGGCCTGATTTTTGTGGCGTATGCTACACTTGAATAAAGTGTTCTGCCTTCTAGGGATGGTTCACCAACTTCACAATAAATACTTTCGATTGGTGTTCGCAAAAAACTCCAGATATTATACGTGAAGAGAGATTGTGAAAACTGTCAAGTTTTTTTATCAGTATCTTGGTGGCTGTAGAATACACAATAGATCCATAATCTAATTTTGATTTAATTAATTTTTTGTATAATATCAAAATAGTTCAGCGTATTGCTTCCCATTCTTTATTAAAGAGAGTTTTTAAAAGATTTAACTGCTTATAACAAGATAAAATCAAATTTGTTATATGACGATTTTAGCTTATAGTTTCTTCGAATGTCATGCTCAAGAACTGTATTTACAGTACACGTTTTAAAGTCTCATCACATAGACTTAGGTTGAGGGTGTTTAAGGTATTTTTCTTAGTAAACTGGATGAAACGAGTTTTTTTATAAAAAAAAACAAAAATTTGTTTTTTGTGACCAGAGTTCTAAGTGTCGTATAAAGTTCTGTGTGTAACAAAATATGATTTTAAATTTCTTTTTGATGTTTTACAGATATTCTGGTAATGTAAAAACATTTTTTGTATTTTTTTCTGTACAAAGGGATAAGTAATCCCTGTTTTTGCGAAAAACCGTTAATTTTTTTATAAGTTTTGCATAAAAAATCTTTGAATATATATTTTTTTTCAAATTTAAACCCTAAAAAATTATTTTTTTTGTATTAAGTCACCCTTTAAAGCTTTTTGAAATGATCTTGTTAAAAAAATAAATACGTATACCAAATCACCCCAACCCACGAGGTAAATTAATCCACCAATTTTTTTAAGAAACTTAAACTAAAATTTATAACGTTATGGTACTTTAAATATATAATCTAAGAATCGGGACTAAACTTTTAAGGGGTATATAAACTTCCTAAGTCTTTTCATTCCAAAACTAGGAATTGTATTTTAAAAATATCTTAGATCACCCTAATTGACGAAATGTGTTATTTGGTATTTATTTCTATTTTTTTTTTTAATTTGTCTGTTAAGCCATTTACATATGGTATTATTGTTAACTTTAAATCCCTTTCTGTGAGAATTTTGGGGTGGTCTTGGTGTTTTATTGTTTCCTGTTTCCAGCCTTATAGAATTCCTTGTTTTTACATGGCAATGGATGATTTTTTTTGTTTAAATAGTTGTAAGCAGATTTTTTCCCTGAAATACATTTTCATTTAAGTAGGTGTTTTGATATCTCTCTCTCTCTCTCTCTCTCTCTCTCTCTCTCTCTCTCTTTCTCTCTCTCTCAGTTGATCTGTTGATATATATTGGCTTTCTGTAGATTTTGGTTAGGTATCATATATCCTCGTTTGTGGATCATGGATCACGTAAATGGTAATGGTACCAGACTAATATCAATGTGCGAACAAACTGAAATGAAAATTGCAAATGGATTTTTTTAACACAGAGACATACACAAATACACATGGACGCAAAATACGAGAGGGTTAAAATCAAACATAGACTACCTAATCATACGATCAAAGACAAATATGATTGTTCAAGATGCAAGACTATTGAGCGAAGCTATCTGTGGAAGCGATCATCACTTACTAAAAACTAAGATCATATTTGATCTTGAAGGTGAAGTGCGTATGTCGAATCTGTTTTTCTATTCTTGAAAGCCCTTTTATGTTCTGCTATTCGTTTATCGAATCTTCTACCAGTTTGACCGATGTAGGTTTTTGGGCAGTCGCCACATTAAAGTTTGTACACACCACTATTTAAGTGTTTTTTATTTTGGCTCTTGTTATTTTTAATATATTTGCCTAGGTTGTTATTTGTTCGGAAAGCTGGTGTTATTCCTTTCTTTTTTATTTGTTGGGCAATTTTTGTTGTTATTTTGCCTGTATATGTAATCCACTACCTTTTGCTCGATTATATATATATATATATATATATATATATATATATATATATATATATATATATATATATATATAATATATATATAGGCAAAATAACAACAAAAATTGCCAAACACATAAAAAAAAAGGAATAACCCCAGCTTTCCGAACAAATAACAACCTAGGCAAATATATTAAAAATAACAAGAGCCAAAATAAAAAACACTTAAATAGTGGTGTGTACAAACTTCAATGTGGCGACTACCCAAAAACTTACATCGGTCAAACTGGTAGAAACTTCGATAAACGAATAGCAGAACATAAAATAGCTTTCAAGAATAGAAAAACAGATTCGACATACGCACTTCAACTTCTAGATCATAATCATTCTTTTAATGACAAATTTAAAATTCTTCACATTCAAAATAAAGACCATAAGCTATCTTTGTTAAAATCTATGGAAATCAACAAATTAAAAAATACAGATATAATTCTGAATAACCAACTTGAGACAAACAGTTCTCCCCTCCTCAACCTATTTCATTAGAGACTATAAATTTGTAAACCCAAGCCAAAAATAGATCACTTGAGAAAGGTAATCAGCCGAAACAGCTGTAGTGATAAGATTTAAAATAAATTTTGTGGAAGTTTGAAAACAAAGTTTTCAGTGTTTTATTGTTACATCAAATATAATTCTTATTACAATCAATTGTAGTTTTAACCCATATAAAATAATATTTAACTAATGTAATATGTCACGATTTCTAGCGTAAATTTATTAATATTACTATATCATCAACAATTTCTTGCATGTCGTACATATTATTGGCTACTAAGCTTTAGATCTATATATTATATGTTTATTAAAAGTATTAATAAATAAAAAATCGACTCTATCCAATAATGTTTCACGTCCTAACTTCCCCCTATTCTGATAAGCAACGTATAAATTTAGATAATGGACTTTCTGTTGTAAGTGTGGGAAAATATTATTATATTGATTTCATTGACACGTGGGTTAATTTTGTACGTAGTGCTTGTTTTTGTAAGGAAAATACATACAAAATTAACATGACTTATTTGTAGGTAAAGTTGAGTATCGTCTAATAAAAACGGACAATAAATGAAATAAATAATATGTTTGTTTCATAGAAAACGACCCATCTAGACTCTTTTGTCTGTTACTTATTATTTTAATGTTTTAATACACATTAAATTATAAAAATTAAAAAAATGTATTAATTTATTTGTAAGGTAGTAATCTAAGCTGATCTCGAATTTATAGGTAACAAAAATTAAAAAAGAAGGTGTCGCTATAGGCAAAAATTTTTATTAAAAAAAGTATTACTTTTAGTGTTAACTAACGCTCCCAGGCATACAAATTTGTTAACTATTTCGATGACGTCGTTTTTTTTAACAAGTGGTCGTAAGATTTGTGGTTGCGTGATTATTTTCATATACTTTTGTTAGTGTTTATTACCTCCGTTAGTCGCTAGGAAAAACTGAGCATTAAGAGTCGCTACGGTGTCTGAGACCGACAATTAAAAAAGATTGTTTTTAATATAAAATTCATACAAATATTTTATATTGTTTATAGGAATAACTCATAAATATTTTTGAAAATAGTTTATTGGAAAAAAAAACAGATACAAAATGAAAAACACTAGTATAACAATATATTGTAAATATTGTTCTGAATCTATTTTCTTGTGGCAGTTTAAAGTAATTACTGTTTAAATGGGAATAAGCCACAATTAAAGGTTAAAGTAAGTTTATTGATGTTTTAATTTTCACATCAGATATCGTTCTCAAAATACGAACATTAGTTTATATTACGTACTATATAATTTTCTTGTCTTGTTCTAACATTTTACGGTGGAATAGCCTTTTTTCATCTAGTAACTCTATATTTTCCAATAAACGCTAAAGTAATACTTCCACTTTCTTTTTTCTCATCTGTCACATCTTATTCCGATTCATTTTCACTATCACGGCCTCAATTTGATCTATTTCGCTTTCACTTTCCTCATCGTCAAAATAATTTTCATCATCGGTAGGAATCATGTCCATAATTCTAACAAGCGTTGGAATCAAAGGTGTTTGGCTTCAAAGGACATCTATAAATAAGAATTGACAAAAACTTACCGATAAACTGTAATAATAAGATGATAAATATTCACCTGTTCTGCAAGTTCTCCAACAAATAATAGCTACACTGTTAGTCGCTACGGACTCTGGCATCGAAAATAACTATAAAACAATGTAAGAATGTACACTAACACGAGTTTGGTTGATAGGGAGAGGTACAGAAAGTGGCGATAGAAAAATAAAAGTTTTTTGTAAATCCCGAATGAATAATTTTGTCGTCGGTGTGTGAGACCGATAGCGACTAACGGAGGGTTAAATCCATTTTTGCAGCTGATTATTTTATTGCTACATATGCTTCTCGTACATCGTTTTTTGTTCTCCCAACAAGATTGATATCATCAGCATAGGCCAGGATTTGCACTTATTTATTGTATATTGAACCAGTGGTTGTAATTTGTAACACATGTGTTTCTATTTCTCTAGCTAGATTAAACAGTGTACAGGAGAGAGGGTTTTCCAGGCGCAGCTAGCTATTTGTTTTAAAAGGTTTAGACAGTTCCCCCTAAATTCGTAATCTACATTTAATTTTTAAGAGCTAGTTCTGTTAAATTTACCAATTGATTTGGTACACCTAGCTCTTTAATTACTTCAAACATTTCTCTTCTATTCACAGAGTAGTAGGCTGCTTTGTAGTCTATAAATATGTGATGACTATCTAGATTATGGTTAAACATGAAAATAAATTATGGCCAACAAAAGGTGTGTGAATTATTATTAAGAAGTAAGCATTGTAGAGAATTCGTTAAATAACTGTAAGTAGAGTAGTCAGAAAATATTATACAAGTGGAAGCGCCAGAGCTAGATTTTACGTAGATATAGATTGTAGAAGGTCAAGAGCGATGAGCTAAAGTGATTATCTTAGTAGGCTGCTTTGTAGTCTATAAATATGTAATAAGTGGGTGGAAAATTTTACGGGAGGCCTACGTTCAGCAGTGGACAAATGTACGCTAACTGATGATGATGATCAATGCCATATTCCAGTGTTTTTTCCAAAATTTGTTACAGGGTTGCAATCTGATAAATTGTCGATTTACCATATCTGAAAACAGCCTGGTATTTTCCTACTATCCATTTTGCATATGGTGCCATACCGTGACATAGTACTGTGGAAAATATTTTATACGTTTCATTTAGAAGCGTAATTCCTCCGTGGTTAGACCACTTAAAGATATTTTTTTTTGTGTATGGTACAAAGTATTCCAATATTCCAATCATAGGGGAGGGATTTCTTTGTCCATAGTTCTTTTGTAAGCTGCTGTAATGCCATAATGGTATTATGGTCACCTTCTTTATATAGTTCAGCTGGGAGATTATTGATTACGGGTGATTTATTTCTGGCTAGTTTTTTAACTGAATCTTTAACTTTAAGAATCGTTGGTAGTTCCTCGTTTCTCCCGTCTCTGCTCCTTACATTATTACTTTCGTCTTCCATGTTTTCTTCTTTTTGTTCTATATTAACTGCACGGTATTCCACTTATCTATTCAATATATCTTTTTCTGTTGTTAATAGGTCAGCATTCTGACTTCTGCATTGTATTTTGGTCGCCTTGAATTATTTTTTGTTGATGTTAACTTTCTTATAGAATGCTCTGAATTCTTTTTCTCTGTTGATGTTTTCTATATATTAAAGTTCCTGATTTAAGTGGTTTAGTTTTTTCTTTTGTATATCTTTTTTTCTTCTCTTCTCTTTGTCTGGCAATTCCCTACAGTTGCTCTAGTTTGTCGGTAAGCATCGTTCTGTAGGCTTTATTTTTTTCTTTTGTTGCATTCTTCCATTTATAGTCAAACCAATGATTTTTACGGGCACATATTTCTGATCCTATTTTCCCTTTTGCTGCTGCTTCAATGTCTTTTTTTTATTCTGGTCCAGTAGGAGTCTATATCTGTCTGGCCTTCTTCATTTACGTTTTGATTTTTTAGCCTAATTCCTTGGTTCGTTATGCTTTTCGATTATCGTTTTGCAATTGTCACACTTCGGCTTTTGCACATTCCATTTTTTTGTATCTATTTTATTTTCTTTACTAGTGTTTTAAATTCTACCCCTCAATGTTATTTGCGCCTATATTTGCGCCTTTGTATCTTCTACAGGTTATTACGTCTGTCCCGTACCTTGAATCTATTAAGATGTGATCAATTTGACTCGTTGTTCTTCCATTAGAAGAGGTCCAGGTTACCTTGTGTATGATATTGTGTTCAAAGTAGGTGCTAGCAACTGTCATATTGAGTGCTGCTGCTAAGTTTATCAGTCGTAATACATTATTTCCTATCGTGGCCATAAAAACTCGCTCTTGTACTATTCTTGCATTCATGTCACATAATACAATAATGTCATTTCTCGGATATCTCCTGTATACTTGCTCTAGGTATTTGAAGAACTGTTCCTTTATATTGTTTGGTTTGCCATCAGTTGGGGCATGTGCATTGATCAAACTGTAATTAAAAAGTTCCCTGTTAAGCGGAAATAGCATATTCTTTGACTGTATGCTTTAAAGTCAATATTAAGGCCTTTTGTTCTTCGGTTTACAGTAAATCCTACCGCAACTATATATTGGCTGTCATGGCAGCTATAATATATGAACATGGTTCTCTTGTCAAGAGTGACAGTTTCCGTTCACCGCATTTCCTGCATTGCTAAAACATCTACTTTGTACGTGTTCACTATGTCTAGTAAAGATGTGAGTGCTCTAGTTCGGTACAGGGTTCGGGTATTTCATGTTCCTAATCTTAACTTATTTCATTTTTCATTTGCAGAGTCGTCGTCGTAAGTAGGCGTAAGTATACAGAAAACACAGTGAAAAACGTCGGTGTAGTCTACTGTATTGTCTACTGTAACATATTTTTTCCATAGATAATGTTTTATTGAATACTCGTTTAATTTTACCTTTTGACGAGAAAGTTAATATAAAAATATATATGCATTTGACATATAAGTCAATCTCTAGTTATTGTACATATAACTTTTAATATAACTTTTCTTAATAAAATAGAAATAAAATAGACGATTTAGGTTTGATTCCGTTACAGCGTACCACCATTCGCTGATATGCATATTTCTGCTACTTAGCTTCATTAAAGCAAATTCAGAGCTTGCCATGAGTTTGCTTTGATGTAGCTAAGAGACAGAAATATGCATATCAGTAAATGGTGGTACGCTTTAATGTAATCAAACCTAAATTGTCTATTAATTACTATTAAACTGAGAATAAGCCACAATTAAAGATAAAAATACGTTTATTGACGTTTCAATTTCTACCTCGGAAATCGTTCTCAAAATACAAACAGTAAATTAAACAAATTTTGTTTTTTGTTACATAGTGAAAAATTCTTCTAATAATTTTATTTTATCTGACTCATTTATATTGACAATTCAGACATACATTTTGCATTTTAAAGTAGACGACTTTAAAATGATATTGCCAATATTGTTGAGTTGCGCTTCTGGGACGACTTTACTTATAAGATAGTTCATTCGATTACATGAAATCAACTTTAACTTGAGAATATCCGTCAGAAAAAAAAATCATAGCATGTAATTCGTCTTTAAAAAGACAAACACATGAGATGATGACAGTAAAATTCTCCTGTTAGTGATTCCATAGTAAATTATGAGGGAAAAACTAGGAAAAAACCTCATAATACTATCCCGACATTGTAAGTATTTGTTCGTCAATTTAGTTTACCTTCAACAAACATCAAAATTCTGATTTTATATGTTACGTTATTTAAAAAACATAAATGATGTATCCTCTATATGTTACTGACTTACTTATTCCCAGTTTAATAGTCATTAATTTACAATGCCACAAGAAAATAGCTTCAGAACAATACTAAATTGTCTATTTTATTTTTATTATTTTAAATAGCATAGAGTATTTGGAAGTCATTTTCACGAAGGGATTTCTGTCTAGACAAATTTTCATGTAGATATAATTAGTCTCCATCCTAGTGCATTTTTTGCCTGAAGGTTTTACACCATTACATTTGCATTTTAAAAATTTTTAACTAATACTTGATGAGGATTTGAAGGGCAGACTTCAGACAAGACTAGTCTTTCTGCTGGAGAGA
This sequence comes from Diabrotica balteata, assembly GCA_918026665.1. Lineage (NCBI taxonomy): Eukaryota > Metazoa > Arthropoda > Insecta > Coleoptera > Chrysomelidae > Diabrotica > Diabrotica balteata. The sequence continues at coordinate 146,504,961 of OU898276.1, read as the reverse complement.
TAAGTATTTGTGCTATTACAACTTCGCAGAGTGCTTCTGTAGAGCCATGTTGTGTCATGAAGTTATCTACTACGGTTTTGTTTGCCAAATACATACAGATTCTATTATGAGATAATCTAGATGAAAAAATAATATTTTTTGGGTTGATGATTGTGCCCAAAGGAATGAGATAATCCTGCATTTTAGCATTATCGATACAACTAAATACAATTGCCTGGGTCTTACTCGAAAAAGAATGTAAAGCGGCTGATGCATAACTGTTTGTAATATTCGAACGTTGATTTACTGGACTGGTTAGATCGAAAAGTGTGTTTACATTGTGTAAAGTCATTGTAAACTGCGGCGGGGAAGGCCTTACTCCGACTCTGGTAAGTGAAAAACCAACCGCATGCTACTATAAGCTACTTATAGCAGCTAACCTCACAAAATGAGTGTACGGTGGTGTATATTAATTATTTGACGTATTCTTTGCACAATATTAAAATATTAATTACGTATAGATGATTTACGTAGTAGTATCTAGTAGATAAACACTTTAGTTTTAAAAAACTGATTAATAAAACCAATTGTTTTTATTAAAAACTAGGAGTACAAAATTAGTACAACTTAACCATACCTCGCCAGGGCCGGTCTTAATTTTGTTTATTGTTTTACTTTCTGCATAAACAAATAATATTATCAATTGAGAAACAAAACCTCAACCATTTTTCAACTGGCGAAACAGGTTAATCATTATCTTAAGTTGAATTATATTTAGAACAGAATATTCCGTTCCGTTGACGGTAAATCATATTCTGAGTGAAGGCCAGTACGACAAAGAAAAAATCACGAAAATATGGAGTCTCAGAAAACATTAAAAGCACCTTGACTACAAACATTGACCATGCATTAGATGAATTGTAAGATTTGTGTTTATATACATCTAATGATTGTAAATAAATCAAATCCTTGTTATTTTAGTTATAATCTTGAGTGAATAATGTGAATTTTATGTTATAAATATTAAAAATGTCTAATTTAGTTAAATAAAAATTTAAAAAAAACAGAATTTTTAATGGTACATCGTTGATAGATTTTAATGCAACAAAACTAAAAACTCCAGATATACTTAAATAGTTCATGCAGCTCCACTGAAGTAAGATGATAGCCGCTAATAGCTCTTTTGTACCTAAATCTTTCTACAATGTTTCAAGTGGTACCGTTTCTTTTTTAATTTCCTAATTATACGAGTAATACCGTTACACGGACTACTCTTTTGACAGGCTACGGAGCTGAGTATTACTCTTAAAAACGAAATGATCCTCCAACAAGTAGTAGGAAAACATTAGCGCTAAAATGCCGTAAATACCGCGGCCGTAGATAAGTAAGTCTACTAATGAAGGATAATTAAGAAACTCTGCAACGTTTTACGGTCTTCCGTGGAGAGACCAGGCAAAAGGCAATGTCGGAACTTTTATGATTTTTAAGGGATCGTAGTTGTGATTACTTTCTATAAAAGTTGCCTTTTTATTTATCCGTAAAGTTTAAATTAATATGTCTCATAAACTAAGTATATATGAGAATAAAAGGTACTAGATTTATAAAGGTAAAACAAAAATCGTTAACATTGTTTCAAAGCTTTGAGATCATTTATTCTATTTCATCTCTTTTTTTTGTTGTAATATTTTATACAGTAAGTTGCAAACATATGGAACGTTCATTATTATTATTATTATATAATAGGAAGAGACGACTTTACAAAAAAATCTTAAAACAGGTTAATTGTAATTTTTTAATGAAAATCTATTGCTATATATGTATTAGACATTACGTTATCAGTGTTGGCAAAATGAGGCAATCGACTTTTTTTTAAATATAAACCTAGATCACGAGACACCTCGTTTCAAAGTTCTCCCAATCACCTTTGCAACGATATATTATTCGGAAAATTATATAATTAGCTTTTGTTATTGTTGTTTATGGGCATAAAACAAAGAGTGCAAAGAGTGTAAAAATAATTATATAGAAAGTATATTTTTTTTCTAGTAAGAAAAGAATTTGTTTAATTCTTTTGGCTATTCATTTTTATAAAATTTTCTGTACTTGTGCATACCAGTTTAGTCTTTTAGTTTCGATATTATGTCAAGGTAAATTTACATTTCTCTTCTAATATCTATGTTACTGATCCTATCAAGTATAGTGAGTCGGCCATGGACGTATAAATAAAGATGGACTGGGCATGCCCTGCACTCTGTTCGCCTAAATTTGAAGTCGAAAAGTTTATAGGCGCGGGGAAAGAGGCGAGGTGATAGACTGTGACATTACCTTTTAAGTCATCGGCGTACCTTCCAATAATTGAAAGGTATTTGAAACAGTTTTTCATTTGACTAAATAATGACTATTAGTTTGATTGCTTTTATTTTTAGTATCGTAAACATATAAAATATTTCGAATAAGTGAGAAACAAGTAACGATGAATAATTTTAATTTTCAGTGTATAGAAATAAATATATTTATAAAAATTGATTTACACAAAAGAATAAAGATGGGGTAAATAAAATCGCAAAGTACTTTATATAATATTTTATTTAAACTAAAATAATTCAAAAGCAATAAAAAGTTTAAAAAATTCTTCCCCAAACATTAACCTGTTCATTGTGTTGAGTATGTTCTTCTCTTATCCAGTTATCCATATCCTTATCCTTCTCTTATCCATACGTTGAAAGAATGTAGTAAATTATCGTTTATAACTCCAGATTAATTGTTATTTGGCAACATTAGAAGTCATGTTAGACATAGCTGTAGGCAGAAGAAAGATAAAAGTTCAGGAATATGTATTTACTATTGTTTAACAAAACATGAACAACAAACCACATATACAACAATATATAAACACATTAAACCTTATGAATGGGGTAGATTTCTAAAATAGAAATATGCTTTATTGTCACTGAAAATTGTACAATTTTATGAACAAAACTTACAAAAAGTAAAAAAAAATAACAATAACAATTAAAATTTACTAAAATTACAAAAATGGTCAATGTCATATAATAAAAGATAATAAAATTTACAATTCATTGCAAAATCTAACTAAATTGCAAATTGCATAATAAAACCTTAGGAAGTAGTTTACGAATAAGTTTTAGTTGCTGCATTTGATACCCAAATATATAATACTTTAGTTGCTTGTACCTAAATGTACTGTAATTTCTTAATTTCTCGTTAAGAAACTCTTCCACTGAATAATATGGTCTCTCAGATAGATAGGCTTTTGTTAATTTACAGAACTTAAGCAAAGAAGTTGTAGATTTAAGTTGCAAAGGGAATTAATTATATAACTCAGTGGACGAAATCGATAAATACATATCAAAGGTTAAATTTCTGGTGGACAATTCATGATTGGATCTTACTGAAAAAACATGTAGGTGTTGACCAATTAAGAAAACAGTTTCTAGAATATACAAAGAGGGAAAAGTTAAAATCCCGTGATTTTTTATGTAGCTTCTAAAATGTATTATTTTACTGAGGCCAAAAAGATACCGTGTTGCTCTTTTTTGTAATTTAAAAATATCATTATATTGGGTAGCTGTACTAGAACCGCAAAAAGGAAGGCCATATCGAAGATGAGACTCGAACAAAGAAAATATTTTGGAAGATGCTAAATTCAGCTTCGAAACAGATCGTATTGTATAGCTGGCTGAGATTAGTTCCTTACTTAACAAATCGATATAAAGGAACATTTAAGGTTGCTGTCTGTAAAAATACCATGAAATTTTAAAGAAACAACGATACTGATCTGGCTGTTATTAAGAAGCAAGGGTTGAAGAGCTCCTTTATAGGATAATGCTACTGTCTTATTTACGTTAAAAGAAAGTCAATTATAGTCGGACCAGGTATTTATTTTAAGTTGATCAGAAGTTTTAATTGCATGAAAAGCTAAATATAAGAAAAAGTAGAGGACCCAGTACTCAATATTGCGGTACTCTACATACATGCTTTTGTGTCTAAAATCAGTATTATTTGCTCTAACTGCTTGTTTCCTATTTCTCAAGCAAGATTCGAACCAATTCAAGGAAATACCTCGAATTCCGTAGAAATTTAGTTTTTTTATCAAAATGTCGTGAATTACACAATCAAAAGATTTGGCATAGTCTCAAAAAAACAGTGGCAGCGTAAAGATTACTGTTTAGTGCTTAATAGACCTCATGTAGTACAGAAAACATAGCATCACTGGTACATTTATTAGATAAAAAGCTGAACTGACTTCGTGATAAAATGTTCATTTCAACAAGAAAGGACATAAGTCGGGCTCTTATAAATCTTTAATCATTTTAGATAGGATGTAATTTTTGTTTTCATTCTTCTTACATATTGTTGTAAATACTTTATTTTATTTTTTTGACTCTAAACAGTATTTTTTAACACTCTAAAATGTTTTTTGATCCTTTCAGGTGTTGAAAAATCGCTGCTAGACATGTCTTCAATGGTTTTATTTCTAAAACATATAATTAGGTTTTCATAGTTATAATACTTGTTGTTATAAATTAAACTAAGAACTCACTTTTTATAAATATTATGTGGAACATATGAAAAGTATTATCACCAAGTAACAACTCTACAGTTTCAGTTTCTGATGCTGTAATGGTGCTCGAAGGTGCATTTTCTATATCTATACTTTCCTTGTTTTCTTCATTGTCATTTAAACATCTAGAGTAATCAATTTATGTAAATTAAAGAAAAATATTAAAATTGGTTTAAGATTGAAATAATCTTATACAAAATTTATATCTAAAACTCACCTCCTTTTTAGGAGAATTAGATTTTACATTAAGGCCCAAGCCTGTCTCCATATTACATTTTTCAGTATCAATGAAACTCCTAAAATACTGTGAGTAATTTTAATATTAATAAAACGAAATAAGTAATTAAAATCCACATTTAGATTTATTTGTAAATTTAATTAACAAATTCGATCCAAACTCACCTTTTTGACGGTCCATAAAAATCATCCATATCAATACTACTGGAAGTTGTTTCTTTATTTTCCATATCGTTTGTAGAACTGAAACATTGAATTAATATGCTATGCGTGTGCATTATATTTATTATACTCTGTATAGTAAATTACATAGAAATTCGCTATAGTTACCTTAGTTCTGATGATTTATGATAAATATTTATTGGAACAGTTCCTTTCCTCATATTAACCCGTCCACTTGGTTGTATAATTAGATCATGCTTTCTAAAGTGTTCTGAGCAGATCATAGCAGTTTTGGTTACTTGTTCTTTATTTAAGCCGAACATAGACAACCACATATCTAGCAGCTGTTGATTCTTTACTGGGAACCTGAATATGATATTTCTTTGAAATTAATATATTTATAGCAATTATAGTGTAGATTAGAAAAAATAAATAAATGTATTTATATTACGACAAAATTTACTTTATTTCACAAAATTTAATTTCAATTCATGTCAAGAATTAAGTAATATCACGTCCCTGTACTACGCTCATGGACGTAATTACAATGTTTACTTACGAACGAAATGACAGTTCTGGATGAAAATATTAACAAATTCACTAAAATGTCACAAAAAAGGAAATTATCAACTCAAAGGTAAACAGTACAACGCCATATTCCTTTTTCTCAAATCACTACGATTGGTTAATATGACTAATAATGCCAAGTTTTACATAAAGTTAACATTATCAGAATATATTTTCTTTTAATAAATTAAAAAATTAATGTTTTTCTTTTAATTCCTTGGTTGCGAAATGAGTATATCTAAAAATAGTTTATACTAACTAAATAATAAATTTTTATCGATAAATTAAAATTAAATTATACTAAAAATCGAAAATTATTTCGAAGATTCGCTTGAAAAAAAAATATATGACAACGTCAATTGTGTCTATGACTGTGACGATCTCATGGCTTCATGTACAGATGTAAATAGCCGGGTTCTTCTTTATTTATACGTCCATGGAGTCGGCAATATTGTCTCCAATACTCCACTACTATGGCCTTAATTTTTGATTTGTTTATTTGATTTACTTCCCAGAGTTTGGCGTCGTGCAATCCAATGTTTTCAATTTTTGTTTTACAAATTTTTCTATGCTGCCTATAGGTACAGGATCTGCCTGCAAAAAAGTAATTTTGTTCTTCTACATCTGTCATCTGTGTTTCAATTTTATTATTAAATTTTATTCATAGAGTCTTGAAAGTGAATTTATGACATTTATCTTTCTGTAGTTTAAACAATTATTTCTATCTCCTTTTTGGTACGTTATTAATAGGTGCTTTTGTCTACTCCGGTGGTATAAGAATAATTAACCCAGTCTTGTTATGCGAAAATCATCGATTTTATGGCAAAATTTTTCGCAGATATCGGAAGCTTTTAAGACATAGGTCTTCGTTACTAGATGACGAATAGATGAAAAAGTACTCGTATTTTTACCTTAAGTTTTTTTTAAACAATAATTTATGGTCACAATTTGATTTTTTGTTGATTAGTTTTTTTCCTTATATTTTGCATAAACAATATTTATATCTTTTTTTTTTTAATCAAGAATATCTTAAAAACTGATTAAATAATTAACTGAGATATTTGCAGAAAAGCAGCTTTTTGTCAGTCTCGACTGACGTCTCGACGCTAATTAAGCTCGAGAAGATAATGCGATTTATCGTCGTGTGCAATACAACATGTTTTTCTATAGCAAGTCTTCAAGTTCAGGTGAAAAATAGAATTTTAAAGAAAATTGTAATTTTTAGCACAAAAATCGCAATTGTGTTGCTTCGTTGCTAGGGACATGAATTACTTTGTCAACAAATGTCAAACAAATGTTACAGAAAATCAATCCAGTATAAGTCCAAACTAGTACAAGTTGTGATGCTCCAAAAAAAGATATTTCTAATAATGTTAATTGTAAAATTTCAGTTGTGTTTAATCCTTAATGTGTTTGAATTTGTAAATTTTATTAAATAAAAAAAAATTAAAACATTTTATTTACTCTTGCTGTTAAAGTGTCACTTTATATATCCTTGCGGTTAAAGTGATACTTTATCTACTCAAAACAGTTGTTATAGCAAGACTTTAATATTAGCTATGAAAAAAAAGTTAATTAATTCATTTATCTCCGAGGCTATATATTTAAACTACTGAATTTGCTCTATTAATGATGCTAGACACATTTAGCAAATTTCATGGGAGTTTTAAGACTTAAACTATCTCAGAAGTTAAATGCATATTGCGTATTCATTGAAATTATTTAGAACATAAACGTTTGAAAAAGGGTATATTTTGTACTTATAAACAATTATAATACCTTCTATATTTTTTAAACTACATACTTGTACGTACAACCATTGAAAAGCTGTTAAAAAACTCACATTTAAAAAAAGCCTTATATGACCAAAAGGAAAGAAATTAGGGACTATTTTTATGAAATTTTGGAGCGTGGCAGCTCGTACTCATCCCGCCTTTTTTACGCATACTAAGATATATTACCGGTTTTCTATTATATAAATGACCTTTCTTCCACTCAGATAACTACATATAAAATGTAGGGACACGAGGACAGTATACTCTATGATCTTTGGAGATATTTAGATGTAAAAAATAAATAAATGTGTTTACCGTCTTCGTACTGTACATATACCTATACACATATATAAACACAAAGATCGTCAAAGTTGTAAATAATTATAATTATTATAAGGAATTTAATAATATAATGTGTAAAAAGTTACCAGAAATTTAATTTATCGAAAGAAAATGTCGAAAGAAATTGCAAAAAAGTATTTTTGAAGTGTGTATATTTTAGGCAATTCCTAGCTGAGCGCTTTCGGCTTTACAAAGCCATCATCAGAGCTATGCTACAATAAAATATTCTTATAAGTACTAATTGGTAAAGATTATAATTTTTACCTTACGTCAATTTTTTAAATACGACTGCAAAGGAGAGATCTCATTTCCTTATATTTCAAAAATAATGATTTTTTTAGTTGTTGAAATTTGTTAAAACATAAAAAACATATAAAAAGCCTACACTGGACTTCACAAACACGTTAAAAAATTGAAAAAATTTTTTGTCATGGTACGGGTGTAGGAACCCGACCATTGATTGATGTGAGGATGTAGACAGAATAGAACTAATGAAATCAAATGTCGTCCTTTTAAACGATTTTTCAAAAGTGACAGTTGACAAATGTCATATATAGGAAATAGAGATTGTTTTTTTAAATTCTTACAAAATTATTTAATAGTTTGGAATTACTAATAGTCATCAAAGACTTTCTAAAAATTAAGTTTTTAAATTGAATTTTATGTGTTCATCACATCATACAGAATGACATTAGTTTGTAAATTCACTCAAGTCATTGCTCAAGGTCAATGTATGTTCAATCTGACAGCTATCCTTAAGAAACAAGGGCTCAAATTGTTCAACAACAATATAAAGAAGAAACATGGTATTAATGTTACGTTATCTGATACTTAAGTGTATTGAGAATTGTATCTCTTGATGGAAATTTGTAAGAAATTTGCATAAATTTTTTAAGAATGTATTTTCATGTTTCAATTAAGAACAACTGTTAAATGAATTACAAAATGTTGTAAATTTCTAATAAAGTTTAAAATTTGTTTAAAAATATAAAAGTATGAAAAATATATAATTGCATGAGGTCACCCTTCTTCCTCTAAAGTCTCCCATAATAATTTAAAAAGAGGTTTATAATTGCAATTGAGGTTGATTTGTGTGTTTAAGCAACAATCAGGGTTTAGTTTCATTTCTTTGGATATCTCAAGATCTTCCAAGAGATTCATGAGTCTAAAGTTTTTATTGGGAATGTTGTGTAAAATTTTACTGTTTTCAGAAGGAGAAAAGGAATGAATATTAAATTTAATGTGACATCCAAAGTTTGATTTTTCTGGGTTATTGAGGTGTTCTTTGACTCTTTGATTCAGAGTTCTCACTGTTCTACCTACATAAGTCATATTACAGTCACCACAGGACAGCTTGTAAACTTGTTAACGTGTTTGTGAAGTCCAGTGTCGGCTTTTTATATGTTTTTTATATGTTTTAACAAATTTCAACAACTAAAAAAATCATTATTTTTGAAATATAAGGAAATGAGATCTCTCCTTTGTAGTGATATTTAAAAAATTGACGTAAGTTAAAAATTATAATCTTTACCAATTAGTACTTATAAGAACATTTTATTGTAGCATAGCTCTGATGATGGCTTTGTAAAGCCGAAAGCGCTCAGCTAGGAATTGCCTAAAATATACACACTTCAAAAATACTTTTTTGCATTTTCTTTCGACTTGTCATAAGTGTGAACAAAAAAATATCAGTCTTTTGATTGTTAATTTAATTTATATAATAATAAGTATTATTACATCATTAATATAAAATGAAAAAAAAGTATGTTAATTTTCTGGGATTTTCCGAGATTTTCGGGGGGATTATGTCATCATTATTAATACTGCGACAGACTATTCTAGCCAAATTAAAAAAAGTAAGTTTTTATGGTGAATTTTAAATGAACTCAATTTTTCGTAGGTTTCCTATATTTCCCGGCCAGTAAAAACTATGGAGTTATTCATATTTCGACGAGTTACCCCACATTAAAAAAAAAGGGGCTTTTAGTTGCAATGGAAGCCGAGATAATGTAAATTTTTCTTACGTGTTTCAATTTGAGTTATCCTCTCCACTTTCCTATGTCGAACTTTCGAAAGTACCTTCTGGGCTATATATTATTTGATAATATAATGGTTAAGAATAAAATGAAAACATACGCTAGTAATTCACGTAAAAGTGAGCTATGTTTTAGTAATTCGATCGGTATACCTTGTGGCCCGCATGCTTTTTGATTTTTTAGATTTTGTATTGTATCTTTGACTTTCTGTTTTGTTATTTCATCGTCTTTATTGTATTCAACATCTATGTTGTGTTCGTAAATTTAGGTCTCGTTTCAGTCAGAAGTTGTAAGTAATATTCGATCCAAAGTCTTCCTTTTATAAAATATATCTTCTATTAAGTATATCTTAATAATATATAGAAACCTTTGAGATGTGGGTTTTTCGAAGGATGCTGAAGATCTCTTGGACAGAGCACGTGACCAACAAGGTGCTAAGAATAATGGGTACTGAGAGAAAACTCCTAAATATTGTAAAATGCAGAAAAACGAGGTATCTAGGACATATTTACAGAGGAGAAAAATACAACTTCCCACGACTTAGTGTACACCTACATTGAAAGCGTATTTCTCCCGATCCGATATCGGACTACGTCGGCCGACGTCGGATTGGAAACAAACACAAGGTATTAAATCATAGTGCTTATACTGTTTCGTCATCTAAGCAGTCTAGGCAATATGATTTAATACCTTGAGTATTAAAACAGCTAAGATAGGGAGCAATTTGCTGTAGGTATAGACAACCTTCATTAATGGAGAAGGCACCTTAAGAAGAAATATATCTTACTCACTTCTTTTCTGTTTGTTCGCAGATTTTAGCAGATCTAACGGTAAAATCAAATCTTTTCCGCTAATAGAAGCAGCAATAAAATGGCTTTAATATGGATGTTATGGTGCCTTCAATATGGATTTAAGAATAAATAATCACAGTAAAAATGCCAAGATTTCTTTGACGAAACCAAAATTCAGATTTTTGCTTACATCTGTGCCTTCTCCAAATTGCAAGGCAAAACAGACTTGAAATAGGAGTAAGAATATCATGTGCATTCCACAACATATTTTCTCATTTAAGCAAAATTTTTTGGGTAAATGGTTTCCTGTACTCATAAAGAGTAAGCTCCAACGTTAGAGCAAAATAGTTTTTCATTCATACTGCCATCGTCTGGGGCATATACTCTTTCAATTTGGCTGCAAACGCCCCTAACGTATCGTAGACACTTAAAAGTTGCAAGCCAAAATGCTTAATTAATAGAGCCGTTTCCACATATATAGCTGGTAATATGGGAAGGTATTGAAGGTACCTCTCACAACGGTATAGCTAAACATCTTCTCCCAATAAACAATTTTGACTACTGCTTCTTAGCAACTCATTCGGCTCCCTAATCTCTCAATACTATTGCACTCTAATTACATTCGTAGACTGATGTCTGCTCTTGGCCTCACTCACTCCCTGGCAAGCAAGAGGAGCTCTGCCTAAACGAGGTATCATAACGTTGTCATTCATTACATTCTTGTCTATATTTAGTAATTTGTTTTTGGTACATATTACATCTGCTAACTAGTTTTAGGCTCTTTTTTTCTTTTTTTCTCACAATAGTTTAAGTTTCGATCAACTGTTGCCAATTTTTTTTTAATATTTCTATAGTAGGTATTTTATTGCTTCTGAATCAGTCTCATATGGTGGTTTTTGATAGTTTTATAAGTCTGGTAGAAGCATCTATTAGTCTTGAAAATTTGTAGCATCGCTTCTTGCGATGGTATGGTTTATTAATTAACCAACAGTTCTTAGTTCCCTAAGAAACCAACAGTTTCTTAGGGAAGCCAAATTTTTTATGTAGCTTTGATACAGATTGAAACATACTTTATGTATTTCAGTAATTAAATATATTCAAATGTACAGGTATTTTTTTTTAGAAAATACATTGACACCGGCACTGATACTTTCTACATAATCAGTGTTGTTATTGTATGCAATTGTTCCACATAATTCCACAAACTCCACATCGATATTTAAAATAATTAAATTACAGCAAAATTCACCCTACACTCTACTAACGAACTGATTCCCAACTAAAACGCTTATCTTACTAAAACGAATTTCGGTCGGTTGTGATCAAGCACATTGTAATTAGTAGATTCTTAAATATGTAATACCGCGACTATACATACAAAAATGTGTACAATTCAAAGAGGTAAAAGATTTTAAAAAACGTATTACTGAACGCAGAGATATTTTTCTGAAAAAACTTTAAAAATACGCTATTAAAAAGCCTTCACCGAAACTGCTACACAATTTATTTTAGGTAAATTTGAAAAGTTAAAAATAATGTAATATAAAGTTCTTATACAGTTTATTTTAGCGAGACATTGGTAAATATTTCAAATAAATTTAGTGAAAATAAAAAAAAACTAATAATTGTTTTAAGTTCAGATATCTTATAAAAATCAGTTTCTATACAGTTATTGAAGATATCATATACTATTTAACACAAGCATTGATTATAAATCACCACCACCAAAGGTGGTGGTTTGTAATCAATGACACGAGTTAAACTGAAGAAAGGTTAGATAGATAATGTTAATAAATTCTTTGTATTTTTTTACAATTTCTAACTAAACAATACATTGAAATACGTCATTGCTAAATTATACAATTAGAACGAAACTCTTGTTAAGTTACCGTCTAAATACAGAGACAATAAAACATTTTCGTTACTGTCCCATCGGGCGTAAAGTTAGCCAGAGGGTGATGCAAAATACCTGTATTATTAAAGCACAATCTGTCACCGGAAATCAAGATAATGTGGACGAGGAAAGGTGACATTAGATGTGGGTCATTGCCGCGGATAATTGTAATGGCCCTGTTGTCAGCATTTCTGACGGGAGGTATTCCATGCGGGATGAGATTTGTGGCGAAATGTCGATAATTATAAAAGAAGCAGTCAGCAATGCGGACATCTAGTTAACAGTATATGGACAGCTTATACAAAGGAGTAATCGAAAAAATTACTATAAACTTTTAAGAATATTTAAAACAATTTTTAAAGAGTGATTGGCCACTTAAGTAATTGCCAATTGAATTAAAATTGTAAATTGGTATCTTTTAAAGTGAAATATTTTGTAAGGGTTTTTTAATAGTAATGAAACATCAAATTTTATAAAAACCCAGGTTATTTTAATCAGAAATAATAATGTATATTCAAAATAAATACAAATTTGAAAACTTACAGGACTACACAGTTATTGACCGTACAAACATAGTTATTGGAATATAGAATTATAGTAATTTTCTTGTCTCTAGTCTTTAGTCTCTATCAACATTTTCTTTATTCTTAATACAGTTTGACATTCTTTACTCCCAGAATTAACTCCTGTGGCAATTTTTTTATTACTTTCAACTTGATTTCCCTGTTTTTTGACCTTTATTGTTTGCTTTTGCGTCAATTCGCTTTTGTTTTCATTCTAATTTAATTTTTTCTCTGCTTTTTGTTTAATTTAACGCCTTTCTGCATTTTGATGATCTGAAGAAGTGAGCACGAAAGGCAACTTTTATGTTTGCTTGTTGCCCTTTCTTTCTGGGGTTTTTGGTCAAAAAAAGAATTTGATGATTGAGGTGTCAATTTCTTTATATAATGAGTTGTCTTGATTAACTAAAGGCAGATTATTGGATGTCGATTGAATATCTTTTGTCATTGTTTGTTCCTTGACATCTTTTATATAATATGTAGTATCAACATTTTCTGGAAGTTAAATAAAAAAATCCGAAAGGAGATTTTCTTCTATAATAATATGAATATTTTATAAGTTGCATATAATTTCATTGCCACCTACAGAGTTAAGTGTAATATCTGAAGATATATGGGTTTCTGTGATGATAGAGATATCTTGTTTACATTTGTGATTCTACCTGTGTCTGTAGTCTGAATCGTGCGTAGATCTATGATATTTTAAAATAAATTAAATATATTAAAGAGTAATTTTGAATTCTTCGCAATTATCCAAACTTTGAAATTATAATATTTTTGCGGCTTCAACTGTATCTACAAAATCTTCATATGAATTAGATGCATAGATCTCAAATATGTAAACACGCATGGGATAATAAACATAGGGTTTAATGAAATAATTCAAATGTAGTCCTAAAAGAAACGGATGGTAAAAAAAGAAAAATCAAAGAAGCGGCTCTAATTATGCTAAATGAGGCCAATTTTGTCGCAAATTCCTCGGCAGAATGTAATAGGATCTGGTTACCAATATTGAAAGAGGAAGTTATTAATTAAAAAATACCAGTATTAGTAAGTCAGTAACATATAGAGGATACATCATTTATGTTTTTTAAATAACGTAACATAAAAAATCAGAATTTTGATGTTTGTTGAATGTAAACTAAATTCACGAACAAATACTTACAATGTCGGGATAGTATTATGAGGTTTTTTCCTGGGTTTTCCCTCATAATTTACTATGGAATCACTAACAGGAGAATTTTACTGTCATCATGTCATGTTTTTGTCTTTTTAAAGACGAAATACATGCTATGATTTTTTTCTGACGAATATTCTCAAGTTAAAGTTGATTTCATGTAATCGAATGAACTTTATAAGTAAAGTCGTCCGAGGAGCGCAACTCAACAATATTGGCAATATCATTTTAAAGTCGTCTACTTTAAAATGCATAATGTATGTCTGAATTGTCAATATAAATGAGTCAGATAAAATTAAATTAATAGAAGAATTTTTCACTATGTAACAAAAAACAAAATTTGTTTAATTTACTGTTTGTATTTTGAGAACGATTTCCGAAGTGAAAATTGAAACGTCAATAAACGTATTTTTATCTTTAATTGTGGCTTATTCCCAGTTAACTAGTAATTAATTTACAATGCCACAACAAAATAGCTTCAGAACAATACAAAATAAGAAATAACAAAAAATGTTTGAAATATTTTATCTTGGACCAAACTAGGGTAAAAAAGTCTAATTATAATAAATATTTTAATTCGAAGTAGGTACAGTAATTGGCCGATAGGCCAATCATTATAACACGGACATATTTAAGATAGAGTTCTTGGCCACTCAATTTAACCACCAAAAATGCATAACTTAACTATTAAAACCACTGACAATGTAAGATATACCCCACTAAATCGCCATAAAACCTTAAAATACCCAAAAACATAATACTATTAGCCAAGATAACTCACCTCGTGAGAGAGATGATAGCTAGACTAAATATACAGCAATGTTGTCAAATTTAAGTGAAAATAAATTTATTTCGTTATAGTTTCTGAAAATATTAATGTTTCGGATTTTTGTGAAAGTGGCCAACAACTGTACCCGTTACTCTATGTACATTTAAAAAAATTTTATGCTACTTTGTTTTGTCTTCAGTACGTAACGACAACGACAATGTTGACAAAACATTTTAAAATAGGCTCTTATCATCTTTGTTCGCTCTACACAATTATTATATTATTGACACATGGATGTAGATCTGACTATCATGCTAAGGTGTGTAACGTTAATATTTTCTTTTTACACAAATCATTATTTTTATGGTTATTTAAAACTTGTTGGTGGATTCGCCGGACAAAAAAACGCAATCAATTATGTCTATATCTGAAACAGTTTTCTTGTGTGGCATGTTTAAGTTAAATATTGTATTTATATGGCATTACACCACAACTGATTGTAATGAGAACTATATTTTACATTTATGTGTGACGTTTCTCTTTATGCTTTTTTCTAGTAAGAAAGCATTTTTAACAGTATTTATTAGAGTTGGGAAAATCCTACCGGTTATAACCAAAAACCGGTTTTTTACTCTGCAATAATCGGGTTTTCCAGTGGTTTTTTGTATCAGCTAAAAAATAGGAAAATTTTTCGCCACCGCGCAAGTAGGGCGCTTAAAGGTTTGCACTCATGTAGCCTTAGGGCGAGCGCCCACCAAAGTGACGTGGCACGTGGCAAGTAGCAAGTAGCATGCGTCTAGCATGTTACATAAAATGTAACCAATGCAAACGAATGATTAGATCAAATGAGGTCACTGTCATTTTGGTGTGCGTTGAATCATTAATTTTCATTGGTTATTACCCGACAAGCGAGAGCTGGCGGGTTGCGCGTAGAACAAATTGAAAAGTGGAAGGAATTGCTCATTTCTATTGCAGTCGGCTAGGAGTTCACATCGTGTATAACCGTTTAAGTACCTATACTATATACCTATAATCGCGATTAAGTACCTCTCCTATCTCTCTTAGAATAATTCCTTTTCTATTTTCGCGCAGCTCACCCGCCAGCTCTCGCTTGTCGGATTAAACATTATAAGTAACGTGCTAGACGCGTGCTTCTTGCTACTTGCCACGTGCCACGCCAGTTTGGTGGGCGCTCTCACTAACATAGCTGCAATATTGGCAGATCCCTCAATTAAAAAAGCACCAATAGTGATTTCTGGTGCAGACATAGAATTGATCAATAAAATTGTAAACATTTTATTGCCTTTTGATATGAACGCAATTAACTAGTTATTTTAAAAACCCGTTGTTTTAAAAAACGGTTTTCTGTTTTTTTAATCAATAGCCAATATCCAGTAAAATCGATATCCAGTAAAATCGACATCAATATTATTAATATAGATACTATCGAACGAATATATCAAATCCATTTGGCTACTTGTTTTTCGCTTCTTGGCAAGTTAAAAGACTTAAATTCTTTGTCAATATTAGGTGACGACTTAAAATAAAGGAGTGCTGACGTATCTTGTTTAGTTAAAGTTTTATCACCTAATTTTGCGTCATATATTTTTTTGAACTACTAGGTGATGCATTCTCTGCTCTAGGATTAATTGTTCCTTTTTGATTTTTTCTGCGTATGATATTTTATTTTTTAAACTATCGCATGTAGAACACGTAAATTGTCATTGATACACAATTTTTTATTTAAGTGATTTCTTTATTAAGGCCATACATTTTAGCAATGGTCAAATCTGATTGTAAGTATAGTTTAGATGGCGTTTGTCTACAATAATCACTCTTATATACAGAAAATGTTCTGGGATAACAAGATTTAAAACTTTTACGACCATTTATTTTTGGGTGAACTCAGACCTTTTTGATTTGTTGTAATTATCGTAGACATCAACAAAATATGTTTAATATATTCTGATTTATTCTTTCTTATTATTTCTATTTATTAGGCTTTGCTTTCTTTAACTGTAGTAATTAGACACTTCTTGTATATTTGTTCCTGTTTTCCACTAACACTGTAGAACTGTATATTTTCAAGAAAATTTGTGTGCTCTCTTAGAATTATTTCGCACTCGTATAATTTTTCATCCACTATGCAAATCAAAGAGGATATAAAATTTGCTTTTTTATCGCGGTCACCAAGTTTTCAGTATTCATCAAAAAGTAAGTTTTCACTAGTTTTCTCTATTTCCTGGATCGACTTGTTTTTCTCTTGCCTCCACCTTTAGCTTAAGTAGTAGGAATGTCTTCTTGTGTGTTCTTTTTCTTTAGAACTCTTATTGTTTCTTCATCTCTTTTTAAACTGCTATTTAAATTCAAAATGCAGATAAAGTTTGTATTATCTATTATCACCAAGATTCAATTGAGTCTTAATTTCGACTCTATTTTTAAAAGCGCTATTAACGTATGCTTAAATATAATTATTCTAGCTGTAAGACAAAACAAATTAAAATGTCAAAATTTCACGTACTATCTCTTATGTGACTCATCCGATATTAAATTCGATATTTTTTATGACTTATGGTGCTCTGAACATCTATGACGTAGTGTGGTGAGAAGATTCTACTATTTAAGTTTTAAGTGGGCACAGTCGGACAAATCTCATTGTGGATAAGCAAATAAATGTACATTATCTACTTATTTCCAAATCACAGAAATTGATTGAAATAGTATAAGTCTGTACATTGCACAACATGCTTATTGTTATACTTAATGCATGCATTTATTTTTAACTTTAATAATATTAAAGTTCTAATTTAGTCAAAACAAATAAATAGTAAGAACTACAGATGATATGTCAAATATAAAATCTAATTCGGCTGTTTGCGCGATAACTCTACCAATAGACTAATGTAAAGTATACTTTCAAAATTATTGGAATAGTAAAAATACTTTCAGACTTCATATTTATCGCATCAGATACTGACCCCGTAATAAACGAAGATAGTGAGACTAAAATTATTATTGTTATTTGAAATGGAATATTTGTTACTATTTTGTAATTTTTATAATATTTCATTAGTATTAATAGAAATTGAAAGAAAGGACAAAGATAAAGCTAAATATAATTATTTTAATAATTTATTCCAATAATGGTAATATTTAAATGATATTCACGTCTCAAATAAAGAATGAGAGAGGAAAACAAAAATCTTTATTTGTCACATAAAAATGAGGTTATGTTAGATTATAAAAAGCCGAATTCTCCATGCACGTGCACTTGGAGGTTATTTGCCAAAAACATGAAAATTCATACAAAAAATAGAGTTTTATTAGCATGGTTTAGGATGTCTAAAAATTGCAAAGATGATCGCTATATTGGAAATAACACAACATTATATTAAAAACAAATAATTTTTTGACATAAGTTAAAATTCTGTGCTAAAACCATGAGAAAAATTACCAAAAAAGGGTTTTGTTTTCGAATTTTTAGAATTTTAAGGGACAAAATTACAAAATCTCATCATGCCATTTAAAAGTGTGAAAAAAAATATATGAAAAAATATCTATTTAGAAGTTTGCCGAAAATTACCATAATCAAAATATTTTTTGAAAAATTCAAATATTTTTCCTAAGCTTAATTTTGATTTAAAATATCTGATAAAAACCAGAGTATTTTTAGGCACGAAAATATTTTAAATGATTTTTACCACTCAAATAAAGGCGTAGAGAAACAAAAATCGTTGCTTTTCGTATTTAAATGAGGTTATGTGATTAAAACATATGAAAATATCAAAACAAATATATGTTTTTCGAATTTAGATTACTTTTGATGGATGTATATCTCTGTTGGTTATAACCATCGAGCAAAAAGATAAAAGAGGGAATGTAAAGGTAGTGGGGGCAAAAATATTGTTAGACAGGAAGTGCGATCTTTAGAGGACACATTAAACAAGGAAAGAGAGTCTCTCTCCTTGTTTGACATCAAGTTTATGTTATGTTATTGTTTGTCCGTAATGTCACAAGAAATCTTGTTTATATTAAAGTTTTTTAACAATTGCATTTTAGACTATTATCGTTAATAATTAATTAAAACTTTCTCGTCTAAGACACATTCTGAAAAATATTATATAGCTACTGTTAATAAGTATCGGAAAATTTAAATTTGGAGCATTCGCATTTCCGGATATGTCCGCCATCAGAGGCCACTTTTTTGGTCTCCTTTTCATAAGGATTAGATTCCCTCTTTTGTCTTTTTTATCGATGGTTAAAACATAATCTATTATAGACCTTTGTCCACGGGTGTTATTAAATTTATATTTGTGGTCAAAAAATGTGTTGCTTTTTCTTAGTTCGTTATTCCTGTGATCATAAGTTCTCTATTTTTGTTCTTAACATTCTCGTTATGTTTTGTTTAATGCCGGATATTACTTTACTTGATTGCCTATTGGAGCGATAAAATCCCCCATATGATCATCTTTCCTCAGACTTGATCTACTACTTGTTGTAATTGGTCGTAAAATGCATTCCTTATTATTTGAGGCTTGGTATTTTCTGGCATGTATACTCCGATGATGTTCAGGTCTGTCTTTTCCATTCTTATTTTTGCTGTTTCTATTCTTTCTGATATGTATTGGCACTCTTCGATGTGATTTTGGTGCCTTTGGTGTATTAGTAAGGCTACACTTTCTATGGCCATGTTTTTTTTGCTACTCCACTGTAGATTAGTATGAATTTACCTAATTTTGATTGACCTTTTTCTCCTTTTTTGTTTCCTGTAGAGCACAAATGTCTTATTTCTTTTTCTTTCAGCACTTGAGTTATTTCTTGGTCCTTTGAGTTGAGTTATCTGATATTCCAAGTAGTGATTCTCATCTGGGTTTTGGATGTTTTTCGCTTGTCCTTATTTCTTGCCGTAGTTGTCTTCATAGTATCAATCCGGTTTCGAGGCTGTAAATTGTTTCTTTGAGCAATTTTTGTTTTTTACGATTGGTAGGTTGCTAACCTTGCCAATCACCCTCCACACTTTATCCGGGATTGGGACCAACTGTGGTAACCCGCACAGCTACTCAATCCACCCCGCAATGACCCCAGGCATTGTTTACTTAGTTACTTTCTTAAGTAAAAATGTTATTTTAATTAAAACTGCTAGGTTAAATCCAAAACCTTAATTAATTTAGATAATAGCAAAATGCCACATTATTAAAGATAGATTTAATTATCTTAAAAGTATTTTTCTACTCTCTTACTAGTAAATTGTATATTACCTACTATTTGGATGCTAAGTAAATGCATCATAACAGATACTGACACGTAATGACTAGCACGTAATAAAAAAAATTACGCTTCAGTTTTATAAAAATGTGTAATATCACATAAGCCTCGTAAGTCAGTTGGTCGAGTTACCATGGAAACGAATTAACAGACGTTATTTTGACAGATTAAAAATTATTAATCTATCAGTGTAAATATAGTGGTAATGTAATTTTTATTTTTGTAAACGAAAATAATCGTAGAAAAAGTATAGTACACAACTTGACTTGTAAGCTTATTACATGCTTGTAAAATTACTGCGCTCGCCGCTACGCGGCTCGCGCGCAACTTTTTACTCGTATGTAATAAGCTTCTTACAACTTTCGTTATGTAATATACTATTCCTAATATGTCAACAACCTTAAATAGTAAATAAACAAAGGTTGGATTATGTTAAATACCCTAAGTCATATACGACTTTTAATTCAAAACCCTTTTACTAATTACGACATTGCCACATTATTCATTTTCTAAAAGTAAAAATTTACGTATATGAAAAACAATATATTTTTTTGGAAACGGTTAACTTTAGAAAAAAATGTTCTTGTCATTTTTTATTTTAAATTGTGCATTATATCCATGCCTTTAAGGAAGGCACTATTTTCGGGAACACTATGTATATTCCAGAGTTAGACAAGTTTTAAAACAATACATGATATTACATAATAATTGTATAAAGCTTGACGTAAAATATGATTTGAAGTGTCCAATATATTATGGTTTATATAAACAAACTCCAATATAAAATTATTAAATCAGGTTACGTATATTAGTGTTTATTATAAAAAAAATACCAAGAAATGAAATTATTAGGTTGTAACCTGTCATTAGCAATGATATTTATAATATGTATATTATTTTTTTTATATCTGTGACTTGGTATCATGGTATGAACTTCTTACAACACAAACTATTACTACCATTTAGTTCGAATATTTAACAAAATAGTATTAAAATGAATTTTTAATATTAAAAGTATCTTACCAAATACAAATAGTATTATTATATCAAAACGTTGTAATCTCTTATACAATTACAGCAATAAACATTATTATTGGGAATGTTTTGGTATGTAGTTAAAACTACGGGTGATCTTTATCGGGTTTTTTATTTATTTTAAAGATTTTTCCTAACTTTTATTGCCTAAACTATTATTTTATATAAAACTATTTCAGAGTTTGTTTGGCGACAAGATAGATAGCTGGTATTAAATTTTGGCAAACGTGATGGACGTTAATAAATACTCTGTCGCCACAAACTTCTAATTTGAATCCGGTAATCTTCGAGAACCATTAGTAAAGATTTAGATTAAACTAAGTTTATAAGTAGAGTGAACGTTATTGATTGCTTTGATGCAAGACATACAACGTAAATCTGAGATTATCCCTTTAACAAGAAAGGACACTTCAGTCCAATGCAAATTCTATTGATCACATCGGATTCTATAACTACATTCAATATACTTAAAGTCGATTTTACTTCGAATCGCCGCATCTTACGATGTCCTGTTTAATTTCATCTTAATCACTAAAGCGAGAGATGGTAGTTTAGGAATTTAACTATCAATGGCTTAACAGAATTTAGAGTTATTTTGTAAAAGTTTGGACTCTCTCATGAATAAAGATATATATATATATATATATATATATATATATATATATATATATATATATATATAGAAATACTGGATATTAGTGACTGTCGATATAAAGAAACAACACTGTTTATTAGGGTTGCAGTCGGAATATTGGCCGGGATGTTAAAAAAAACACTCTTTTGACTTTTTGTCGAGCTTTCGGAATGGTTTTATTCCTTTTTTAAGACACTGTAAAAGGCAATTATGTAAATATATAATAATATATATATATATATATATATATATATATATATATACATATATATATATATATATACATATATATATTATATATATATATATATTATATATATATATTATATATATATATATATACATATATATATTATATATATATTATATATATTATATATATATATATATATATATATATATATATATATATACATATATATATACAGCCCTCTTTCGCCAGTGTGGACATGCGATGGAGTGAGAAACACCTGTTTAAAAATACAGAGGTATATTAGGTCTGCCCTTTATATCATTGAAAATGTACTTGTTCATCCATTTGTCTTCTAGATATCATGATGACTACTTGTATATTAAGGATATTCTCTTGCTGCGCTATCCATGGCATTATTCAAGCCAATTTTGTATTTTGGGTGAGCAAACCAACTTATGCTCGATCTACTCCGTCGAGTATTATCAAACTATATTCTTTGACTCCTAATAAAATATCTATTAAACCTGTTCTATTAAAATTTGGATCCGCTAGGACTAAGTTCCTATGGTTCCTTTCTTTCATCTGTATCTCCTTCTCCGGTAGATTTTTTGTTATTTTTCGTGATACAAGTGCTTCTATCTACATTTTAAATTCATTTTTGAAATGTGCCTGTAAGTTTAATGTTTACAATGTGACCTAAATTTATAGACAGATCAAGCCTGGGAACAAATTAAATCTGCCGTAGGAGAAGCTAGCGAGAAAATAGTTAAGTGCGACTCCAAGACAAGTACAAGCAAATATTGGTTTGACGAAGAGTGTCAGGCGATAGCAAAGGATAAGAAGAAGATCAGACGACAAATATAAACAGATAATAGAAAGTGTAAAAACAAGAATATAGAATAATTCAAGAAACATTTAAATTTCTGTGCAGAAGGAAAAAGAGATACCACAATGTGTTGAAATTAAGATTAATGAGATAATGAATTAATTAATAAGAAGAGAAGTTTAAAAATTTATCACGAAGTTAAAAATATGGGAAAAGGTTACCAAAACCACTGAGGTTATATAAAAGATAAAGATGGAAATTTAATTAGTGATCCGGCAGAAATAATGACGGAATAACAAAAACATTTTGAAGAATTATTAAATGGTAAGGTGGGCCACGGAGCAGTAGATAACTGGACGGTTGGAGAAGATGCGATAGTTGAAAGGCAGCCTATAGAGGAGGAGATGATGACAGCAATACAAGAAATGAAAAAAAACAGAAGTCCTGGTAAAAATGACATATGCATAGAAATGATCAAGTTTGGTGAAGAACAACTACATAGAAAAATATATCAGCTACTAGTGCAAGTATGGGAAAAAAATATTGCTATCGGAGTGGTATGAGGCCCGCATATGCCATCTGAAAAAAAAAAGAGAAAAACTAAAGTGTGACAAATATAGAGGTCTAGCCTTAGTAGACACGGTATACAAAATCTTGGCAAGAATATTAAGAAATAAACTAATTTGCTACACGGAAAGAATCCTATATGAGTATTAGGCCGGTTTTAGAAAGGACAGATCTACTGTAGACCAAATCTTATCATTAAAGGAGATACAAACGATTTGTTATGAAGGTAAAATTCCCCTGCATGTTTTGTTTGTGGATTTTAGACAAGCATATGATAGAGTCAAAATGTATCGAGCAATGAAAAATTTGGGTATACCAAAGAAACTGATCCGACTAGTTAAAATGACCGTAAATAACTCTACGTGTTAAATGGCTTGGCAGGGTCACATATCAGATCAATTTACAGTTGCAAAAGGCTTGAGACGGGGAGATCCTTTATCCACTACATTATTCAACTTAGCGTTAGAAACTGTAATCAGAAATTGAAGCATGGAGTTGGAAGAAACGATCATGAAAAATGAGCATCAGTGCTTGGCATTTGCTGATGATTTAACGATCCTAGCAGAAACCGAGAAAGATTTAAGAAGAGTTGTAAAGAAAATCGTCGAAGAAGCACAGAACTTGGGATTGGAACTAAATGAAGACAAAACCAAATATATTATGATCATGGGAGAGACAAAAGAAAAAAAGAAGACTTTAGTGTGATATCTGTAAGTTATACAAGCTATAGTTTTAAAATAATACCTGGGTGTAGTTTTCGATGAAAATGTAAAAGGGAAATGGGAGCACAAAACCAGAATTGCAAAAGAGAATAAAACATTAGGTAGTTTAAGAGCCCTACTGAACTCAATATACGTTTCTAGACAAGGTATACTCAGAATACATAAAACAGTAATTTGACTCGCAGTAACATATGTCGGTGAGACATGGACACATAGAACTTGGGATTGGAACTAAATGAAGACAAAAACAAATATATTATGATCATGGGAGAGACAGAAGAAAAAAAGAAGACTTTAGTGTGATATCTGTAAGTTATACAAGCTATAGTTTTAAAATAATACCTGGGTGTAGTTTTCGATGAAAATGTAAAAGGGAAATGGGAGCACAAAACCAGAATTGCAAAAGAGAATAAAACATTAGGTAGTTTAAGAGCCCTACTGAACTCAATATACGTTTCTAGACAAGGTATACTCAGAATACATAAAACAGTAATTTGACTCGCAGTAACATATGTCGGTGAGACATGGACATTAAATAAGAAGAGAGAGGATACTCTGGAAAGATGGAAAAGGAAAATATTGAGACGCAACAATGAATTAATGGCTTTATACAAGGAACCTACCATGACCAAGTTCGTCAAGTCACAAAGAATCAGATGGTAGGGACATGTGAAAAGAATGGCAGCAAACAGAATGCCTAAACTAGTAATAACCAGAAAACTAATTGGCCCCAGAAGAAGAGGTAGGCCTAGAACGACGTGGATTAGTAAAGTGGAGGAAGACCTTAAACACATGAAGGTGAGGGATTAGAAAAGAAAACCACAAAATAGGAGCGAATGGAGAAATATTGTCCACCACGTCCTTGAGAGTAGTTAAGAATGTTGTACCTATATATTTAAGTTAAAGTTTTGTTTAAAATAATTGTATACAACCAATAATAGCTTTTTTAAATATATTTTAAGTTATTTTGATATCATCGTATATAAAATTAATATCATTTGAAATAACTCACTGTAAGTATTGATCTTAATCTTTGTAAGATCAGTACTCACTTGTTAAAGTTGAATAGTTGAATAAAAGTGAAAATACTGTTTTGTTGCCTACTTTTCAAAAAACTGTTTCACTTTTTAGTTTAAATTCGCGAAAATCTCTAACGCAAGAGGTCATCAAGTCAATTTCATTATTTATTATGATTAATACAAGAGTGGAAAAGAACAGCAGTGTATGGCTTACACATACTCTTTAGAATCTAACATTTCCAATCATATCGTGAAAGTCTGTAGCTACCAATTACAATATTACACATTTTATACCAAGTCGTACAACACTCAAACAGCAGTTATACATTTCTCGATGTTTCTCTACCGCATATACGTACCGATCGCGCCGATGAAAATGCCTAGAATGCTTTTAGCATGATTAACTCATTCCCGGTTTCGATATTATCGAAAAATAAAATTGTACCGTTCCAGATGAAAATTAAAACCATATCTACCATTTTATTTCAATTAAAATTCCATTCATATCGGACATATCTACTGTTTTTAAACAATGAACTTGATTGCCTGCTTTTGTTAGGTGAACTATGGGGTATTGGGGTTATATGAATATTATCTCATTGATTTTGATCCAGCAGAATATTATGTAATTCGCTGAAAAATTAGTTTGTTATATTATTTTTATATTTTTTGTTTCAGTTAATAATAACGGGTTAAATAATTTTTATGAAGTTTACCGTTTTTTTTTGTTAATATGTACATTACCATAAGCCTTATTAGTTAAAATTTCTATACCTTCAGTAACTAAATCCGTCGTCTCACACCTAATAATTTTCTAATAACGTCGGTCTAATTAGTAATACTTGTAACTCCATTTCTTGCTACTTTAGGGAAATCGAGAAAAACTGTTTTTCTAATTTTTTTCAGATTTTGAAATAAAACAAACTGCTATTTTGGATAGTATTTTGCTAGTTTTTTTTCGATAAGTTAAATACATTTTGTAATTTCCTCTTTCATTTAATTATTTTTTAATTTCAAGGGAGTTACGCGATTTTCTGTTTAGTTTAAGAGGAGTTTTTTTCTAGAAGACCTGTTGCTCTAAGAAAAAAAAAGGATGATAAATGACCATTGTTATTTTAATGCATTTACTTATATTTTACAATATAACAATCAAAGTAATTGTATTATAAAATAATAAACTATAAAACATAAATAAATATTTTTGTACTCATATAATGTAAGGTATGTTATCTTAAAACTGATGGAAGTCACTCGGTAAGGTTCCCTTTAGATCTTGCGGGTCTTTGAATTTTGATGATTTTATACTAAGACGGGTCTCAATATACAATGATGGCAAGCAATCAATTTTTATGGGGTTCAACTCTTTGGATCTTCCAGGCAGATCATTCCAGTCATCATCGAAGCTTAGTTTGTACTGTACTCGTCCGTTTTTGTATAATAATGCACAAATATCTGTAACTGTCTCACCTACTCGCCTCCCAGGCCGTATACTTTTCATTGACATAATTTTAGTCAAATCTTTAAACTACTGATGTTCCAAGTAGGTAACGTTGTATGGATTTTGTTTTCTTGCCTCTTTGCAAATCTGGAGGTAGTCTGCCGGAACATTGATATCTCTCTTACGGACTATTCGTTCAATACAGAAACACAATGAATCGGCTTCCATCTGTGTATGACCCTTAGTCAAATATTTTTGATATATCTCTAACCCTTCAAATAGGAGGGTTAAATTTGCAAAGGTATTTGCTAAAGTGGTATTTCTATTTTGGTAGCCACATCCGTCACTGTAAAATACCACCTTCCTTACGCCTAACCCACCCAGTGTAGTTACAAATATTTCGCAAAATAGTGGAAAACTCTTGTGAAGTTAGCCTAGCTCCAGTTTCATTCCACAAATAGCAGTATCCTTCCTTGCTTTTCAAATTGAACAAAGTAACATTGTGGCAGACCAATTTTGTATTATAGTACATGGTAGAAACATTCGACTTCGGGGACATTAAAACACTTTGTAGATCCATTGTGAATACGGCTTGGTTAAGCGTAATATCAGTTTTATCTTTGTCTTTTTCCTCCCGTGCCCTGTAAACTTTTTTCTGTGTTGATCATATTCCTCCTGTAACAAATTATTGGTTTCGTACTTTACACAAACCTCGCACTTGTCCTTTTTGGGAATAAACAGGGATAAATTGTTATCTTCAAAAGCGTTTGAAAATGCTGCAATCGACAAAGGACCTACTTTTTTTTCTTCACATCATTGTGACTTGTATAGACCGTAAAGTTTAGCTATGGTCTGCCATTTTGGTTCAAGATATAATTTGCTGGACTCTAATTTACAATAATGTGATTCGACTTCAGCTAAGGAATCAAAACAGTTTTCCAAGATAAAACAGTTTACTCCCCCAAACTCAAGGTGTTTAAAAACATCGTTTTGCATACTCGTACTTCTTGACCGTCGGAGTTTAGTCTTAGATAATATTCGATAGAACGAGATCTGCTGCTTTCTGATTTTATTTTTCTGCCACGAGCACGTTAAGCATCTCCTTGTTTGCATGACATTTCGACAAAAAATTTTTTCTCGTCCCATGACATTGACCAAAATTTGCTGAAAATAATTTTCCTGTCACAGTCACTAAGTAAATGACATTTCATTGTTTTCGATTGATTCTGGATCGAAGATATCATTAATCAATAAAAAACTAGTAACAGAATTAAATTTGGACAGATTTGTGTATAAAATTCCTAGGGTTGCTTTAGTGGGAGCAAACAATAAAAAATTGACGACAGGTTTGGGAGTACTGATTAGTGTGGGAGACCAATTCTATATTATGCAATAGCGGGAATTGATGAATTGAGTGAAACACATATCACCATTAATTTTTTAGAATATATATATATATATATATATATATATATATATATATATTATATATATATATATATATATATATACAGAGTAATCAAAACATATAAAGAGTAATCAAAAAATTGTAATTTTGTAATATTGAAAATCAAAACAATGTAAGTTATAAAATTTAAACTAATAACGATGAATAAACAACAGACAATTAAAAAAAACATTTTTAACCAAATTTCTAATTAATTTTTAAAAATAGGTAATATTTTTGGCGCTATCATAGTTATAGAAAAGAGTTTGCGTGTGACTGAACAAAATTTTTTACTTTCATAGTTTTTCGTTTTATTTAAGTTTTTAAAAATAAAAAGAAATAACAAACTAATTAAAAAAAGCTACCCAAAAAAACTGGTTATGGCGAAAAAAACGACACAACTACAAAGTACATACCTACCATAAAAATCAGCCAAAAAAGTATGGAAAAGCATGAAATATTTAAAAATACACTGTGTCAATTTAAAAAGGTATCACCCTCTATAATTTGGTCTTTACAAAAAATCTAAAAATATGCAAATACACGTCAAATTTATTTGTGAAGAGGCATGTTGTAGACCCGTTTTCAACTAAGTTACATCAACCCTCTTGCGCGGGCGAACACAACCTCCAGAATGTTAAATGGAAAGGAGGGTTAAGTGATACCTCATTTTTAAAGGTCGTTTAACTACCTTTTGAAAAATATAACACAAATTATCTTTATTTTCATTAATTTAAAAAAAATTAAGTATAACCGTAAATGTATTAATGATTGAGATTCTGAATACTTGACCTGGGATTCCTAACAAAAAAAATCGCCGTGTTTTGGATGAAGCAGCGCAAATAGAAGTTTTAGGTACCTTTACTGCAGAACCCTACAAATCACTTCACAATGTAACTAGCTACGTATCAATGTCGTTGGAAACTATAAAAAAAGCACTAAAGTTACATAAATTTTACCTGTATAATATGCAAATTCTTCAACGATGACAGATTTAATAATTGCAAACCAAACGATTTTACAAAATATTGCTCTTACTGAAAAGTGTGTAATTTAATATTTAGACCCAGTTCTCCAAATAAAGCGTAAGAGCCGTTTGCAACAGTTTCTTTTTGTTTTCTTGCCCTGTCTCTACCCCAATAATTTCTGTCCCCAATTTTCAACCCCTATAATAATACCCTACGTGGTAACAATAACGGGCAACTATTGATTAACATTTTCTTTACATCTTTAAAGAGAAGAAGGAAAGTCTGCATAAAGACACCCGTGACTCATTTAGATAGTGTTGGGTTCCTAATACTTTGTCCCGAAAGCTTCGTCCTATCACCACTCCAAGACGGTTGGCGTCCAACTTAAAATCTCTCCTCTGTCACTCCAGACATCAGGATGGAAGATGTTCCCTGATTTTCTTATTGCACCTGATTCCCATTATTTTTCACATATTCATCGAGAAAGTCACATCCACACAACCACCAAAGACTTTTATCCTAGTACCGTAGCGAGGCTGCCATCTCTCTTGCGTCGTCTGTTTTTTATTCACTCTTATTTCGGCCTGCGACAGTCCGAACCCCACCGAAGTGCTATTCGCTTGTGTCAAAATTTTGTTGCGAGTTCCCTCTCCTGTCGTTTTATTGAAGAGAGCAGCTCCCTGATAAATTTGTGGAGCCGTGTCCACCACCACACATCCCTCATCATTTTCTCCACCACAGTAAGAGTAAAGGCATTGATCGGATAGTGCTCTCTTAGGGCACACCTATATTGGAACCGTGTTTCTCTCGATCCGATCGGGTCCGATGTAAGCCGATGTTTTGATCCAACGTCGTTCGACATGAGTGCCTATATTCGTTCAGTTAACTCCCGACCACCGACAACGAGTTCCGATGAACATTTAATATGTTGGCTGTTGTTAGAAGACAACGTTCGTAAAAGAAGTTCTAAAAGACGTACATGAATACATACATTTAATAAAGACAGTTCTTTAGGAGAATTTAATAAAACTTTCCAAACTTTACTTAACTATCCTAATAAATTCAAAGAGTACCACCGCATGAGTATAGAAATCTAACTATACATTCTAAGCCAATCTAACTTCAGAGAATTCATCAGCCCCGAAGAAAAACTTAGGGTACACATATATTAAACCGTATTTCTCAACCCGATCAATCAAAATTTATCTGTCTATTTCTGTCATTTGGCTCTCGTCAGAACGAGATAAGCCACAGTCCACCCAGCTTCGAAGGATCGGGATAAGCGACTTCGTCCATTAGGACAAGCGTCCTGTATTGGAATCGATCAGCGGTACTCCGAATAGATGGAGAATATACAGAACAGGTCAAAATCTTCAGAGGAGTGAGATAGGGGTGCATAATTTCACCACTGATATTCAATCTGTACTCGGAGCACATTTTTGAAGAGGCCCTAAAAGATATTGATGAAGGCATCTCAATAAATGGAGTCAAGCTTAATAATCCGCGGTATGCAGATAATACAATAGTGTTTTCCAATACCATAAAAGTGCTGCAAAACTTAATGAACAAAATAACAGAAACAAGTAGAACCTATGGACTGCAATGGAAGCTAATGATCATCAGCAAGCAAAACATAACTAGAGCAAATCTGTATGTAAACCAAATGAGAATTGAACGTGTCTCACAGTACAATTACTTGGGAACTATAATCAATAAGTCGTGGGACAATACCCAAGAGATTAAATGTCGTATCGGAAAGGCCAAAAGTACATTCTTGGCTATACGAGCTCTGTGGTTAAAAGCCATGACCTCACCCTGAAAACAAAAATAAGGCTCCTTAAATGTTACGCGTACTCAGTGCTTCTGTACGGAGTAGAAACTTGGACATTGAAGGCGAAAACTCTATCAAAACTTCAGGCCTTTGAATTATGGTTATACAGAAGAATCCTGAAGATACCATGGACAGACAAAGTCACCAATTAAGAAGTACTGCGGAGGATGAACACAACCGCGGATTTGGCCAACATTGTGAAGAGCCGTAAGCTGGAGTACTTGGGATATATAATGAGAAATCAAGGCAGATACGAGCTACTCCAATGCATTTTGCGGGGTAAAATTACAGGAAAAAGAGCCCCAGGACGAAGAAGAATATCCTGGCCTGCTAACCTGAGAGCATGGTATAGAAAGACCTCATCACAGCTATTTCGTATAGCAACTAACAAAATCATCATAGCCAGAATGATCGCCAACGTTCGGAACGGACAGACACCCTAAGACGAAGAAGACTTCGTCCACTCAGTCACATCACGTGGTACCTCCCACTCTTGCTGTCACTGACCAATTGAAACTAATCTCTTAGCTAGCCTTATCTCACTCACCTCTCGCTCTTCAATCTTCCGCTTCCTATGACTATGAATCTTGGTCCTTTGACCTGCCAGTACATGTACAGCTGACATGGAGGTAGATGTTACCCGCAGCAGACCAGTGTCCCTTATTATGGTTTGTTTTTTGGCAGATCCCGCCTATACTATAATACTCATAATAATTGTTAATAAATAAAAAACCGCTCCGAAATTTCTGCAAACAACTGATAGGTTTTCTAACTAGAGGTATATATTAACAGAAAATCTCATCAAATACCTGGCTATTGAGATGACCTGAACACAGCTAAATTTTACTGAAGTATTCGGTATATATTTATTATATTGATTTAAAAGTGTTGAATAACTACTGAACATAAGAATATTTGTATAATAACCACGCCACAACGGAGAGTCGCTTGGTTATTACATGAATAATAATGTTTATTTTTTAAATAGATTTAATTTAATAAAGCAGATTAAATTATTTTCAGGTACATTTTAATTAGTAGACTAAATATACTTCCTAGTTGTTTAAATAATAAACTCTAGATGCTCTAAACATAAATCGTAAAACTAAATAAACATACAAAAGTGTAAACGAAAATCCCCTTACGTATTTTCAAAACGTTGTAGACGATCCGGTTATAATAATTTTCGCGTAGATTCGTCTTTGTGCAGAGGGCTTGTGATATTTTCTGCTGGATAACGCTCTTATTTAAAATTCGAGACACCGTGCGATCCTACATGTGCAAGCTTCACTTATCGAAACATAATTTGCACCGGTTTGTTTGCGTTTGTTATAGGGTTCTATAACCGGAAGTAACATCCAATTACACCTTCTCCAGTTTCTGATGTAATTATAGCAATTAAATCCGCTAGTAGATATGATTCGCAGGTAACTTGATTGTCTATTGACATTTAATTAATAGGAAATAAGGAAGGGTGCAAGTGAAATGAATAACTAATGATGTAGGTGGATCGTGGTATAGTGGAGCTGTAGGTGTTCTCCAAGTTTAATTAAATATCAATACCTCACGCGTCACTCCGTCTTTTACTTCTGATAGATCTGAAAGGAAAATAAATTTCATATTCGCACGGTTCGCCTTCTATTGCCAATTCAAATAATTAGTCATTTTAGGGGATTACGTTATGTAATGCTTTAGGGTTCGGGAAGATTATATATTAGCTATTTATATTTTATTTGCTTTGTGGTTTTGAAATATGGTTTTCGCCTTTATCTTCTACGTAAGTTGTGCAAGTTTAAATTACTTCTGCGTAAACCTGTTTTAAATTACATAATTATGTAAGAATATTTAGTAAACTTGAAACATACGTATACTATAGCTAATATCTTATATAATTACTAGACTTCGGCAAAAATGTAAATAAAAATGTAGAAAATATGCGCATAAATATGCACGTGTTTACCCGCAAATATGCAAATATTTTACAAAATATGCATACAAATAAATAAAAAAATCGTAAAATAGTAACAATTTTATTTAAAAAAAAAGTGTACATAACTAAATATTTCCTACTATTCATTAAGATTTACATTTATTTTAAGTAACTACATCATTTTTAAGTATGAATAAACTTACTTAGAATTACGGTAACAATAAATGACCAAGTGGTGTTCAAAATTTTTTAACAAAAACTTGTGGCTTCTTTCTGAGTACATATATTTATATATGGAAAAACTTCGTTCAACATCAACTGATGTAACGGGAGCATTTTTTAAACTAACCAAAACATTTGGTTCTAAATTAATTGTTTCCTAAATATTTCCAGCTAGAACACTGACTACTTCAGAAAGAATATGGTAACCTTTATTTTTTTCCATAGTAGCTTCAAATTTTTTTAAAATATCTTTTCCAATATTACCTCTAACGTTCCGACAACATGACGCAAATTCTTTTATTAATGCTGTACTTTCGAACAATGACAGTTTTGGTGATTCTAACTGAGTAATTGTTTTTTGAACAAAACTAAAATTTGATTTTATAAATGAAAGTTCTTGTTGAAGCAAGTTACTCTGAAAAGTTTATTTAGAATCCAAAAGAGATTATGAACTTTCATCTGTTAACGTATCAATTATGTTCTTTATTTTAACAAAATGATCTGCATAAAAATTAGCTGCTTCTAACCATGTTCTCCATCGCGTTAAAATAGGTTGTGGTGGAAGAGGAATGTTAGATAGCATTTCTTTATAAAGTTGAATTCTTATAGGAGATTTAAGAAATACTTTTTTGACACTGAATATCATGGTATTTACAAGAGGAAACTTTTTTCGTATTTCCTCTGCAACTCTGTTTAGTCCATGCGCTACACAAGTAACATGTATTAAATCTGGGAAAAATATTTTTAAATTTTGTCCTGCTTTCACCATATAAGAAGCAGCATCCGATAAAATAAGCAGAAATTTATTAGAAGGAATAGTTGTCGGAAGAAAAAAAGTTGCTAATGTTTCTTGTATAAAACGCGAAATTGTTAAAGCATTTGTTTTCTCAAGTTGCTGGCATGAAATAAGATGAGATTTTGGTAAGGTATCTTCTTTAAGAACACCAATTAATAAATGAGCAATATACTTTTCTGAGGAATCAGTGGTTTCGTCTACAGATATGTAAAACTTATTATCTGCAATTTCTTCCTTAATATTAATTAACACCGACGAGTATAGCCCGTTCACATTATTTCTTCTTAGAGACCGATCACTTGGAACATTAAGTTTGCAATATTTTTTTAGAAACGAACTAAAATTTACATTTGCTAATTTTGAAAGCGGTATGTTTGCAGACACTAATGCGCGACACAAGTCTTCATTAAAAGTTTCTTGCTCATCTAATTTTTTTGAAGTAGATTGGAAACATTTAGCCGTTGAAGTTTGATGTTTTCCTCCTATTTTTCCTTTTTTTGCAATGTGTGAAGCAGTTCACACATGTTGGTCTATCTGAAATTTCTTCTCACATGCTATCTATAAATTAAAATAAAAACCTTTATTTTAACCCAACCTTTAAAATATAAAAATATACAAGGTGTTTTTGGTTAATCAAATAACTGGTTTGGAAAAAAAACACTCGCTAAGTGTTTTAAATGCAGTATTAATCCACAAGTTAGTTTTTGTTACTAACCATTAGTACATCATATAACTTATTTTAAAATTCAATAAAAGTTTTTTTTTGTTAATTCAATTACAATAAAAATAATTGTGTTTTAGAATAGCTGACTTCATAAAAAAAAGTAAAGGTGAAAAATTTTTCTAAATACACACCATTGTATTGTACCATGGACAATTTTTTCTCACTAAAGGAAGCTATTTTTCATTTAAAAACAACCTACGAGTACTAAATTTCAAGTAAATACGTTTATTGGTTTTAAAGTTATTGTTGTTATTAATTAAAAGAATTTAATTTTTTTTAATTTTATCACCCTGTATCTCGAAAAGTAAATAAGTTTGATCCCTCATTAACTATATCGTTTTGTTCAATTTTTCGAGAAGTAGCTACAGTCAAACGTTGTAAGTGTCATTTGGAAACACCCTGTATGTATGAAATATTAGATATTTAATAGAAAATATTAGATACTTACAATTTTGCCACAGACTGAACAGTAGATTTTTCCCATATCCATAGACAGCTCTTTATAAAGTTTAATCCAAGTTGAAGCACTGGTTGTTTTAGGCATTATAAAATCACAATCTTCCTTTTTGTTACGCACAACGAGTGTTTACGCTTTAAATATCAAAACAAAAATGGTTTACAAATCTGAGCATCAAATTAGAAATGTTTAGCTACCTAATTCAATAAACTGTGAGTTTTTGGAAAATCCCTAAATTAGGAACAAAACTATTAGCCGTTTTTCTGCTGTTAAGATACAATAAATTGTTGATAGATTTGGGGATTAGATCATAAAATGCAAATGAGCGAACCCTTAGCGATTATCCAATAACTGAATGCCTCAGTGACCGAGACTTTCTAAGAATGTTGAGGGCTACTTAAATTGATCTTCTTTGAAATTGTAAATGTTTTGTACCTGTAGAGATTACGTACTTAGATCATTTCTTGATTAAAATGACTACAAAATTTTATACAAGAATTGAAATAAATTGGTATGTTTAAAAATTTTCAAATACAGTATAAAAATCTGAACTTTTATGCACTTTATGCAAACTTTTATACAAATATGCCAAAATATGAAATATTTGCACAACATATGCACAATATGCAAAATATGCAATATGCATATTTGCCGAAGTCTAATAATTACCATAATAAATACATGTAAAACGACCTGTTAAGCTAGTATACTAAAGAGTAGAGAATGGGGGATTGTAGTGAAGAAAATGACCAACAGAAATAAGGCCCATTCTAGATAGTCGGCTGCCCGCGTGCAAAGACCTAATGTGCCACTCCTTCAAAAGAATGTCTTATTTTCATCCAAATATAATATATTGGTACAAAAATGATGGCGATGATGCAAACTCATTTATTGGTTTAAAAATAAAAAGTAATGCACTATCAAAAATGCAAATAAAATTTGCATATATGCATCAAATAAGATCTGATAGAAGTTTATTTTGGCCGTTAAAAAAATACTTTTTCTAATATACTTAAATAACATTAATATACTTAAATAACATAAATAAAACCTTTTATATAAAAATACGTTTTATAATTAGAAATACAAAGCAACCGTATTCATACAATGATGTATTCATGGAAGCATTGGAGTTCGATAATTTTGTAAATTATTCATTAATTCTAGAAGACCTTTATATTATTTCAACAAATATAATTAGAACTTTGATGGTACACAAGGCAAATATCGAACACAGTATTTAATTAAATCTTGCCCAGGTACTTTCGATCACAAGATCATCCTCAGGGGCATTTCGTCAATTGTGGCCTATCCAGCAGAAATGCCCCTGAGGATGATCTTGTTATCGAAAGTACTTGGGCAAGATTTAATTAAATACTGTGTTCGATATTTGCCTTGTGTACCATCAAAGTTCATTTATTCGAACATTCAACCTTATATTGAAATATAATTAGGCAGGAATGGATATATAAATATGATCATTCCACCAAAGGACTTTTTTATAAAGGCATTTAGCCGGGAATTACTACCAAACCATGGTCCTGTAATTTCAAAACTAAAAAAGATGCAATCAGAATTATCTGTAGAATTCGATTAAAATCATTCCCTGTCACCATCTCACTTATTTAAATTAGAAATTGTAAATTCCCCAAACTGACAGTGTGGAGAATATGCCACATTAAAACATATGATAATAAATTGTAGTAAACATAGAATAAAGACCAATATTTTTATGTAATCCATTATTAAAATAAAAATTTTAGTAAAACCCATCAACATTTATAGTTTAATAGTTTCTAACAATTTAGAAGTTTGCTATTTCAATAGAAAAGCAATTTAAAAATAATATTATGAAACAATAGTTTATAAAAGCCAAACTTGTATATAAATGAAAAAAAAAATAAATAAAAAAATATATTAAGAAAAAATCAAAATAGGATGTATAAAATAAGATATAAAAAAGCATTTCAAGAATAAAAAAAATATTAAAAAAAAGAAAAAACAAAATAAAAAATAAAAAAAAACACTGCTTCCGGAACTGGATAGTACAGGAAGAACATAACCACTGGATGAATGGATACGAGACTGGATACTATTAGAAAATTGTATACAAAATTGTAAAAAATTGTCTAAAAAATATATGATTTATTTAAATTCACCAATTGTTGTAGAATTTTTTACCTTAGTTATATTGTTTTTAAATTGTTAATAATGCAAATTTCAAATATTAATAGGTTTTATTATAATTAATTTGAGTTTTAACAATAAAAGTTGAACATGATTAGGCGAATGAAACGATATGTTTTGCAGTTAATATCCCAACCACAGGGATAAATACAAGGACAGCTAATATGGTCCTAATAAGTATTTATAAACTAACTCTTCTGGATTTCTGGGAAGCAAATTGTTCAATAATTTCGCTAATATATTTTTTTTTAGGAAATTTAATTTTAATAGAGATATTAGCCAAATCTGTAAGCCTTTTTTGTGCTATATTATTTGTTAAGTAATTTTTAATAATGTTTATTTAACTGAAAGTTTAAACCGAAATTACAAAAACCGGTACTTAAGGTTAAAAATTTGTAACGCCAGAGTTAAATTTGGAAAACAGGGAATGAGATCATTTTTTTAACTTATCTAATCCTTACATGCAGTTCGCTATATTTAATTTAGAATTTTGAAGCATATTTTTTTTTAAATAAAACACTTTAAGTAAAACGAAGGTCAATGTGGGACTCGTAGATGTTTAAAACTATCTAGATGTTTTCGAGGACGCATTAGCATTTTACTTAAGACATTAATTCTTAATAAAACATTATACCAAATTACAACTGAACTGAATAACAATTTAAATGTTTCTATCAATTAATAATGTTCTTTAGGCCTTGTTTTAGAGGCCTACTAGCATTGATACCGACTGTCTACTCTTTGTTTAACTTGTTTTAAAGGTATAAATTTTTCGTATAAATCCAATCGATATACTCGATAAGCTCTCATACCACACAAAACACCATAAGTTTTACCACTAGATCTGCCAGGGTCATCATCATCATCATCATCATCATCCTGTACGCATCCACTGCTGGATAGACGTCTCCCTCAGCTCTTTCCATCTCTCTATGTCTTTTGCAGCTTGCATCCAGTTACTGCTAATACGCTTCAGGTCGTCAGTCCATCTAGTTGGTAGGTATTTTTTCGATGGCTTTTTTGTTTTTGTTCTACGACGTATTTCTTTGTTTTTGAATCGGTCTCTCAGAGAAACAGCTAACATCTGCTGCTCCATAGCCCTCTGAGTCACGCGAATCTTATTTACTACCTTTTTGTGAGTATATTTTATGTTTCGGCTTCACAAGTAAGTACAGGTTACACACATTAGTCAAAGATTTTATTTTTGAGGTATATTGGTATATAGGTAGGTCTGATATAAATACATAGTTAAATTTACCAAATGCTGCCCAGGTTAATCTTATGCGACGTAGCAACTCACAAGTCTTGTTATCTCTGTCCAACCAAATGTCTCTATTACATATACGTTGCAGTCTGCACAATATCCCTTCCATCAACAGCAATATTTTAATTTAGCTATAATTTTTCTAATAAAATTATTGAATCATCAATACGATCAGCTAAAAGAACGATGCTATCTGCAAATCACAAATGACTGAGCTACTATTAATTTATGTTAATACTATGCTCATTCAGATCTGCCTCCTTACAAGTATGTTGTAACAGCGTCGTGAAGTGATGGTCTATTTGGCATTCTGCTATCAAATGCTTTCTAGTAGTCCATGAACGAGGACATCCTATGACAGATTTAATCTATAAGCCGCACACGATATGTATAATATTCTATGATTAATATCAAGAATTCGTTCCTCAAACCATATATGTTCGATCCCTTGTATCTCTGACCTCCTATATCTTTAAACTTGAGCTGCAGATTAGTCAATAGCTTATCTGCATTACTCATCACTTTTAAAATAAATTTAAAAATTAACTTCATAAATTTACCCTAGACATGACAACTTAGTCATTTTTAATTTTAATTTGTTGATATAGTTCGCTTAGGTTTGCTTCGGCCTTCATGGCATTCCAATGCACAGCTCTTCTCTTTGTTTAACCATGCAGTCTTTGATCCGATAAGCACCCTTCAATGTGATTTTTTAAATTTTAAAACGCTTTAATACCTACGACAAAAGCTTTGGCCTTTTAATGTGTCTTTTTAACCATGCAGTCGTGACATACGGCCTCTCAAACCATGTCTTTAAATAATGGTCAATACTCACGTCCTAATATTTTAAAGTTTTTAAAGGATAACATAAAAAAATTGTAGTTTGTGCTGAAATATTTTATATAAATAGTTGGTTTGCTGCTCTGGGTCATCTAAGACCAAAATAGGAGTCTATATGGTTGATCAGATGACAGGGAATTTTAATGTCTCGAGAAATACACGAAGGTGATCAATTATACTTTTTATTCAGTAATAAATGTATCAGAAATTAATAGGTACATTATTTATAATTTTAACATCGAAGAAGACAATCTCGTACCTCACAAAACTTTCCTCTATACACTTGTCAACCAACTGACGCATGCACATATTATGCTCAGAAGGTCAGCTGATATTCAGTTGTCTAAGATAATAAGGAAGAGGCTGATTGGTGCCGCAGAGCCCAATTTACAATCTGAACTAGAGAAAACCAGAGCTACAGGTCGATGTGTAATGTGAAACTGTAAAACAAAAACATAAAACTATATCCTCCTATCCCAAGTTTAAAATATCTCTGTGCCTTGAATACTTGGTATTTGTGCAAAGTGTATATAAAATACAGATGGCCCAGTTTTATTGTTTGTTTTATTTTTTGCATTATTAATAATTCACGGTTTTTCTGGTGTTTCCCATATTACTATCATAAATATTCTAAAAAGAAAAAATATGTTTGTTCTTTTTTTCCTAAATAGAATGGGATATTTTCGTTTAAACATAAACACGGTTTTAGAGACTGTGGTCACGGCACTTTTTTCACATCATGACTGCATGGTTAATGTTTTTTGTTGGCAATTACTTTTTCGTAAGTTATTTATAACTTGGTATAATAAGAAGTAAGATTTTTTTAATCTTTG
Organism: Diabrotica balteata; assembly: GCA_918026665.1. Classification (NCBI taxonomy): domain Eukaryota; kingdom Metazoa; phylum Arthropoda; class Insecta; order Coleoptera; family Chrysomelidae; genus Diabrotica; species Diabrotica balteata. Next base: position 146,464,889 of record OU898276.1, on the reverse strand, counting down.
AAATTATTATAAAAAATACTCTTAAAGCTCTCAAAATCGCAGGTGACATGCTGAAAGTACTTAGCTGATTTAAATAAAAAATTTGCACACCATCAATTTTTTAAAAACCTACACTTGTTGTCAGTTTGGGCTACATTTTAGAAGTGTGTACAAGTCATAAAGTCCTTTTCCAGCAAAACCAACACACAATTTTTACCAAGTTGGGTGCATTGATATTTTCGTGAAAAGATCTAAATAATGTATTGTTTAAAAATACTGGGTAAACCTGTGAGGTAGCTCTTTCGGGGTGACAGACTCAGTAAAACACAGGTTGAAATAAAAATAAATCTATTAATTTAGCATATGTACAATAAATAAAAATAAAATGAATCCTACGTCCCCGTCTGGATCCCGCGATGAATGAATTCCCTGGCAAACGTCTATAAAAGAAAGAAAAATTTATTTTTAATAACAAACAAAGGAAATAGGTGAAGTCAATCGCACGCAGACTTATACTCGCTTCCGCTTCAAGTCAGCGGGAGCTCCGAACGCACTCACAAACTGAATATTCGGCTGTGCAGACCCACGATAATGTTCAATACACAATACCGATGATTCTGCTTAGTTAAGGACAGAGTATGATCCTCAATATGAAAATCTCTTTGTCCGGTTTGGCTCGCAGGTTCAATACACCGGCGAGTCGGGGAGCCTAGAGCTGTAGCTACAAGACTGTCTAATTCCGCTACTCACACGCCTTAAATAGCCGCTCCGAATTCCACTTGGCCGCCTCGTTGAAGAAGTGGATAAGCAAACATTAACACTCCTACGGTTCAAACTGTTAAAGGATCAAAACATCGTTACAAACCCTTTTTAAAACACTCAATTTGCGTAGTCGTCAAATTCCATTCTACATCTGTTGGTGCTTTAAAGGCTTTAGCAAGTGACAACTTGTCAAAAAGTTTATCTTTATCAACCTTTTGTGAATAGTCCGAACGGTTTTATTTTAAGAAATGATTTAGTCTAATATATTTGAAAATCTCAGCTCCTGTTAGCTGTCTTTCCACAATTCAATGTACGAAATGAGAAAACCAGCTACTTCTTTTTTAAAATCAGTGTTACTAACAAGTTTACTCAATAATACCTGTTTCGCTCCTTGTGGTACAAACTTGATATTCATCTTTTTTCTCAAATCCAAAATAATGCCAGGTGCGCTTACTTTACTCTTTTTCCATGAATAGAAAAGTCTTGTTAAAATTGTTTTTTATCCATTGCACATCGACAGTTTTCTTGCAAAAGAAAGTATAATTTTATTTTTTTGAATATATTTAGTATTCTTTTAATTAACGGCCATAGAGATATTCCACATCTACAGAATTATAAAATTCCTTTAACTGAGTTACTCAAACAGTACAGTTATAAAATTTTTTATATATTTTGACAACTAGTGAATGTCAATTTCGATTGGTAAACCAGTTACATCATTTTAAAGTGTATTGTGTACATTACGTGCGCCTCATCGAACTCAGGATTTACGCCGAGTTCTTGTTTGAATATATTGTTAACATTGTTTTATCCTCTTCTGTGAACACCTCCAAAATTTGTATTACAATTTGTTACAATGTCATGACAGCGTAATTGTAACTCGTACCTAACAATAATTTGTATGTTTTATGTGTTTTCTATCGGAAGTGTCTTTGTTAACACTCACAAAAAAGTATTCTGCACATCGGTGTGTAACTCGTAGCACAGAGTTACCAAGACATTTAAATTTATTGCTTTATATTTGGTTCTCACAACTCCAAATTTTTATTCAAAGAATTCCGATATTTTCAACGTACAGTAAAATATGTTAAAACGTATATAATGCATTTCTGTGTCAAATGTGGCTTTTTTGGCTGAAACAAATAAGTCACTTTAAATAAGGTTATTATTTTTAAAAAATATCTATCTATAACAGATAAAGTACTTGCAGTCGTCGTTACACCAGCTTTGTGTTTCGCGCTCTTTAACTGATCTTTAATATATGCTCGCCCACCATGCCCAATTAAAACTTTGAAAACCATTGCTGCAATTTCTCTCTGCTATCATTACAACTGGTGTTGTTACTCACGCAGTTCAAAGGATTACAACATTGAAACAGAACTGAGCGGGGCATGTTGCCAGATTAAAAGATCGAAGGTGGGCGAAGAAAATTCTGGAACTGAGATCTAGACACGATGCTTATCGTAATCGAGAACGTCCTCTAACAAGGTGGTCAGATGACATTAAGCGCATTTAGCACTACTGGATTCAGGGTGCTCAAGATAGAATGCATAGGAATTATTTACGGGAGGCCTATGTCCAGTAGTGGACTAAAAACGGCTGATAATGATGTTGATGGTGATGATTATTACAACAAAAATTTTGTATAACAGGATAACCATTGAGCAGTTTGTTATGAATTTAAAATTTCTTTTCGGCATTGTAAATGAAATTAAGAAATACAATAAAAAAATCATTTTTCTCTGTTCCACTCTTAATTTCAAAGCCGTAGTCTTGGTAAAAGTCATAGTTTCCGCCCCATATGTCACGACCGGTAATATGCATTGGTCAAATACATTTTTTTTAAGGCTAATTGGTATGTTGGCCCTAAGTCTGTCTCGCAGTTTTCCCAATACTCATCACGCCGAAGTGATTCTTCTTTGGATTTCGCATGTTATCCCTGCTTATTCTTATTTCATGACCCAAAGACATATATTTCTCCTCCAGTTCTACTACTTTGTTTTGAATAGTTAAATGGTTATTGGGAACCATATTTGTCGCAAACTTAGTTTTGGTCAAGTTCATTCTGAGGCCCACCTTCGAACATGCAAAGTCCAATTCATTTAAATATGTGGCTTCTTCTAAATTATCTGTAATGGACAATGTCATCTGCGAAACGGAGATGGTTAAGCTTTTCGCCGTCTATTCTTACTCATCTGTGGTCCCAATTGACCATCTTAAAGGCATACTATAAAGCCGTTTTGAATAATTTCGGTGACAATGTATCACCTTGCCTTATCCCACGTTTTATTTTAATTGGTCGGGTTTTATCGTATATCTTAACAGTCATAGTGGCATTTTTGTAAATATTGTAAATAAGTTCACTATACCTATGGTAAATCATGCTGGTCATTGCTTCTATAAGGCAGTCTATTTCGATATTGTCGAGCGCTTTATGAAAATCTATAGTGAGGATAAGAGGTTTGTTGTATTCTATAGATTTTTCAATGAAAATCTTTACTGTATGGAATTGATTATTGCCATAATTTTAACAAAATCCTGCCTGCTCTCTCGGTTGGTAGAAATCTAATTTTTTCTCCACTCTTGATGTCACTAACCAAGGGAAGAGTTTGTATATGTGGATAAACAAACTAATTAGTCTTTAATTTTCTCGGTCCGTTTTACTCCATTTTTTATTCAAAAGGATGGTTATAGCATTGTTCCATTCTTTGGGCATCTCTCTTTGCTGCAAACATAGATTAAACAGTTTCCTTAATTTCTTTAATAGCATATCTCCTTCATTTACTATAGCTTCTATTACAATACCATCTCCTGGGTCTTTGTTATTTTTCATTTTTCTTAGTGCTTGTCGAATTTCATCTACCTTTATCTCTGGTATTAGTTTGGAACTTTAATTAATGATCTTCTTTGAAATGGCTGTTTGTATTCCTGTTTGATCTTCTCATCCACTTATAAATAATTCCTCGTAAAGCACTTCGACGACCTGTATTAACTCGTCTCTACATAATATTATTTCAATTTGCTTGTTTTATCGGTTATACCGGTTTTATCGGTTGTTTTTTGTCCCGGTTATAACCGGTTTTTTATTTTTAAAGTAAAAACCGGTTATTAGGTTTTTATGGTGATAAGGATTAGGTTAGGTATTATCTTGGATCCTAATCCTAATTATTATTCTCAAGTAATTATTCCAAACAAAACCATGATTTAAATTTTATTTTATTTTATAAATACAGAAGCAAACTGAAAGTCCAAACTCACATCAGCCAGAAATAATAAGTTTTATTATAATATTTTGTTGAAAAGTTATTTGTAGTCATAATATTTACATAAGAAGTGATCTGGTACACATTTATTTTTCACACTTGACTGCCCTGGTATAGTAGTGTTAAACACGTATTTGTGTCGCTATGAGAACAAATCCAAACTTTAGCGACACAAATACGTGTTTAACACTACTATACCAGGGCAGGACTTTTAAGGTTAATATAATAGTTTGACAAATAGTTGAAATTTTAAAAATGCCTCGCTTACTAACTATTCTGATGTTTTGGCAACGCTGTGGAGTTCTGATGACGTAAATATTTAATGACGTGCAACCTTTTTTATATGAAAAATATTATAGCCGTAATAACTAACTAAAACGTCCCTGCGACAATCACAATCAACTTGTAATAATATTGACCTTTCATACTACTACCTGACAAAAAGTTGTCTAAACATATTTAAAAGAAATAACAAAATGGCAGGCCTTACTCAGAATATAAAATATCAAATAAAGTATATCTGTTCTTATTGTAATTCACCGTAGAAAATAATAAGCTTTTGTTTAGACGTTAAAATGTATATTTTACTGTGTTCCTACGCGAATAACTCGACTTTGCTTCGAAATATCAAGTTTCTTGAAAATAGAGATCTCAACCTAACATATTACTCGCAATAAGTACTTCATTTACTAGCAGTAAATCTAAAATAAATCTAATCCCAATCGTAGACTTTGAGCGCCTAAAAGCTTCTAACTGGAAGACGAAAAGACATTAAAGTTTTAAACAATGATTGAGTAGCCCCTAGGGCTTCCGATACAGCTGAATTCCATTTCCGTTACTAGTCGACGACGTGTTTGTATACACTCCCAATTACGCTAACCACACGATCTCGGAATTTATGAGCTTTTCGAAAGCGCCAGCGTAATGAACGAAAATTAATTGTGTAATCGTTTATTCTTAATTGAACGGGTATTTTAAGAGTAAGTTTGGAAATTATATAAAACATTAAAAACATTGCTTTAAAAATTTACAAAATATTTTATTATTTTTTGTTATCTACAGTTGTTTATATTTATAACATACTTTTTTTTTAAGTGCCGTCTCCCAATCGGAGGTTGGATATCATCATAACTATCTTTACTTTATCTACTGCTGCCCTAAAGAGTTCTATAGAACTGCATTTAAACCAGGCCCTTAAATTCTTCAACCATGACACTCTTCTTCTTCAACCATTGACTCATCCTCATTGCGTGTCCCAGATATTTTAACTTTATTATTTTTATTGTGTTTATTATTTTGCTTTCTTTACTCGTTTCGCGCAATACTTCCGTATTAGTTTTCTTCTGTGTCCATGCTATTCTAGGCATCCTCCTGTAATACCACATTTCAAAGGACTGTAACTTATTTATGTGTTATTGCTTTAATGTCTAGCTTTTAAGTCCATATTGCAGTAACACGTGCGTGCCAAACACGTAGCATATCAGTGCTGCTACTCTCAGTTCTAACCTAAGGTCTTTGTTGCAGAGAATTGTTTTTATTTTTACAAACGCATTTCTTGGTATTTCTATCCTAGCTATCATTTCGGTTGTTTGATCATTATTGTCTGAAATCCAGGTCCCTAGATATTTATATTTATCAACCCTTTCTAAAGGTACATTTCCCAAATGTATGTTTGTTAGTATATTTGTTTTCTTTGTTTTTATCATATATTTGGTATTTTTTATATTCATTTTTAGTCCATATTTTTCACAGAAACTGTTTGTTTTGTTTAGCAGTAATTGGAGTTGTTCAGCAGAGCTTGCCATAATCACGGTGTCATCTGCATATCTTATGTTGTTAATAGATCTTCCGGTAATTTTTATTCTTTCACTTTGAGATAGTAAGGCTTCTTCAAAAATAGCTTCACTATATACATTAAATAGTAATGGGGACATAATAAATCCCTACCTAACTCCTCTCCTGATTTTAATTTCTGGACTGGGTTCGTTATCTATTACGATTTGTGCTCTCTGATTCCAGTAGAGGTTTGTTATTATTCGTAAGTCCCTATGGTCTATGATTTTTGTCTTTAAAATTTGGAGTAATTTTTAATGTCTCACTTTGTCAAATTTTTTTTTAATTCAACGTAGCAAAAATGTACAACAAAATTCATATCCATGCATCTTTGAGCTAAAACACTAAAAGTAAATACCGCTTCTCTGGTTCCTAGCCCGTTTCTGAAACCAAACTGACCATCATCTATTCCTTCTTTTAGTTTTTTTATTTATACGACCATGTTTTATTTTCAGGAATAATTTAAGAATGTGACTTATTAGTGATATTGTTCTGTCATCATCATCTTTGGCTCGACAATCCTCTGCGGATCTTGGCCTGCTCTAAGATTCGTCGCCATTCTGTTCGGTTTTTGGCCACATGTTGCCATCTTCTGATTTTTAATATTCGTAAGTCGGTTTCTACTCCATCTAACCACCTAATTCGCGGTCAATCTTTGCTTCTTTTTCCTACAGGTGTTCTTGTGGTTAGATTTTTAGCAATGGTATTTTCTGGCATTCGTATTATGTGTCCAGCCCATCTAAGTCGCTGTGTTTTAATGAACGTTATGACATCTGGCCCATCAAAGAGCTGATACAATTCAAAATTATATCTTCTGCGCCACTGCCCTTGGTCGTTTACAGCTCCAAATATTTTGCGGAGTATATTACGCTCAAATATTCCCAAAAGTCTTTCATCTTTCTGCGTTAGAGTCCATGTTTCTGCTCCATATGTGAGGACCGGCCTCAGCAATGTTTTGTATATAATAATTTTAGTTTTTCTTTGAATGTTTCTTGACTGAAAATGCTTTTGGAGTCCATAGTATGCCCTATTTGTAAGATTTATACTATTTATACGTCTTTTCATTTCTTCGCTTGTTTTATTGGTAGCAGTCAATAGCGACCCAAGGTATGTGAAGTTGTCAACACGTCCAAAGGTATGACTTTCAAAGACTGTTTCTTGTTCCTCATTTGCTATCGGATCCTTTGTAACCAACATGTACTTGGTTTTGTCTTCGTTGATGACTAGACCGACCTGTTTCGCCGCTGTTTCCAATTCTAGGAGATATTGCTCAACATCTCGCTTGCTACGCCCTACTATGTCAATGTCATCAGCATATGCTAAGACTTGTATCGATCTATTGTAAATAGTACCGCCATCCCTAATTCGTGTATCTCGGACTGCCTTTTCTAAGGCAATATTAGATAGGAGGCAAGCCAGAGCATCTTGTCTGAGTCCATCCTTTATCTCAAAGGATCTAGAACTCTCTCCCTGTATTCTAACAGTGGCTTCTAAGATAGACATTGTCATTCTTGTTAGTCGGATAAGTTTCCCTGGTATACCAAACTCATGCATTGATTGGTATAGCACTGTTCTCTTGACACTGTCGTGTGCGGCATTGAAGTCGACGAATAGGTGATGGGTTTCAATATTGAATTCTAATGTTTTCTCGAGAATCTGTCTTATTGAATGAATCTGGTCAATTGTTGATTTTTCTGGAGTGAATCCAACTTGATGTTTACCAATTATGCCCACTGTGTAAACTTGCAACCTTTCGTAGAGAACATTTGCTAGTATTTTGTAAGCAGTTGTTAACAGGGTTATACCTCTATAGTTGTCACACTGGAGCTAGTCACCTTTTTTATGTAACGGGCATATTACGCCTTGAGACCATTTACAAGGCATGGTCTCATTATGCCAAACAAGAAGTAAAAGCTTATGCAGTGTCTGTAGTAGGGCATCGCCACCATTCTTGTAGAGCTCACTGCAAATTTGATCAACTCCTGGTGATTTATTATTTTTAAGCTTTTTAATGGCTTGGGCAACGTTTTCAATGGTAGGTGGTCTTTCGTTTGCGTTGAAAGGATTCCAATTATTTCGATTTGCTAGGGTGTTATCTGCTTCTTCGATATGATGGCCATTCAATTTTGCATCGAAAAATTCAACCGATCTGTTTAGATTTGAGGCCGTATCATTTAGGATGTTTCCTTCTACTTCCTTACAGCTCCTTATTCTTGGCTTAAACTCTTTGCGCATTTTGTTTAGATTTCTGTAGAACTTTCGAGTTTCATTTTGATTTCTTAGCCATTCTGTGCTTTCCAACTGCTTTTGCTCAAATTGTCTTTTTTTTCTTCTATGTAATCGTTTTTCTTCTCTTCTTAGTGTCCGGTATTCTTCCTTTGCTTTTCTTGTGCATCCAGCTTGATTTGTCTTTAGGTATGCCCTGTTTTTGTTATCTGTTGCTTCTTGGCACTCCTTGTCAAACCATTCGTTTTCTTTAACTGGTTTGGTTTATATTGTTAATATTGTTCTGTATTTACTGCAATATTGAGTGTTTGTATTTTTGGGGATAGCACAAAAGGTGGAGAGTAACCATTGTTTAGGTATGTGTCTTGTTTTGTATACTGAGTTAAATGTCTACTATAATGTCTAAGGTTTCATCATTCATGAATTTCAAGATTTCTATAGTGATTTGGTCTGGACCTAATGCTTTACCATTTATGCTGTTTTTTAATGCATTTTTAATTTCCTCTTTTAATATCTTTAAAACCATATCCTCTTCTACTTTTATCTCGATCTGTTCGGTTCTATTATCTATAATATACTTATATTATACTAATATACTTCTATAATATACTTAACGGGCCTAATTAGATAAGTTACGTCTGTTTTTTAGTGCACTAATTTTCAAGTACTTTAAAGCTTCAGTAGGGTCACCTTAAAGTTCTAGTTCTTTCCATCTAATTAAACTGTTTATAAATCAGCTAATGTCCATTAATAAAGTACAGTTGTAACGAAGATATTTATGCCTACCACATTGGGTCTTAATACAAGGGGTAGAAAATTGGGGACTGAAACTAAGGGGGTGGAGATAAGGCAAGCAAAATAATCGCTTCTTGTGCGAACGGCAATAAGGGTTTGTTAGGAGATCTGGGGTCGTGGATAAATAAAAGATAAGAGGGGTGGAATGGGGCAACTACAAAAATATGAAACAAAAGGTCATGAATCTCTTGGAACAAACAAAGCAAAAAGAAACAGGAAACACCTCTAGCAATTTAATATCGGGCGCCACTTTAGGTGCCTAATTATGCATATTACAACCACTAGTTGTAACTAGGGAAATAATTATAAAACATTAAAAACATATCTTTTTCAAATAAAACTAAAAAAAGGGTTAGTTAAAAAAATAAACAAAATGTTAACAACACAAAAATTAACATTTATTGTGTCTTACCACAAACAGTTACAACACATAGAGAATACACGAATACTCAAAAAAAAAACAATACAAAAATATTACCACAATAGTCGCAAAATACAAAAATACAAAAAAACTTACATGTTTATCTGTTTACAAAGAAGATTGCTACAAAACTTTTAATTATTATAAATCCTTTAAATTTTAATGAAAGCAATTATTGTTATTTTAAAATAAAAGCTATTTTACTATGAACACATAATGTTACCTTTTAATTCACAAACTTTGTCATTTAACTTTGAAAAACTTGCTGCTATCTCTGGCATTGGAGCTGCAAGGACGAAACTCTCAACTGGAACAAAAGGAAACCATTTCCATACTCAGGAACGAAGAACTGACGTAGATGGGGTTGGATCAAGCAGGCAAACGACAACAAAGCTGGTGAGACATCCTATATACTGCTTATAATTCTACCATGTTCTGGTATATTACACAATTTATTTTCCACTGCTACACATTTCCACAGAAATGTGGCAGAACAGGAGGCAAAACAGAAAACTACAAATTCGACGGTGAATTTGGATTCATACTGAGCCTACAGCGACCCAAGTAGGAAATGATCCACACCTGAGTTTACCGCGACTCAGGAAAGAATTAGATCCATACCTGAGACTACGACGACCCAAGTAAGAATCTAGATCCATACCTGAGACTACGACGACACAAGTAAGAATGACAAAATTCTCTTAAAAATTCGTTCAGTTAACTTGAAAATAAACAAACGCTGAAATAACAAAACACAACGAAAATTAAAACGTAAAAGATTCCATTTCTACGACGTATAAAAATTATGAGGGGACTTTTAATAAAACATTAAAAGAAAATGCCGAGAAAGTACTTACACATCTTTAAAATAATAAACAACTCTAAATGGTTTTATTACTTGGCGACCCTGAAAAGAACGAAATATTATTTGGATTTCAAATTGAACGATATGAACGAAAGATACATTAAAAGATTTTTCAAACATATATGAAGGGATTTCAATCTATTACATATACGAGGAAATTTTAATATATTTTAAAGAATCAATGAATTGCAAATGCTACACAGTAGTGATGGGTTATTTTTGCCGATATGTAAAACAACACATTTTTCAATGTTAAGCGGAACTTACCATTCTGAGCACCATTTATATATTGCATTAAAATCGTATTGAAGAATATGCTGGTTAATAGTTGAATTCACGACATATAATTTCGTATCATCAGCGTAAATGGAAATCTTACCAGATATAATTAGTGGCAGATCACTATTATAGATACAAAAAAGTAGCGGCCCAAGTACTAATCCTTGTGGGACTCCACTCTTGACTGGCTTTTGTAGTGAGTAAGCTTCCTTAACACGAACCCTGAAGTATCTGTCGGATAAAAAATCTTGAATACAAATGTTTAACTTTCCGCGGATATCATAGTAATCCAATTAAGCTAGTAATCGACTTTTTGGAATACGATATAACTATATCGATAGAAAATTCCATAACTATGATAGTAACGAAAATGTTGAAGAAGTACGACAACAAAGCTTAAAAGCAAGTCAAGCGGCGGAATCTCTTAATGAAATAATCTGAAAGAACAAACACCTAAGACAAGACACAAAAACAAGAATCTATAAAGCAGCAATTAGATATTATCTATTAGAATATCGGAGAAAAGTCTGTTGTTTAGGGAGAGAAGCGAAAACATAAGAAAAAGAAGCGAAAACATAAGAAAAGCAAGCAATATGTAAGACATAAATGGATGGATGACAAAATGAAAACAGGAGTGGAACAAACACATCAGTAAAATGGCAGAGGATAGAATAGTACGAATAGTACGAGATAAGTCACCAAATGGACGAATAAATATTGGCAGAAGATGGTGCGACAATTTAAACAATTTAGGAGACTAATATTGAAAAAGAAACAGGCCTTAGCCTACATACAAGAATGACGAAGAAGAAGAATTTATTATGATCAGGAGAATCGATTCAAGTAGATCAAGGACAAATCATCTAAGTTTCAGTGCTTTCCAGGCACTCATCCATAACCCTCTTTATTTCACGCTGATGCACTATAATAATAATAATGATACTCTCATAATAATGCTTGTCAAGTGGGAGTCTTGGGAAATGAGACTCCCACTTGTTGACGTCTTTATTTCGTGAGGCGTTTTAGTCCAGTGATATTTTTTTCTTGTCATATTTATGTATTTTGTGTCTGAAACCACCGAGCTTACATATTTCTATTAGAGCCTTTTGGCCGAGTAAACTAAATAATCTCAACACTTAGATCAGAAAATATCTCCTGATTTCTTAATGTTTTATTAGTATTTTTGTTTTGTTTTGCGTGAGCCAGTTTTGTTTTAGTTTTTTATTTTATTTTGTGGCCTGGTCCTTTTATTTGTGTGTTTTATAAGTTTTTGAGAAAGTTTGGGCTGAGGATCGACTAAGGGTGGGAGTTGCTTGATCATTGCAGAGCTACCTACTAACATGCTTCTTCTTCTTAGTCATTGCCAAGCAGTTGCAGTTTATGTCTTCTCACTTTCCATCGGTGAAAGACCTAATACCTTATAATCTCACGCAGAACGTGGTTGGATTAATCCATTAGTTTGGCGAATTTTGTTCTGGCTTCGTTGCGCATCTGGTCTAATACTCTGATCTGTTGAGTGTCTCTGAAAAGAATTCTTTTTGGTACATATCTAGAAACGTTTGCGGCTTTTCAAAGTGCTCCGTTGTGGACAGCTTCGCTTTTCTTTCTGTTCGTCTTGCAAATCTGTCCCCATGCGAGAGGTGCGTGTGCCAGGATGGGTAGTATGGTATTGTTGATGAGTATTTTTTTGTCTGTGGTGACCCCGAGGTACTTTGCTTCTTTCGACCATCCGATGAAAGTGTCGAACATCTCTAACTGTTTGACTGGTATACCGCGTCGACGTAAACATTCAAGAAAATTGTTGTCTATTCCCGAAATACCAAGTTCCTTTTAGTTGTGGTATAGTGCAGATTTAAACAATATAGTATACTACCAAACTGTGTTCCCAGAAACACACTTTTTATTTTTTTTGGTCCTATGTTACATAGCCAGTCAGAAACTAATGTTTTAGTTTGATAAAAAGTAACTTACACAATAATTACACTCTTGTTGCTCAGGGACCGATTAGGACATTTTAATAAATAGTACAAGGTAGACAAATACTAAAAAAACATGTACAAATAAAAAAGTCGTGTTATATTTATATTCTCGGTATTTTGATGAATGGTAACAAACAGTCGTAAATATATATTTTCTATCTAAAACGAACAGATACATTATGTTATATAACCTTTTGATGTTTAATTGGGGAAGTTTTCTGAACTGTTCATTAAATTGTGACCTATATTTTCATCAGTCAAGGAAAATGTGGTCTAGGTCTCTCATTTTATTACAAACATTACAAAGATTACTTTGAAGTATTTTGATTTTGTGTAAGCGTACTATATAACTTTCGCGATCAAACTTTATTCTGCTGATAGTTGTTATACTTTTGCAGTTGTACTTATTTTTATTCTACCGACATCTTTTTCTTAATTTGGTTTTTAATATGGTGTATCGTGTTGGATTTTTAAAAAAGCAAACGTTATCATAAACAAGACTCTTTCCTCTTAATTTTTTGTGTTGATATGCTTATTTTTCTTCTATTGTTAATTCTCAATTTATTTCTTACTCTATTTGTAAGTTTACTTCTTTGTTTTCCCTGCACGTACTTTTACCCAGAATAACTATATATTTTTATTTTGATCTTTGGATTTTTTTTTTAATTGTTTGAATTCTAAAAATACTATGATTCGATGTATTTAGTTGAAATTTAAATTATTAGGAACTGGAAGTGAATTGTAAAAGAGAATTGAACTTTGGTAATCTTGTTTTGTACCTGTTCTAGGTCGTTTGGAAGAGCTATTAGATCTGCTGCACTGTACCGACATATAGGTGTTGATAATCCGGTTAATTTAGACATAACAATAGTGGTCATAAAAAGCATTAAAGCTAAGTCCAGCAAATTGTAAAACGTGTGAAGTAACCAACGCCTAGACATGCATTTACTGACTACTTGTGTGCCATTTGGTTCACTTCATCAACACCGTATGTTAACTCATTAAAAAATTCAAAAGTTCCAGTGGATAAAGTTTGTACATCTGAGTGCATTGTTATAAGCATTACCACATTTTTGTTGCTTTAGGCCTGATAAACAGTCAACAAGATATCACCTGTCTTTAGAAGTATTAATTGTAATGTACAAAATGTATTTCGCGTACTTCACATAAGCAGGGAGTTCACGTCTCTTTATTTATAGTAACAACGTATTTTAATTGTAACATATATCATTTTTTTTTAATATGGCTGCGTCAACGTTTTACCACATAATCACCGAGGTACTCGTTATTTGGTGTCGCTTTATCTTTCTTTACATATGGAAACGCATTGATAATGTAGTTTGTGTTTCTTTCTACGGTCAACTAGAATTTTAAATCATATTTATTGGGCATTAAGGCAATAAAATTAGTATACCTACAGCTACATTGCGATGGAAACAGTTGCGGGTGATATATGATCCTGGGATGTCGTTGCAATGTGAATTTGTTATAAAATCGTACCAAATTTCTGCCACAAATACAAACTTGTCGTATGTCAGTCACTACGATCTTATAGACCTGACATTTGACCAAATCGTAATTAAATTTTTTTTGAAATTTGTCACGTGATATTGCCGCTTTTACAAAACCATTACACGTTTCACCTTTCATCGACAGGAAGTTTGGCATATTCTGTAGGCTCGTAAATATCTTTGAAGACGTTTCCCCAAGGGGACTCATTGAGCCCTATTCTCTTCAACGTAATCATGTATGAAATTATTAAAAGCGTTAACAAGGAAAAAGGATGCAGAATAGGAAACAAAGAAATAAAAATATTCTGTTAAGCAGATGACGCAATATTGATAGCCCAAGATGAAAATAGTCTGCAAAGACTGATCTAAAGATTCATCATAAGAATCAAAAGACTGATATGTTTTTGGTACACACTTATGACAAGTCAAAAGAAAAGGCAAAAAAGTATTTTTGAAGTGTGTATATTTTTTAATAATTCCTAGCTGAGCGCTTTCGGCTTTACAAAGCCATCATCGGAGCTATGCTACAATAAAATGTTTGTATAAGTAACTAATTGGTGAAGATTTTAATTTTATACTTACGTCAATTTATAAATTTCACTACAATGGAGAGATCTCATTTCCTTATTTGTTGAAATTTTGATTTTTTTAATTACTTAGTTGTTAAAAACTTTTAAAAAACATACAAAAAACCGACACTGGACTTCACAGACACATTAAAAAATTTTTGTCAAGGTACAGGTGTAAGAACCCGACCACTGTTTGCTATGAGGAGGTAGAGGGAATAGAACTAATGAAATCAAATGTCGGTTCCTTTAAACGATTTTTCAAAAGTGACAGTTGACAAATGTCATGTATAGGAAATAGAGATTGTTTTAAATTCTGACAAAATTATTTAATAGTTTGGAATTACTTATAGTCATCAAAGACTTTCTAAGCTTTTAAATTAAATCTTATGTGTTCATCACATCATACAGAATGATATTAGTTTGTAAATTGACTCAAGTCATTGATCAAGGTCAATGTATGTTCAATCTGACAGTTATCCCTAAGAAACAAGGGTTCAAATCGTTTAATAATAATATAAAGAAGAAACATGGTATTAATGTTACATGATCTGATATTTAAGTGTATTGAGAATTGTATCTCATGATGGAAATTTGTAAGAAATTTGCATAAATTTTTTTTTAAAGAATATTTTTCATGATTCAATTAAGAATAACTTGTCAAAGTAATTACAAAATGTTGTAAAATTATAGTAAAGTTTAGAATTTTTGTTTAAAAATATAAAATTATGAAAAAATAAAATAAGATAGCATGAGGTCACCCTTCTTCTTCTAAAGTCTCCCATAATAATTTAAAAAGAGGTTTATAATTGCAATTGAGGTTGATTTGTGTGTTTAAGCAACAATCAGGGTTTAGTTTCATTTTTTGGTTATCTCAAGATCTTCCAAGAGATTCATGAGTCTAAAGTTTTTATTGGGAATGTTGTGTAAAATTTTACTGTTTTCAGAAGGAGAAAAGGAATGATTATTAAATTTAATGTGATATCCAAAGTTTGATTTTTCTGGGTTATTGAGGTGTTCTTTGATTCTTTGATTCAGAGTTCTCATTGTTCTACCTACTTAAGTCATATTACAGTCACCACAGGACAGCTTGTAAATGCCACTTCTGTTTAGTTTGTCAACTTTGTCTTTGGTCTTGCTGAAGATGGACTTGATGGTACATTTGGTTTTAAAGAAGATGTTTAAGTCACTGATTTTATTAACAAGCACTCTTGAAATTTTTTCTGAAATTGGTCCAAAGTAAGATAAGGATCTATATATGGAAGTAGTGTTGGATTTTTTATCAACACTAAAAGCTTGGTTTAGTCTCTTTTTGAGTATAGATTTTCTAATGACTTTATCAACAGTAGTAGAAGGAAAACTATTGTTGTTTGCTATCTGTTTAATGATGGAGATTTCTTTATCGTAATTTTCTTGAGAGATAGGGATATTAAGAAGTCTGTGGAAATAACATTTAATAGCTGCCATCTTGTGTTGAAAAGGGTGATTTGAGGATGTTGGTATCATATGGTCAGTTTAAGTAGGTTTTCTGAAAATTGAAAATTCTAGTGTAGGCAAAGAAGAAGAGGAGGAAGCATTCTTTTTGATAGTTAGGTCTAAAAAGTTGATAATGTTGTTTCTTTCTACTTGTAAGGTAAAATGAATTGCAGGATGTAGATTATTAATTATTGACAAAATATTGTGAGGTTCTGAAGGTGAGCCTTCTATAAAGGCTAAAATGTCATCCACATATCTGTACCATAAGATTATTTGTGGTTGAGAATGAACAAAGTTAGTTTCGAGAGAGTCTAAAAAAACATCTGCAAGTAGAGGAGATAAAGGATTTCCCATTGCTAAACCCTCTGGTTGTCTATAAATTTTATCATTAAAGATAAAGAAATCTTGGAAGGAAAAAACACAAATTGATGGCATCAGTATTGAACAAGTAATTCACTCTACATAAGAATAACTTGTTATTCTTACACGGAGAAACTGTCAGTTTCGTGTCGTCATTGGATGTAAAATTAACTTGTTATTGCTGATTGTTGCCACTATTTATGAGATGAAAAGTATAACACTTCGCCTCCAGACTTGGCCTCAAAAATTTCATTCATTGCACAAGTTATTGACGATTTAAGGTCCGAATACATATAGTTACGCCACTTAAGATGTACTCAACAAAAGTAAAACAAACTATCACTTTACTAGTTCAATTCAAGTTCCATTGATTAACGCGATAGAAGGTCTGGCGAACGTAAATATCGTATCCATCCATTCAGACGGTATTATGTATTTCGACATTCTGTTATTCTATATAAATAATTTTACTCCACAAGTGATTTACACTTCTCTATTACACTCCTCTATAAACAGAAGTTCCCCTTAATATTATAAAAACTATCAAAAATATATACCAAAACAACAAAATTGAAGCCAGAATTGGTGGACAACTTACAGAACCTAGAGAAATAGACAGCGCAGTAAGACAAGGGGACTCATTGAGCATTATGCTCTTCAACTTAAAATTGTATAAAACCAGTAAAAGCGTTAACAAAGAAAGAGGATGCAGAATAGGAAACAAAGAAATGAAAATATTCTGTTACGCAGATGATGCAATATTGATAGCCTAAGATGAAAATAGTATACAAAGACTGGTCTAAAGATTAACCATAAGAGCAAAAGAAGATAATATGATAATCTTATCTAAGAAAACAAAAACAATAATAATCAGCAAAGAACCAACCAGATATAAATCATAGTTTGATGGCATTAGTATTGAACAAGTAATTAAAATAAAATACCTTGCACTTACACTGGCCAGATTTAAAGGCCTGGGCAAAGAAGTAAAAGATTAAGTACCAAAACCAAATAGACTGGCAAGAATTTATAAAGCCAGTGTAAGACCAATAATGACATATGCCTTTGAAATAAGACCATACACAGCCACAGCACAAAGGATACTGATAATAAAGAATACTAATGGACACTAAATACAAAATATAATGAAATAACTACAGAAGAAAAATGGGAAGACTCGTGTCGTCAAAATAGCAAAACAGAAGTCACCAATCGACAGAAGAAGCATCGGACGACTGCTGAAAAGATGTAGTGACAACCTTCCATAGAGGTATCAATCCGCCAATGAACAAGCAGAATTGCTTATAAAGAGGAAGATGAAGAAGAAGAAGTGACACACACAATATATAAGCATTACGAAATACAAACCCTTTTCGTAGACAAACCGAAAATGCCAGTTATTGTTAGGATCAACCGACAAATCCCGAGCTGAACTGAAAGTCTAAAAATGGAGCAGATATTTAAGGAAGACCATCACTGAATGACAAAAGGTTAAGAAGATTGCCGTTTCGCCCCTTGTAATGTCTGACTCAGTTGTGGGTAAAAATTCAAAAAATAATATTTTTAGACCACGGCCGATAAATCCCGAAAGGGTTTTTATTTTGAATTACAATTCATTGCATACTTATATGTCAACATACATAAACTGTCCTTACATTTACGAAATGCCATTCTTAACATGTATTTCTCATTTCAGAACACGAACACATAAATTCTATATTTGATCCTCTTTTCAACAGAAATAATATTCCGCAATAGAAATGCAATACTTAGGAAACAGAAATAAGTGAAAATAAAAATATTGCTATAACCCACGTTCTCGGCAAATAAAACAGTAACTCCACCTAGCGACTGGCGTACTGATTAAACTGCCAGAACGTAAAAAGGAAATAAAGATTTAATTTTTATGACGATAAAATTATATGACTTCTCCATTATCTTGGACATTCGAATCTCGTCCTTTTGCAGTAAAAACAAATTATGACGCAATAAAAGCTAAGAGCTTGTTTTCACTTTTTAGAAATGAACAAATTTTAAATTCGACGAGGGAAGTTTTCGGCGCAATTATTTGATTACTAAAAATAACTATAAAAAGGTATTTTCAGATTAAGATTTTTATTTTCTTTTTATTTTGTTTTGTTTTATTAATAATACCTAAATGTTTTTTTTACTTATTACATGTCGATCGAAACACTGGGATTACAGACGACAACAATGGAAAAATAGATATTAAAACAACGAAAGGTTACAATAATAATTACATACTAACAAGAAAGAAAAGTGATATAATTTGTGGTACAAACTAGGTTTGGATTTTAACCTGCTCTACCGTTCAACTATGCAAATGTACTGCTCGGGTCATTATGACCCAACTATCGCTTACGGTCCTTAATCGAAATAATATAAGCTAATGGTGCTCTAAACAAAACTTTATTAACAAAAAATTTCAGTTAATTAAACAAAAATTAGGTTGCCAATGTTAATTAAACCTTATTACCAAAAATAAAAGGTATTTTTTTCTTAACCAGAAAAGCCTAAAAACAAATACCAACAAAATTTAATTTCGTTTACAACTAGGTTTACTAGAATTTCCATCTTCTCTACTCGCTTCTGTTCATGTTCTGTTTAGCAGTTCTTGTGTCTTGGTAATTTTTTTCTGGAAAAAATAAGTGGTCTCACCAGTGTTTTTCCCAATTCCTCAATAAAAATTCGCCGATTTGAAAGTTTGTTGGTGTCCCATTAAAGATTTATTGATGTCCATAAAACGAACGCCTTTTAGGCAGAAATGTCCAGTATATTATAAAAAACAATCATTGGCGAGATTTGTCTTCCTCTTACATGTATATGTACCAACAATCTGATCTAAAGTATCCATTGCTCCCTTACTGGAATTATAATCTAAAATAATTTGGGGCTTTTTGTCATTTCTGTCATTAACAGCCATATCATGATGCAAAGCACTTATAAAAATAACATTTTTATTCTTTTTAGAAATATAGTTAACAACAGTGGTAACTTGCGTGAAGTAAAAAGAACTATGAACTTTTTTATTTGCAATTTGTACTGGAAACTCTGGCATATTATTTCTTATAGTCCCCAGCATTATATTTATTGTATTATTTCTTTTTAAAAGACGTTGTGCTAAATTGTATGATGTAAAAAAGTTAACACAAATAACATTGTGGCCTTTCAAATCACTACACAGTCGCACGCCACACGCATTCCCTGATTCCTTTCCGGCGCGGCACCTGCTTCTTTCTCTGTATAGATCTACAATGTTACAGCATACTTCGCATATTTCGCTGGTTTGCTTAGAATGTACTGTTTGAAGGGACAGCGGCCTCTAAAGGCAACTAATTGTTTGTCGATGGTAACGTTTTTATCGGGGTTAAAAAATTGCAGGAAGTTTATCAGTACGTCTCCTATCCTGTCTAGTAGTCTTGTTATCAAAACGTATTACTTTCGAAATGTATGTAAATACTTCCAGGGACATTGTTGCTCGATATCCATTACGACCCGTTTCTTTATTCCACTAACTTTTAGTTGATGCGCCATGGTACTTAAAAACTCCAGCTAACAATAAAAGACCAATGTATCCTTGAAAACCAACTTTCTCGAAGTCTTTCCAGTTGGTTTCAAAAACATGCTGTCCGTTCATGTTAGTTATATTTATAATTTTTTTGCAACTATGTCAGAAAAGAGTGCCTCAAATGAATTTTTAATATTGAAAATTGGTGCACATGCATACCTTGTAACTCCTGGAGCATTATTTATAACATTGGCCGTGGAAAAATGACCGCGTTGATAAGGAGAATCGAGAGACCACTGAATATTACCGTCTTTTAAATTGTTTTTGATTGTTTTTATTTTCTGATATGCACTCATCACTCTCTGACACGTTCGCGAGATCTCAAGGCTTATCTTTGGTTAGCGTTCTGCGATGCGACATTATCAACATGCAATTTTTTTTAACATCCATTGTTTATTGCAATCTGTCTCATTACAAACAATAAGCAATTTGTATAATTTAGTACAAGAACATAGTGGGAAGCCGCCCAGTGGCAAGCACTCAGGTAAGACATAATATAAATATATCATATAACAATTAATTTAAACTTCAACTCAACAAAGATTAATACAGATAAGCATCACTGATACACATATAAGTATTAAAAGTCTAAAAAAATGGAAGAAAAATCAAGAAAAGATTTAAAAACCATCAGAACAAAAACTTGTTATTTCACCGCACTATGGTACTATGCTCTGTTTCTCCTTGTTTACTAGAGGTCCAAAGGGTCTGGTCGTTTTAATCTTCTTTCGTGTGAAATGTTAAGCAAATCCGTGGCTAGCGGATTTGGATGGCAGGATAGTCTGGTCTTGTATATAGCGTTTACGGCAGATATTGCTTCGCTAACTGTTGGTAACTGTAAATCGGGCTGTAATCTGTGGTTCGTAATATACCAAGGGGCATTGCAGATCTGGCGCAGTACTTTCGATTAGAATCGTGGAAGTTTTTGTATGTTGGTATTACTTGCTGTGCCCCAGATTTGGGCTGCATATTGCCATACTGGTTTTAAAATACATTTATATATTAGAAGTTTGTTCTCCAGTCTTAGATTAGATTTTCGACACATGTACCAATACATTTTCCTGTAGATTTAGCTGAGTTGAAGGCGTTTCTTCCAGATGTGAATACACCAATTAAGTTTGCTATCCAAATGAATTCCTAAGTATTTAACGACGGTATTAACTGGTAGTGGAGTATTGTTTACAGAAACTGGTGGCGCGACACCTGTTTTTAAAGTAAACGTTACTTGTGTTGATTTTAAACTGTTCACTTGGACTCGCCACAGTTTAATCCAGCTCTCTAGTTTAAGTAGGTGGTTTTGTTATACCTGGGATGTTTCAGTTGCTGTAGAATTTGAAGCCATGATAACTGTGTCATCAGCATATGTAGCGATTGTTGTATTGGTCGTCGTTGGGAGATCTTATGTGTATATTAAGTAGAGGGTGGATCCTAGTATACTTCCTTGTGGAACGCCGGAACAAATTGGAAACAAGTTAGTGATTTTCCCACATCTTTTGACTTGAAAGAATCGATCTGTCAGGTAGGATCTTACAAGTAAGCTTATGGGATGAGGAAATATGGATTTAATTTTAGAGATACGACCTACATGCCAAACTTTGTCGAATGCTTGAAAGACATCTAGAACTGCAGCAGTACAGTAATTTTTTGTTCGAGCGAATTTCTGATAGTCTTTACCACCTTATGAATTTGCTCGATAGTACCATGTTGTTTCCTAAACCCAAATTGATAATTCGATAAAACAGTACTATTATATAAAATGGGCTCCAGTTTTCTCAGAAAAAGCCGTTCAAATACTTTGGATATAATAGGCAACAAGCTAATTGGGCGATATGAAGATACTTTCATGTGATATTTATTAGGTTTTGAAATAAGAATAATTTGAGCAACTTTCCATTGGAGTGGAAAATAACCTATGTAAGTAATTAAACTTACGCCTTCGTTGGGTAGATTTTTTAGTACTAAACTAGATATTAGGTCATATCCAGGTGACTTTTTATTTTCCAGATTATTAATTATTTCTTTACTCAGATTTCCGAATAGGTTTAATAGGGGGAGCCATTTGATATGGTGCATTTACGACTTCATGAATAGCCTGCTCTTCTTCAACTGAGACTTTCCTCTAATGCGGTTAAAATACCTCGCAAAGGTGATTTGTAAAAGTATATGCTTTATCTATGTCAGTTTTAGCCCAAGTGCCATTTTGTTTTCTGAATAGCATATTCATATGATCGTTGCGTTTAAGTTTTTATGTTAGTTTCCATAGTTTGTAGCGAATAGTTTGTATCATCTGCAGGTGAGAGATTCTTTAAATATTTGTTGATCCATTGTCTTTATATTGGATCAGTTTTCTTTTGAGTAGTCTGCAAGCTCTATTAAGATTTGCTTTATCTTCTGGATGTCTAGTGAGCTGCCACTTCTTTCGCAGTTTTCTTTTTTCCAATATGAGTGAATTTATGTGAGCAGGATGGGACTCAGAGTTTTATTTGTGTGTAACTTCTGGGGCGTAAAAATATACAAATATGGACTGAAATTTAAAATGTAAATGAATGCGCTTGGTATATCAATGTCCTACCAGCCCATCACTTGTCTATCACCCCCACTTCCTTCTACGAGACATGCCCTTCTAAATGACGTCATCCAGCTACACTACACATTTTTTACAAGTTATAGCTTTCACACACTTGTTTCTATTTATAGACGTACCTGACTGACACTAGAACTGTTAGAAGTATATAAAACACTTATCATATTTTTAATTTAACAATTTAATTTTTATTAAAAAAAATCAGCAAGTTGATTTTTTATCTCGTATGCAATTTAAAGACCTTATATTAGGTAATAATGTTACGAAACACAAAAACGTAATAATTTGCAAATAAAGACATAATTTTTTTGGGTCAAATAGACCCGAACAGGACAGCAGACTTAAAAATATTTTTTAAAATTAATGGGAAAATCTCAGTATTTGGCTGTATACCATCGTTTAAAAAAGCAAACAGATGTTAAAACATTTCACAATTGTATTTAGGTATAAAAAACATATAGTTAAAACTTAAAAAGTGTCGTCAAAATTTATACAGTTGCATAACGTTTCCGATCTAATCAGATCATTCGCAGTGCCTTATGTAGTTAAAGCTAGCAATAAATTTGTGGCTGTGACATCCATACATGGGTTTACGTCATTTCAAATTTAAATTATATTGTGACTCTAGGTCGATGACATTAGATAAAATTTAATACTTGAGGAGCTACATGCCTCCCTGCTCTGTTTTTAAATCGTGGTTCTTGTCAGTTAAAACAACACAGACCAATTGGCTAAGGTGACAGGAATATCATTCAAGAAGATAGCTAAACATGACGAGGTATGGGTGTTCCGAGACTAATGTAATTTTTTAAAAATTATTATTTTGAAAATAGTCCATAAAAACTTTATGATATTGTTTAGGTAATTATTGTCTCTAAGAATCTAAGAAGCTCGTGTATGTCGCTGGTTAGGTGGAGTTTACTTCTAGTTTCCAGTAAAATTTGACATTCGGTCAAAATATGTTTTATTGTACTGGTGGTTTGACACTGGTTCCAATATAAGGAGTTGTCTTTTGTGATTCAGTAAAGATCTATATGGTAAGTGTGACCAAGTCGGAGTCGAGCAAGATGACTTGTTTTTTTCTAGGTAACAAAAAGGCTTGTTTTTGTAAAGCATTTACTTTAACTTAGATTTTCGAAACACTGCGACCATTTATTTTGCCACGCACAACTAACTGTGTTTCTTAAGCACAATTTAAGATCACTTGGCATTATTTTATTTAGTTGAACATGACCATCGCCTGTCGCTGCTTCATGAGCTAGGCGGTCCACAATCTCATTACTGTGTACTTCAATATGAGATGAAATGAAGATTAAAACAACGTGTTTGTTTTCTTCTGTAGCATTTTAAAGTTCTTTTGGATGTCACAAAAGTTATTCATTGAGTCAGTGATCATTGTGTAATTTCTTTGGTCCGTTTTGTTAATGAATTTTAGAGCTTCACGACTTGCGTATAGTTCTGCATTAAAAAAAAATCTGTGTCGATCTGTCAGTAGTTGATAAATCTATGCATAATGTCTTTAATTTGATTTATTTATATGGCTGGTGGTGGGATTGATGTTTATTAAATTTTGATAGATTAGTGATCATTGATGATTTATTTACAGTCCTTGGAGTAAGGGGGTTTTCGGTAAAGTGGTATATTGTCTGGAATTTATTGGTCTATTTATGAAGCAATTGATAATTCGGTCATTGAAAGGCGGATTGCCTTGAGGTTGTGATAAGAAGTAGTAACTGAAACGATTGTTATGAACGTTATGGTAGATTGGGTTATCTGTCTAGATAAGAATAGAACCTTACAAGCAAACGACAACTTAAAAAGTCTCTTATTAATTTTGGAGGGGTTTGTCCTGACTCACTGCATATACTTAGTATGGGCTTGTTCGAAAGACACAAAAACGCGACTTGCAATCCTATATTTTAAATTACATCTAGTTGTTTAAGAACAGAGTTCGTAGCTTAGTTACATAAGACTAAGCCGTAGTCAATTTTAATCGAACTGAGGATGAAACAATTCTTAGAAGAATTGCTGTATCGCTACCCCAGGTAATGTTCCACATTGTATTCAAAATATTAATGCTTTGCTAGCAAGTACCTTTTAGATTTTATGTGACTTTTCCGAACCATTGTTTTGTCAAATGTAAGACCGAGGAATGTGATTTCTTTTACAAAGATCAGATTCTAACTAATCAAGGGTAAAATTTGATTATCTTTTTATCGCCTTTTTGAGAAAAACAAGCATTTTGTATAATGTACTTTATATTAATATAATTTTTAATAATGTACTTTGAAAGATTCTTTGAATGGATTCTAGATTTGTTCCTCTTAGTAGGACAACTAGACCGTCTGCGTACAGTCTTCCATTAACTGGTTGTTGGCATTGTTTCAAGTTATTGTTAATTTATTGTAATAAAAAATAAAGTTACACCTAACAGTGGCTTCCCACGGTCGACTATTCTACAGATCATCGCGTACAGCCGATCAGCACGGATGAGAACGCACCGCAGACAGAACTCTTCCCACGGTCCGTGACAGTCTATGTAGGTCAGTGACAGTATTGTTTGATTATATCATAAAAAGGCCACTCAGGCTTGTAAACATTAAATTCGGCAATAAATTATTTCTATTCTTTTTTAATTCTTTAATCGAAATAGTACTAGTCTTCAATTTAGTTTTTATTTGGTTCCATACATCGTATATATCGGTTCCGCTTCTTATGCTCTGGTGCCGTAGAATTCCATAAATTTGTTTTATTTTGATACAAATTTAAAAAATCAAAAATAACTTCGTTTGTCCATTCCATTTTTTAGCAAAAAACTGCAAAACAACTTTGACAACACTACAGACAATTACTCGTGTCAGCGAATGAAAAACTTCTGACTTGCACTTGTCGTCTGTTAAAACACAGACGCGCTAGGATCGCGTCGCACGAGCATGTACCGCACCTTTGATGTTACCGACTCTAGATGGATAGGACGGACCAGCACAGACGTGCCTGCGCTACCACGGACGAGACCCTTCCCACGGTGCGTGGTGCGTGCTGGTCCGCTTACGTCCGTAATATCGCGGACCGTGGGAAGCCGCTGTAAAACAGATCCTTAAAGACTCCGGAATCCTTTTCTTGGATTAGAGTTAATGGTAGTATTTCATTTGCTCGTACCTTAAATGTTCTGAGTTAAAGATAATTTTAAATAAATTTTACTAATTGTCCATTAATAGCTATAAATTAAGTGCCATTATACAAATTTATCTGGACAAAAAAAAAAAAAGTTAGTCATTTGTAGTATTTATGCGGTTTATCTACTGGAACTCTACCAACAGACTTAAACACATGTAAAATATTTCAGTATCAAACAGTTTTAGAGTAAAGATGTGTTTCTGTACCTTAGCAACTTAACATTGAAAAGATCCTTACTTACCACTGCCCTTTTCCTACATATACTTCGATCTGGAAATCTTACGGAGTGACAAATACTTAGTATAGGACCACAACGTGAACATACGGCAAAATTTAATTAAATAAATTTTATGTAAATTATTCAGTGTTTTAGACAGACAGACAGTCCGCTTTAATAAAACTGTGATTTGAACTAAATACCGGGGAAACAGTATACGATAACAACATAAATCACGTTTTTGAGTAACGAATGCCTACGATTAGCTCCCGAAGAGCTGTAGTATCGAAACGAAGTGGCCGGTTTATCAATAGATTAAATAGTTTCGCTACGATCAGTTTATCAGTAGCGTAACTGACGTAAATTTACTTACCGTAAACTTACCTTGTTATATTTATTTTTATAAATTGTCTGTAAAGTTTTTGAGTGGTTATTAACAATTTATTTATATCGTTTGTATGTTATCTTTGGTAAGTAGATATTTTCAATCACTTCTTTGTGAATTCTAAAATTTTTTATTTAATACTGGCAGTCAACAAAACGATAGTGTTGCATACGGATTTTCTCTGGGTGTAAAATATTGTAACGTGAAACTACCGTTCGATTGTTTAAACTTTACTTACAACATTACGAATTAATTTATATTATACAATGTATCTTTACATTGCAAATATTTATTTCAGAATGACTTTTTATCGCTATGGAATTTCCTTATAACATCTCTTCGAATGTTATGGTCAATACGCGGCATTCCTGGAAAGACAGGCATAATCTCTCTCGATGCCGTGAGTCACTCGTATAGACAGTTTCAAAGACATTTAGATAGCTCTGGGATTGGCATTTTTAATTATGAACAATAAGAGGTTATTCATTTGCAAAATTAGGGCATAGGTACATTGGTCGTACGATAAGCAATTTGATCAAACTAAATAGAAATGTATGTTTTGTATTAATTAATAAAATATTGCAATTTTTTTAAAAAATGAGAGGAATTTTAGTTTTTATTTAAAAGATATGGTCTTGGAGTCATCTTGCAGCCTGTTGTCCACTTCCGAATATAGGCCTCCTATATTCCCTTCCAAATTTTTAATATTTTCCACTTCTTTCATTCATTCATACTGTAAACAAGGTTTGGCACGATCTAAATGTTACAATCAGTAGGCAAGCATTTGTTGATGGATTATCCACAGGCCTTAAGGAACCATCAGGTAAAGGTCGACATCTAATTATCACACACATTGGTAGTGAGTCTGGTTTTCTTCCTGGTGGACTTTTATTTTTCGAGTCAAAAAAATCTGGTGACTATCATGAGGACATGGACGCTCAGAGATTTGAAACTTGGTTTTTGTCCATATTACCGACAATAGAACCGGGTTCGGTAATAATTTTAGATAATGCTCCCTACCATAGTCGACAGGTTGAAAAGCTCCCAACAATAAGCTGGCGCAAAGGACAAATCATTGATTGGCTGGATACGAAACTAATCGCTTATGAAAGATCAATGAATAAACCTGAGTTGTTAAATATTGCACGACAACATAAACATAAATATCATAAATATGTTGTTGACGAAATGGCTCTTAGTCACGGAGTTCTTGTTCATCGATTACCACCATATCATTGCGAGCTGAATCCAATTGAATTGATTTGGGCACAAGTGAAAACATAGGTAGCACGTCGCAATACTACATTTAAATTATGTGATGTTAAAGTACTATTCGATGAAGCTATACGTAACGTTACCGCAGACAACTGGCGAAAGTGCATCGGTCACGTGGAGAAAATAGAAAATAAGATGTGGGATGTAGATATACAGGTAGATGTAATTATGGAACCGATTATAGTCCAACTTGATAACGAGAGCGATGATTCGGATAATTCTGATTTTGAGTAAGAGTGAATTTTGTAATTTAAGCCATTTCTTGAGTACATTCCAAGTAGTTTTCACAATTAATTTGCCACAATTAATCGTGACAAACAAAGTTTGTCACGATTTAAGTATTAAAAACACTCGACAAGCGTTCCTTGAAGGTCTCTCTACGGGTTTAAAAGCACCATCAAGCAGGGCCGACATCTAATAATAACACCTATTGGTAGTGAACATGGTTTTTCCTGGAGGACTCTCAGTTTTTGAATCCAAAAAATCTGGAGATTATCACGAGGACATGGATACTGAGAAATTTGAAACTTGGTTTTTGTTCATATTGACAAAAATTGAACCTGGCTCAATAATCATTTTAGATAATGCTTCCTATCAAAGTCGTCAAATAGAAAAGCTTCCAACAACAAGTTGGCGAAAAGGAGAAATAAGTAAATGGCTAGATAGGAAAGAAATTGGGTATTACAAGTCTATGGTTAAGCCGGAGTTACTAAATATTGCAGGACAGCATAAACAAAAATTTCTAAAATACGTTTTTGATAAAATATCTCGTAACCATGGGGTTTTTATTCACCGATAACCACCACACCATTGTGAGCTTAATCCTATAATCTGGGCACAAATAAAAAAAGAGGTTGCAAGTAGAAATACTACTTTTCAGTTATGTACGCTCTTCTACGAAGCCATAAATAACGTTACCCAAGAGAACTGGCAAAACTGCATCTTTCACACGCAGAAAGAAGAAGAAAATATGTGGAATTTAGATATACAGGCAGATGTCATTATGGAATCCATTGTCGTTCAACTTGGTGCAGATAACGAACACTCAGACATTTCTGATGTTGATTAAAAGTAAGTTATGTAAAATTGATTAATAATTCAGTTTGAAAAGTATTTTCGTAAGTTTTCACCAAGAACGTAAGATGGAATTTGATTGTGTTGTTGATATCTTTTAGAACACACACACATGTATTGTTTGATGATGCCGATTAATTTTATTGCGAATTTTATTTCGATTCTTTTATTTGAGCCCGAAAATGATATAATAGTAATTCATTTACTTGTATAAAAATGTACTATTTAATATACTAAATTTTAAAATTTTATTTGTCTATTTTAAAAATATTTTTGAGGTACTTACAAAATTAAATATTAATATTAATAAAATTGCTGTAAATATTTATCCAAAAACCTCGACGCCTATGATCTTCCTCACGTCCTTCCGCTCGACACCGTAACTGTCTATACTTTAAAAATACGTCACTCCGTAAGATTTCCAGATCGAAGTATAGAGATCCCTGCAATCCATGTTGCCTCGTATGGCGATCCCGCAGCCCTTGTAGGTAGGTATTGCAGAATGTGCAGTTAAGTGGAAATTAATTGATTAATAAAATAAGAAAAAAGTAAATAAGCAAGAATAAAAAAAATGTAAGTTTAAAGAAACAAGAACAAGAAAAATATAAAAAAATTTAAAGTAAAATGATGTGAGCGACAAACTCGATAACAAAAATAATAGGTTTCAAAGAAGAAATAGTCGACAATGCAGAAGATTGAAAAGTGGTCGATTTTCAGTTGAAACAATCATAAAACTAAAAAAGAAAGTATAAAGGAAGTAAACAAAGTGATTTACGACTTTAAATATAAAGGTGCGTAACGTCAGACACTCGTAGTTTTAAAATTAAAATTTCGCAAGAAATAGTGAATCACGTATGGATTCTAATGAAAAAATAAGATTATTTGTTAAAATAATAATAATAAAATAATAATAGAACCCTCGAGTAACGCTGTAATTTTTAAAATTCTGATTAGAGATTTATAGTTTAAAAGGGACAAAATGCTCTAGCGTAAAAATATAAGAAATGTGAACAAAAGAGAGAAAAAAATAAAGGATTTTGCCATCTAAGAGAATAATCATATCATTGTTAGAGAGAACTATTGCTTAAGAAACCATAGATTCTTACAAAATGCTAATACATTGCTATGTATAATAAAAAAAGTAAAGAAAATATAATTGATGTAAAACTTTCTTCTTCTTTTGTAGAAATGACTGTCTTTTTCAATGTGGTTCCAGTAAGTTGTTCCATCGTTTTCGTCGTCTTCCTACTGATTGTCTTCCTATTGGAGAACCGTCTTTTGCCGTCTTTACTACTCTATTTATTGTCATTCGGCTTATATAATCGTTCCATTCTACTCTTCTATTTCTTATCCAATTTTTGATCTTCTCCTCCTTGCATCTATGTCGTATCTAAACTTCTTGCTGTGTCCCATAGTGTCTTACCATCAAGTTTTATGCCTTTCATTTCTTTCCAGATATTTTTATTTCTCCATATTGTTTCATTTAGGCAGCCTGCGGCTCTGTTTGCTCTATTCACTTGATCTTCCATTGCGGTTTCGAGCTTTCCGTAGCTAGATAATGTGATGCCCAGATATTTAAACTCCTTCACTTGTTCTATTATCTGACCTTCCAGCTCCAATTTACATCTTAGTAAATTTGCTGTTGTAACCATACATTTTATCTTGGTTGGGGAAATTAACATGTTCAATTTTCTGGCGGTTATATTAAATTGGAGCAGCATACGTTGTAAATCATCTTTACTTTGAGGGAGTAGTATTGCGTCGTCTGCATAGTAGATTATTTTAAGTTGTTTTTCTCCCATTTGGTATTCTTTTTTAGTTCTTCCTTTTTTTATTATTTCATCCATAATCAGGTTAAACAATAGAGGACTCAGGGAATCTCATTGTCTTATCCCATTGCCAGCTTCTATAGGGTGGGTTAGTTCATCTTCTTCTTTTACTTTTATTGTGTTGTTTTAGTAGATATTTTCGATCGTTTTGATTATTCCTAGAGGTATATCTCTAAGTGGATAACGTCTTTTAATTTGACCCGGTGACATGCGTTTTTAAAAAAGGCATCGTTTTTTTAGCTATATTATTTCATGAACGCGAGAGAAATTCTAGGAGACTAGGACCCACGCAGGGTTGTAAAGCCAGATTGATGATGATGATTTCCTGAACGCTGGCGGTTAGATAGAGTCTTGGCAGCACCTTTTCATAAATGCTGCATATATTTTTGAAACATTTAAGTCTGTAGAAAGGTGTCTGATTTTAATTTTATGGTTTCTATAGTATCTATATTTTGACTGGTTTTCCTAACTAGTCTCTACTACCCCTATGTTGTGCCGTGTAAATCCAGTTTATTGTAACCCTCTTTATTTTTTTATAGCCCTTTTTCTATCCGAATTGTCGAATAAAGGCCTCTCCCATTTCTCGCCATTCATCCTTGTTGTGTGCTAGGCGTTTCCACATTGGCCCTGCGGCTCTTTTGATATCGTCGCTCCAGCGCATTTGAGGTCTTCCTCTTGGTCTCTTCGCATCGTACGGTCGCCAGTTTCCGACTTCTTTGTTCCATCTACCATCTTCGAGACGTTCGTTGTCTCCAGCCCATTTCCATTTTAATTTAGCTGCTTGTTTCGCGGCGTTCTTTATTTTTGTTTTGTTCCGAATTGCTTCGTTCGTTTGCCGATCTATTAGTGAGATACCAAGCATGTGTCGTTCCATGGCTCGCTGAGTTTTTCGAATCTTGTCCATGTTCTTTTTTGTGAATGTCCAGGTTTGAGCTCCGTAAGTGAGAACGGGAAGGATACAAGAATCGAACACTTTGGTTCGAAGGTTTTGGGATATCTTTTTGTCTTTCAGTATGTATGAGAGTTTTCCAAATGTGGCCCATCCCATTCTTACTCGTCTGCTTATTTCGGTAGTTTGGTTTTCTTTGTTTACCTTGATATTCTGACCCAGATATATGTATTCTTCTACATGCTCCATTATTCCTTGAATGGTTATCGTCGGTTGATCATCTTTATTCGACATTAGCTTAGTTTTACTTAGATTCATTTTCAGTCCTTTTTTAAGGATTCCGTATGAAGCTCATCGATCATCGTCTTCAGTTCTTTCCAGCTGTCGACTATTAGTACTACGTCATCTGCATATCTTAGATGGTTTCAATACTTTCCTTTTATCGATAGTCCCTTTGTTTCCCAATTTAGTGATTTAAAGATATTTTCAAGTGCGGCAGTAAATAGTTTTGGACATATGGTGTCTCCCTGTCTTACTCCTCGGTTGATTTTTATTGGCCTCGTTTTCATTCCGTTATCCATCGTGACTACCATTTCAGCGTGTTGATATATATTATGTATTAATATCCTATATCTAGAATCTATTATGCTGTTGACCAGTACTTCCTCAATAGCCCATAATTCTATGCTGTCAAAAGCTTTGTCGTCGTCTATAAATGCTAAACAGATTGGTAAATTGTTTTCGTTAACTTTTTCTATTAGGACTTTTAGTGTGTAACGATGGTCACCTGTACTGAACCCTATTCTAAATCCGACCCTCTTTATAACATCTGTTTATCGTGTTAAAGCTCTACAGATACCTCTTCTGCCTGCAACTTAAGACATTCCATTATACATTTCAAACACCTAGCGCCATTTGTTATACTTTTTTGATCCAGTAAGTTTCTAAACGTCTTATTTGCTATTGTGGCTTTTATAATGACATTTGAAACTCCATCTCTCAGCGTTAATCACATCATCGACCGGTCTATGGTTCGTTGTAGCACTTTGATTTCTTATTTAAAAATTTAGTAACTGTTAGTGTCTGCACCATATGTCATTACTAAAAGTACATACTATTTAAAAGCGTAAAAATCTTTCTTTTTAGAATAATCGGTATATTGGTTGTAAATATCGTACTACTTGGTTTGCCGAAATACGCCGTACTTAGCTAATTTTATTCGTCTTTTAATTTCTCAGGTTTGGTTATCTAACCTATGGGCTCCTCGTCCTCGAGATTTAGACTGCTAACTTAAATTTGTAAAGTTAATACTTTCTAGGGACCAAGTTTTTCGTAGACTAAGTATTTTAAATATATTTTTTAAACTTTCTTCTATTGAGGAAGAGTTTAGTATACTTCTTTTTTTATTTTATTAAAGATCTGTTATTTTGCTTCTTTTTTTATTATCTTAGTTATTAATTCGTACTGTCGTTGCCAGTTTTTCTGACTGTCATTCCTGATCTGGATGCCCACTTTCTGTTTAAATAATAAAATGCTGCATATCTATCGCTTAAAAAATTAAGCAAAAGCATGTAGTCCTATACTCACTTATAAAAACAATGTGTTGGGAATCCCCTAATCTAATCGCATGTTGAATCATAAATGTTATGACAATGACGCCCACGTTGCATCTTATTTATCAGTCGAGAAATAGCTTTTGTTTTGATTTCACATAACGGCGCGTTTAATCTTCAAAGTTTTTTAATAAACTTGTTGGTGTTTATACATTTGCTTTAAAAATATAAACAAAAAATTCTATAATGGATATATGTTCCCAAGTTTATGAGAAATGGGACGAGAATAACATTTATTACCGACTTTGTAAGTGCATTAAATCCAAAACGGCTTATTATTTAATAAAAGTATATATATATATATATATATATATATATATATATATATATATATATATATATGTATTCATAAATAAATCACTTAGTTTCCGTAATACAGTTATGAAGAAGGCAGGCAAAGCAGTAAACGACAGAAAATTAAAATATTTATAACCGTATACGCGTATATTTCATTGTTTACTGGCACTATTGCTTTTTTATTAAATAGATCGTAGTAATAAATAGTTTACTTTAACTGATTATGTATTTCCATAAAATATAAAAATTGTGTTCAAATAAAAACTTACATTATATATAATCTAATCTGAGTCGTCTATGTCATCTTCAGATTCATCAGTAGTATCTTCATCTAGATCCACAACAACTGGTTCCATGGTAATTTCAATGAAGTTATCGAGGTTCCACATGTTCTGCTCTTCTTTCACTACATGCTCGATACATTTTATCCACGACTGTGGGGTTACATTTCTAACGGCACTATTAAGCAGATTTTTTACATCATTTAATTTAAAAGTAACATTGTTCCTTGCTACTTCATTTTTTATTTGAGCCCATATAAGTTCTATTGGGTTTAATTCACAATGGTATGGCGGCAATCGAACTACAATTACGCCTCGTTCTCGCGCCATTTCATCTACTACATATTTAATATATTTATCTTTATAACACCGTGCTAAGTTTAGTAACTCTATTTTCAAAATTGGTTCATCAAATTTAATATTTTTTTTAGTAAGCCAATCTGCAATCTCGGCTTTTCGCCATTTAGTAGTCGGCAACTTTTCTACACGCCGGCAGTGATATGGAGCTTATCCATAAAAATAACAGATCCTGGATCGATTTTTAACAGAATATCTGAAAACCATTTTTCATAATGATCTGCATCCATTTCCTCGTGGTAATCTCCAGTATTTTTAGAAACAAATGCATTCAAACCTCCTTCAACAAATCCCGAGTCGCTACCAATATGGCTAATAATAAGTCGTTTTCCCTTTCCAGATGGGGCTTTTAAACCTGTCGATAAACCATCTAGGAAAGCTTGTCGTTTGTTTTTCACATTTAAATCCTGCTAAATTTTTGTCACAGTATGTCCTTCATTTAACCATGTTTCATCTGTATAATATATTTTTTTTTCTTCGAAATTCTGCTATTTGTTTTAGATACTTTCTACGCCATAAAATAATTTCTTCTTTTTCAATAAGGGTACTATTCCTCTTTCTCTTTAAATACCTAAAGTTCATTTCACGTAAAGTACATAAAAGAACACGTCTCGATATTTTTGGAATATTTTCATTATGTTGAAGAGAAAAAGCAATTTTTTTTATAGTTGGTAATTCGTTTTTGAAATAAAATTCATGTACTGCACGACGAATGACCTGTTTGGTTGTATCATCCAATTTTATTTGTTTTCTTCCTCTTGTCTCAACCTTCAAAGTATTATTATCGTTTGTTTCATCTTCTGTTTTAATAATTCTGTACACACTAGCTTCTGAAACTTTTGTCAAAATACTACATAATGTAACTACATCAGTTACATTCATATTTTTTTCTCTGGATCGAAGTCCTTCAAACACATTTCCGATCATAGTTTTTTCTTCGCGTGTTAAATTGTGACGTTTCTTTTTGATACACGGTTCACTGTTACTACTATCAGTCATATTTATTATTTGTCACCAAATTGAATTAAATTAAATTACTCACAATTCATAAAATGTAAACGTAAAAGCTCCTTCCACTAATAAATTACAATTCTGTTCTGTGCTTTATGCAACCCCTGTTAGTGCGCTTATGAAACTAACTTACAATAACCGGTAAATGGCGTTGATGCCAGTCATATCGCCTTAATCTGAAACACAATTGTTGGTCTCAGACAGTATCTACCGTCAGAGAATGATAAAGTCTACGACATCGTAGATAACTTAAGTTGAATCATACACGCTGACAACGTTACATTTTCGCTAGAACTTAAATCCATGCCGAACGTTTAAAATTAGACCAGTCGAATTATTGAAATGTATTTAATATAAAATGGGATCTTTTCTATCTGAACTTATATTGTTTGGACAGTCAAAAGAAAGAGGTATTTATAAATTTTTAAGAGATTAAACCTATTCTGCAAATATTCACTAATTTGTTTGTTAAATATTAATCAAATTTTCTCCTTTTGTTGGAACAAACATTTTTTTTCTACAGGGTAAACGTCTAATTTTACTGGCCTAGAAAAAATACTTAAAACATTAGTCACCCTCAACAATTTTGAGATTTGATAGGACGGACCAGCACAGACGTGCCTGCGCTACCACGGACGAGACCCTTCCCACGGTGCGTGGTGCGTGCGGGTCCGCTTACGTCCGTAATATCGCCGACCGTGGGAAGCCGCTATTAGAAGGAAACACATAACACAGACATATGATTTGTGAGGTTATGTAATTGTTTCTATTTATGTTTAAGTCTATTATATTTATGTTATTATATTTAACAATGTTAATATAATTGTATAGTATATCTATGATTGCCGTAAGTA
This sequence comes from Diabrotica balteata, assembly GCA_918026665.1. NCBI lineage: Eukaryota > Metazoa > Arthropoda > Insecta > Coleoptera > Chrysomelidae > Diabrotica > Diabrotica balteata. The sequence goes on along the minus strand of OU898276.1, from coordinate 146,429,142 downwards.
AATTAAACCGGGTTAATTTTGTCTATTCACACCACATAAACAACACTGGTTCCATCTAAAACATGGCAAAACGTCTGCGCGAAGGAGATGCGCGTACTTAATTTTCCATGGAGAGTGGGCATTCTGATTGTTCATTATTCTGTGGTATTGTAGACAATAAATTATGCCATTCTTACATGGTCGCCTCTCTGGAGACTTTCGTATTTTTACCACTGGCGCGTTTTGTGCTATCTCTACTCTCTTGCACAAGTAAAGCCATTGGGACTTATTTCATTATAACCTGTAGAATCGTCTTAGATATTGTTATAAAACACCTGGTATTTTCTTCTGCTTTAACCTATTTACATCCACTCTTGGACAAAGTCTTCCCTATAAGTTCTCCACTCTTCTCTGTTCCAATGTTTTGCAGAAAGTGTATATTCATGTTTGGCAGATGATCAAAGTCCAGCGCTGCCGTCGCTGATGCCAATATCGGTAAGCATAGAATCTGTATTACTAGTCGGCGCGTACTGTTTAGAACCTTGCGTAGTTATGATTGGAGCCGATGACTTCGTAGTCGCCGTAAACTTGTCGCAACAGCTACCCTTCCGTTATTTTTTATGTATGTAGGTTCATGCATTTTCATCGATATCTATCCGATTGTAACGTAAAAGGCGTTATGTATTGGCTTTTATCTAGGCTGGCTATACGTAGCAATATTTTAGAAAATCCTCAAGTTTACTTCTATGTTAGTTTGCTAGTAGTCTTCTTGATCACACTACGACGCTTACTTAAAGTTGGTCCTCCTGCAATGAATAAAACCCTTGAGAGTGTGGTAGTCTTAAGTACAGTTTTATTGACTGCTTTATTTAAAATATCATCACATCCTCTTTGCCTCTTTTACATGAATGAATTAACGCATCCGTCTTTTTAACTGCCAGCTTCGGGCTTTTCAATTTTAGTCAGTAGGTAATTTATTTCCTAAATTATTTAGTATACTTAAAAACTTAAACTCTTGAGCTTCCTAAGTATATATCTAAGAAATCTGATTGCAAACACAGAAATCAAGGTATAATTAAAACATAGAGTACAACATGCCCTGGAAGAAAAAACAACCTTAAAATGGGATTTTAAAAGATATGTATGTAAAAGATATGTAGAAGATCCGCAGAAAATCGGCGAATCTCTGAGAAGAACGGCTTTTATCAAAATAGATCCACGACTAATAACCCAATTGATCTTGAATCTGAAGTTTACGAAGCACTCACAAACAAGCAACATTGTCTAGCTATTTTTTACGATATAACAAAAATATACGATTAAACATTGAGATCTGGTACAAAAAAAACGTCTCTCTGGAATATCAATCTCCATTCAAAAATTTACTTACAACTTCCTTTAGATTATTATATACGTTTATAAGTTTATTATATACGTATTATAGTACGTTTAAGGTATTAGCAAATAGATCACCATCATCAACTTAAATCCAGGAAAATAGAGCCTTTTTAACACCGATATTAAATTAAACTGTATTTCGTGTTGCAATTAACGATATTTTGAAACAATGCCAATAGTTGAAGAACGGACTATACCCGGAAAACCTGTTTCTCATACTAAGAGAAACCAATACAAAATTTACTTAACAATGTTTTTAAAACACATTAAATATTCTCTAGAAATGGTCTGATAAAACATGGCTCAGCTTATCTAAAGACAAAATAAAATGCCTGCTTGTCTCAAAAAAGCAAACAGAGGATAATCCAGTTTTAACGTTTAATTGTAAGAACCTGACCTGTGTACAAGAAATAAAATTTTTCGATCTTAAATTCAATAAAACACTTGTCTAGAAAAGTCACACAAAAATCTTTAAGGTACTTGCCAACATAACTAATGTTTTGAAGACACTATCAAACACCTTCTGGAACAGCGATACGGCAACTATTTTAAGAATGTTCTCATCTTTAACTTGATAAAAAATTGACTGCGGGTCAGTGCTATATAACTCAGCTACGAAATTTGTTCTAAATAATCTAGATGTAATTTAAAATACGACACTGCGAGTCGCTTTGGGCGACTTTTGAACAAGCCTTATATTAAGTGAATGTAGTGAGCCAGAATAAATGCCTTTTGTTTTATACTGTACCGTACAGATAATAACCCAATTTACCATATTGTTTATACCAATTGTTTTAGTCACTACTTAACATCTCACCTCTAATATGATCCGCTTTTCTATGAACGGCTTAACTGATTACTTTATAAATACAGTATAATATTTCCGACAATGTACCACACTGAACACCCTCCTTCTTCATGAGCTGTAAATAAACCAAAAATAACTACTAATCTAATAAAATATAATAAACATGAATACCTATCAGCCTTCTTCTTAACGTGCCCTATCAATTCCCCTTAACGTTGGCGATTAACATGGCGAAACTGTCTCTGTCTCGAGCTATTCTAAATAGTTGCTCAGCTTTCTTTATTCCTGTCAGCCATAATACTAAATTACTTCAAAGTCATTATGGATAGATTTAACGACTATACCAGATCTACAGAGATGCATTAAAACAACGGATCAAGTGGCAGTAAATTTTTTCTAATAATCATAATTCTAAACTTAAGCAGCATAACAACTGGACTATGTTGAATGCAGAACTATACGGAACGTCTAAAATTAATTAACAAAACGAATCACAGAAATTATACAGTTATAACTGACTCAATAAATGTCCTTTGTGACATCCAAAATATAAACTTCAACAATCCTATTCATAAAGACAGTTACAAAAAATTTCAAAATATGGTATTTTAAACACGCGGTATTAATCAGAATTGCATCTTATATAGATTACAAGTTCATTGGATATTTAAGGGGGTCATGTGACCCAACATAAATCACCTATAAATCAGTACTTTTTCTTTTTCCTGTAATCAATATATATATATATATATATATATATATATATATATATATATATATAGTAGTTTTGAGTTTCTTGAACCGTATTATATTTAATATAAAATTAATGTTTCTTGGGTTTAGGTTCAATGAAAATTCAATTGAACATTCAATTCAATTCAATTCAATTCAAATTGAACCTAAACCCAAGAAACATTAATTTTATAATTTTATATATATATATATATATATATATATATATATATATATATATATATATATATATATATATATATATATATCACGACTGTTGGCGAGCATCATGGCAATCTCCAAATTATCTGCAGTAGGCCAGGAAAGTTTCAAAGATGTATTGAATCAGGTTCTAACATTTTTCAATCAGGAAATTCTTCCTCTTCGTGGACCTCGCTTGTTAAATATTTTTCCTTGTAGGATGACTTTAGGACAGCATATTTAGATTCATTTCATATAATATAATATGTACGCACTACGATATGCAATATGCACTACAACATATAATAACAACTTTAAAAACTATACCGTCAATTATTATCGGTACCTACTCAAGGCATGGGGGTTCAAATTAACGGTTACGCCTTAGATTTCTCACCACTGTTCCAGCCGAAATGTACGGCGTTACAAAAAAATTAATCTATATACGGGTCCGAAACTTTGTGTATGAATGCTGTACTGTGTCAAATTGCTGAAAATGGGAAAAAAGTTTTCCGAAAATTAAAATTTTTCCCTGCTCCTGGTACCAATATTTTTGTACAACAGTAAGGTCGCAGATCATTATTACCCCCATGAATGGTAAATTAATCTTACTTAGTTTTTAAAACTGTTATTATATATTATAGTATTGGCTACTACTACTACTATTGGCATCTGCATATCTGTTACTGTTTTATTTCTTTCTGGACAAATATAATATATGTTGTTTCTGATACTGTCTTAAGCCCTCTTAATATTCTCTTAATCTAGGTTCTATTAGCATCAATAATCAGATCAATAATAATTGCAATTTTTTTATTTCTGATTATTTTTAATCAAGTTTGAGATTTTAAGTTTCAACTCAACGTCCCTTTGGGCGTATTAAATTTAATCAAAACACTCTGACCTATATGCAGATTTTACCTTAATAAATATTAATGAGGTTAGATAAAAATTAATTGGAAGAATAATTTGGTTGGTTGCACTATTGCGGAATTGCTTGATACCAATCTAAATATCGATAAATGCAAATAATGCTGCAAACAAGGTACCCAATTAGATCGCAAATAGGAAAAAACTTATGTACACCGGAAGAGAGAAGAAATGTTTAAATTGGCTATCAAAAATAAATCGTCAATAAGAGGAGTGAGTATGCTAATGTTGTGTTAATTATAGTCTGTCTTCGAATCGCACGGAACAAGATCAAATTTAGATTGGCTAAATACGAGGGTTATTCTTTTTCTTCGTTGTCTAATGGAGAACACTCGACTTATTTCTTACTAAATACTCTAGCTGTGCCTTTCGGTTGTCCTCCAATAATACTTCATAATAAGCCTTCTATAAATGCTAGTCTATCATCTACATATTTATACCATAAGATTATTTTTGTGGTTGGTAATAAACAAATTTTTTTAAAGAAAAACAAGAAAAAGTTCTGCAAGTATGGGAGAAAGTGGATTTTCCATTGTTAATCTTTGGTTATCTATAAATTTTACCTTTTTTTTCTTCTTTTTCTTCGTGCGACTAGGAATACTCCTGTTTGTCTGCCTTTTATTCTGTTTCACTCGTTGTTGATTGTACATTATCTTTCCACCTTTTTGGCAGCCTTCCAACGGGTCTTTGGCTATATGGTTTGTTGTTTTTTACCGTTAAAGATAAAGTCTTAAGAAAGGCAAAATTAAAGTAAATTGGTAATTAATGGACATTTTTATTTTGGGGTCGATGGATTTTGCCAGTCAGAGATTATTGATGATTGAAATTGTGTCTAATCTGGGAACATTAGTAAAAAGATTTATTACATCGGAAGAGACCACCGTAAAGTTATTTGGAAAAGAAATTTTGGAAGTTAAATCTAAAGTGTTGGTGAGAGTATATTTGGGGGTGTAATAAATTAGATCTTAAAAAAGAGTTTTACCAAATTTTGCTAGTGAAGCTAGTGGACTATTGACAAAACTAACTACCCATTTTATTGGAACATTAAATTTATGAATTTTTTGAAGACCATATATTCTTTCCATTAAGGTATTGCTAAAAATTAAAGTTTTGGAGTCAATTTTAAGTTGTTGATAACAATTTGTGGCATTATAGTTTGGTCATTGGATTTTTGTTATGTGGAATAAATGAGTTGGTGAAAAGAAAAGATTCTACTTTATTAACATATTCTGTATTGTACCTGATTAGAAGACAATTTCCTTTGTAATCTTTTTTTATTATAAGTTTATGAGTTTTAATTTTATTAGAGCTATATTTAACAAGTTTAAATTGTGAATAAAACGTAGACATAACCTTATTGTTAGAAGGGTATTTTTGATAAGACTGATTTAGTGAAAAAATACATGACATTTTTATATTATTTTTAACAGTGTTTGTGGTATTCAAACTACCTATAATATGTACTGTCAATTTTTACACAGTACCTCAATGGCATTTAAATCAGGTTTAGTTTTGATACAATATTTGCGACCTTTACTCAAAAAATTAGTTTTGCTTTTGTAAAATTGCTATTAGATAAATTTTTGATCAAATATGCCTCTGATATCAGAAGAAGATTGTTAACTCACCTGATTCCTGCTGTTATTATTATTTTTAATGAAAGAATGTTCTTGACTATTACTTTGTCGATCGGATTTTAGTTTAACTTTTGTTAAATTTTTCATATTTAACGTGTTTAGCCAATGCTAAATAATCATCTTGATGTTCGTAAAGAGCTTGTTGAAATGCTGAAAAAGGAGAGGTTACGCCTGTAACCGAATTATGTAATATCTTAAGTTCAATTTTGACATCTTGTATCTTGGCATAATGATGACACATTTCTTTTCTAAGAAGTGTTCTCTCCAAATCTAAAAACTTTGTTATATAATAACATTTTTCCCAATTAAATTTTCATCAAAATTTTTTTGTGTAATTAGCAGAAAAACTTGCATTAGCGTAAAAATAACAATTCTTGTAAAATTTTTTTAAAAATATGTAATAGAAAATGTTCTTATGTGAAATCGGTAAACTTTTTGTTTTCTTGAAATTTTCTGAAAACTGTCTAAAAACATAGTAAAAGCAACCCTAGACTCCTAGTCCAAAACTAAAGTAGGAAATAAGACGAACCTAAATCCGAATTCTCAAGCAAATTCGTCGTGACGAGGTAAACTATAGTATTAAACGGTTATGTACTAGAGTATTTAGTATTCAGTACCACTGAATGGTGGTCCACATACCACATATTTTTATGGGCTTGCTTCAAGATGAAGCTAAAAAAACAATGCCGCACCAAAATGCATTAAAGAAAACTAGTATATTGAACACACAAGACAACCCAGAAGAAATGTGGAAAGGTTTCAGAAATGCCATAAAAACCTCTGTAGAAAGAACCAGAACCGAAAAAAAAAAACATCATAAAAAAAACACTGGATGACAGACAGAACGCTGCAACTTCTCGAAGAGCTAGAGAGAATCAAATCTCTCATATTATATCAAAACGACAATAATAAAAACGAATTAGCAAGCTTAAATAGAGAAATTAAAAGAGCATGTAGGGATGATAAAAATAAACATATAAATGTAGAATGCAAAGAACTAGAAAGACCTGCAAACTGGTATGAATTTCATGAGCTATATAACAAAGTCCGATATCTATCCAGGGAATTTACACCAATCACACAAACAATAATGGATAAAAACCAACATATTGTGAATGACGAGAAAGGGATTGCGAAAGTATGGAGAAAACATTGTCAAAGTCTATATGCAGATGATTCTCAAAATCACGATGAGTTCACTGCAGAGAGAGAACCAAATATTCTAACGTCAGAGGTAAAAAAAGCAATCAATTTGAGCAAAAGCAAGTTGAAAAATAGAAAATCTCCTGGCGTAGACGGAATCACCGCAGAAGCTTTAAAACAGACTGGAGATGTTGCAGTAAATGTTATGCATATGATCTCCAATAAGATTTGGGAAATCGGAGAGTGGCTCATCGACTGGACAACATCCACTTTCATCCCTATATTGAAAAACGGAACTCCGCTAGAATACAGCAACCACAGAGCGGTAACCCTAATATCGCATGCAAGCAAGGTTCTACTTCACGTAATACATAAAAGATTAAAAGCATTTTTATTGCGTCTGATATCAGAAGAACAAGCGTGATTTGTCCCATGAAAAGGCATAAGAGAACACGTGCTTAATGTCAGACAGCTAATCGACAAAACTCGAGAATTCAATACTCCTATGCTTATGTGCTTTGTGGATTACACAAAGGTCTTCGATAAAGTTAAATGGCAGTAGCTATGGTCCATACTAGCGGAAATAGGAATACCACACCACTTAATTCAACTAATTAGAACTCTACATGAAAATAATAAGTGCACAGTAAAAATAAACAACACCCATTCCGATCATTTCAGAACAGGGGAAGGTATCAAGCGGGGATGCATAATCTCGCCAACTCTGTTTAATATCTACAGCGAACACATTATGCGAAAGGTACTAGACGGATGGAAGGGCGGAATATCAGTAGGAGGTCAAAAAATTAATAATCTGAGATATGCTGAGGACACTTTAATAATTGCGGCAAATTAAGAAAAAATGAAAGACATAATGAGATGTTTGGAGAAAAAAGCAAAACATATGGACTAAAGCTAAATAGGCGTAAGACAAAGATCATTCTATTAGATAGAGCTCGGAATAATCTTCAACACATTAAATAAATTGAGGGCTTTGAAGTAGTAAATACTTTCATATACATGGGGTCCCTAATAAGTAGAGAAATACGTAGAAGGTTGACTATTGCTAGAACAGCTATGATGAAACTAGTAGCAATTTGGAAAAATTCTAGCATAACAATACACATAAAACTAAAGCTGGTAAGGGCGCTCATTTTTCCCACAGCCACATATGCATCCGAAACGTGGACCTTAAAGAAAGCGGATAAAAATAAACTGGACGCTTTTGCAATGTGGGTATACCGCGGCATGTTGAGAATATCCTGGATTGATCATCGCACTAACGTATCAATATTGGAACAACTTAAAGTAAAGAATAGATTGCTTAAACATATACAACAGATATATTTGCAGTATTTTGGACACATTGCTAGAAGAACAGGTACGATGGAAAAACTGATAGTCGAGGGTAGAGTTAAAGGAAGGAGACCTAGAAAAAGATCTCCAACCCGTTGGGTAGATCAAACAAAAATATTGATTACCCAAGGGTTACATGAAGCCGAACAACTAGCCCAGGACAGAAAAGGATGGAGGGAAATCGTGAAAAAACTGTAAAGGCCTGATGGTGTCACAACAATCCAAAAAGGATTAGGACTGAGGAGGAGGACTAGAGTATTTATCTTTTACTAGTATTTCAAATTTTTGTCCCAGCTAGACCTAAGTTCCGGTACCTTACTCGACATTCATATAAATTAAAGTTCTATTTGAGTAGAGAAAGAGAAGATGTCTTCTCTGTTCGATATTGGCAGTTTTGTTGAATCAACTTTATTATTTTTTTTAAAAGATCTTAATTTTAGCCTTAACTGTAATGTTTATCTTCAGTTAGCAATCGCAGATAATAACATTAAAAACACTTTAGGTTATATTTTTTTACTTATTTTTACTTTAGGTTATATTAACTTAGTTACTTACGCGATTTAAGGATTTTTGAATTTTATTTGAAATACATTCATTTGTTTAAATGTTCGTTGGACTTTTCCTCAAATTTTAATTAAATAACGCAGAATTCTATACATGTATTGTAAATACTATCGATGAATATTCACAAACTCCAGCGGGATATCTCCATATTTTTTCTCATTGTACCTATGATTGTTAGCTGGTAATTATTTAGAAGTTTAGCTGCCACATTAACAGCGGTATAAAAATCAAATCAATGTTAGCAGTATCTTATAAGGTCCATTCGGCTGCTTATTGACGTCATTGACCAGGTATAGAACATTTTCGCGTTTACAAGACCAAATACTTTTATGCCACATCTCCGTAGTTTGTTGGGCATATAACACCGAAACCCACATCTGCCGCGAAATTCTAACATTATTTCGTTAACCGTTGTAAAATTGTCAAAAAATTCCCTTATTACAGCTAGTTTGTCACATTCTTGGCGCTCTAATAAAGTAGTCATATCATCAAAACGCAAATTTTTTATTATAAACATAAACCTTTCTAGGGATATTTTCAATGTGTATATCTTCGTTGATATATCATTGGTTCTAAAACGGTCACTAGAATTTTGAAGGTTCTTCTTATTTTCAGCCGCTGAGTACAGTAATCCCAGAAATGCACAGTTACGTCTATCGTTCATCGGGCGAGCTGTTTTATAGATTTGGGGGTAACCTTTTAGCAAAATATATTTATTGGTGTTTTGGGCAATAGTATCTAATAAATCCAGCGTAAAAAGTAAACTCAAAATTTCGATGGCCTTCATTTTTTATTTTGCAACTCCTCTCACGCCAGGCACTTGCGTTACAAGATATTTTGTACACAGCTACATACAGTTGTTTAAAGTACGCTTATTCCATCTGAAAATCTTGTCTTTTCCGAGAAAATACGGAATTCTGTGAAAAATCCCATTTTCGTTACGGATTTTTATTGGAACTATGTCTTCAAATTCTTCCTCAGTGACAGTATTGCGGTCTTAGGTTTCTAATTCCTTCAAAACAAGGCTCTCATTGTCGTCATTGTCTTGTTTTGTTGATTGTGATATTCGTCCTTCAACTCATTCCATAGCATTTTAATTTTCTCTTCTTGAATTTATCTTTAATAAAGAATATGCTGTAAAAAAGTTGCGTTATTCTACTAAATCAAACGCCAAAAAAATATAGTAAGAATTTTATATTAAAAAAATAACACGTATATTAACCTTGGTCTAAGAAACCGGTTTTGATTCTAGCGAGAAAGATGCACACGCTCTGTCAACAGCGCTGTTACACTAAACTAAACAGAAGACATTATTCAAAGAAGCCAGAGTATATACCTCCTAGTAAGGTAACTCCCATAGAAAGTTTTGGAAGAGAGTTTCTAGCGCCAAATACGGACGGGACGATACTAATTTCATTTGGCGGCAAATTCAAAACGTAAGTTCTAAATTTTAGGCGCTAAATTCAAAAAATATGCTCTGGATCTAAGGCGCCAAAATTCAAAAAGTATGCTTTTAATGAAAAGTAAATATAGTCATAAAATAAGAAATAAAAACTTATTCTATGCCACAAAATATATTCTCTCTGTCCAAAACTGTAGTATACACTTACACATTTTTCTATATAAATCACATAATATCTGATACAGAGATAGTATACATTATGATACAGGAAAATTTTTATTTAATATTTTATGATTATATCTGTTTTTCATAACATTAACAAACCAAAGTCCCAAAAACAACAAAATAAAACACAGACATCCTGACACTTTTTTATTTGTATAATTTTCTTTGGTAAAGTATTGGCAATAAATATCCTCATCCTTCTTATTTCTTGAACCCTTGTTAAGGTGTGGGTGTAGACACTCTAAATGTTGTTAATTTGCTGTCTCAATTGATAATAGTTCTGTACCAGATGGACAACTTTATGAAGGGATTTTTCCACCAATTTTCATTTAATCTTCCCATCGTGTTGGAGATCTTCCTTTTGATATACAAATATAGATACCTGTATGTTCATTGGTAATGGTTTGTTGTAAGTTCTATACCTTCTAAAATACTCTATCTTAAAGTACCATCTGTAGATAATAAAGTGTAAACTCTAGCATTTCTGTGATCTTGCTCTTCAGGATCATCGCAAATTAGCATGTACCTCCATGTAACTTGTTCAAAAGTAGAAGATCCATTAAAAAATCTAAAATAATGAAATGTTATTGAAATTAAGAATGTATGACTTTTTATAAAAATAAGGCCAATTTTAGGAATGCAATTATAAGAGTTAGGAGTTTTTTTTTATAATATAAGGCAACTTTTAGGAATGCCATGATAAGAATTAAGAGTTTTAATGATTTTAAAATACAGTGCTTTTCAGATAAAACTATCAAACTTAAAAACTTTTTTAAGTTACTTCCCCCTTTTTTTATTTTATATTTGAATTCTCCTTTTTGTACTGATTTTAAAAATGTATAATACCTTTGGCTTGAAGTGATTAGTTTATCCGATAGACAATTTTCCTGTTAACAAGACAGTATCTCCCTCACCTTAATTGACTCTAACAAAATAGGTTGTAGCATAATTTAAACTCTTTAAATATTTAACCGTACTATTTGTAGTACCTTCAAAAACCAAGAAACGAAAAAATTCACTTTTTATTCAAGTTTTATCAAAGTTTTTCGATATCATTTTTACATTTGTGTTTTAATCGGTTAATAGCGACAATTTGTTATAACTTGTAAGTAACAGCTTATTTTGATACGTGTGCAATTTGATCGCTGAAATATACTCGGTTCGCTAATGCCAGTCCGAACTAGTGATTTTAGTAATTATGTTTTTACGAAGTTAGTTACTTTTTGACAGACTAGAAGTGGCTGGAAATTATTATACAACCAAATACACGTGCTCACAGCGCATTTCATTATAGTATTTCGTCGACCTCTTTTGCAAACTTATACTATGAATTAGAAATTTATAGCATGTATATAGAATGTAAGTTTAAAATATGTTTTATAAAAAAAGTTACGGTAATTTAGTTTATATCGTTAGGTTGCGCCAAATGTAGGCAACCAACTTTTTGTTAGCATTTAGCTGGAGTTTCTTGAGAATATTTAATATTTTCCAGCTAATTTTATTATTTTTTTAAAAGTGATGTTAATAATGCTGAATAAGCAATATTGCAAATGATATCTAATCACAGGACGTACTTAATATTGTGTTATAAAGTAGGTTAGATAAAAAATATCATAATATAAAATTCAAAAATATCATTCATCAAAAATATAATCCAATATCATCAAAAATATAATTAAAACAAATCATAATCTTCTATTATTCCTATTAGAAACTAGTTTTGGACGTCCCGGGATTTTACCTTTTTTATCTAACGTACTTTATTATGAGGATTTTACAATAACACAATATTAAGTATATTTTGTGGTTAAATATCATTTGAAATTGCTTATTCAGCATTCTTATCATCAATTTTAAAAAATAATAAATTAACTGGAAAATAATAAACGTTTATTAAAAATATTCTCAAGAAACTCCAGCCAAATCCTATAAAAAGTTTAAGTTGGTTGCCTAAATTTGGAGCAACTTAACGATATAAACTAAATTGTAACTTTTAGTTAATTTTTGACGCCATGTCAAACTGAACTGGATGTTAACTGAAATGTTTTTGTTATTAAGAACATATTTACATAATTTTATAAATATATTTTAATGATCCACCTAAACTATATTAGCTAAAATAAACAACGCGAATAATACAAATATTTACTACAATGTTCAATTGTAACAACTCAAATATTATATTTAAAATATACAGGGAACATTTTATGGGTTTAGTATACACTTCCACTATTTGGAATAATTCTTCTTTTTGTAAAGGAAGAAGTCTGCAATAGTAGTATACTTGAGCTATTAATACTGAGAAGTAGGAATTTTTGGGTTGTAGGTTTTCGACAATGAATCTGTCAAAATATGCCCGAGCTAAGCGAATGGAGAACAGTGTACACTTTGCAAGAAAGAATCGAAATTGTAGGTTTATACTACAAAAATAGTAATTGTGCAAGAGCTGCTGCTAGAATTTTTAATGAAACACTCCACAATAGACATGCAACTCATAAGTGTGTGATTGAACTGATGCAGAAAAAATTAGAGTAAGAGGGTCAGTTTGCAACAAAAAACATAACCGACAGGAACTTGTAAATAAAAAAGCAATCCAAGTAGCTGTTTTAGGGCAAGCTAACTTAGACTCTTAACAATCACAGCCACTGTCAACAATAAGCAGAGCAATCGGTGTTTCATCTTCTACAGCCTTCCAAGTCCTCCATAAATTTAAGTTTTATCCATATAAAATTAAATTAGTACAAGAGTTAAATAAAGAAGATTTTGATCGTCGTCCCGAATGTTGCGAATTAATGATACAATGCATCATTAACAATCCACAATTGTTAAACAATATTTGCTTCTCGGATGAATGCTCATTCTATTAAACGGTTTGGTGAACAGATATAATTGCCGATACTGGGCTGAGAGTGATCCAAATATTGTACGCGAATATCACACACAGCACCATTAAAGGTTAAACGTATGGTGTCGTATCCTACGTAATCATATTATCGGACCCTTCTTTATCACTGGAAACTTAAATGGTGCATCGTATCTTGAATTATATAGGCAAGTGGTTGATCGTTAGAACAATAGTAGAAAATGATGATAACCTTTCCGATGATTTGGTTGTATTTCAACATGATGGAGCTTCTCCACACTTTGCTTTACCTGTGCGATAATTTTTAAACGAAACGTTTCCCGGTCCTTGGATAGGTAAAAGACGACAGACAGATGATCGATTGGCCACCTAGGTCACCGGATTGAACACCCCTAGACTTCTTCTTATGGGAGTATTTAAAAACAAAAATTATGATACTCAACCAGAATATCTAGATGATTTACAACAAAGAATAGAGGATGAATGTCGATAATTAAATGCAGACGTGTTAAGCAATGTCAGAGAAGAATTTCAAAATAGATTGTACCTACTAATGTATGGAAGTGAAAGGCAGTAATTTTGAACAATTATTGTAAAAATTTTTAGTAGTGAAATGTTTGTTTTAAATGTGTGTAATAAAATTGTTAAAAAATATTTTTTTTCAATCCAATTTTCTTGCTTTTGTATTTACTTTTCTCATAAACTAATCTGAAATCAGTACATAATCATTTCTGAAATCAGTACAAAAAGGAGAATCCAAATATGATAATATGAAATAAAAAAGGGGGAAGTAATTAAAAAAAAATAAAGGGTTGATACAGGGGGTGTGAGGGTGCATTTTCCAGCAACCTTAAATATGATATTATGCCTCCCCCTTCAGATATTAATTGAAATGTTTTTGCGTTTTTCCAAAAAATTAAAGGTTCAAAAGTTATTTAAGGTGGATGTTTTATCTGAAAAGCATTGTATACGTAGGTATATAGTATATAAATATGAACACTGATGTTGGTTACAATTGAAAGGTAAAAAATTTACATACAAAAAACAAAATGTACAAAATAGTATCGAGTTTGTATTTACTAACAAAAGTTTGGTATAATTAGGTGCTGTTCTTACATGGTGCTTGTGAAAATAAACTCCCAATCCTCAGAATGTTTAATAGCCATTTGTCTAACTTTAACTTTCACATATTAACAAAAAATATTCTGTTGATTGGGAATACTATACCATTTTGGTACTGTAGTAAAAAACACTTTAACAGTGTTTTTTAGATATATAAAAATTTATGTATACTGTTTTTTTCGCCTTTTTCCAAAATTTGAGGTACGATGTTTTTGTAACGCCATTTGCAACTTGCAAAACTTTGCAACTTGCAAAGGCGTGGATTATAATATTGCCACTAACACATTTTGTTTTGGTGGATACTTATAATTCTTTTGAAATAAGTTGTGGTGATTTAAGTAGAATTTTCTACATTATTTATTTATTTTTTTTTTGAAAACATTGTACCTATAGTATACTGATTATTTGGGTAAATATGCAAAACTAGTGAAACCATGGCAACAGCACTTACATCAACGTCATAAATCTTTTGCTATGTCCTACCCCCCACCTAACGTGACTAGTAGCGCCGCCGCCATTACGAACGGACGGGCCCATGCAAATCACTATCCCCACCCGTCCTATTCCACTTACGCTACTATTGGGTATATATTGTGGAAGAAGCTACTGCGATGTACCGCCTTTGGACCGAAACGGATCAGCGGTTTTTGCTAAATTTTAGTGAGGTCGGTCTCAGAGACCATAAGTTAGCAACTATATATATACATGTATATATATATACATATATATATATATATATATATATATATATATATATATATATATATAAACATATGATGTTCAAGTTCTTCTTTAAAATTCTTGTGTTGTTACACATTACAAACATCTTCTAAATTTTTATGTTTGATTTTATCTGATGCGGTTTAATTCTGTCACATTACCCTGGTCTGTAATCCAGTATTAAAAAAATCCACATCAGGAGAAGAGCCTGAAAATACAGCACTTAAAGTGAAAAATCCTATTGAAAAAGAAAATATAGCAACCTCACAAAAGTTTAATATTCGATAAACGAGTTCTATTTTTTTTCAAACAATTTCACTTAGTTTCTGTTTTGCGTGCTTCTGTGCTGTTCTATATGTATATGTTAAAATGCAAATAAGTTCGGAAAAAATAACTACATCGATTTGTTAAAAGCTTTAAGGAATAAAAAAGTGTTTATATCCATATCCAATGTAAATCCTGTACCTGGTTTGGTAAACCAAAGACAAATGTCTCTAACGAAAATAGGCCATTTCTGGTATGCAAATTCCATCTGATTGCTTTAAATTTGACAATCCGATCGTAATCCTTAGGGAGCTCTACGCTGGTTTTTTTCTTCGAGTTGAAAAGTAATTGAGGACCGGAGAAGTTTTGAATAATCTTTTATTTATCGAAAGTATTATGGGTATTGAAACGAAAACAGTTTTTGAATTTTTGTGGATTTTATTAAGTTTCTTCTGTATAAAATAATAATTATTTTGAGGTCCTTTAATAAATTTTTATTTCTTTTTCTTTTTAATTTTCTTTTATTTGCTGAATCAACAGAATATACAGTCAACAGAGAATATTGTTACGTTGATAATTTTATATTTAAGAGTTCGTAATTGCAAGGATTAATTTCGAATTTAATTGTATAGATATTTTTTAAAAAGTATTTTTTTAATCTCTTCTTTGAAGTCTGTTAATTAATAAAAATCGTTGGGCAATGAAATGAATCTTGTCGAGATGCCATTAGCGATTTTATCATTTCCAATACCTAAAAACTGCTTTAATAATACATTACACGTTAATCATTTTGCAATAACAGTCGTATGTGATTTGTCAATTGAAGCATCTTTACGTGCCGCCACAAATTGAATAATGTTAGGCAACAGTCTAGAAATAGAATCATGACAATATCTTTCCAAGTTTTATCCAGTCCCCGTAATGACCTCTTGTGGACGTTCCTTTTAAACAATTATTTTGCATACCGGTAAAATCTTCGTCATTGCTATATTTTTGGCGATGTTGCCAAAATGGTAATTTCAAGGCAAATTTGCAATTCGTCCGCTTTGCAATAAAGTAGCAGATATTCCAGAGGAAGCCAACGCTAGGGCTACTGCGATCGTATCCTTGCCTATAAATAAAATTAATAATGTTGTTCTGTTCATCCCTAGTATTACGGAAGTCAATTTCATCAAAATATTGTTCGCAGATTCTACCGAAGTATCGTACGAAATCCTTTGTCGTCGAAAACATTGTAGAACATTTGTATAAACTATTTCAAAAAATATTTCTGTGTTGAACTGTTGTTCTTTTTGTAACTGTTGTTCTCATTTATAAAGTCACAAAGGAAATGAATAACATTTATTTATTGTCGATCTGTTAATACTTATTCGTCAAACTTAAGATTTGATTTTATTATATATTATTTTATTAATTTCTATTTTATTCTATTTTATTTCACTTTATTCTATTTTTATTTAATTTGGTTAATTTAATTTAATTTTAATATATTTTAATGTATTATATACATATATGTTTTATGTAACACTAGAGGTCGCTGGATAAATGAAATTGGAATAACAATCTAAGAAAAAATGCAATATTTTGACTGTAAATAAATTAGCGAAAATAGCAAATATTAATTGTGAATAAATTACGAAAATTTGCTGGCTTTACTCCTCACTATTATCTGTACAAAGAATAGGACTTAACTTTGAAATATTGGTGTATTAATCGTGGTAGCTAAAGTGCAAATCTACCGTGGAATTTCTCTACTATGTACAGCATATAAAGTCCGCACGTATATTATGAACCCCCTGAAAATTAACGGGGATGCGTCGAACTACCGGAAAAATCTCATTCTGTAAAAGTTGTAAATATTTGGGCACGTTTAGGTTTCCATCAATAAAAAATGGACTGATAATATGGTCGCCTAACATCCCAGTACAAACATTTAGCTTTTGCAGATGCTGCGTTCGCACTGCAACACTAAGGTGCTTATTTTTCCGAGAATATTACCTTGCAACGGATGGATTGTGTTTTTTATGTAATGAAAATGAAGATTCGTTAAAAAATTAAATATTTTTCAAAAAGTGTACATTTTCATTCTGTTTATCTAACATAAATTCACAAAACTCCATCCGCCTAAAGTTATCTTTCGGAAACAGTTCTTGTGTTGGTTGTATCTTCAAACACTGATACCCTTCCTTTTGAGAACTCGCTGGACAGTTCAAGCATTCAAGTTAACTTCCTTAGCAATTTGTATACTATTGCAGGGTTCACTAGCTTCCACAAAATCACAAATATCTATATTTCTGTTTTAAAGCTCCTCATCGACAGGTCTAACATGTGGTCATCACCTTCATGAGACTTTTTACAACTGTTTACACATCCCGAATATTGAAAATGTTTAATGATATTTTTAACTGTTGTAACACTTGGTGGGATTATATTTTTGAAGGCAATAATAAATAAATCAATTACTTTGCCTATCAAATGAACCTGGAAGTTCCATGTTACAATTTGCACTTTTTCTTGGACGGTATACAACGTAATAGGCATTTTATTAATTATTTGTTTATTCTTTTTGAACTTCGTTTGAAATTTTTAATGACTATGTGACAATTACAATACTTACCTATTGTGAAATGAATATAGACGTGGAAATGTGTAACATGTCACAGCGATTGCCGTTGTGTTGTATGGCCAATAAAACAATGTTTTGTTAGTTTTGCTTATGCTTGATGTTATTTGTTGTCAACCAGGTAATAATGTCCGTTATATTTCAAGCAGTGGAAGATTACTTCTCTAAAAAATACAGTGATATGGGGCATTATCTATAAGAATTAATGATATTTCTTTTAAATTGGAAACTAATTAGTTACTTGTCCATTTCATTACTGATGTTCCCACGATAGTCAGATACATTAGATTTCAAGCAAAAAAATAAACTTGCTTGTTTAACAAATCTTTTCGAAGAACCAGTATAAACAATTATAAAACGTTTACCATCAGATTAGTTTGGTTTTCGTACACTTGTAACACTGTTGTCTTGCTTGGAAATTGTTTTATTTCCCTTTGAATATATTCACGTTTCTTCCCAAAGAACAACACAGAACATATATTTTTTAATATTCATATATATATATATATATATATATATATATAAATATATATATATATATATATATATATATATATACTTCTAGCGGTTAATATGGGCTCCGTACTAAAACGGTATTATACTAACTCCAGGAGAATATACGCCGTGTATATTATTATCTGAGTAGCGCTTTATGTAGACTCCGACTAATACGTCGGATCAAGTGGACTCCGTAATAGGATCAAACATTTTTGGGATCCGTATATAACTTTTCCCGTACACTTTTTAACTCCTGCGATGTTGCCAATAATTGTATTAGTAGTAGATTTTTAAATTTTATAGGTGGTACATTTTGGAACCTATTCATATGAACATCGAGTAGCATAATCGTCTAACAGTTTAAGAAACTCGTCTGTAAGATCTTTATAATTTTTCAATTACTGCAGTTTATGGCGTGTAATATTTATTTCATGAAGTAGTTAAAATTAGACTATAATAATTTATAAATTAATCTTTAATATTATAATTTTTTGCTGTCTAATTTCAATATGTTGATTTTTAATTAACAAAATATTTGATGCATTAAAGTCGCGTAGCTATTTTCACCAAACATTCAATTTTAAAGCTATTAGTATAAAAGTCTAAAAAAAAGTATAAAAATCTAAGGAATTTAATATGGATACACACGTCAGTGTGCTTTTCTCAAGTCTCAAGTTTCTCGAATCCATCAATCATTCATTGTATTTCTTATACTTTCATTTTAATCCTCTCCAATAAAGATTTTAAAGCAGGTTTGCTTCATTAGTCCATTTTTATTACTTTTTGTCACTATTTCTCCTTTTTCATTATCATCATCATTACGTGGCGCTACAACACTGGGTGGGTCTTCGCTAACTACAAATTTTCTCCAAGTTGATCGATTTTCCACGAATCTGTAATCAAATGAAATGTTAATATTTTGAGATATAATTGGATGTTTTCTCTCCATTGCTTACTGAGACGCCTAAGCGGCATTCTTTCTTCTGTGCTAACTTCCTTCCATACCAGTTTTACAAGTTTGATATATTGGCGTCTATGCATGTGTCTGATCTACCTTAAGCGATTTATTTTTCTGAACAATATCGTTATAAAAGCTTTCTTTATTCAGTATGGGTTCTTATTCTATACGGATTCGTAGCGATATGATAATGAGGTTAAAACATTTTTCTAATTATTTTTATTTCAAATATTCGTACTTCTTCCTTATTTTTTTTAGTCAATGTCAATGATTCGCATCCATGTATTAAAATAGGTCTAAAATTTGAATTATGCTAAAAGTATTTAGTTATTGACATTATTATTAACAGTGATTATTTATCTAAGATATTTAAAGTGTTCCATATTTTTGAAATTGTAGTTGTTAACTTTAATATTTTATCTAGATTTATTAAATTGGTCTTTTCTGTTGATTCGCTTGTATTTGGTTTTCATTTCGTTTATTTTTCGTGCTCTCTTTACTTTATTGAAGATGTTTGCGGACGGGAGAGTTTCTTATGAGATCTATGTCATTAGCAGATGCTAGGAGTGCTTTGTACCTTGGGCCGTTAATGAATTACATCTTAAATAGGCGATATTTCCATTTTAGTAAGCTGTTCATTAATTTTTTGACTATTTGAATCGACAATTTGTATTTTATTCGACTGTTATATCACAGAGTTTCTTGGAGCATATTTTCATTCTTGGTTTTTTGTTTCCCGTATCATTATTACAAAGATTTTTCTGGAGATCGACATAGGGAACCCGGTGGTATGTACATGATGTTTTCATAACCAACATCGAAAATTTGTCTTACTGTAAAGTCATAATGATTTTACTAGGAAATATAGTGTTGTTTAATAATAATAAAATTCAAGCAACAATTCCTATATGCAATACCTTGGTATGATATTTCTGCTCCCCGATACCAAGTAGCAGTACCGAAAACATTAAAACTGCTACACTCATGTTTCCTATTATCCAAAAATTAGCCAGTCCAGGGCTATACTGCCCTCATAAGTAAATAGAATATGTACGGAGGTTTTTGGCAATTTAATAGGATTTTGTGTGTTAGAATATTATTTCTCCGAGAAAGTAAAGAATATTTATTTGCTATCCGAATATAATCCATAAATTAAATATTAGAATGCTATAAAATAATGCTACTAGCAGCAAAAACGGTATAATAGTCACTAATGAGAAAATCAAATAAATGTTTTTTAACATACAAAAGAAAGGATGTAGAGTAACGCATAACGTAACAATAAAGCTATATAATTTTGAAAGATTGCAGTGTTTTAGATATCGTAGATAACGTTGTCACATAAGAAATAAAAGGGAAAATTAAGGTAGCTAACTGATGTATATAGAACCCTTATAACACTTTTAAATCCAGAAGCCTAATATAAATCTCTAAAATCAGGATATATAAAACAGTGAACCAGTGCTAATGTGTGGATATGTAACGAGAACGTATTAATTAGATCAGGATTGCTAGAAAAGCCATCAGAGGTATTTCCCGACTTACAAAGGTCCGAGTACTAACCAATACCGAACAAAACTAATGCCAAGGTCAAACACATATATAAAAATAGCAACGAGGTACAAGAACCTAAATCTCAACTCCAAAGTTGCGCTGGTTTTATCCAAAGGCTCTCTCATTAACTGCATTCCCAAATTAAATTGGTAGGATGCCCCGAGAGAAAAAATGCCCTTAGGATGTCCACGGATGAAGGGCACAGATTTAGGAATAATGAGACTACTAACTGACTTATCATATGTATCAACACCTGCTATCCTAACTACAATCAATACATATCTGTTGAGGACTATCAAATCAATTACATGTAATCAAACGAACTAGGCTTAAAAAAAGTATCCTAGGAAAGGCACTTCGGCAATATTGACATATATTTTTAAAACGCCATTTATGTGGCTGAGTTTGCAATAGGAATGAGGAGACAAAAAGGAAGAAATGGTAATAAAATCTTGTTGCGTTCCGACTATACGATGACGATGATCTCTATATAACATATAGGAAGAAATGGAGAATAATGTCTAAGTTCAATTTAGAACTCGGTGGTTTTCTCCCTTTCGAATTGGGTATGTATATGTATTACCATAGAAAAAATAAAAAAAAAACTATAATTATGAAACTCTATCTAAAATAGTAAAATCGATAAACAAATTATATAAACAAAAAGATTATATAAATCCCTAATATTTAAACAGACTGCTTTACAAAAGGTGAACGAATAAGCATAAATAAATTGTCAACAAAATAAATCAGAAGAATATGACACAGTATATTGCTTAAAAAGAATTCTTATGTGACTATGCTAAAATATGATACGATCGGAAAAACGGCAATGACTTTTACAGCTGATTGCAACATAAATATTTATGTAACGCAAATATGATGATATTGCCTTGTACTGTTATATAGCAATTTGTTGTCACATTGCTGAAAGTTACTTGATGGAAATTCATTGTATCTAACAATAAAACAAGTATGCGTTTACACGTTATAGATTGTAACTGAATAAGTTGAGGAGGGGAAAACTGTTTGTCCCAAGTTGGTATTCAGAATTATGTCTGTATTTTGTAATTTGCCAATTTCCATAGGTTTCAATTTTCATGGATATCACTAGACTCGAGAGCAGTGTATGATTCCTTAGTTATGTTTTTAAAGGATAGTAAAATAACCATCTAAATAATTATGCATTAGTTAATAACGTAACCTTTGTTTCTAACCCAATTGTCAAATTTCTTTCTTACCGTGGTCTAGTGTTATGTCTTTTTAAAAAATGCCTTACCTGTCTTTTGTTTTGTATATTTATTAATATAAACTCAAACAACTATTTGTACCATGTTGAGTCTGGCTGAATGACTAAAAGTCCATGCCAAAAAAATTTCATAGAATCTAAAGACAGCTTAAGGCCTTTATTATAAATATACTTTTTAATAATGAAAATAAGTAAATAGAACCTAGAATATCCATGTAAAAGAATGTAATCTTTGATCTCTGGGATAAACTCATCTCCTGAACAATGGCGCCGATATATATGTAGTTAAAATTTTGTACACCTATTTTAACCTGTTTGTTTCCTTATTATCCAGATATGAGTTGTGACCTATGTTACAAACTCATTTACTTTTTACAAAGAGTCTATATAAATTAAATACTTTGTCATTTTTTATGAAGTTCAACGTAGAAGCCTTCACGAAAATTTAAGTACTAATAAGACCATCGCAATCGGGCGTATCTTGGGTAAGGAATAATTAATTAATTGGTTAATTCTTCAATCACTCGTCCAATATGAGTTGTCAAATCGGTCCGTTTTAGGACCAACTATTCTATAGAGATAAAGTAAACTATATCTAGAGATAAAGACAATTCATAAGCCTGATGGAAGGTGTAATAAATAAAGCAAATACTATATTGAGTAATTATATAAGCAAAAAGTATATTAACTTTACATTAACATGAATAATATGATTGTCACTTAACTGGGTATTGTACATACGCTCTACTTTACTTAAGCTTATCAGACATAAACGCTTAACACAAATGTGACGTATTTCTAGTGCAGTAAGCACATAGAGGGCCAAACCTAGGGTATTTGGTATAAAACTAATCGCAGAAGATTACATAATAAATGCCGACAAAGAAGCAAAGAAAAACTTAAAATGAGAGAGGACTCAAACTAGTCACTGCGGGAACCATTTAACTATGTTGAGCTTGGATGCACTATCCACGTATAAAATAAACAATATTACGGCTCCCGATTGAGGATCTGAGCACAAAACTAATTATAAAATTTTGACCAAAAATACTACAATGGCTAATATCTAAAGTCTGTAGACAAGCAAAGCAAAGACAAAGTTATCACTATGCTTTAACCTGGCAAAAACTCCAACGACCACAAAAGCTATCGGCCAATATATCTATTTATTTTGTCAGCTATACAAAATAAATCTGCACATGATCTTTAATATAAACCGATAATAAAAAAAGAACTCAAATTAAAAGACAAAAGTGCCTATATATGACAGGGAAGATCGTGTACATTACAAATACTAAATCTTGCCCAAGACAGCGAAGACGGGTATGAAAAATATCAGGTATGAGGAGTCGTATTTGTCAATCTCAATGCCGCTTACGACACCTTAAATTAGAGGGCATTTTTTCAAAATCTATGTGATATCCCCTTAGGTAATAAACTCACTTGTATTATCCGTGTATGCCTACACAACATAAGATTTTTCGTATCACTCAACGGTAAGAATAGCAGATGGAGAACGTAGAAGAACGGTCTTCTTTGGGGTACCGTAATCGTACCTACGCTGTATAACATTTACACAACCCATACCGGTAAATAGTAGGACTTTTATTATGTAGACGATACATCTATTGTTGCATAACCAAAAACTTTTGTTGCTAAAGTAGAGAAAAATCTAAATAATACCTTAAACAAAATAAAAATAGAAGCTGAATCAATTTTAAGCCACACCCCGTAAAAAGTTAGGTATGCTCCTTCAATGTTCCTAACAAAGACGCTTTCACAAATCTGAACATATACCTGAACCAATAGTGTCAAGAAATCCTTAAACTCTGCACTTGCTATAAATACCTTGAAGATAGTTTCTATCACACTTTATTATTCACAGAACTTTGTTTAAAACTAAATGAAAACCTAATACTACTACAAGAATGAAATGAGAACCAAAAAAATAATATTCTGCGCAAACTTGTCAGCTAAAAATAGGGAGCACATTCTTCCACCCTTAAAACGTAGACTTGAACTCTATGCTTCTGCCGAATATACCTTGCTAGTATGGGTGACATCAACACATACTTAATACGTAGATTTAGCTATAAATTAGTCAGTCAAATTCAGAGTACCTATATTAAGACTCACATCCATACATAAGCTCTACAATATCGTAGCTATCAATCCACCTAATATCCGAAGATAAGTAGCTAGAGAACAAAAGAAACAAAGTCTAGATTCGTAACATCAACTCCACGCATACCAGCCCATTTTATGACTAGAATCGAAGATCAACACATCTGCAGGATATACAAAAAAAAGTAACATGCTCCTCGACATCTGAATCCTCGAAAGAAACTTCCTGATGGTAGTTATCTTCCTTAAATCTGCCAGGAGGACTCCGGTTAACCTATGTGAATGTGGGGTGGTACAAGATTCATCACACTTTCTTAGTTGACTTTATCATCCAAATCGGTCTTTTCTGAAGAAAAAGGTTAATTTATTTGAACTAAACATGTAAAGTACAGTCAATAAGCTATTACTTATAAAGTAAAGATAATTGCAAATTTGACACTACCTCCACTTATATTGATTACATATTACCCCTAAATACTAGATAAAATATTCAGAAATATGTGATGATCGTGAAGTGATATAATTCTTGTTAGATAAATTAAGCATTCTTCCCTTTTTAGTGCACTACTACCCATTTTTACACAAAAATATCTGTTTTAGCACTATATTTCGAGATAACCGTCTATCCATAATTATATGTAATACACAGATACAACTAGAAATAAAATAATAAAAAAGCTGTATACAAGATATCATAAAACAAGAGATGAAATAAAAGAAGTTTTTATTAAGAGGGTTCTTAAATAAAACGTATAAAGACATACTCACGTTAACAAAATACATTAGGAAATTTCCGCATATGAAACAAAATCCAATTTGGTAATGAAATCCTTTTGTATCTATAAAGCTATTTTTAGAGAAGCACGTACCTACCAAAAACAGGTAGTTATTAGTATACATATCTGTTACACACTGTAATGCGTATGAATGATAATAAAAATAAGAAGTCCATATAAACATACTTTATTGAAAGGGGTAAAAGTACACTGCTAAGAAAGTACATTGTATTTCTTATACTTTCATTTCAATCTCATTCATCCTGTCCAATCAAGATTTTAAAGCAGCTTCACTCCATCAGTCCATGTTTGTTGCTTTTTGTCACTGTTTCTCCTTTGTCTTTATCATTATCATAACGTAGCGCTACAACACTGGGTGGGTCTTCGCTAACTACAAATTTTCTCCAAGTTGATCGATTTTCCACGAATCTGTAATCAACTGAAATGTTATTTTTTTAGATATGGCATTTTTCTGTGCTAACTTCCTTCCATACCAGTTTTATAAGTTTGACATCTTGGCGTCTATGCATGTGTCCGATCTACCTTAAGGGATTTATTTTCCGGAACAATATCGTTATAAGAGCTTTCTTTATTTAGTATGTGTTCTTATTCTATGCAGATTTGTAGCGATATGATAATGAGGTTAAAAAATGTTTATTATTTTTCTTTCAAATATTCGTAATTCTTCCTTACTTGTTTTACTCGTTGTCCATGATTCGCACCCATGTATTAAAATAGGTCTAAAGTTTGAATTATTCTCTGTATTTTTTAGTGGCATTATTATTAACCGTGATAATTTATCTTATAAGATATTTAAAGTGTTCCATATTTTGGAAATTGTGATTGTTAACTTTAATATTTTATCTAGATTTATTGAATTGGTCTCTTTTATTGATTCGCTTGTATCTGGTTTTCATTTCGTTGATTTTAAGTGAAACATTTTTCGTGCTCTCTTCACTTTATTGAAGATGTTTGCGGACGAGAGAGTTTCTTATGAGATCTATATCATTAGCAGGACTGCTTTGTACCTTGGGCCGGTAATGGATTACGTCTTAAATAGGCGATATTTCTATTTTAGTTGGCTGTTTATTAATTTTTTGACTATTTGAAACGGTCCTGCAAGTGACTACAGTAGGTTCATTTAATTTCGCTTCGTAATAAACTTAAAATTATTCGGGAATTACAAGTTAGAAAATTCAACCGAGTTCAAAAATAAGTATCAAAAGTTAAGTGCATACAGGTGATAGTAGTTAATAAAGAAAATACCATCAGACAAGTAAGATAGAACTATTTTAATAATTTTAACAAGTCTTAAGTAAATGAATAATTGAGTGAAAGATTAAAAAAGTGGTTTTGGCGAATGTTCGAAGGGTCGACCTGCTTAGGCATTCCTACGCGTTTTTTGTTTTTGTTTTTTTTTTTTGGCAGATAAGAAAGTAATTAGTGCTGACAAGAAATTAATGATAATATAAAAGCCACATAATTTTATTACAAAAATCCAGATCTGGCCTTAAAATAGATTTGATTAAAGTTGGGATTAGAATTAAATTAAATTAAAATATTAAATTAAAAGTAAATGTAATACAATAACTAAATCGAATGAACAGCAAAAGAAATAAGCCAGAACACGATAACTCATTCGACGAGGAGGAAGCCATCAAAAGAAGCAAAGCCACGTTAAGAACATCTCCAAAGGATAACATAAAAAATCGCGAAATGGAAGAACTAAAGAAACTACTAGAAGAAATAAATAAGGAGATTAAAACGGAAATAAAAGAGCTGAAAACAGAAATGAAGGAAGAAAATAAGGAGATGAGAAGATATATAAATGAAGTTAAAGAAGAGATAAAACAAAATAACGAAGAAATAAAAAGCATAAAACTGGAAATAGAAAAGGTGAAGGAAGAATGGAGAAAAGAGAAAGAAGAACTGAGAAGAGAAAACGAACTAACCAAAACCGATAATAAAAAGATAACGGAAGAATTAAATGATCTAAAACGCTCATTAGAAAGGTTAGACAAAGAAAAAAGAATATAATCATCAGTGGATCAAAAATAGACTCTGAAGACCCAAAAACATTGAAAGAGGGAATGACTACTATATTAGAAAATCACCTTGGAGTCAAAACCAATATTAAAAGGACACAAAAAATAGGAACAAAAACATGCTTAATTGAACTTGAAAGCGAAGAAGAAAAAACAACAATCTTAAGAAACAAATACAAACTTAAGAATGTGAAGATCGAAAAAATATGGATTACAGAGGATCTCACAAAAGGAGAGAGAGAAAAAATAGAAGCTTTAAGAGATAAAGCAAGAGAAATGAGGGAAAATAGAAAAATGGTCAAAAAAGGATACAATAAAATCACAGTGGACGGCAAGGAATGGAGATGGTGCTATAAAGAAGAAAAGGTGTTGGAAATAGCGTGTTCAAAAAATTACCAGAGCAACATAAAAAGAACCAAGGAGAGGCCAAGCAACGAGTAGAGAAAGAAGAATTACTAAATAAACCGGACAATGATGACAAATGTTTAGTTTTAAGTAGTAATAGGAATAGGATTAGAAATAATAAAAATAGATTATAAATCAATTTTAAGCCAAACCCCGGAAATGTCCCTAATAGAGACGCTTTCACAAATCTGAAGATATACCTGAACCAATAGTTTCATGAAATCCTTAAACTCTGGACTTGCTATAAATACCTTGAAGATAGTTTCTATCACAGAACTTTGTTTAAAACCAAATGGCAACCTAGAACCAGAAAAATAATATTCTCCGCAAACTTGTCCGCTCAAAATAGGAAGCACATTTAAAACGTAGACTTAAACTCTATGCTTATGCTGCCGAATATACCTTGCTAGTATGGGTGACAAAAACACATACTTAACACGTAAGTATATTTAGCTATAAATTAGTCAGTCATCAGATCATCACATCTGCAAGATATACAAAAAAATAGCTGCTCGCCATCTGAACCCTCGAAAGGAACTTCCTTATGGTTGTTATCTTCCTTAAATTTGCCTGGAGGACTCTTGCCTGCAAAAACCGGTTAACCTGTGTGAATGTGGGGGTGTATAAGATTCATCACACTTTCTTAGTTGACTTTTCCATTCAAATCGCTCTTTTCTGAAGGGACAAGGTTTATTTATTTGAACTAAACATGTTAAGTATAGCCAGTAAGCTTCTACTTATAAAGATCATTCCAAATTTGAAACTAACTCCACTTATATTGATAACATATTACCCCTAAATAGAAAATAAAACATTCAGAAGTATGTAATATTGGAGAAGTGGTATAATGCTTGTTAGATAAATTCTTTCTTTTTTTGTGCACTACTACCCATTTTTACACAAAAATATCTATTTTAGCACTTAAATATTTGTTTTGAGATAACCTTTTATCCAAACTTATATGTAGTACATAGATAAAACCAGAAATAAAATAATAAAAAAGCTGTATACAAGATATCATAAAACAATGGATGAAATAAAAGAAGTTCTTATTAATCGGATTCTTAAATAAAACTTATGAAGACATATTCACGTTAACAAAATACATTAGGAAATTTCCGCATATGAAACAAAATCCATTTTGGTAATGAAATCCTTTTGTATCTATAAAGCTATTTTTAGAGAACTCGTACCTACCAAAAACAGGTAGTTAATAGTATACATATCTGTTACACACTGTAATGCGTATGAATGATAAAAAAACTAAGGAGTCCATATAAACCGTCCAGACTTTACGCGAGAATTATACATCTTATAGCAGAGTTGCCAAACTATCAGAGCTTACTTAAACCGATAAACATATGGTTCCAATATACAGTGAAAAAGATCTGAACGACCCCTATAATATATACACGTGAACTAAGCGATATACATTTATGATACAGGGATAATTATGGGCTCCAAAATTTTTTTAAAAATTATGAAACTATACATGTTGACGAATCGACAGAGCCAATATTATGGAATGGTCAAGTAAGCTCCGTATATCGGTGTCCACTTGACCACGGAGCTCACCTGAACCTGAATTTTAACATGGGCGGAGTCCACTTTATGCCGTAAATATATATATATATATATATATATATATTAGTATAATGGTAAAGTTGACTGGGTTAGCAGCTGAATAATGAAAGCCAAAGTGTGCTCTTTTCAGCGACTTCGCTATATTTCGTTAAATTTCTTTAACATCTTCAGACGAATGCTACAGTATGTTACAAAATGGTGAAATTGTGTATTTTACATAAGATGTAGTGAAACACTTACTTGTGTGAGGTTGCAGGCAAAAGTGGTATTTGAAAGTTCCATGTTGAAAAACTTTTTTGAAGATTTTTTATAGCAAAAAAAGGGAATAAGTTGTATGTGTTATATGGTGGCTTGAAAACTCAAACAATACAAGTGCATTTTTGTTATTTTCCTCCAGTGTGCCAGTACAATACAAATATTAAAAAACATTGAACATTTAAGAAACAAAACAGTTAAAACACAACTACATATCACATTGTCATTTTTTGGACCAGGTCTAGTCAACCTATGCACAAGGAGGTGGAAATCTAGTATGTACCTCAAGGTTAATGTGCCTTGTCAGCTATCATATTAGTAGATGTCAGCCAGAAAACTAAAGCTGTGTTCAGTTTATGTGTAAAGTTACATTTAATTGAAAATTATGTTATGTTAATTTAAGACAATTAAATTCTGTTATTAATAAATACATATAGAATTTATTTATTTCTTTGTGATTATTTCTTTTAAAGTTATTTTAATTATTTTTATTACTCTTAAGAATTTTATTTCCTGGAAAAATGCAACAATTGCAGTAATAATGATTAAGTTTCTACTTCAATTGGATGGTCAGAAGAGTTTTAATAGAACAATATTATACTATTCAGAATATTACAGTTCGTTGACTTGATTATTTTTTGTTTCCAACTGCAGTAGAAAGGAATAAATTTGACTAAGGTATTGTATATCTGATTTTGTGTTGATTATATTATCTGTTGTTGCTATGTATGTCATTTCTAAAAAAAGTCTTCTCTTATAAGCTGTTTCTTTTTCGAGGATTTTGACATCTGCAAAATTCATTCTGTGGTTATGGGTGTGAACGTGGTTGGCTAGGGTGCATCTATCTGGGTAAAGTCTACAGTCACTTTTGTGAGTGGTAACACGGTCTTTAAGACGTTTAGAGGTTTGGCTGATGTACTTGCCATTGCAGTCCATACAAGGGATACTGTAAACAACATTAGATATTTGGTCATGCGGAGTACGATCTTTCATTTTTGAGAAAATAGAGTTTACTGTTAAAACTGTTTTATTGGCTATTTTGATGTTATCATATGATTTAAAGATTCTAGTTAGTTTTGGTGTTAGTTCCCGTATGTAGGGCAGCACACAATATGTTGGAAGGGTTTGACTGGTAACCGTATTCTGTGAATTCGTACTTGCTATGTTCGAATGTTGGGAGGTAGTTAGATTGATAGATGTTACTGATGTAGTATTGTATAAAAGTGTTTTTAAAAGAAGAGGTGGATAGGAATTATCTATAAAGAGATCATAAAGTATTTTGAGATTATTTTGATGAAATGATATATCTGAAATTTGTAGAACCCTATTTTTCATTTGTTTTACTAAGTTTAGTTTGGTAGAGTGTTTATGATAGGACATGTAGTTAATGTACCTGCCTGAACTCATTGATTTTGTGTACCAATCAACTATAATGATGTTATCATTTGAGCGGATTAGTTTAGTGTCTAAGAAAGGAATAGATTGATTTTCATCTTCGACTTCCATGGTAAACTGTATGTAAGGATCGTAGCTATTAAATATAAATAGTAGTTCATCTATCATATTGTTGGGTACAGCTAAGATCATGTCATCTACATATTTCTTTAAAAAGAAAAGGTTGAAAGGTAGTACTGGAATGATTGTGTCTAACAGGTCATCCATTACATACGCAGCAAGAATGGAGCTAATTTTTGCTCCCATTGGTGTTCCAAAAGTTTATTTGTAATATGTATTGTCAAAAGAAAAATAGCTATTATTGAATAAGAAGGTGATTAAGTTTATGAACATATCTTTATCTATTTTACAATGTCTACTAATTTCTGACCAATGTTTATTTAATGATCTGATGCAAGCTTCAAGATAAACGTTACTAAATAGGGAAACCACATCCAAGCTAACCAACACATAACCTTGAGGTAGTTGTAATCTATTAAATTTATTGTGAACTTCAAAAGAATCTTTTATGTAGTAATCATTATTACAGTCATAAGCAGAGGTTAGGATTTCAGTAATAAAACCAGCAATATTCTCAGTAGGAGCTCCTATTGACGATACTATAGGTCTAACAGATAATGTTGGTTTGTGTATTTTAGGCAGAGAATAGTATTTAGGTGAAATGCTATTATATGAATTAAGTTTTTTCTTTGCAGTGTCATCAATTTGTTTGTTGTCAAATAACATCTTGACTAACTTGTTACTTTGTCTTTGTATAGACTGAGTAGGATCAGACCTCAATGTGTGATATGAATCATTGTTATTAATAAGTTGTTTAGATAGTTCTAGATAATCAGTTTTGTTCATAACTACTGTAACATTACCTTTGTCTGATTTAGTGACTATAAGTTCAGAGTGATTTTTTAAGAATGTTTTAGTTTTATCTAGTAAATGATGAAAATAGTTGGAAGATTTTTTATTGTGTGAGATGTAGTTAGTCAAAACATTAGTTACCCTAGCTCGAGCTATGTTTTTATCTGGCAAATTTGATATTGATGATGCCACTAATTCTATATCAGTTAAAATACTTCTGATTGAAATGTCATATCCTACTCTGGGTTCTATACTAAACTTAGGACCTAGTGCTAACAGTTGTTGTTCTTATATATATATATATATATATATATATATATATATATATATATATATATATATACAAATAAAACAGTTTATTAGGGTTGCAGTCAGAATATTGGCCGGGATGTTAAAAAAACACTCTTTTGACTTTTTTGTCGAGCTTTCGGAATGGTTTTATTCCTTTTTCAAGACACTGCAATAAGACAAAAATGTAAATATTTAAAAAATATCACAATTCTTCAGTGTAACTTACTAGTCGTTGAGATTATTTATATAAGCATTTACACTCAACATTTATAACACACATTAAAACATTAAAATATACAATTATTATGGACACAATACATTATAAAATTTTTAAAATTTATTGTAAAAATAGTAGGTAAAACTTAGTTGATAGCATGTTTTACTTGTGTATATTAACTCATGCAGAGAATGGAAAGTAAACACTGTAATTAATATGTAATTAGGTGTAATTGATGTTATCTTTCTTTTTAGGTGAACTATGCTTTTAACCTGTCTTAATGGTATGCAACATATTATACATAGAGGTGTAATTTATGTACAGGTAAATTTTTATACCTGTACATAAATTACACCTCTATGTATAATATGTTGCATACCATTAAGACAGGTTAAAAGCATAGTTCACCTAAAAAGAAAGATAACATCAATTACACCTAATTACATATTAATTACAGTGTTTACTTTCCATTCTCTGCATGAGTTAATATACACAAGTAAAACATGCTATCAACTAAGTTTTACCTACTATTTTTACAATAAATTTTAAAAATTTTATAATGTATTGTGTCCATAATAATTGTATATTTTAATGTTTTAATGTGTGTTATAAATGTTGAGTGTAAATGCTTATATAAATAATCTCAACGACTAGTAAGTTACACTGAAGAATTGTGATATTTTTTAAATATTTACATTTTTGTCTTATTGCAGTGTCTTGAAAAAGGAATAAAACCATTCCGAAAGCTCGACAAAAAAGTCAAAAGTGTGTTTTTTTAACATCCCGGCCAATATTCTGACTGCAACTCTAATAAACTGTTTTATTTGTTTATATCGACAGTCAATAATATCCAGTATTTCTTATATATATATATATATATATATATATATATATATATATATATATATATATATATATATATATATATATTGACTGGCGATATAAACAAATAACACAGTTTATTAGGGTTGCAGTCAGAATATTGGCCGGGATGTTAAAAAAAAACACTCTTTTGACTTTTTGTCGAGCTTTCGGAATGGTTTTATTCCTTTTTCAAGACATAGTCATTGAGATTATTTATATAAGCATTGACACTCAACATTTATAACACACATTAAAACATTAAAATATACAATTATGGACAGAATACATTATAAAATTTTTAAAATTTATTGTAAAAATAGTAAAACTTGGTTGATGGCATGTATATTCCATTCCAATATACACCAGTAAAACATGCCATCAACCAAGTTTTACTATTTTTACAATAAATTTTAAAAATTTTATAATGTATTCTAAATAGGAATAAAACCATTCCGAAAGATCGACAAAAAGTCAAAAGAGTGTTTTTTTTAACATCCCGGCCAATATTCTGACTGCAACCCTAATAAACTGTGTTATATATATATATATATATATATATATATATATATATATACATATATATTTATATATTTATATATTTCTACATATAGTATGAATGTCTAATGGCCTGATGTAAATTGAGTGTGTCGAGGGTAGCTAGAAAACCAAAACAATCATACTTTATAACTGTGCTAGCTGGAGTATTATTACTTAGGTAACACATTTTCTTTGTTGTCGTTTTCTAAATATTTTAATTTGCATCGCGAGTAACGCATCAAAAATGTAATAAACCTAAAGCACTTCATCTAAAATAAATTCTACATTGCAAACCACAAGGGAAAAGGGAAACCAATACCTACTTTGTTGACAAAGCTCGGTTACGCCGTCACCAGACTGACTAATTGAAGAGATCAATATCGAAGTGACTTCCAACGTCGAATAATCTACGTTTAATTTAAAACGTTCGATCATTTTTTAATCTAGTACCTCCACACAACAGAACGTCAAACTCAGCAGTTATTTAGCAATTTTTCATTGGGAATTCGAATGGCGATTTGATGAAATTCGCAAAATGGTGTTAATAATGAGTTTTTAGGAAATACAGATTTAATTACTGTTGTATTGAAATGACATCAATTTTGAAGGTTGTCTTTGAATTGTTTTATATCTTGTACATAATTTATTATTCTAATTGTAAATATAATAATATAAAAAATACATACCAATTGTATTAACCTACGATTAGTTTATCGTGAGATATATTTGCTATAAAATATGATTTTATTAAATTTAAATAATATACGACGACAATGTTCATAGAACTATTTATTCCTTACTATACATGTTTACAGAACTGAGTTTCGAATGCTACTTCTAAAAATACATTACAAAATGCCTAACAGAAATCACTAGTAGAGGGGAGAGAGTTATTAAGAACTATATAATTTTACCTTTTGGAAATATCGTGAATTATAAATTCATTCATATTGTCCTTATCAAAACCATCTACCGACGCGACGCAGCGGCTGCGACAACAATAGCCAACGGATTTGCCGGGTACCTACTTTCTAAAGGGAGAGTTTATAATGGACAAATTTTCTCCAGAAATATGTAAAACTTATAAACATTTTAATCATTTAATAGATTTCTGGGAGCTAATTTACCAAAACTTACAAACCCAAACAAGAAAAACCGATATCAATATAAAATAATAAGGTAAAATCGACAAACGACATGAAGTCAATTATAATAAAACGTAAAAACGGCGTAGGTAGGGGTGGATAACGATAATACCAATATGGCGGTGGGATCAGGGCCCCACTTAATATTATTAAAATTACTAGACAAAATTCAGAAGATTTAATCATAATCTAAAACAGTGCAATACATTTTTAATAAAATATGATTTATTTATCCCACGGTAAACACTAAAAACACGATATATTATACATAAAGATAAATTAATACAGTCAAATACTATTAATTTATTCTCTGAAGTACGGGCCATTACTTTGTTTACATATTTGTATTTACTAACCTGTGGAACGATATTCCTGAAGATTTTTTCTACCATTGCTTCTGATACTGCAACTACGTAGAGAACAAGAAACCATTATTATGTACTATCACAATATATTATTACATTTTCTATAAAAGTATTACAAAACTAAAAATATTCGAAAAACAACAAATGTAAACAAACATATACGATCTGTTAAAAGTGTCAAAACAATTCCTAACAATATGGCCGAGTGAGGTCGTTTTTAGTCACGTGATGCCCTCTCCCTAGATTCTAACTCGATGATATATACAGGGTGGTCCTTAAGTAATTGTACAAAAAGAAACCACAGATTCTACACTTTAAAATAATACGATTTAAGCGAACTTGCTTAAATAAAATATTGATATTAAAAAAGATACAGGGTGTTAAAGAGGAAATTTACAATTTTATTTTTCGCTATACCTTTTATGTTTATCAACATTTGTGTGTTAAAATTTAAAACTGGGTACGATTCAATATCAATAATTATAATTTGATCCATACTTTGATATAGTTAATAGAGGGCGCCACATATGCCGCATACGTGGCATACATTTGCACTTAACCTTTTTGCTCTTCAAGTTACCGGTTATTTTAATAAAAAATATTAAAGATACATTATATTAACAAAAAAAAAGGTATACTTTTTAACATCTTCAAAACTCAACAGTTTTCCAGATAATCGCATTTTATCAATCAACTACATAATTCTGATATATCGCAATTACTCCAGGCAACGAAAGAAAAACATCAATACTTCTGAATTTTGGTATAAAATACCTTTAATAAAGTTAATAGTTAACGAATTTTTAAATAAAATAAATATATCAGCAGGATAAAATAACAGGATTTGATAAATAACAGAATAATTGGATTTTACATCAAACATCTTACGTTTTGTATTAAATTAAAGTCATTAACTTTAACAATTTTAAATAACGTTGGATTTTGTCTTAAGTAGACGCATACAGTTATACTGACTGCTCTGTTACAACGTCCATCCTAACTTGTCAACAGTGTCATTCCAATAAGTTGCTTCCATACAGTCCTTGTAAACACACCGTCTCAGGACTAGCTACTTCAACGTGGAGTCATATGTCGCTATGTTACCTTATCCAACGGTAACTTTAATATCATAACATATTTTAAGAAATATTTTAAACCAAATGTAACTAATTATTTGTTAACGGGTTTTTACCCATATATTTAGTGGCTACATTCATGTACTCCTAGTAATTATTAACCACACTTTGCATTAACTTTAGTCAAAATTTCAAATTCATGTTCTTTTTAATTAAGTGGTTATATATTTTCTAGGACACTGATGATGGAATATGAATTCTGAAAACGTTTTGTATAATTAGCCCGTTGGGGTTTTTTAGTTTAGTTTTAGTGTTGGGTGTAAAGTCTATTCGATTGTTTATCTCTGCTTCTTGTGTACCCCTACTCTCTAGTTGCACTCCCAGGTATTTGAAGGTTTCGACTTGTTCTAAAGTATAGTTATTGATTTTAATGTTTGTATGTTGGTCTGTTTTCCCACATATCATGACCTTGGTTTTACTTTCATTAATTCTCAGATTACGTTTTTCAAGTTTATCTCTCCATATTTGGAGGTTTATTTTAACTGCTTCCTCGTTTCTTCCAAATACGACGAGGTCATCTCGACGTTTCTTCTTTAGTTTCCTTCATTACATCATCTAGTACAATATTGAACAGGATGGGGCCTAGTACACCTTCTTGTCGTAAGCCATCATTGACTCTAAACTCTTCTGATTCCATATTATCTGTTCTTACTTTGTTTCTTGTGTTCTTGTATAGGCTCATAAGAGCTTTTCTGAGTTTGCTGTCTACTTCTCTGTTTCTTTGGCTTTTGTCTATTTCGGTTCGCGGGGTTCTATCAAATGCTTTTTCGAGGTCTATGAATGCTTGTTATAGTTCCGTGCTTGTATTTTGTGCATTTTGTATTAGATGCTTGAGTGTAAAAATATTGTTATGGATGCTTTTTCCCTTCCTGAAACCGCTTTGTGACTGCTCCAGCTTATGGTCTACTTCTTGTAGTAGTCTTTTCTTCACTACTCGTTCGTAAACTTTGAAAGGGATACTCAAGAGAGTTATACCTCTGTAGTTGCTGCATTCTCGTCTCTTACCTTTTTTGAAAATGGGTAGAATAACGCCCACTTTCCAGTCTTTTGGGATCTTGTTCGTATTCCATGTTTATTGCATTTTTTCCATATTTTTTGGCATTTCCGCAGTTATCTTATCATAGCCAGCTGCCTTTCCTCTTTTAAGCCTAAGTAATATTTCTCTTATTTTTTCTGTTGTTATTTCGTTTTGGTTTAGGTTCTCAGATGGGTTTTCTTCAGTGTTGTATATTTCATTATTATAGTCTTTTTGAAGAAGGTCTTCGACATATTCTCTCCACCTGTTCATAATACTTTCGTTCTCGCAGAGGATGTGGCCATCTTTGTTTTTAATTTGTTATGGTGTTTGTTGTATGTTCTCTGTTCTTAGGCTTCTCATAGTTATGTAAAATAGTTTTTGGTTAGTGTGGTAGTCTTGCTTCAGCTTATTCCCAAAATCCTTCCAGCTCTTCTTTTTTGCTTTAATCACCATGTCTTTTAATTTTGCCCTCTGTTGCTTATAATTTTGATAGCTTTCTGCATTCTGGATCCCTAAATACTTCTTCCACGCTAACTGCTTGGATATGACCTCTTCTTTTATTTTATTCCTCCACCAATTCGTACATTGTCTGTTTTTATTGATTTTAGCTATTCCGCAGATTTACTTGCCCCCATCTAGGAGAGATTCTTTAAGTTTTTGCCAAGTTTCTTTTAAGTCATAGTTCTTGTTTAAGTGCTTTTGTAGACTATTGTTCACATAGCTTTTGTATTTCTGTGCTATTTTCTTATCTGCTAACTTGTATGACCTAATAACTGCGTTGGTGAGGTTTGTTGGGGTTCTGTTTTTTTTCTTGGTACCTTCTGCGTGCGTTTTTATTCCAGACCGATCCTAGTTCGGGATACTACCAGATAATAGTCGCTGTATATTTCTGCTCCCCTTCTGACTCTGACATCTTTGATACACTGCCTTAAGGGTCTGTTTACCAATACATAGTCAATACTGGACTTTTCTCCTCTACTCTTGACTTCTCTGGAATAATCTTTGTGTTGAAAAAACGAATTCATAATTATCAGGTCATTCTCTGTACAAAAGTCTATAATTCGTTGACCATTAGGTAATCAGGCATTTTTTAAGAGGTATTACTTTTCCATCGCAAAACATTTTTTTTCGCCTGTTTCGATGCACCCTAATATGGATACTTCGGAGTGTGTTTTAGTAATTTTACCCAAATATTGTTTTAGTAATTTTACCCAGATATTGAGTTATAACATTATTTTTGTTATTCACATTTCTGGTATGGATATATTTTTAATTTTTATTTTAGGAATAAAACGTAATAAATAGTATTAACTGATTTAATACAGAATATAATTTAAATGTATTCATTTAATGAATAATAGAGTAAATTATAGGCTTTCAAAATTTAATGAATACCAATTATTTCTATATGAACTAATGAATTAAAATTTCTGTTTCAGGTATGAAGCCATTTATTCCAGTTTTAAAACAATATCCTCGTAATTGAACAAGAGAGTGAGTATATACATTACCATAATTTATTGATGTACAATGCTGGCGCAAAAACTTTTAAAAAATGTAAATAAAAAAATATATTAACCAATTAACTGCAGTCTGGCTGGTTTATAGCAGATGGTTTAATTGTCACTTCTATACGTTTAAGTAAACTTCTATACGTTCTGATAAACACACAGTTTGATACTGGAAATTTTTTACTGTTTCTAGGTAATTTGGGTCTGCTGAATCCAGAATTGCCACCAGATTTGCTCCATCAGATTCTTTTCAGAAAATGCAACAGATCATATTTCTAACATATAGGGTAACTTAACGCAGCACTAGCCACATATATGCAGGGCTGCTACCAACTAAATAAACAGAGCACTAATAAAAAGCAAGATATGTGTTGTACAATAATGTACTTACAAAAATCATCACACATATCTGCCAAAAAAACCTAACTTTTCATCTAACCTACCTAACACAGCACAAATCTGCTATTCAGCGTCACCTAAAAACTTCCTTTTATATAATTTTCCTGCAAAGGATTTAAAAGAACGGTCCCTTTCAAGACTCAAGCAGTAATCTGCCATCATGTTTGATATCTTCGTGGATGCGTTCCCATTGTTCCTCACTAAGGTCACCAAGATTTTCTAGGAAACGGTCTAAGTCGCTGTTTAGGTAATGAACTTTAATACTCATATGACAACCGTGTGTGTTAAAATAGTTGAGAATTTCTTCCACCATATCCCGGTAATTTTTCGATTTATTGTTTTTAAGAAAATTTTACACAACTTGCGCAAAATGCACCATGCATTACATTCAATTTAAAATGCAAATTGTAAAATGCAAATCTTTTATAAGTTGTCGTATCTGAGGCCCATCAAATATTACGGCTTTCAATTTTTCTTTACTAAGTGCAGGGAATTTGCTGTACAAGTATCCAAAACAAGGACGATTATGGTCTAGGGCCTTTACAAATTGTTTCATCAGCCCTAGTTTAATATGTAACGGAGGTAATATTATTTTCTCGCTGTCGACCAATGCTTCGTTAACTACATTAACTTCTCCTTAAACTAAAGCATCTCTGGGATACCATTTTGGTCTACTTCAGTGTTGGTCTTTAGCCCTGCTATCCCAACAATACAGGAAACAAGGATATTTTGTATAGCCACCTTGGCGTCCCAGGAGAAAATTCACCATCTTAAAATCAACACAGATCGTTTGTTTTATATATTCTTCTTTCATTTTCAAATTGTTTTATATTCTTCTTTAATTTTTGTAGAATTCCCAATTGGTATACTTCCATATTTGTTGCCATTATATAAAAGGACACACTTTAAACTTCATTTGAAACTGTCGATAAAAAGACGCCAGTGATCTGGTGTATATTCCGATACACCCATTTTGTCGAACAGTCCTTTAATATTATTACAAAAACCATATCATTTGGCCGAAAAAAAGGCAAAAGATCTCTTTGACTATTACGATGGTATCTAATTTTGGTGTCTGGGTGTAGAAGATTCTTTTGCTTTAGTCTGGAGGCAAGCAACTCGGAAGAATTTTTTGGAAGGTTCAAATGTCTGATAAGATCACTTAGCCCTTCCTGAGTAAAGAGCTGTGTTGACTCCTCTTCAAAATCATTGTAGCCTTTCTTAAATCTATTAGTCTGTAGTTCGTCAGATAACGTTTCAACATTATCCTCTGTTAACGTAAGTATACAGCTAAATATTGGAATGGGTATCTATTCAAGCTAATGTGGAATTGGTCTTTTTGCTGAATCCACGTTAGGATATGTTTACGTATGTCGATTGTTACGATTAATACCCTTTATATTTTCAAGACAGAAATAGCAATCGTTAAAATGATTTTTTGGTTCCCTCCCTACCATTGGTATACCAAACTTTAAACATGTTCGTTGTCGTTTCGTCCACTGTCGCAAGTTTCCAGACAAGTTTTGCACACTACAGCTCAGGATTTATCTTGGTTCTCCTAAATGAACACCAAAATATGCTTGATATACCCTTTTTATAAAATCACAAACGGGTTTTCTACTTTCCTTTACGATGTACTTGCAACATATGTAGCAAAAAACGTCCGAGTTATTCACACAACAACGCCTGCTTGTAGAAGCCATAGTTTTCAGTTGTCAAAAACAAACTCTTGCAACGAAACTTAAGTTTAAACTAAATTTTACAATAGAATGCAGTTGACTTTATAGGAATTTATTAAGGCAGTTTCAGAGAAAATACTATTTACTTATCGGACAATAGTTAAAAAGCAATTAGCGCTAATTTGAAGTTATGGACATTTCCAAAAAGTACACTTTAATTAGAAGTCATAAGTTTGTATTTGTATTAGAATTTGTTAAGTTGGTTATGTCTCAATTATAAACATATTGCAGTTATAGTGGTGGAATATGGACAAATGTAAGAGTATTTAAGTATTTGACGAACATGTTATATCTCGAAAACTAGAGCTGGTACAAAAAAGGTTTGTATTTTTGGAATCAGCACAGATGAATTAAGCAAAATCAGTTGTTTTTTTTTTCGGCAGCAAGACAAAAATTTTTTGTTGGGATGTGTAATTAAGGTATAGGAGATTTTAATATTAGTATTGTCATTTATATGGAGATTGCTCAATATATCATCAAACCTATCTCTGCTCATTATAGCTGAAACGATTGCAGTTTTTAGAACTTCGGTGTTAGACCAATAATGCCTCCAATTTTGTAACTTGTGATACCCCATGAACATGTTTATTCCTAAAAATGGTATTCATTCATATTTTTTTAGATTTAAAACCTTATTTCTTTGGACAGCATATAGGTTGCTCTGATAAACTATATCATCAATTATGGAATCTATAAGGCAAATAAGGATGTCAGTTTCAGTTTTGCAAGCAGCAAAAATATCCTCTACTGTACGTGTTGGGTACATATATTCT
This sequence comes from Diabrotica balteata, assembly GCA_918026665.1. NCBI lineage: Eukaryota > Metazoa > Arthropoda > Insecta > Coleoptera > Chrysomelidae > Diabrotica > Diabrotica balteata. The sequence continues at coordinate 146,387,425 of OU898276.1, read as the reverse complement.
GGAAATGCAGTAGTTATTTCTCTTTTACGCCACTTTCTATATAAAATTGCCTCATTCTGTTGACGTCAATTTCATGCATTAATTTACCTCGTCTTCTGTTATACCACTTTCTATGGACTGAGTCACATCTACTTCTAATGTACTTGAAGGTTCTGGTACAGCATTGTCAGAATTAATTAATCCCTCATCATCATTATCTCATTCTTCGTCAGTTTGGAGATTTAGATTATCCGGTATATCCTCAAACAACAAATTGTGAACAGTATGTATTTAATAATTCCGCATCACTTAGAGGTTTTTTGCTAGCCCAGTCTATTTTTTTCCATCTAAAAAAAGAAACGGCTTAGAATATAATAAGAAACTATAGTCGCGAAACAAATTTATGTCCAGTAATAAATTACTCCCAAACGCCTGACGGTACTTTTAAGTCCGCAGCGAAAAGTATCAGTTTTATTAAACACCAGTAATTTTTTATCAAAAGTAAATACTTCCGTTTGCACTCAAATGTTTCGTCTACAATATTATAATCAGTTATACCGAAATACGTTGATACTTTTTAATTTATTGGCACATGTGTTACAGATGACACATCACAACACAATAGTTAGGTTATGCACTAATATCGTTATTGTTTTAGCTCTAAAACAGTGTTGCCGGTTGATTGAAATTAACTTATATTATTCTCTATAAGGTACTTTAAAGTACCGTCCGTCAACTAATGTGTGATTTCCTTATTTTGATCATTTCTGGTCATGTGTGGTTATTTGTTATTTTGTTTTTTATCCCAAGAGCTTAGGAATTGTTACCTTTTTGCTGTTTTTTACTGAATATCATTGTCCATCTGTTCGCCCCTTTAGCATAGTTTTGTTAACTTTTTTCGTACTATCCTTTGCATAAACTTCACAAATCTTTAAAATAAGACTCTTTTATTTTGATGCTCAGTTTGCTTTATATATCTAACCTTTGTATATTGTATTTTTTTATCAGTGTTTGATAACTTATTTTTGGAAATGCTAGTTTACATTCTAGTGTGCAAAGATTAATTTAAATAATAAAAGTTGCTCCTCTACATACTCTAACACATTGAACTTTTATCGTCTGCCTCATAATATTCTTATCTATAAGTGACTTTATATCATATTTATATATTATTTATAGTTAATAAAGGATCTACCTAATATATTTTCGTATTGCATCGCCTCTGGTTGTAATGTACTAAATCATTTAAATCGGTCCTTTGTACATAATCAAATTTATGTTTGAAACTTTAGTATATTTTTGAGCCATAATTCGTTAAAATGTGTTTAGCTTAATTGAAACATGGCAATTTGCAGGCGCATATTTTCGAACATTAAATTTGGTTAAATTGACTTCTGACATAATTGGAAAAAGCTACATTCAAACGAACTCTAACCAGTTCACTCATTTTAACCATGTCAGATTACTGAATTTCATAATAACAGTTTTTGTTAATGTCGCTAATAAAATAATACCCACATAAAAAGGGATATTACAAACACTTTTATCATATTGCTAGTGGTTTCTTCCCTAATAATAGGCGTATCATAATAAGGATGCATATTATATATATATATATATATATATATATATATATATATATATATTAATTTTATATTATATATATATATTATATATATATATATATATATATATATATATATATATATATACATGTATCGATAATATAAAGTGTGGAAACCACATATGGAATAACATTGTGTAGAAAATAATAAAAAACTCTGAGACATGTTAACTTTTAAATTTAAATGTGCACTATTTAAACATAAATTTAAATGTACTGGGTGATCAACGCAAGTCTGGCTTAGTTCATAATTCTTATTTTTAATACAATAATACAAGGTAAAATTCTGAAATTAATAATTTATCAGGTGTTATGGTATTATTTTAAATTAGCTAAATACACTTTTACTCTAAGCGTCAGTATATTGTGGAAAATTTCTGTTTAGTAACCGTATTAACATTTTTTGTCATGAATAGATAAAAACTGTCTAGATAGTCTGCTAATTAAACTAAATCGGCAAATAATGCGGATTTTTATCAAATAGTTGTTGGTGTGTTGACATTTTTCATTAAAATAATAAATTCCTAATTAAAATCTAAATTCTAGCAGAAATAAAAATGAAATATTTTACTGAGACCCACCGAATTGAGATTTTATTGATGATCGGTGATAGGGAGAATTGTAGAAGTCAAGTTGTAGTAGCAAACTTATTTAATCAGAGGTATGCTCAGTTGCCTAATATTTCACAGGATGCTGTGTCTAAAATGTATGCACAATTCAGAGAACTTAGACATGTCAAATCATTAAAAAGAAAACCGAACTTCATTGAAGATGGGGTGAAAATGGATATTTTGTTAAGCGTCGCAGAGAATCCAACGTCAAGTTCACGTTATATTGCACGTCAAAATAATGTGGGTCACACAACTATCCAAAGGTGTCTCCACGAAGAAAAATTTTATCCATATAAATTGACTTTTGTGCAGGAGCTAACAGAAGATAATACAGATCGTAAAATGGATTTCTGCGAAAAAATGATGGATAAAATTAACACAAATAAAATAGCTCTTGGCGCAATTCTTTTTTCTGATAAATCAACATTAACATTAAACAGAGAGGTAAACCGAAAAAACTGTAGATATTGGTAAGTGGAGAATTCTCATTGGATGCGTGAGACACACACTTCGAATCCTCAAATGTTGAATGTTTGGGCAGGTATTATAGGAGATCATATTATTGGTCCTATATATGTAGATGGTAATTTGTCAGCGGAAAAAAATGTAAGCATTCTAAGAGACGATATTCTTCCTCAGTTGGCTTACTTATTTCCCAATCCAATAAATCCGACCCTACCACATGAAACTGTCTAGATCCAGCTGGACGGTGAAACACCCCATTATGCTTAATTGGTGAGAAATTACTTAAATGAAATCTTCTTTAATAAATGGATTGAACGAGGGGGTACTATTGAATGGCCAGCTAGGTCGCCAGATCTTACGCTTTTGGATTGCACGTCAACCAACCAGCATTAAAGACCTTAAAGAAAGGATAACTACAGAAATATGGAATATTTCACCTCAAACTTTAAACAAAGTTCGGGAAGAGCTTTATAGGAGACTGTGTTATTGCCAACAACAAGGTGGAAAACATTTTGAGCATTTATTTTAATGTAATCCAATCAATTACCTCGGGTATTCTATAAATTAATTGTCTTGAAGAAAATTATACTTAATTTCAAAATTTCACCTTGTTTTATTTATATTAGATCCTTCATGATATAGTTCGTTGAGATCAGGATGATTCATGTAAAATACCGGTTATGGACTATGCCTGACTTTCACTTTCGTGGATCACCCTGCACATTCAAATGTATGTTTAAAAAGCGTTGTGACTGTGACGTTCACAACATATTCATAGATTTCAAACAGGCCTACGACTTAATAAATAGACAAAATTGATATCAAATATTGCATAGCTTTAACATCCCCCAAAAATACATCCGACTAGTAAAAGCAACAATGGACTCGTCAATAGCAACTGTCAGAGTACAAAATGAGCTTACTAAGAACTGTTTAATAGTCAATAGAGTCAACAGAATAAAACGAGAAGACGGGCTGACAGCGACACTATTTACCCTGACTCTTGAATATCTGATAAAACAGCTATATAGGAATAGGTAATCTCCTAGCCAATAAATCAATACATATTGTCGCCTATGCCGATGACATTAGCATTACGTCTCCCAGAACAGAAGAGGTAGCAGAAATATATTTACAAATAAGTGTTCCAACATAAATTTTACATTTATCTCACAGATAATTAACCGCAAGATAATTTGAAATAAAAAGAGAAAGAACATTTTATTTTATGAATAAATGTCTATCTTTCAGATAACTATCTATCAATTATGACAATATTTATCTGGAGGTGAAAATACTGAAACTTTCATGCAAAAAGTTTATTATTTTAAACATTTAATTCTTTTGAAAATATTGTTTATCCTAAAAAAATTGGTGATCGGTAAAAAATTTTATAAAAACTCAAGCTTTCCCAACAAATGAATTGACAAACTAGAATTACGCTGGTTTTTATACGACATCTATTTCATAAGACGACTTTACGCATAAGTTCGGGGATTCTCCAAAAGTGAATTATTTGTTATGAAATTTGTACAACAGATTAAAATATCATTTTGTTGTCGTCCTAACCGTAAATAGGAGAGATAAAGCAAAAATTAACTGGAGTGCGGCAAAATCACTAATCAATGTATACCTAACTAATATTATGCCAGTATGTTTTTCTTTATAAATTTGAGTTTTTTGAGTGAAAAACGTCAACATTAAACTAAGCTAAAAACAATTTTATTCCAAAGGCGGATAAATAATCCGACCATGACTCTCAGTATTGGAGTCTAGAAAAAAATAAAGCGAATCATTTAGAAAAACACGATCCAAATCGTAAAGATATCCCGTAAACCACTAAGAGAAATCGGCTTTCGGGATTGCCAGACATTTTTTTTATTTAAATCCTACTAAGAAAAATCTCGAAGGCAACTTATCGCTGAAATAAAAAAATGTATTAGATGAAGGCGTAAATAAATTTGCTGTTGTAAATTTGAAGTAGATTTAAAAAAGGATTCTAGAAAATTACAATTGTTCGTTTTATACACAAACACGCACACACACACAAACACACACACACACACACACACACACACACACACACACACACACACACACACACACACATATATATATATATATATATATATATATATATATATATATATATATATATAAATGCATCTTCAAGGCTGTCGATATAAATTAATTAAATGCTGCAATAATGGAACCCATATCATGGTGTTGCCTTATAAAAATAAAAAAAAGATAAATGATATATATTACAGTAATTATGCCAATATTACATGTCTGTGTTTTTTTTTAAATGAATACATAAACTGTTTATGCAGACAAAGTAAGACCCACAAATTGGTATAAAAATAGTCTATTGAATTGTAGTTAATTAGTAAATAAACAGAACATTACTTACATGCCGGTACACTATTAATTAATGGTTGGGAGAACGTAGTTCAAACTATCCTGTATTGCTGAATGGAGATCTTCAATTTTTACTATTGTAATTGTTTGACAATCAACGGGGAAGTTTCTTGAGGAGATAGATTTTATCCAATGAAGTACAAAATAGGTGTAATGTGATTGTTAAATCTCAGTGATGTTCTGTATTAATTAATTCTTTAAAAGTTATTTATATTTATTCAAGAGATATATTTATGAAATGTGTGTTATTTATTGAAATTTTATTAAGGTGACAGTTGTATGACAATGAATGAAATTAGATGTACAATTGTGTGGGTGTGCGAATTCCTTAAACTTGTAATTATCAAATTTCTTTGATAAACTTCGATTAACTTACTGTTATATGGCAAATGATTGTAAAGTCAAGTATGTTAAAATTATTAAAACTAAAACAATTAGGGATACTTAATGGCAAACAGAACACACTTAAAAAAGACAAAATAGACATTAAATTTTAAAATATGGGACTTAATAGCACTACATCTCTGCATTGAAGACAATGAGTTTTTTTGTCTATTAGATTTTAGAGGTGAATTTGACAAGCTAATGTAGGTTAAAGTGTGACAGTTCATCATCATCATCAATCAGCCAATCGCGTCCACTGCTGGACATAGGCCTCCCTCAATTCTTTCCAGTGTTCTCTACACTGGGCCGCTTGTAGCCAGTTTCCCGCTACACGTTTAATGTCATCGGTCCATCTAGTCGGTGGTCGTCCTCGGCTTCTTTTATAATTTCTGGGCCTCCATTCCATAATACGTCTTGTCCACCGTCCATCTTGTGTTCTGGCTAAGTGCCCTGCCCAGTTCCACTTAAGCGTCGTGGTTCTTTCGATGACGTCTTGAACTCCTGATCTTCGTCTGATTTGTTGGTTTGTTATGTGGTCTCGAAGGCTCACGTTCAGCATTGCACGTTCCATGGCTCGTTGTGTAACTCTAAGTTTATTCGCAGATTTTTGCGTGAGTGTTAAAGTCTCTGCTCCATAACTTTGTACAGGTAAAACACATTGGTTATAAACCTTTCGCTTGAGACACATGGGAATTGAACTTTTTAGAATATGGCTTAATTTGCCAAATGCTGCCCATGTTAGACCTATTCGCCTCTGTATTTCATGTGTTTGATTGTCTCTGCTTATTTTGATTTAGTGTCCCAGATATTTGTAAGTGTCTGTTTGTTGTGACAGTTCATAGTGACTTCTATTTCTCAATACTGTAAGTTAAGTTAACCAGTTTTTTGAAGTAAACAGATATTAATGAATGTCTCTAAAATTTTTAAATATATTCAGCCACATCGATTTATTTATGTTATACTGCTATTAGTTTTAAATACTGTGAATATATTTTTAAGATTTCATATAAAACCTGCTGGGTTAATGACATGCTCATAAATTCTCTTAACTGCACGATGTCTAACTCTTGATGCACTGCTCCAAAGTACTTTTTTTGTTTTTCTTTTTTTTTTGTTTTGTCACTTGTCAATTGTCAAATCATAATATTTGTAACAAGTAAATTTCAAACTATGGAAAATTGTGCTTATTTTTAAAACTGGTAAACGTAGAACAATTGTGTGGTTTAGAGTTTGGTTACGAAAGATAAAGCTTTCAAATAACTTCTTATATCTAACGATTTCCGCTACTTTTTTGATTTTTGTAGTTTTTTTTTATAAGATATCAATTTGCTAGTCGTTTCTATTGGTAAATCCCTGACATTCCACTCTCTACTCTGAATCAGTATCATCTTAACTGCGTTCTGGGCACTCTCTATTAATGTGTTTTCACCTTTGTTTTTGTTTAAGCTTTTTAAATCAGTAGTATGTAAATCATACCTAGTTTTCTTATGGACTAGGCTAATCTTCTGCAATATTAAAATAAGATATCCATATATGCCGCAAATAGCGACATCTGATATTAAATCTCTAAACTAATTTTCGAAACCAATTCAGATTTTCGCTTTAATCTGTGCCTTCTAAAGGCACATGTTATTAATCTGAACATCTTTATAAACGTCTGTTTTGCCTAGCAATTCTCAGAAGGCACAGATTAAAACAAAAATCTGAATTGGTTTTGAAAATTAGTTTACGGATTTAATATCAGGTGTCGCTATTTGCGTCCATACGAAGCCATGTTAGAGTTGCTTTCTAAGACAGGAGAGATTTGTTTTTACGTTCAGAACGTCTGCAAATAGCCGTTTCGATGATCCCCTTTAGGGTGAAATACGTATAAGCGGATATACAGACCCACTATACGTAAAATCAAATCTTAACTGTCTTTTCCTTTTCTTTTTCTTTCTGTTATTAATTTATCAATTTTTTAATATTTAATAATAAAAAAATTTGTATTGATTGATTTTTTGGACTTAATTTATCTATAACTATAAAAATAAACCTATAAATATACACCCTAAAAGAATAAAATATAGTGGTTACGACTGTGAGCAGTTTAGTACTATCATAAAACCAACCCAAAACTTTCCTCCTTGGTCATTAATCCGCCAATTCTAAATACATTTTTTATTTGCTATCCCAAAATATTCACTAACACATTAATAATACATCAATCATATTATGAAATAATATCCTTATATCCAAATTCGGAACACATCTACACTTCTGCGTCAAAAACTCAATCAGGTCTAGCATTGACTTACAAACATAAAACAAACAAATTTAAAATACACCTCCCTCTGATTTGCAGCATATTTACTGGAGAAGCACTTGCTATTTTAGAGACAATAAAAGTTAACAGAAGGAAATACGCACTTCATTAAATTTTAATATCTGACTCTTTAAGAACACTAAAAGCTTCACAGCAATTGTATCCATTCAATGAAATAAAATTGTAATGCTAATGAAAATGAACTTATAGAACTTATGAAACATAGAAATAACTTTTTTAAGGGTGCCATCACAAGTGGGAATCAAGGGAAGCGAAGCAGTGGATCAACTTGATAATAAAGCTACACTAGATAAAAGCATCTTTTAGTCAAAAATGCTAAAAAGAAACGACCATAAAGCCCCTATCAAAAGACATATTACCAATTTATGGTAGAATAATTAGAACTACACATCCAAGAAATTAAAAGATGTTCTTGAACCTGTCGGTAGCACCTTACCACTCCCATTCAAACGTAGTGAGCAATTAAGAATAACGCTACTGTGATTAGAACATACTACACTAACCCATATCTCACCACTTAATAAATTAAGTGGATATTAATGTGAAGGTGAATGAAGTGAACAGGAAGATATCATAGACAAATATGGTCTGGGAATACGAAATGAAAGAGGAGATATGTTCGCATCTTTTTGCGTAGAAAAGCAATTAGTAATAACAAACACAATTTTCAAACTTACAAAACGTCGTCTTTACACTTGGAAATCACCAGCAAATACACCTGAACGAGTTGTTTATAACCAAATAGACTTCTTAGGTATAAATAAAAGATACAGAAATTCAGTATTAGGAATAAAAACATATCCAGGCGCAGATGTACCAACAGATCACAATATTTTAGTAGGAAAAATAAGACTGAGATTAAAAAGAGTTGCAAGGATGAATAAGCAAACAGTTACTATTGATAGAGAAAAAATGTTAAATGATACTGTAAAACAAGAAATAACTAGTATATTAGAACAAAAAATAAAGTTAACATCAAGCAAAGAGGAAAGTACCGAGGAAAACTGGATGAGAATTAATATATCTTAAACACTGTTCAAGAAACAAAATTATGGATCAAAGATGAGAAGTCAGAAATAAAGATAAAAAGGAATACAAGAGGATCCACGCAATAATCAGGCAGAAGATAAGACACGCGAAAACACAATTTCATAGTAAAGAACGTAATGAAATTGAAAAATGTGAAAAAAAAACACGATACATTTCATCTGCATAAGAAATTAAAAGAGGTCGCTGGAAACAAACGGAAACAAGTATCCCAAAGTTTAGAAGACAGAAATGAACACAGAATATTGGACATAAATGAACAGTTAAAATAATGGGAAAACTACATTTCTGAATTATTTGAAGATGAGAAAGTAGAACACTATGCACCGATTGCTATATCAGATCCATCTATAACAGAAAATGAGGTTACACGTTCAATATAAACGGCAAAAAATTGAAAAGCACTTGGCCCCGATGAAGTAAGTGCTGAAATACTAAATTATTTGGGAGAAAATGGAATTAAAACTCTGTATTATCACTTTAACAGAAATTATGACACTGGGATATTACCAACTGATTGGTTAAAGTCGACATTTGTCACAATACCTAAGAAACATCGTATAAAGACATGCGGTGATTATCGGACAATAAGTCTGATCAGTCACGTTTTGAAGATCTTCCTGCGAGTAATACACAGCTGAATTTACACGCTGTTATAGGACAGAATTAGCAATACTCAATTTGGGTTTAGGAGTGGCTTGGGTACAAGAGAAGTCTTGTTTCGTATATAGGTGCTAGTACAGAGATTCAGAGATATAAATCAAAATGTGTACATTTGTGCAATCGATTTTAAAAAGGCTTTTGACAAAGTCCGACAACAAAATGCTAGAAATATTGAAAACAGCTGGATTGGACGATAAAGATATACGAATAATTACAAATCTATACTGTCATCAAGTGGCAAGAATACAGGTTAAACAAGAACTGTCGAATGAAATAAATATAAAAAGAGGAGTGAGACATGGATGTATATTGTCGCTTTTACTTGTTAACTTATATTCAGATAAAATATTTAAGGAAGCCTTAATGGAGACAATCGAAGGTAATAGTGTGAATGGAGTAACCGTCAACAATATTAGATATGCCGACGATACTTTAGTGCTTGCTAATTGCGGAGAAGACCTTCAAAATCTAATGAACAAAATAAAACAGACTTGTGATCAGTATAGCTTAAAACTCAACGTTAGGAAAACTAAATATATAATGGTTAGCAAACAAAATTATATACAGGATGACGGTATAAAAGTCGAAGATGCCACACTGGACAGAGTAGAGAAACTCGTGTATCTCGGCAGTAATATTAATGAGAGCTGGGATCCAACCGCAAAAATTAAAAGCCGAATAGGATAAGCACGAGCTGCTTTTGTAAAAATAAGAAACGTACTTTGCAGTCACGATCTTAGCATTGTCCTTAGAGTTCAAATGACATCTTGCTATATCTTTCCTGTCCTGCTGTATGGAGTGGCAGCGGAAGTGGAAGGACTCTAACTAAGGCTATCCTTAAAAGCTTGACAGCATTTGAGATGTGGGTATGCAAACGACTACTGAAAATAAGCTGGGTCGACAGAGTTAGAAATGAGGAGGTTCTTAGACGGCTGAACCAAACAACGCATGTGGTCAATATAATAAAGAAACGCAAGCTGGAATACTTCGGTCAATCACTGAAGAACATATCTTATTAGAATGCAAAACATACATCCACGAAACAAGAAAAAATAAACTCACTACCATAGAAGGGCTGCAAAACTTAACGAACAAAATAACGGAAACAAGTAGAAAATATGGACTGGACATAAACATCAGCAAAACCAAGCAAGCAATGATCATCAGTAAGAAAAACATAACTGGAGCAAATCTGTATGTAAACCAATTGAGAATTAAACGAGTCTTATAATACAATTACTTGGGAACTATAATCAATGAGTCGTGGGACAATACCCAAGAGATTAAATGTCTTTTCAGAAAGGCAAAGAGTGCATTCTTGACTATGAGTTTTATGTTCAAGAGCCATGACACCCTAGAAACAAAAATAAGGCTCCTTAAATGTTACGTGTACTCAGTGCTTCTGTACGGAGTAGAAACGTGGACATTAAAGGCGGAAACTTTATCAAAATTCAGGCTTTTGAGCTGTGGTCATACAGAAGGATCCTGAAGATACCATGGACAGACAAAGTCACCAATGAAGAGGTACTGCGGAGAATGAACACAACTACGTATGTGGTCAACATCGTAAAGGGCCGTAAGCTGCAGAACTTGGGCCATATAATGAGAAATTAAGGCAGATACGAGCTACTTCAATGCATTATACAAGGTAGAATTGAAGGAAAAAGGGCCCCAGGACGAAGAATAATATCCTGATTTGCTAACCTGAGAGCATGGTATAGAAAGACCTCAACACAGCTATTTCGTATAGCAACCAACAATGTCATCATAGCCTGAATGATCGCCAAGGTTCGAAACGGACAGGCACCGTAAGAAGAAGAAACATTATGAAGATCTATTAAGCTGTCAGTTCAACGAAATACTGAAATATTTAATACAATATGTATATTTAAATTGTGTATATTGAAATAAATTAGTTACTCTTAATTTGTGTTTGTACTCCCTACTAATAACTCTCAGTAGTTAATTTTTGGTCATTTTTGTTAAATAATAAAAGAACCGTACCCAATAGTACATTTTTACAAGAATAAATATAAGCACTTACTAGGGATTAGAAAATGGAAGCTAGATCAATGGCAAGATGCATTGGGATAATATTCACTATGTTATCGTTCCTTTCTGATCAATTTCTTATATTTATTTTTACTAAACTTGGTTTTACTCCACAAACGATTTCGAGGGCTTTTAAAATGTGTAAGTTTGACCAGACGATATGTGTCTTACACCTATTACCTAATATAAAATATTATTTATTAATAAATAAAACTAGACATCAAGAATCTAAAAAATCCTATAGTTTAGAAAAATATAAATATAAATTATTTTCAGACTTAAACTTAATTTCGGGATAACAATAATACGATAAACTAGATCTCTGGTAAAACGATTTCCGTGCGATTCATACATTTTTCCTGTCAAACAACTAATGCTTTACGACCCCCATTACCCATTGTTTTGAATATATACGACGATCTTTGTGTAAACCCGAGAAAAACTTTTTCCAATATTAGTTCGAGCGCAATGAGCTGATTGCTAGTCGAATTTTTTCTCCTGGCAAATGACGCTTTTATACGCCAATTAGACCCGGATTTACCGGTCGGCTCTTGGCTGGCCGTCAATGGTTTTTTATTCATGAAGGTCCGTTGGGGTCGTGGTTTTATACAAGTACGGAGGACACCTGGACCCTTTACTCCGACTTTGTTTTATCTAAATCGAGCTTTGAAGCGATATTGGGTGACAAAGAACATAGATCTAATCTCTTTATACGGTAATAATTGTTTAATCTACTTTGATTAGTAGCTGGTCTTGTACGGCATTATGGATGTTTAAATACAAAATGGTGTATCAGTTTGTTGGATATAATGTTAAGAAAATGTTAGAATAATGTTACAACATAATAATATAGTTTAAAGTACCCGTCAGCAAAAAAGTTTGTTATCAAGAGTCTTGTCTAACCTAAACTATCGCTTCATTATTTTTTTTTAATTTAATTGCTTTTTCTATTCCTTTTAGTTTACTAACTTAAAAATTATAAGAAAAACACGAAAATAAAAATTGTTTAAACGGTAATTTTCAAGCGGCAACAGACCTACATTCTATTTTGTCATAATTATAATATTATAACTTGTAGCTACTGTTATTTTAACAATCAATATTTAATTTTTTTTAAGTTTATTTCAGACTGATACCGGTGGCTGAACGTGTGTAGGTCGTTCTGTATGTTGAGAATTATTATTTAAGTTTTAAAATGAATATTTGGATTGTAAATTTACTAAATTTTGGACATATAATCACAAAGGTGTAGTGTATTGGAAACTGCTGTTAACTCTTGCCTACGAGTAAACGTAAAGGTATTATTTAATATCTGATTATAATTTTTGCATTGAACTGTTTATTTTGTTTATCTCTGAACTTTTTTGTGCTCATTAGCGAACCACTAATATTTTTCAAATCGCCTTTCGCTTTACGCCAATTTTATAGGCAACCAGTAATACGACATGGTGTATTGTTGTTATCTTGATACTGGCCAAAAATTACAACCATTATGGATAATCCTACACCTGTTGCTTTTGATTACAAGGGCAACAAAATTGAACAAACTACTTAAAACGTAACTAAATCCATAATGTTAACGAACGACGGAGAAAACAATACTGTGAAAAAAAAATCATTTCAATAGTATCTAAAGTTGGTTTTGTTGTATTTAGAGAAGATTTTGAGAATAATACTTTATCAGTAAATACTTTTTTAAATAATAAATACTGAAGAAGCCATTTTATGAAATGAACAACACTCTGTTGGAAAATAAAAGTCTACTAACAATAGTGTTTTAATTCAAAAAGAAAATATCAAAAGACGATGAGAATTTAACGTAGAAAGGCATATTGTTTATCTAGATTTTCGAGGTATATAGTATTTAAAATTATGGAAAAAATACACAATAAATCTTATTAGATTTATTAATAAATTAATGTTAACATTAATAAATCTTCTTAAGTCCAATAAAAAAATGCTATAATATCTCTCTATATTTCTATCAGATTTACACTTTCGTACTATTTATCAGCAGAAAAGAAGATTACAGAAAAATAATGAACAAATATTGGCTACAAATTAATAATTTGTATTACTTAAAAGTTCAGCCAGATAAACGTATCATGGAATGTTAAGAAATTAGGTAGTAAAAAGACCAAAATACAAATTTAGATAAATCAGATATTAAACAAATAGTTCTTAAACTGAGTGGAATACCTTTTTAACTGGGTGAAACTGCAAAATAAATTCAAATAGTAAAATTTACCCAAAATAGTTAGGCATTACCTTAGTTATAAAATACTACCATTATATTGTAAACATTATATCTTACTTGTAACGGGTAGCTCTTTCAGGACGACAGACTCAGTAAAACACAGGTTAAAATAAAAATATGTCTATTGATCTAATATATGTACAATATATATGAAAATAAAATAAATCCTGTGCCGTAGAAATTAACTCTGCGCTCCGTCTGGATCCCGTGATGAATGAATCCCCGGCGGACGCCTATAAAAGAAAGAAAGAAAATAATTATTAATAACAAATAAAATAGGTGTAGTCAATCGCACTCAGACGTATATTCGCTTCCGCTTCAAACCAGCGGGAGCTGCGAACACACTCGTCAACTACAAAATCGCTTATGCAGGTCCGCGATAAAGTTCAAGACACGATATCGGTAGACTTTGCTTAATTATGGACGGAGCATGAACTTCAAAGCAGAACTACCTCCGTCCGGGTGGGCTCGCCAGTTCAGGACACTGGCGAAGAGAGGAGCCTAAAGCGCTAAGCTAAAGACTGAATAAATGCCGCTATTCATATGCCTTAAATAGTTGCTCTGAACCCCACTCACATCGTGCTAAGGAGGTGGAAGCGCCAACGCTGACACTCCTACGGTTCAAGCTGTTGAACGGTGATGACATCGTTACACCCCCTTCTCTTTGGAAAAAAAAAAAGTAGCATACCCTTTTTTTTTGTATATGGCGTCTACAGCCTTGTAATGCCATTTATCCCTCTTGGAATCTTTATTACGATCTTCTTCCTGTTGTTGCAGTACAATCTGTATCTTTTGGTCCCCCTCTCTATTAGGTGTTGTGGGACGATCTCTACAAGATCGGCGTGTCTCCCGGGTTCTGGTTCGCCTGGAGTGGATGCCGACTGTGCTTCAGGTCCGGTTATCGTATCGGGTACGCTTTTCTTCTTCGGTGGTGTTGGTGGTGTCCCAAACAGTTCGTGGAATCTTTTCAACATTCTCTCTGCGTCTTTTCCTGGTGTCACGGGCAGTTCGGGTTTCTCTGGCGTTCCCAGAGGGGTCATCTGTTCTGGTATCTCTAGTATGTCTTCCATGTTAGATGTGGATGAACTGAATTTTGCTTGCTAGCACCGCTCTTTAAATACCGTTTGGTTGTGGTGGGGATTCGATTTGCGTAATGACATTTTCCCCCACCCAAGGTTTTAAATCTTTTACGTGTGCCGTTATCTGCTTGCGGGTATTTCTATCGGCCAATTTCAGTTTTACTATTACCGGTGATATTACTGACGTTACTACGTATGGCCCTGAGTACTTCGGCGCTAGTTTGCTGGTGAAACCTGCACTCGCCGACGATAGATGGTGTTCCTTTTTCATGACTCGATCTCCTGGATGTGGTCGCCAGTCTCTTCGTCTTAGATCGTAATGTTTCTTTTGGTCCTCGAAAGCGTGTTCCATGTGCACTTTCGCCAGTTCTCTTAACGCTTCTAACTTGTTCAAGTTTTCTGCATACCCCTGTATATCTTGTCCACTTGTCGCCTCTGTTGTGTCTAATTCTCTTCCGAAATTAAGCAGCGCTGGTGAAAACCCTGTTGAATCGTGTCTTGACGAATTTACGGCGTAGCAGAATTCTGGTATGAATTTGTCCCAGTCTTTATGGTTATCTTCTACGTATGTGGCTATCATCGTTTTCAGTACTTTGTTCATTCGTTCTACTGGATTGCCTTGAGGTGAGTACGGCGGTGTTAGAATGTGATTTATGTTATAGGACTTTAGGAACGCCTTAAAATTGCTGCTTGTGAACTGCGCGCCGTTGTCCGAAATGATTTTCGTCGGGATGCCGAACTGCATAATTACCTTCGATCGTAAAGTGTCGATGATGGAGTTCGTAGATGCTGCTCTTATTGGCTGGGCAACGACCCATTTGGTAAACCGGTCTTGCGCGACTATTAAGAAAATGTTTCCTTTTGCAGATCTTGGGAATGGTCCCATTAAATCAACTGAGACAGTATGCCAAGGCTTTTCTACAGTGGACGGTTGCATTTTCCCGGCTGGTTGCATTTGAGACGGTTTATATTGGAGGCACTTCGTACAAGCTCTAACGTAGTCTGCGATTTGTTTAAACATCTTAGGCCAATAGTACTTTTGCGCTATTCGGCAAATTGTTTTTGCAATTCCTAAATGGCCTGCTGTGGTCGAGTCATGATTTTCCTCCAAAATGTCTTTCCTTTTATATCTTGGTACGCATAACTTCCATGGGTTATTAAACTCTGGGTCGGCTAAATTACGGCTGCTCCAAATGTGTTTATATAACTTCCCGTTTGTTATTTGTAGATCCGGGAAATCGTCTGGGTTCTGGAGTACATTTCTATATAAATTATCGTACCAACTGCATGATTCCAATTCTGATGCTAATAATTCCAACTCTGGTTCTTCGCTCTGGTTTTCCTGTGGTTGTCGTGACAAAGCATCTGCTACCTTGTTGAGGACTCCCTTTCTATATATTACCTCAAAATCGTACTGTTGCAGTTCTAAACTCCACCTGGCTAATCGACCTGACGGGTTTTTAAGGTTCTTCAGCCATTTGAGGGACTGATGGTCTGATATGACCTTAAAATTGTATCCTTCTATATATGGCCTCATTTGCTTTATCCCGTATACGATGGATAGACATTCTTTTTCCGTTGTGGAATATTTTGTCTCGGCCGGTGTGAGGGTTCGACTAGCATATGCGATTACTTTATCCTGGCCGTCGTACTTCTGTGTTAGTGCGACTCCAAGTCCGCAGTTCGACGCATCTGTTTGCAGGTAAAATGTTTTTGAAAAATCGGGGCATGCTAATACTGGGGCCGATGTAAGTTTTGATTTTAGCTCTTCAAACGCGTTTTCTTGCTTATCGGTCCATTTCCATCTTATCTTCTTCTTCAGAAGCATGTTTAGCGGTCCTGCTATTGTCGAATAGTTCTCTATGAATCGGCGGTACCATGATGTTATTCCTAGAAACCGGCGGAGTTGACGCACATTTCTCGGTGCTGTAAGTCCGGTTATAGCGTTGGTTTTCTCCGGGTCAGTTTTTATTCCTTCTGCTCCAACCACATGTATAAGTATCTGAGTTCTGACTGGCAAAACGTGCATTTTTCAAAGTTCAGCTGTAACTTGGCTTCTTTCAGTCTTCGGAAGACTTCCTGTAGGTGACTTAAATGCTCTTGGAGCGTTTTAGATATTACTACGATATCATCCAAGTAGGCAAACGCGAATTCCATATTAGGAGGTATTACCTTGTCTAGTAGGCGTTGGAAAGTGGCTCCTGCGGAATGCAGTCCAAATGGGGTGGTTTTGAACTGAAAATGGCCTTTTCCGGGTACGCTGAATGCTGTCACTGGGCGGCTAGTTTCTTCTAGGGGTATTTGAAAATATCCATGTTTCAAATCGAGGGTTGATATAAAATTTGCTTCCTTAAGTCTATCCAGAATTTCCGATATTCTGGGTAACGGATATGCGTCCTTATCTGATAGTTCGTTGACTTTTCTAAAGTCAATGCAAAACCTGTACGAGTTATCTTTTTTCCTAACTAGTACAATCGGTGAACTCCAACCACTTGTGGAGGGTTCGATGGTTCCTTCTTTTAACATCTTGTCTACTTCTTGGTTGATGATCTGCAGCATTGCGGGATTGTGTCGTCTATAAGGCTGTTTGACTGGATCGCATTTTGTCTTCAATTTTATTTCGTGTTCTATTAAGTTAGTGGGTCCTGTTATGTTCTCAAACTCCCTTAGTTCTTTTCTTAGAAACCTTTCTAGCTCTGTATTTTTGGTGGAGTCTTTTAAAGTATTACATGCCTCTTCTTGATGTTGTACGAATTGTTTGCTCGTATGTTTATCGAATTTAAGTTCGATAGAATGGTTCCTAAGGAATTCCACTCCTAGTAAGGCATCTTCCGTCAACCCTGGCATTACTATGAATGTTTGTCGGGTTTGTAACCTATCGATCTCGCATTCAATCGTCAACTTCTGGTTAAGCTCCATTGACGCTCCATTTGCTAGTCTTGTTCTCCCGCTGTAGCTATCTAGAGAGTCTTTGTATGTCTTAGCTATTCTATCCCCGACGTAATTTTTAGTGGTTCCTGTGTCGATGAGCGCTCTGTATGTTCTTTGCCCTATTTTCAGCGATGCGAACAGCCGAATGTCATTGCTTGCTGGCTGTGTAACGGCGAAAACGAATGGAGTCGAATCTTGCTTTACAGACTGGGACGACTCCTTGTTTCTCCAGTCTGTAGTTCGTTTCCCTGACGCCTAAAACAGCAGTCGCTACTGTAAACCCCTTCTCTGCCGCAACGCGAACAGAACTTTTTCCACGGGTTTTTGCAGTTTTTACGGATGTGACCTGGCTTCTTGCATCTAAAGCATGTCGTTTTGGCATCGTACTCTGCTTGGTCCGTGCGTCTCCAGTTTCCACGGCAACTCTGATTTGATCGGTTCTTTTCGTCTTCTAAAGCTTCGTATTCTTGAGCTAAATCTTGTAATTCGGCTAAGTTTTCAAAATCTCGGCGGCGAGCATAAAGCTTATATTCTGGTAACAGATTTTTGTATATCCTTTCGAGTTCTTGGTTTCTGGAAAACGATCCTTCTCGTCTGGTTAGTGTTTGAATCTCCGTGATATATCTATCTACCGGCTCATTTTGTCTCTGTTTTCTGTTTCGGATTTGCTCCTCTAGTTGCAGCAAATATCCTCTGGGATAAAAAGCTTTTTTAAAATCTTCGCTGAAATCTGCCCATGACTTCCAATTTTTGTTATTGTTTCTGTACCATAACAAAGCGTGGTCTCCTAATAACTCTGGTAATGCTCTTAATAGATCTTGTTTATCGATCTCGTAGGCCAAGCTTAATTCGTCTATCCTCTCTAAGAATCCTATTGCATCCGAATGTTTCTTGTCGAAGTGTGTGTTCCACCTTCGTACTTGATTTAGCAATTCTGATTGCCCCATTTGTTTCGCTATTGTTAATTCTTGTAATTGTCTTCGGATGCCCGAAATTTCCTGGGCCAGTGTGTCGGATTCTGTTCCCTTGGAAGTTTTTTCTTTTTGCATTGCTCCTGTCGCTTCCTCGCGATTTTTAAAATATATCCTGAGTCGTACTCTCAATTCGTCGACGGTTCCCTTGGAATCTAAGCCGAATTTTTCGGCCTCGCTCTGCAATTCCTCTTTGCAAAGTCGGTTTATCCAGGATGTACCTGTTACTGAGTCTGTGTCCTTATCTGTCGGCATGTTACTAAAATTTTTTTTTTTTTTTTTTAGTAACTTTCCAATCCTCAATTTTTCTCGGGCGCCAATTTGTAACGGGTAGCTCTTTCAGGACGACAGACTCAGTAAAACACAGGTTAAAATAAAAATATGTCTATTGATCTAATATATGTACAATATATATGAAAATAAAATAAATCCTGTGCCGTAGAAATTAACTCTGCGCTCCGTCTGGATCCCGTGATGAATGAATCCCCGGCGGACGCCTATAAAAGAAAGAAAGAAAATAATTATTAATAACAAATAAAATAGGTGTAGTCAATCGCACTCAGACGTATATTCGCTTCCGCTTCAAACCAGCGGGAGCTGCGAACACACTCGTCAACTACAAAATCGCTTATGCAGGTCCGCGATAAAGTTCAAGACACGATATCGGTAGACTTTGCTTAATTATGGACGGAGCATGAACTTCAAAGCAGAACTACCTCCGTCCGGGTGGGCTCGCCAGTTCAGGACACTGGCGAAGAGAGGAGCCTAAAGCGCTAAGCTAAAGACTGAATAAATGCCGCTATTCATATGCCTTAAATAGTTGCTCTGAACCCCACTCACATCGTGCTAAGGAGGTGGAAGCGCCAACGCTGACACTCCTACGGTTCAAGCTGTTGAACGGTGATGACATCGTTACATACTATCTATAAAAACAACTTGACATATTAATTAGCTAGCCACCAGAGCACTGACATGCAAACTACTAGGCTGTATTTACAGTGCTCTGCACTGCACTAGCTATGTAGGAAATAAAGGTTAACATGTACATGTCTTCAGTTGACCAGAAATAAAACATTTAGATATCTTGATATCTATAACATTCGAATACGTTTTAAAATTAATTTCAACTTACATAATATTGTTGTAGACTTCACTAAGTAATTTTTACCTGAATTAAAACTTATCACTTTATTTTACCTGTGTTTAACAGTTATTTATAAATTGTACCGTAATTATATAAATTTGTAGTACTACACTACATTATCGGTTTTCCCATTATTCTTACGGGCTATGTGCCCAATTACGACAAAACCAACTAGCAGCCCGAAACAGACCACGCCCGAGCGGGACTCTACGTACTCAGTAGTCTGATGGCTGTTAAACTGAAAGTTTCCCTTGACAAAATTTATTCTTTCCCGAGTATACATTTTTCTCACCAGCTCAAATGGAAATATTCTTATTTATTTCCTGCATAAATATATAGCCTGGATCAAGGTCAAACCAAGGAGCAATTTGTTTATTTTAAACATACTCCAAAATGTTTAGATTATCAATCTCAGAAATGGAAAACTGAAAAAAGGTAAGAATATTTCTTGGTTTTTATAAAATGCTGCAGAAGTATCTTCTAAAAGTAACGTGATTATTTTTCAGGTGCTCTCATACAAGCCATGGAATTTTGCTAGATAAAATGAAATTTGATAGTATAGCGTCAGTTTATTGGGTATTCTGTCAATGCATTTAACATTTTCGGCTGGCTTATAATGTTTAATGGTTATGTGTTCCAGGAATATACATGCCAACGGTTTGTTGTCTTCTGCAGTCTTGTTTACCAGATTCTTTATTACTAGTGAATCGTTGCTGGTGCTGTATCCCAATCTAACTAATAAAAGATAAAATCGAAATGCTATTTAAAGAATAGTAGAATAATGAAATAAAAGTCTTTTTTAATTATTTTATTTAAATTTTCTGCAACGCTTTTGTAAGTCAGATATCATTAAAAAAGTTTATTACCCAACTCGTAATTACCGGTTCTTTATAATTCATCGTGAAAATCCTCTTAAAATATACCGATTTATAGATATTACACTCTATAAATTTTAAAACAAAAAATCTTGAAAACGGCCGTCGACAATTCCTTGTAATCACTTTCATAAATCCGGTTCCAATATCCCTCAAGTATTGAAAACTGCTTTTTTTCTTACAAAAGTGGCATTAAATATATAAAGCGTGCCTTATCTGGTTAAGAGACCGCATAAAAAATCCTTTAAAATGCGTTTAACCATTAAAAAATCTCCACCCTCTTTATACTTTGAATAATGGTAAATCGAGTAAAGCTTTTTCTATGAATTTGTTAATAATTGAAATTATCCGAAGTTGCTTGGGGGAAAAATGGACCGTACCTATAAAATATAATGGTCCATTGGAAATACTTATAACGACAGTTTGGCTTTGTAGGCTATTGATTATGTCCAAAAAAAGAGGGCTAAAAGAAACTACAACATTAAAGGACTCTTATTCTTTCATATAGTCAATGGCTCCCAAATATGAAAAAACCGCGGAGAGCTACCATTTAAAGCGGTGCGTTTTTGAGTAAGAGGTGAATTATTCTCTATGCACTAGGGTGAATTCAGGTCAATTCGATGTACTTTTGGTACATATAGATTAAAAAAAAAGTTTTTCCGAATTTAACCCGTTTTTGTTGACAAAAAATATTTTAAAAACAAAGCAGAAAACATAACCACACGCGATTTTTTTGCCCATAACTTTATTCCAAGGGAGTATAGGTATAGGCATTGCTTTTTAGATGCCTATCCTTTCTCTTAAAAACGACGTTTGGTAATAGTATTTAGGATACACAGTATCTGAGAAGATATTTCAAAGTTCGTTACTCACACCATTTTGGGTAATTTTTCCTATTTATTCGCAAACATTGTTCTATAACTTTTTTTAGTAGCTGTAGATATAAGTATGTAATGGGATAAAAAAGAAATTACATAATAATAAAAAAAAATTAATTACATTTAAATTGGTCCATTAAAAATAAAAATATTATTTTAGTTTTCTACTCTTTATAACGCAAAGTTCAACATAAAAGTTCACTGAAAATCCTACAAATCTGTGATTACAAAACTACATTATGAATAATCTTTAAAATCAGAAAAGTTTAAAGGCATATACCTTATCGATTTCAATTCAACTTGTTGATTATCAATAACAACTTTTGCTGGTTGAATTTTCAACTACTACTACTTCTACAACAATAGATTTGGAGGAATCTGTAGTAAGCATTGTATCAATTCTCCATGATCTTGAAGCTAAACAAAATCAGAAAGTGAAGACGAAGATAATGAAGATTTCCAAGAAGTATCAAAATTGAAAACTGTTCAAGATATATCCAGTTGGAATTTATACGAGTATCGTCACAAAGATTTTCCTTTTACAAGAAAGCATGGCCTACAGGTAAATACACCGAATATTATATTGGCTTGTAAAAAATTTTGCTTGTTTATTGACGATGAAGTTATAAATTTTGCTGAAGCACAAATGAAAACACCAATTATATCACGATTGAGTCGCTTGAAACAATGTTAATTTAATTTAGATGAGGTTTATCAGAACAGTGTTGCTTTAAAAGTAGTGCCTCGCAGCAGATTTGAGTTGCTGCTTCGTTTTATTTATTTTTAGGAGAACAGTAGTTACCAAAATTGTAAAATACAGATAGATCTTTTTGAACGACGTATTTTCTAGAAGACTTAATAAACGAAAGATTATATATATATATATATATATATATATATATAATATATATATATATATATATATATATATATATATATATTCGGATATCTTGGGTTTAGTAGTCAATATTGGCCTTTAAGTAAAACTCTTTTAGGTTTGTTAAGCTTTCGAGTTTATTGTACTCTTTTTCAAAACGTACTAAAAATTAACATAAAAAATTACATTAGAAACATGAAGTTATTATATCTTCAATAGGCTTACCCTTGTGAGGATTGTATTTTAAAATTAGCAAAATTAATTAACATAATAACATTATTAAATTTGATTTACTTTTTCGTTCTGTCAAAACTTATTACTAAGGTTTCCATGTCTCTTCTATTTTTTTATATTTATTTTAGGTGAGTTTGACAGAGGAAGTGTCTATGTTTATAAAAACCTTCATTGCAAATTTTGATATAATATTACAGTTATTAAACAAGCAACAGAGTTTATGTTACTAAGTAATTAAGAAAAAAAAAAACACAAATAAAAATAAATTTTATCTCATTTGAACTTGGAATAATCCCTTTAATATGCGTAACTTTTAAGAACTTTTATATTGTTATTCTTTTATTTAAAAGAAGATTACTGTATATAGCACTAAGATTTTCAATGTCTTCTCTTTTGTTTAATGTTTTTAATGTAATTTTTATGTTAATTTTTAGTACGTTTTGAAAAAGAGTACAATAAACTCGAAAGCTTAACAAACCTAAAAGAGTTTTACTTAAAGGCCAATATTGACTACTAAACCCAAGATATCCGTATATATTATTCACATAGTCACTAAAGCCCTTTCTATATATATATATATATATATATATATATATATATATATATATATATATATATATATATATATATATATATACTTATATATACTTATATATGTATATCTATAGCCCATACGTATGGTGTAAAGGTGTTCAAACTATGTTTCACCAATGGTTACACTTGAACTACTAAGGTTAATCCTGGACAATCTGATGACTACGACAAAAATGTTGGATTGGGTCAGGGAGTTTGCCTTCAGCTTTCAAAAAATCTACTACATCAAGACCGCACATTATATATCGAAAACTCTTACACCAGTTACACCTTAGCACTTTTTAATAGAAAAACACACATTTTCTAAACAGTTAAAAGTAAGAGAAGACTTCTTCTTCTTAGGGTGCCTGTCCGTTCCGAACGTTGGCGATTATTCTGGCTATGATGACTTTGTTGACTATACGAAATAGCTGTATTGAGGTCTTTCTATACAATGCTCTCAAGTTAGCAAGTCAGGATATTCTTCTTCGATATTCTTACTTTTTCTTAAGAAGATACTTGCCCCAAAATTTTATCTCTACAAAATTAAAAAGAGGTGAATCAACAGCACGCGAAGACGAAAATGGGATAGTGGTAATAAAATAAAGTGACACTCGAGATAATAAAATTTTATTAACAAGATACTCATCAAATAAATATGACTTCACCAAAAGAGAAAAACATACATTTAAGTGCTAGTATGCAAAGTAAGAGTCGTAAAAAACTAACAAAAGAAAACCGGAGATAGTGGTATCGTACAGCAAGGGAAAATCAGGAATTGATGTGCCCGACGAACTATCCTACATTACGCAAGAGCGTTAAGTAGTATCGAAAGCTTTCCTTTGAATGCGTTCTTAAATTTTTAATTGCAAATGCATTTTTAATTTATAAGGTTGTTAAAAGTCCTACAGCCTCTAAAACTCAAATAAACCTTAAGAAAATACGATTATTTAGGTACATTAGGAGCAACTGCGACAATATCTTTTAAATATAATGGAAATACCGACAAATAGTCTTGACATAAATAAAACATATTTCTATCAAACAAAAAAGATAAGATTCCCAAATAAGGAAAAACCCTTACCAACCCTGAATTGTACAGACCTATTTTTCTATTGAGCACCCTAGGTGAAGTCTACGAGAAGATTCTTAAGGAAAGACTAGTAGAATTCCTAGACGCTCACCTCGCCATTCCATATTACCATTTCGGATTCAGGGCTAGACACTTCACGCAAAATGCATTGGTTAAAGCAACAACTTTCATCTCACAATCATTTAACGTAAGGAATCACGTCATAGGCATATTCCTAGACGTCCAGAAGGCATTTAATCAGGTCTGGTACATAGGTCTGGTCAAAACACTTTACATTGCTGGATTGCCCACACCTTTCGTTAAACTAATTAATTCCTATCGCTCCAATCGGACGATCCGAATCAAAGTCAGCAACACCCTTTCCGCACCCCTCACGCCACAAGATGGAGTATTCCAGGGCTCAATTCTTACTCCAATATTATATACAGTCTACAATAGTGACCCGCCCACAACATAGATCGGAGACCCTTCTACTGTACGCTGATGATACTGCTGTCCTACGTCAGGACCACCTAAAGAGCGTGGACAATTATCTGTATTTCCATGGCCAAATAACTCTGTTAGAAGAGGATCTGAAAATTCTAAGATCTGAGAGATTTTCAGAAACTAGGTTTTCTGTTTGAAAGTTTATTTTACTAGGACTCTCAACTGGAAAACTGATATTCAGGATACCTTTGACAGGGTGGGAAAGAAGTTTAAACTCCTGGCAGTACTATGCGGCAAATTGGGCAGGACGTCATCTTACACACTATTGGACACCTATATAACATTCATTAGACCTATTATCCAATACAAGGCATGCATCTACGGCTACCTTATACCCCATGAAATCAATGCCATCATGACTACTAAAAGAAAAATTCTCAGAACCTATATTAGAATGAGCAGTCAACTATCCATTAGCACACATATACATATTGGCAAATATATCACCTATTACAGACAGAATCCTATTCCTAAGCAGGAGTTATGTTCTTCGAACCATCACAGGCTCGAATAATCCAGCAAAATAAGTATTAAAGTCACCTTGCAATCACCGAGGGCAAATACTCACCAGGTTTCTATAAAGAAAAAATCCGCTCCCTTGAGTTAAACTTCTACATACCACTGGACACGAACTTCTTGATGAGTATTTTGATATTCTAGAAACAGTCAACATTGTTTATTCCTTCAACATTTCTCTGTACGCTTTTTAACAACATCCACTTATACATGCCACCTTCTGAACCCCAGCTCGTTCGTAGTCCACTACTTTTCCACATAAAACATCAATCATAACTTTTTGTCACACCACCACTACTCCGCAAAGAAAAAGGACTAACCCTTCCTTAAAGAGGCGTAGAGTCTAAACAAAATTAAAATAAAACTCTGGTTCCAGGTTCTAAATCCAGTTCAACTAATATGTGTCTCTTGTTACGCCAAGACGAATGAAAACAAACGACCTCACATTGCCCGAAATAAGGGAAAAAGAGTATACATATACTACCCAGATTATACCTCTTAACTATTTATATGTTTGCAATGTTTTGCAGTTAATCATAAACGAAATTAATTACTTTGCATTTTATTTTAGATTAAAAAATAAATAATTTTGTTCTTAATGCAAATTCTGTTTAGTTATTTCAGCTAAATGCTACACTTGATTTGTAGAAGGCCACGCATGCAATGCCTAACGCCAAAATATGCATATTGTCAATCAAATATAAGCGACGTGATGCTATGTGACCTACAAGAAAAAGAGTGAAGTCGAACATATGTGAGCGACGTGGCCTAATACGCACTATTGGTGTCGGTCATATAATATGTCCGACATGGCGATCAATGTGTTAATATTGTTCTAAAGCTATTTTTTTTTGTGGCGTCTTAACCCTAGAACATTATTCATACGTAAAATTTACGAAAGCCGATTGTTTTTTTTTTAATTGGTAACCTTGACAATAAATTTGACGATAAAAGGCCCTTAACCCGATTGGAATTGAAGTTGAAAGCCGAAAAAATATTGATGGGTGAATTTGATGATGAGAGCCTACAATCAAATGACGATACTTCTACTAATTCAGAGAGTGAAAATAAAGTGCAAAATTGTTACAGTACGCCTGAATCGGAGTACGATCCAGAATTTTCTGGTGACAAAAGCAGAGATTTTGGGCATAGCAGTCCTTAAACGAAAAAAAAGAAAGGCTAATAAACACTATACTTCTGTTTTTATGCCTAGTACTTTATGTACTTAGAGTATAAAATGAGATTTCTTAGAGAATGAAACCAACATTTAACAAGAACATTTATTTCAGCAAATTATAACTCTCGTTAAAACTAAAAAGGTAATGAAGAAGTGAGTTTTCAACAAGTGGAAGAGCAAGAAACCGAAAGACATTGTGTACAAATCTGAACCACATACTTCCAATTTGACTACAAGTCTCAAAGGCAAAAATGGTCATCGCTGATGTACTGTATCTAATCTTCGGAAACGTACTACAAAAAGGAATATTTTGCATATTGTTTAAGTACCATCTTAACAGGCAAGACATGCTTATACATAATTAGATATATTTTAGTGTTTGATTCGATGATTCGATGTACGAAAAAATTTTGTTGCACATCAATAGTTAAATCAGCCTAAAATTTAACAATTTTAAAGTTGCAAAACATACTTAATCTCTCGTATCGAGAGATGAATTAAATGCTCTTGTTGGACTTCTTATATTTTCTAGAGCACAAAAAGATAATTATCTTCATAATAGAGAGATGTTTAATTCCAAAATGTTTGGCTCCGTTTATAGAGCCACAATAAGCTGCGAATGATTTAGTTTTCACAGATTTAGACACAGATAATTGTCCACGCTCTCTAGATGGAGTAGTAACTATACCGTACTGAGGAGATCGAATAATAATATATACGAATATAGGCCATGATGAACGGCATTTGGAGTGCAAGTTTTAGACTCCCTTGCCGATGCATTCATCAAGCTGTTTGCTTCGCAAGTCTTAGGGAGCACGGCGGCCTATATTTGAATTCGATTTCGCCAGGTAGAAATCGTATGATTTCTCTTTTTGATTTAGTTTTCCTTTACATATTCTTAGGATCGATAATAAAACCACAAGAACTAAACGAAAAAATTAAGATAGGTTTGCCCCTATCCGGGAAATCTGGGATGAATTCATTTTTAAATGCAAAGAGTCCTATCGCTCAGGTAGCTATGTAACTATTAACGAGCAGTTATTGGCTTTTAGGGGCCGGTGTCCTTTCAGGATGTATATCCCGAATAAGCCGACCAAGTATAGAATTAAAATTGTGATGACTTGCGACTTGGGTACCAAGTACATGACAAATGCGGAGCCGTATCTCGGCAAACATACACAGACAAATGGGGAACCTCTAGGAGAATACTATGTTAAAAAGTTGACTGAAACTATTTACGGAAGTTACTGAAACGGCACAATGTACAATTGGTTTACTTTAGTTAACCTTGCAGATACTCTTTTGAATATTCCTTACAACTTTACAATGATTGGTACTTTGCGGCAAAATAAATGAGAGTTACCTCCTGAAATGATTAATATTAAAAACAGAGAAATCGGAAAATCAAGATTTTACTTTGACCAAGTGAAGATGTCATTGTCGTATAAATCCAAAATGCATGCGTTCTAGTTTTATCAACAATGCATGAAGGGTCAGTTGTTTGTCCAACTACTAAAAACCCGAAATGATATTGCACTTTAACCAAACAAAGGGTGGTGTGGACACTTTGGACCAAATGTGTGGCCATCGAAGTTGCTCTCTAAAAATTCGAAGATGGCCGTTATGAATATTCTATGGTATGATCAACATAGCGTGTATACACTCTTGGATTGTATATAATGATGATTTATCGAGAAATAATCAGGAGCCAATAACATGTTAAATCTACATCAACAACTCACAAGATTATGGCTTAAAAAACGTTTTGCGACGTCTACTTTGCAACGCTCGGTGAAGCTTCTCACTATCGAGATAATTAAAATTCCTTTGAAAGTTACTAACGTCAATCAACCTTCTAACAAACGTACTACATGCTACTTTTGTCCCTTCAAAAAAAGAAGAATGATGTCTCTGTATTGCTATCACTGCAAACGAGCATTTTGCGCAGAACACCGTGCTCGTTGTTGCGTTACCTCTGACGTACATAAATAATTTTTTTTTTATATTTTAGGCATAAAAATATTTCTTTGTTTATTTAAAAATTTATTAAAATGTCATCTTAATTTTTTGTTTAAATTTTTTTGGAATTGAAAAAAAAATCGTAAATATTACGAATTGTTATTGTCTACGGGAGTGTAAGTTAAGGTTAGTGTTCTAGGGTTAAAGTAATTAATATTTTAATGGGAATAAACCACAATTGAAGTTAAAAATAAATTTGTTGCCGTTTCAATTTTCTTTTCTAAAATCGTTCTCAAAATACAAAAAATATTTATTTATAATTAAATATCATTCTTAAGGCAACATTTTAATTTGCTTAACTTTAAGATGCATAAGCCACTTCTTCCAAGAGTTTGTACGTGTTTTCTTTCTTTAATAATCTTCTAATAAATATAATATCTGTTGTATGTTCTGTAACAGACTACCTAATAAATCAATATTTAAAATAAACTCTTTCGATATTAAATATTCTGAAATTATTTTACTTCAAATTTCACGGAGATAACAAGCCAGCCAGTAAATAGTGGAACAAGCACCGCAAACTATTTAACTCGCAGCGCTGCCATCACAGACCCTCTACCGAATAGAATAATCTAATCGAAATTGTATAATTTTATGTTTAAATTTGATCATAATTTACTGTCAGAATATTTCAATAACTGGAGCACAATTGAAACATAGCAGCTCTAAATAAATATTTCAATTAATAGGGTATACTCCCAATTCGTTATTAGCGCGCATAAATAACGTGATCCACGCTAAATACCAATAAAGGATTACATTAATAATTAACTTACATTTAGATATAGGGCTATGACTAAAATATGACTGTATATCATAGGTATCGCGGTCATGGCCAACTTTTGTATGGCCAGTAGAAAATTATAAATTTAAAAACGAAAAGTATTACTCAACTAATATAATAGAATAGAATTTATTTGGTCAATATTCAAAAATAGCTTTGTTTTTGGACAAGTCAAAGGACTAGTAATAATTATTACATGCATACATTATAAAATTTAAGTAAAATTTTTGCGAAAAAATACAAAAACATGAAATATTGTCATCATAAGCCAATACCCTGACCAAACAAGTCTTCGTCTTCTTCTTCTTTGCCTTATTTAGCTTTTCCCTTGTCAGAAGTCGCTATTTCTTACTCTTCGCCGTCACCCATTTCTGTCCATCGGATCTTCTTTGCTTAATCCGTTCTCTCTCAAGTCCTTCTATCTTCTTCTCGGTTTTCCTTTACCTCTTCCTTCATCAATTTCTAATAGCTTTTTCCTTCGTCTCACATAGTTTTCATCTTTACGTCTAACATGACCAACCCACTGTAGTTTTTGTTTTCAGCTTCCTCCATCTTCTTTTCCTGGATCTTCTTTACAGGTCATACTTTACCGCAGTACATATACGCAAGTCTCTCTACACTCTTGTATATCTTTCTTTTCAACCCTTCTTCAATTTTTCGATCAAAAAGTACCCCGCATATTCGCTTCCAGTTAAACCAACCAGCAGCCTGTATCATATGGGCAATTTCTTGATCTAGTGTCAAATTTTTCATTATGTATAAGCCAAGGTGTTTAAATTCTCCTACTTGTCCCAGCTTTTCTCCAAGCAATTCTACGTCCTCAACCATTCCTCTTCCTCCCAACCACATATACTCCGGTCTTGACCTATTAATCTTAATTTCTTCCTCTTTAATAATATATTTTTTTGTTGTTCTCTACCAACACAATATCATCAGCCAAGGGCATTGACCAAGGAGCACCCTCCCTTACTTTCTCTGTCAGTAACATCCCTACTAAGATTAAACAGGTAAGGACTTACTGCAGAGCCTTGATGCAAACCAATCGTCACTTGAAAACTTTATTTGTATTGGTATTATTTGTATAATAAAAATTTGTATTGGTATTATCCGTTGTTGTCAATTTTACCACATATCTCTCAAGCTGCCGCGTCGATGAAGACATTCTCAACCGCGAACGATCAGTCCTAGTAATTGTTCCTACCGGTTAAACGTAGCACACTTGTTAAATAGTTTACAGCTAATTTTGATATATTAATCGACTAACTTTTTCATCAAATGAATATGCCCTACTTGAACGAACAGAAGATCTTCCACTTAATCGCCTTGACATATAACCTGTTGATAAATTTGGTGACCAAATAAAACACGTGTTTACTCTATGGCTGTATTTTTGCTACTGCCTTGAACAAAGCCTTTGCACAAAACAGTGACACATAACAACATAATAATTTTAGTTAAGTAGACACTAGATGGCACTGCTAGAAAATATTTAATTTATTTATCTATATCAAACAAATAATGCTGACTGAAACTTATAAAAGAATGTGAAATTTTCAATCTGATTCCAATAGTCAAACTATATTACTGGCCCTTCAATTTCACAGACATACAAGTTGCTAATGTACTCATGTATATGATGATTTCCATTTTAAAGTTTACATAGTTTCCATTTTAAAGTTTACTTGGATGACTACAAACAACAATGAAGTTTATAAAAAATATAGAGAAAAAGATAGAGAAGTGAAAAAACGAATAACACAACAAAAGAATGAAGAATGGGAAAGAACTTGCTTACATATTGAAACATAGATTGAAGGTTAAAGAACTTCGGAGTCATGTAAAATACTGAGAGGATTGAAACAAAACTCAAAAAAAATTAAATTGAGAAATATACAGGACAAAGAATGGAAGGACTATTACAAGGAACTGTTAACAGAACAAATACCACAATTCATTGGAAAAGAAAACGGGCGAAGACGAAGCACATCCCCACAACAAGAAATAGAAAATGAAAATGCGAACGGCCATAAAAGCAATCAAAAATAAGAAAGCACCGGGGCTGGAGGCATCTCCCCAAAGCCTATAAAATACGGATAAAAAAATAACATATCCATAGACAATGACAAAATAAAGCAAAGAACATCAATAGAAACAGACATGCTAACATATATAGAACAAAAAAGACTAAAGTGGTATGGACATCTAAGAAGAACTAGCAATAGCAGATGGATAAAGAGAATAACCGAATGGAGCCCCATAGAAAGGAGGAAAAAAAGATAACCTCAAAGATCCTGGAGGAACGACGTAGACGACGCCATGAGTAAGAGAGGCCTAAACGATGGAATACACGACTGTCTGTATTTCAATGTGTCTTCAATAAGTTGTCACTTCATCGTTTTTGTTGTCTTCCTTTTGATCATCTTCCTATTGGGGAACCATCTTTTACAGTCTACTTTTACTACATTATTTGTTGTCATTTGGCTTATGATCGTTCTACATACTCTACTATTTCTTACCCAGTCCTTGATGTTCTCCACCTTACATCTACATTCTTTTCGTCCTCTTTTGTTAAGGTCGTATTTCTACTACCTTGATTAATGGTCTAATAAGTGTTTTGTAAATTTTGCCTATCATTTCTATTGTTTCTATGAAGAATCTCAATGCCATACTGGCTAATAAAAAAATATTAATTGAAAACAATTTTTATGTATGCCTAAGATCCATCTTTTAAAATTTATTACAGAAACAAATGTAATAGATCCGTCATTCAATTGTCTATTGTTAAAAACTTGATCAAAATATGATTTGAACGCCACTGATAGACGTCTAATAACTGATTTATGAAACTTTTGGTTCGGCACGTAAATCCGGATTGATGGATTTGACCGGATATAGAAGGAGTTGGTAGGCTGGTAACTTTCCGATATCGTGTGAGTAAAAGGCCAGGTGTGCCGAATTCAAACCAATCGTTGTGAAATTGTACAGACTTTTGCCGAGACATATCTGTTCATTCAAATAAGTATTTTTTAAATTTTTGTTCTGCAGATCATAATAAATAAATTGGACATTAAACTTAACCATATTTTTAAGTATATTTTAAAAACGATTAAAAATTTAATACTAATAAATTTATTACTTATTTTGAATAAAGAGTAACAATCCCGATGGAAATTTTTTCTAGAATTAGTCATAGTTTTAGTTTTTTATTTGTGTTAGAATACATAACCTATACGTTTGTATTTACTTTATGCAAATAACATAATATTTATATGGATGTTATCAACTAAATAAATATATTTATTGCATCTTTTGCAATTTTGGTATCTTTAGAAATTTTTTTATAAAACCTACTTATTAATAAGAAAATTACAGAGAAGTAAAAACTCATAATATAGTAAATGTTATTAAAACAATAAATTACTATTTATAACTGGGAATAAGCCACAATTAAAGATAAAAAATACGTTTATTGACGTTTCAATTTCCAATTCGGAAATCGTTCTCAAAATTTTCGAAATGGAAATTGAAACGTCAATAAACGTATTTTTTATCTTTAATTGTGGCTTATTCCCAGTTATAAATAGTAATTAATTTACAATGCCACAAGAAAATAGCTTCAGAACAATTAAAACAATACTTAAAATTCAACTAAAAGGATTACAATTCATCAAAACATTTTCGGTCCAGTCGGACCATCATCAGTAAAACCTGAAAGTATATTTCCACTTTAAAATGACACAAACATAGGTAAAATTTTGACTGTTAAATTTATGAAAATGTGGAAAATACTTATATTTACAGGGTAGTTGAAACTAGCTGCAAAAATATGTGCGATATTCATGGACAAGGGACTGTAAAAATTTAGATCTATACTACAAGAGAACTCTCCCATGGGGCTTTTAAATAAACTCATTTTCGGTTTTTTTTTCCTTCGCAATTTTCTGACAACCAAAATTTTCATAATAATGAGGTCCAACAATTGACATTGACATACACATAAGTGATACCATCTAAAATAACTTATGGTTGCCTACCCTACATTCCAGTTCTGACACCTAAGCTAATGAACAGTTTCAAAAATGTTCATCATCTTAGCCACTGCTGGACATAGATCTCCCTCATAATTTTTCATCTTTTTCGATCTTGTGCCTCTTGCATCCAGTTCCTATGAAAACGTTTTAGATTTCAGTCCAACGTGTTGGTGGACGACCTCTGCTTCGGTAGGCATCATCTCTTGGTCTTCATTCCAGTATCCGCTTTGTCCATCTATTATCTGTCAAAAATGTTAGTGGCTTAAAAATTACAACTAAGAATGTGAAAATGGTATCGAAGTTATTAACAAAAACAAAAAAACATTTCACAATACAGGAGTCATCGAATGTTGTTTATTCTATACTGTGTACCAATTGTAATAAATTATACATCGGAGAATAATCTCGTAATTTTCACAGTAGGGTGATGTCACATTGTAAAGACATAAAAAGCAAAAAAATAAATGCATGTGCACTTACAGAACATGAATTAACGTTGAAACATGAATTTATTTTAAGGGATACCTGTACTTTGGCAAAAGGAAAAAACCATTCAAAACGCGTTTTCTTGGAAATGTGTTTCATAAAATCTAGTACGCCTTGCATAAATAAAAAGTCTGATGTAGATAAACTGAGCAACATTTATTGTTATTTACTGAAAAAACATTAAAAATAAAATAAACATGTACCTCTACATATACACCCCATTAAAAAGCTGTATGCATAACACGCTGCATACCATTAAGACAGGTTTATTCTATAACATCCATTAATTAAGAACACCTAATTTTAATCATATTGTTTTTTCTTCCTGTTTTCTTTGTATCACAATTAAAATACACCATTAAAATATATCATAAACTAAGTTTTACTATCCTTACCCAAAATTTAAAAAATTTAGAATGTATTTTGTCCATTATTTGATATTTTGTATTTTATATGTGTGTTATTATTGTTATATTATATGTGTCAAAGCTTTTTATAAATAATCTCAACGACTAGTAAATTGTACTGACGAATTGTGATATTTTGTAAATATTTACACATTCTTCTTATTACAGTGTCTTGAAAAAGGAACAATTCCGAAAGTCAAAAGAGTGTTTCTGTAACATCCCGGCAAACCTCTGACTGCAGCCCTAATAAACTGTGTTGTTTATATATATATATATATATATATATATATATATATATATATATATATATATATGTGTGTATATAAATATATATATATATATATATATATATATATATATATATGTATATAAATATATATATATATATATATATATGTATATAAATATATATATATATATATATATATATATATATATATATATATATATATATTGCATTTCGAATTGCCATTGTATTGTCATTAGGTAAATCAGTAGTTTTCGTATTTAAACGAGGTCTGCTTTTTCCCGAAGAAGATAAAACAGGATTTTTTCTTTTCTTTTTTTGTATATTATATACTTTT
Source organism: Diabrotica balteata (assembly GCA_918026665.1). Lineage (NCBI taxonomy): Eukaryota > Metazoa > Arthropoda > Insecta > Coleoptera > Chrysomelidae > Diabrotica > Diabrotica balteata. The sequence goes on along the minus strand of OU898276.1, from coordinate 146,352,451 downwards.
TTCTTAGCTAATCTAAGTGCAGCTATTACCCTCTAAAACAAAGTTAAAATATTAATAATATTTTTAACTGAAATTGATAAAAACCAAAAATAATTAGTTCCTAATTATAAGTATTTTGTTATGTAATAAAATTGACAAATAAATAATATTAATAATATATATTATTGTCATCATAAAAGCTTTGTAATATTGCATATCTAAAAATTGTACTTTTATACCTCCTAAACAGATTACAACGGTTCGAACAATCCCCTATGTTTTTTTTTTAATTTAAAGTAAGTACTATAATAAAAAGAGTTCTTGGTATTATGAGGTAAAACTTTTTCCAGGCATAATCTAAAATAATTCAATAAAATATTTTCTTTTTGTCATTTTTTGAAATCAGATACGTCACAAATTGTACTTAAAATCTGACAACGTCCTCAAGCGTCTTTTTGTACATGTCTATTTTCGATGTACTTCGAGTCTAGAGCGTTTATAAAAATATTGTGATGAAAATATCTTGCATTATTTCGTTGTGTGCAAGTACTTGGAGGGGACACAAGCAATGATTAGCGGTAAAATTATGCAACTTTGTTAGAATATTTCATAAGTTGCTATTAAAGAAAATGGGATTTCGCAAATGGTGTATTATAAATTGTATTAATATAACAAAAAAAATAGTAAACTCAAGTTCTATCGGTTTTCAACTTCTAAGCACAAATTGATGCAACGAGAAAAGTAAATTTGCATCATAATTAAGCAAAAATAAGTACAGTAACCCAAATTCTGCATTCTTACGCCCGATTTTATAATAAGTTTGACGTGAACATTAAATTAAAGTTCACTTTAGCGTAAATTTCAATAATATAAAGTTCACTTTAAAGTGTAAATTTCAATAAAAATCTTGTTGGTTTCAATTTGTTTTCATTTTTTTTTTAATTTTGAAAAAATGCAAAATATTTCTTTAAGTTCGGATTACGTCACTCAAAAATTGAGAGGAAAAGAATTAATTGTTTAAGCCAATGTGATGTATACTTCTTTGAACGGTATGATTGACAAAAGATACAGTTATGCAAGTTAGTCGAAAATAGACATTAGTTTAAGTGTACTTTAAGTTGTCATTATGAAATCGGGCGGTAATATCACTTCGAAATATCAATATGATATGCAATTATTAATTGTATTTTACAGTGGATATGCTAGTTGGTTGAAAACGTATATTATGATTTATTTTCTGGAATCCAGTTTTGAATATTGTCTCTATATTGCATATCAATGTTTACCTTTTAATAACCTCATAACCTTAATCTTAAAAGTCAAATAATAAAATCTTAAGGTAAAAAATATACTTACGAATTTTTACAGTTAAAAATATTTTTGAAAACTTTTCCAAGTTAATTATTGATATATATATATATATATATATATATATATATATATATATATATATATATATATGTATATATATATATATATATATATATATATATATTTATATATATATATATATATATATATATATATATATATATATTTATTTATTTATTTATTTATTAATATTATTCTGTGTTATTTATAGATCTAACACGTTTGCTTATTTATACCACTAGGTGTCGCTCTTAGGAAAGTGCTAATAGTGAATAACAGGCGGTAGCTGGTTTGTTTTTCGTTTCATGCATGGAAGATAATGACGCTAGATAAAATGTATGTATATTTATCTCGCCAAGTATTAATGACGCACGGGTAAAGAATCATGGATTCAACTGTATAGAAATATTTATCGGTTGGATTATATTAAATGTTTAATTTTTTATTTTGAGGTATTTTAAGGTAAGGAACTCAGGACACTCAGGTCAACCACGTTCTATAAAGTAAATTTCAGCAAAATTGTAATAACTGAGAAATTTTATACATCTAATGGTTTTCTTTTCGACCGTTGGCATTCTTCGTCCTTTTATAAAATATGTATATACTTGGGAATTCCTCGAACTGCGACGTCGTTTAGATATAAATATTAAATATATTTTGATCTAGCCATACAGTTCGCAATAAGCAGAAAACGGGTCAATCTTTTTTTAGTTTAATTTTAAACCTTTGCTACAACTAACCTTATTTATTTTCATTAAATTGGCATACTTAGGTGTTTTATATTTGGTGTGACGTGCTTATTACTGCCCTATAATTAACTGCTATGTTGAGAGTACAGTTCTGCAAACAAATTAACAAGATGTTATAGTTATGGATTCCCTTTAGTTGCTGGAAATTTATTTTTCTTTGATTATTTATCACAACTCAATTAAATTAATTACAAAGTTATCTAGATTGTTTTTCTAGTTATTTTTCAGTTGTTTTTAAGCATGTCTAAAGTACTTATATCTTGTTTAGGTACAATCTCCAACCTATTTTCTATCGCCACTTATTTCAGGTTTATATTTTAAATATAAATTATATTTAATTTGATTTATTTCAAATTTTTCTCAAGCTTGGATTCAAGAATTTACTTTTTTTATTTTTTAATGAATTTTGTATTGTTTTGTTTATCGTCCTAAACTCATAGATTTTTATCTTTGTTAATAGTTTATAATAAGTATGTATTTTCTACTTCTGCGATCAATAATTGCGCATGCGCTATCTAACAAAAATTAAGTAAGTGCAATCTCCCTTGGCATCGAAAGCGCTTTTGACTCTATATCGATTTCTGCGATACTAAACAAATAAAGTCAGAACAAGCTTTCTGGTAATGTATATTTTTTTCTAAAAAACTTTTTCACACATTGATCGTTTAAAGTAATTAGTAACACTTTTTCACACATTGATCTTTTAAAGTAATTAGTAACGGCAAAACATCCTCACATGACACAAGCAAAAATGGTGTCCGACAAGAGTCTGCCCTAAGCAGCACAGTATTTCTCCTTAGTATGAATGATTTAAATTTCTTCTATAGATCATCCTATACAATTGGAATATATTCTGACGACGACATAATATTATTCTGCCGTAGAAAGGTCACATCCACCACGAACACTTTAGTACAGAACACGGTTAATTAGATAAGCAACTGGGCCACTGAATCCGTCCTTAATTTTTCCACATTCTTTCATTCACAAGTCCAAGCTATTTATTTTACCAGGAGGCAATACACGAAATCTCCAACTATTTCTTTAAACGGAAATTTTCTCCAAGTAGTTGACCAAATAAAGCTTCTTTGCATTATTTTCAACAGAAAGGGAGATCTTTTCGTGGAGATCACACATTCGATAATTTAATTGCAGCTGTCTTCAAAGAATGCATTTCCTTAAATCACTAATAACTAGCTCATTATAGATGGGCAGCTGATAAGGAAACACTACTAAAATTATACCGAGCTCTTATCCACTCTAAACTTGACTATGGTAGTATTCTGTACATGTCATCAAAAAAAATCACTACTACTTTTACTAAATATGGTTCAAAATACGTATTCTGTCACGTACAATGTTTTAAACTTTTACTTCATATAAGACGACAACAAGTTCTACTGCTATTTAGAGTTTCAGCAAATCTCACAATCTCACAAGAAATCCCATCTATAATAGATAGTTACCAGTAACTTATAATTCTAGAATGGTGCCCACCACTATACAGATGTTAATTTCTTATTTAAATAATATCAATATGTTGTCCACCTTCCCTTTCAGGGTATCTCAAACTTCTTATGGATATGCAAACTTCGGAATCTTCATATCAAATTATCCAAATATAATAAGAATAAAATTTTACCTTCCATTATCAAACAAAGATTTTATGAAATAGTACATTAGTGAAACTTCGATAAGATCCTTTACTTAGTCGCATCTAAGAGTGAAGAAGTTGTTGGCTGTGCTGTTACAACAACTTCAACTTCTGTCAACCTATTTCAACTCTCTAGCAATTGGATTATCAATACTGCTGACCTATATGGAATACTACAAGCTGTAAAAACTCCACTTAACGACCATAAAACTATAGCAATCTGTACTAACTCTCTATCATCTAAGCACTCCATAACAAACTTACATTCTGTCCACCCAATAGTTTAAAAAATCCAGAGTATATGCAATCGTCTTTAAACTGAAGGAATCACAGTAACAATATTGTAGGTCCTATCATACTTTGGTATTCCAGGTAATAAAAAAGCCAATGTAGCAGCAAACCAAGCCCGTTTTCCAAACTTAAAAACAAAGATTAAAGAGTATAAGATTTAAAAAGAACACTGTTTATGTTTATATTTGAAAAAATAATAAGACTTTGGAATGGCCATTGGAAAAGAAGCAATGCCAAGTTAGTTCGTTCTCCAAACAATTATTTTTTACCACCAGCTCCCACTAATGAAAAGAAAAGAGAAATCTATTATTATTCTTCTTCTCTTCTTCTTCTTCTTATATAGACATGACTCTGTCTGTTTGTCAATGTGCCTCTAGTAAGCTGGTGTAATACCAACAAAATAAAAATCTAAATGAAAATCACTCAGCATAAGTTGAACAACTGCAGTACAATCTAACAAGTTTAGACAACGATAGTACTAGAGAACTGTATAAAAAAAGATTGAAGCAACAACTACCACAGGAATTCAAACATAAAACAACAGAAGAGTTACATATTATAATAAGAAAAGGAATACATCAAGCAGCCAAAGAAGCATAAGGTAAAAGAGTAAACAAATTCAGAAAGACAAATAATTGGTGGAATGATGAACTACAGGAAATGAAAGAACAAAAGCAAAAATTATATCACAGATGGCTGGGAACAAAGGATCAAGAATACAAAACAGAATATAGAAAAATGGTAAATAAATTTAAATCAACGATAATAAAGTTAAAAAATCAAAGCTGGAAGAGAAAATGTCAGGAATTAGATACATACATTAGCGGCCGCAAATCAAGAAAATCCTCAAGGTTTATAAAAAACATCAGATCCAACAAAACAGAAAATAGTCATACACTCCATACAGCTCATGGGCAAAACACTGTTAGTAGAAGAAGGACTAGAATACAAAAACATAAAACAACATAAAGTCCTGATTCAAGGAGAGCCAACAACAATTAACATCGAAGAAAGTAAAAAAGCCGTATCATTGTTGAAAAATGGACGTGTTCCGGGTCCAGAAGGAATATATGCAGAGTTAATAAAAAATCGAAACAACAAACTATTCGGGATAGTCAGACATAACAGAAATTTTCAATAGGCACTTGCACGGAGAACCAGTGCCACAAAGTTGAAGAGAAAGAAGGATTAATTACATATATTTATAAAAAAGAAAATAAGAAAGATTGCAATAACTATCTAGGTATAACTATTACAGGCACGCTTAGCAGATTATATGGGAGAATTATAAAAGAACGCATATGCAATATGCCGTCCTTCTGCTGCCGACTTTTATTTTTGAGAACAAAAATTAAAACTTCAAATTCACTAATGAGTAATATAATTTATAGAATAAATTGCAGTCAATGTCAAACTTGTTATATTGGACAAGTCAACAGTGGCTTAAACAACGTGTCACTCAACACAAAAGTGACTGTAACTTACGAAAAAACTCTTGTGCCTTAGTGGACCACCACTTAAAGACAGGACATAACTTTGACTTTAATAATGTAAAAATCTTGGAACAAGTTGATAATTATAAAAATCGACTTTTCCTTGAAATGGTACACATTAATAAAACTCAAGAATATATCAATTATAAAACAGATACCAACCATTTAAGTAATATCTACTGTACTATACTAAACAATATATGATATGATAGATCTTAATATCAGTATCTAATAACATCAGACCAATAACTGACTACGTACCATCAATTACATTTTATAGATCAATTTACCATGTTCCTGATTCTTTCTCAATCTTCTACTTTTGCACCTTATTATATGGATAATACTGTCACAATATGTAATTGTTTACTAAAACTTATTCGCTAAAAATTGTACAATGGGAATTCACTCTATAAAATATTGCGGTTACCATAAATCCCAAATAAATTAAAATCAAAAAAATGTCATTTATTTAAATTGGATATGTTATCAAAATTTAAATTTTTAATCTTAAGTTGTAAGTATTGAAATATTCATTTTGTTTACAGATAATAATTATAATAAATTTACAGTTTTCTCCTGAAGAAGTTACAAAATCGTGACGAAATATTGAGAAATAACAAATAGAGTTTTATTTCATACAGACCAATTGCTGAGACTACAAATAATATTTAACACAGTACGGTCGAGAATAATTTGATAAATAAATAAATAAATATATATATATATATATATATATATATATATATATATATATATATATATATATGAGGAGCTGAGTATCAAAGACGGACTACTCCATTTTGGATTTTTTTCAGGAAAGCTGAAAAACTGTAGCGCGTTATATTCTCTACATCCAATTGTGATTTTTTTTATGGATACTTGTAGCGTCTCCTAATACTTTTGAATAACGAAAATGTAAATATATATCTGTTTTAGTCCCTAAAATCAATAAAGAAAATGGAGTTGGCCGATATTGCAACCAAGCTCTGGAGCTGTCCGTTTTTGAATCCAATTGGAGTTGTCCGATTTTGAAACTATTCCTAAATAAATAAATACCTTCAAATTCGGAACAATCCATCGGAAAGCTTTTACTATTATTTCTATTAAAGTAATTAATTTAGACTAGTGAACAACAAAATACGCTCCATCATAAATCTTTATTTAAAAAATTAAAATACATTAAGAAAGTTTTATTGCTCAGATTAAAAAAATCATTACAATACATTAAGGACTAAGTCGTACTAAGTATCATCCTCTTGGTCCTTACATTCGCAGGATTCACCAAACTCATCCTCTTCTTGATTGATAGCATCTATTTCAGCAGTTGCTTCATTTGGTTGGGTGATAGATGTACTACTGGTAACATCAGAATACCAACGCAAACGTTCCAATTCTTCCCAATTATTTCCAAAATGTTTTGTGAGAAGAGTCTTTACATCAGCTAGTTTTTTTGGATTTACTGAACACCCCAGAGTAATTGGCGCTGGATTAAGTTGAGAAATACCTTTTCCTTTTTTTGTGATCGACAACAGCTTGCCAGTGTCGGAATTGTATGCCAGCTCTCCTGCAACTAACACGTTATTTTTAGCTTTATTGCGAACAAAACGGAAACGTTTGCACTTGGAAATGGCAAAGTGAACACCCTGTGCAGTTTTTAAAAGTTTTTTAGCTTCATCTTTCCAATTTAGCGCAGTCCAATTTTCACCCAGTTTTTTTACTTTACAATATTTGGAAAACACCTCTAAGTATTCTGACACTTCAATTATCGTTGTCAGTTTTTTAAACTCTTTCTCTAGCATACCAAAAACTCTGTCCGCTGGAAGAAAAGAGTGGCCAGTTACCGGAAATACTAGTTCTACATATTCTACATTATTAGGAGCATAGTTAATTAACGAAAACGCGCACATTGCTAGTACATTCATATTTTTATTTTGGCCCGCACAACCATCAGCAACCAATCGTACCACATTAATTTCTGCAAGATCTCCATTTCTAGTTTTTTCACAGAGCTCGTTAAAAACCGCAGAGGCAACTTGGTTGGACGATTCTTGCATATCACTTTCACACCATGTATAAATTGAGACGGAGTCTGGATTCAGTGAAGTTGATGAATTACCAGAAATGACAGCAAGATTATAGCAGTACAGCTGTCGACTGTAATATGCCATTTGGTCAGGAACTTTTGGAAGTGGCAAATTTTTTTGCATGTCGAAAGAGATTGTCAAGAGTTCATTTCTTTGCTCCCGTAAATGGTCAAAAAATGCTCGAGCCTGCATCTTATGAAGATTCTTTTTGGTTTCCCATGAATTAATTATATCAATGTTCTTTTTTTCTGCAGCTTGTTTTAGTCTCTCTTCAAACTCAAGGCAGGTTGAGCAAACATCTGTAAGAGGTGACGTAAAACTGAGATTGAAACGGGTGTTAAAAATGTGTCTAAAGTAAGATTCTTTTACCTTTAAACAATACTCGTCTGTGTTTTGATCATACATAGCATACATTTTGCTGATGTTCAAATCAGAACTAAGGTATATTCTCTTGCTTTTACCTCTACTATAATGAGACTCAATTCCCTTAAATTTTTTAATAAATTTAATAACAGATGCTTGTTTTTCTGCAAACGCTGCCTGTTTCCTATTGACGCCACGAGTTTCCTGGGGCACCAGAGAACCATCTTTTTTAAAACGCTGGAATACACCTATTATTCGATGCTTTGTGATCCCTAAAATCTGCAAAAACGCATTTCTACAAACCTCTATTTGAACTTGGGCTTCCTTTAACACAAAATAATGGTAGATGGCTGTTTTGGAAGGTCCACCTTTCTTATTTCGAATTCTTGTTGGGGCAGATTCCTTGCAATATTTGAGAAGAAAACTATCTTGCTTTGTCTTCTCCTTGGAGTTGTAAAATGCTGAATGGAATCGCGCAACATCTTTCATAGTTAGCAATTGGCAACCTTTTTTATTACTTTTATGCTTACAAGTCGGATAAGTTGGTAATGAGTTACGTTTTATAACTATAACTCAACATTATGTTTTTTTTTAAGCTTTACCAGTTTTCCTCCACGTTATCGTTTTTTAATATTTCATACCCAGCGATCTTTTTTGATATTCTTTTCCTGTACAAATATTTAGTCCTTTGACTTTGATTTTTGTTTGTGTTGGCGCCGCTATCTTAGGTGAGAAGTATTTCAGGATGATTCTTATTTTACATTATACTAGGCTATGGTCGCTATCTACATCTGCAGAGTTGATGCATCTTACGTCGATTATATCGGTATATGTGTATCTCTGTTGCTTATAACATAATCTATTATATATCATTATCCACGTGTGTTATTAAATGTATATTTGTGTTGTTATTTGTGGCCAAAAAAATGTGTTGTTTATTCCTAATTCGTTATTAGTGCAGAAGTTTATCGAATATATTAATCATATATTAAAAATAAGACACACACGATATATACATGGACACCTAATTAATTCCAGCGATCATATTTTTTGCCAGTGCTACAACACTACGACTTCTGTAAAACACGCACTTCTTGACTGTCGACACTGCCTAACGGCCAGAAGTAAATACAATCTTGGTAATAACCTAAAAGACATTGTTATCTCAAACAGCAGCAACTATAAAAATGTTTTGAACTGTTTAAAAAACATTAAGCAATACAATATAATTAAAAAGAAATGTAAAATGAAAAAGACAGTTAAGATTTGATGTCCTATTTGCGTCCATTCGAAGCCATGTTAGAGTTGTTTCCTAAGACAGAATAGATTTATTTTCACGTTCAGAGCGAATGTAAAAGTCGTTCTGAAGAGGCCTATTAGGCCGAAATACTAATAAGCAGATAGACAGACGCACTATACGTAAAATCAAATCTTAAATGTCTTTTCCTTTTTTTTTCTAACTAATTCGCTAAGGACTTTTGCTTAATTAAGGAGATATGTTAAGGAATGATTAAACACACAGATGAAAGCAAATATCTCAATTTGGTTTCGAAAATTAGTTTACGAAAAAAAAGAATATTGTAAAAAGTGTATTCTTCTTCTTTTTCATCGTACTCTATAAATAGGCTTAATGCCTGTTTTACCTTGGGTTTTAGCCTTAATTGACGTTGTCTGACCATCTTTTCCTCGGTCGTCCCAATGATCTTCTTCCATTTGGCGATTTGTTTCTTGCTATTCGTACTATTCAATTTTCTGTCATTCTTTCGATGTGTTGATTCCGTTACACTTTTCTTCTTTTGGTCCACGCGTTTATTTCCTCTATACCACATCTAGCCCGTATTTCCTCACTTCTTCCTCTGTCTCTTAGAGTTTGGTTTATTATTTTTCGTAAGACTTTAATTTCTGTTGTTTCTAGCAGTCTTTGTGTTTTCGCCTTATCTGCTCTTGTTTCTGCTGTGTACGTCATTATCGGTCTTATTGTTGATTTATATATCCTGGTTTTCGTTTCCGTTGTGAGGCATTTGTTTCACCAGATTGTGTTGTTGAGACATTTTGCTGCTCTGTTTGCCATGTTCACTTGTTTTTGTACTTCTTCTTCTACTTTTCCGTAGCTTGACAGTTATATTCCCAAGTATTCAGTTTCCATCACTTGTTATATTATTTTGTTATTTACGACTAGTTTACATCGTCTCGGTTCCGATGATATCACTTTCGCTTTAGTTTTCTCTGTTGAGATCACCATGTTGTGTATGAACGTTGTATCTTCGAATTCTTTATAGTTAATCTTTGTAAGTCATTTTCATTTTCGGCTGTTATTATGGCGTCGTCGGCGTAGTTATTATTCTTATTTCCTTTTCTTTCATACTATATCTTCTTCTTTTTTAACTTTCTTTATGATTTCATCCATTATCAGATTAGGTATTAATGGGTTCAGCGAATCTTCTTGTCTAATATCAGTTTTATATTTGATCGGTTGCGATAGTTTTTCTTTACATCTTACCATAGCTATGTGATCTTTATATATATATATATATATATATATATATATATATATATATATATATATATATATATATATATATATATATATATATATATATATATATATATATATAAATATTCTCAATGGTTTTTACTAAATCTAGTGATATTCCCTTTTCATATAATAAATGCTGGTTATACGGACAATACGGATAATAAATACAGACACGTATATGCTGGTTTGTTGTATTTCAGCGACTTTTCTTTTATTTGTCTTATTACGAAAACTGCATCCGTGCACGATCTTCCTGTCCGAAATCTTTGCTGTTCCTCTTGCAGAGATATTTGTTCGTTTATTTTGTAGATATTATTCTTGTTGTGAATTTGATTGTTGTATTTAAAGGATTTATTGCTCCATAATTAGTGGGGTCTTTCTTATCTCCTATTTTTAAGAACATCACCATGATCGCTCTCCTCCATTCATCTGGTAATCTGTTCGTGGTGATTATTTTAATAATAAGAAGTTGCAGTTGTTGCATAAGGTAATCACCTCCATATTTTAAGATTTCATTTCGTATTTGATCTTCTCCTGGTGACTTTCTGTTTTTTAATTTGCTTCTTCCTTCTTTCACATCGTTTTGGGAGATTTTGGCCTTTTCATTAGTTATGATATTTGGCGTTTCTGGTAAAGGTTCCTCGGTTTGTTTTTTAAATATTTCTATCGACAAAGCCACCCATGTATCCTCTTGTATTTGTTCTATTTTAATTATGTCTTTCATTTAGCTTCTTTGTTATCTTATGAAGCGCCATACTTGTTTATGTTGTCCATTGTTGTTTTTCTTACCAATTGATGAGTTTAAGTTCTTATTCTTTTAAATTCTTCATATTACTCATTGGTTTTTTCTGACTTATATTTTAGGAAAGCTTTCTTTTTTTGGTGACATTTTTGTTTAACCTCTATTGTTAACCATGGTGTTTTCGTTGACCACTTTTTGTTTATTATTTTCGTTCCAAGAGCTTCTCGGGCAGCATCCAGCTTCTCCTTTTGTATTGTCTGTTCTAGCCTTTTTTGATGTAATGATTTTATGAAGACATCTCTTAAATTTTCTATTTTTATTGTTTCCTTTGAATTGGTTTCTTTAAGCTTCTCTTTCCATCTTTCATTAAATCTTATTGAATTTGATCAGGTACCAAATAGTGATCGCTTTCCACATTGGGTGACGTCAAACTTCTCACATCCACTATCTGTTTATGATGAATATTTTTGTTTGTGACCACATAATCTATCATTGATCTATGTAATCTTGTAATTTCAAACGTGTATTTTTGTTGAATTTTATTATCAAAAAATGTGTTGGGTGTTCTCATTTCGTTTGATGTCCAGAATTCTACCATTCTCTTTCCGTTTTCATTAATAACTATTTCGTTAAACCTTTGTTTTATTCCTGGTATTACTTCGTCTCCTATTCTGGCATTGAAATATCCCAATAATATAAGTAATTCATTTTGCTTCACTTCTCTTTCCACTAATGTTTGTAGCTCATCATAGAATTCTTCTTTATCGTTGTCAGGTTTGCAGTCTTCTGGTGCGTATATCCCTATTATGTTAATAATTTTGCTGTTCGCCCTAATTTTTACTAAAAGTATGCTCTGAGATATCTGGCACATTTTAATTTGATCTTTATATTTTGTTTTAATCATTATTGCTACACGTTCCTTTGCTCTTTCTTGTTTCGGAATCCCACCTTATATTAGTAAAAAGTGTATTGTAGCTAAAAAATATTGTCCTCAAAGTAAAAGTATTAAAAATGTAAATTGTACCTGTGTCCACTGGGAGTCGAGGCACATATTTCGAAATAAAAAAAATAATGTATTTAAAAGCAGATATTTCGTTTACTATTAAATGTAAATATGCTAGTATTACTTTGTAGGGAAAAATAAACTATATAAATACAACACTAAAAATATCCGTTTGAAAATAAACATTATTTTTCAGAAATTCAATAGGAATTCAGGTAGTGCACTAGAAAAATTAAAAGTCTGCGAGTTATTGGTCATAGTTCAGAATAATCTTTTATGTCACGTTGAATAAAAATTGCACTCTCTATTTCTGTGAGAGATTTAATGCGGATTCGATAACTCGGATACAAAATGGCGTTAATTCTTGCTTTTCGGCACAACAAAGGAAAGGAAAGGCAGGTTTTAGCGCCGCGCAAATTTATAACGCCATAACGGAGCATTGTTGAATCTTTGTTGTTTTTTCCGTTTTCCGGCCAAACTGTAACATATCGAACTCATCGACATGTCAAAAATTGAATTTGTAGCGCAATCTTGTGTGAAAATCCTACTCGCTTTGGAAATGGTAAAAATAAGCGATGTATCATTCCGAATGATAAAATTTAACGTCCTATTTGCTTTCTGTGGTTCGCTGTTTTTTAACCATATCCGTTCTAAACTGGCACTATCTGTTTGATCCTAAATTATATATTTTCAACACTGTTTAATATTTCGTATGCAGTCAAAAGTATGCACCAAAGTTCCAGAAGTTTGGGCAGAAATATTTAAAAGTTAAAAATAATATTAGTAAATGTGCATTTTCAATTCGCTGGTTTTTTGCAGTTTACTTCAGTTTAGGAATTCTACTTTTTGCATTTTAGGGCGGAGGAGAAACTATTTATTATAATTTATTACCTACTTAAAAATTATCTGTCCTTTTTAAGACACACTAATTTTAAATCTTGAGTGTGTTTTTAGGTAGAGATAAATAAGAATAAGACACAAATTCGATTGATTCTACCACCAACGATCGGTTTCGCATACTATAATTTTCTATGCACCTTCAGTTTAACAAGACATGGCAAACTAAATGCTAAAATTACAATAACTTGTATTTGGGTTCATCGTCATCATCATTTTGGCTTTACAACCCTGTGTGGGTCCTAGCCTCCCCAAGAATTCTCTTCCAGTCGTCCCATCCATCGCCTTCCTCTGACAAGCACGTATTTCCATATTTCTCATATCTTGGTCTATGCTATCTACGAATCTTGTTCGGGATCTTCCTCTTCTTTCCTCTTCTATGTATTTGACGATATCTGGTTCCTGGTATATTCTATAGAGTTTGAAGTTGTATCGTCTTCTCCAGACACCATTTTCATTTACCGCTCTATAGATTCGCCTCAGTATTTTTGTTTCGAAACATCCTAACATGTTTTAATTGCTTTTTGTTGAAGTCCAGGTTTCTGAACCATATGTTAGAACTGGGCGTGTTATTGTTTTGTAGAGTTTTACTTTTGTATTTCTTGATATAACTGTAGATTTAAAAAGGAGATTAAGCCCAAAATATCTCTGCGGTAGTGTCATTCATAACTATTCCGAGTGATTTGTTTCTGGCTAGTTTGTTTATAGCGTCTTTAACTTCCAGGATCGTTGGTGGATTCTCCTCCCTCTCGTCTGCTCCGCTTACCTCACAGCTTTCGTCTTCCGGGTTTTCTTCTTCTTTCTTTATATTAAGTATCTGGTTAAAATATTCTGTCCATCGATTGAGTACGTCTGTTCTTGTTGTTAATAGATCGCCATTCAAACTTCTACATTGATTTGTGTTCGCCTTGAATTCTTTTCTGTTGATGTTAACTTTCTTATAGAATGTTCTGAATTATTTCTCTCTGTTGAGGTTTTCTATATCTTGAAGTTCCTTTTTTAAGTGGTTTCGTTTCTTCATTCTGTGTATTTTCTTTTTTTCTCTTCTCTTTGTCTGGTTATTCTCTACAATTCTTCTAGTTCGGCGGGTAAGCATTTTTGCATAAGCTCCATTTTTGTTCTGTGTTGCGTCTTTGTATTCATCGTCAAACCAGTAATTTTTTCGGGTACAAGTTTCTGTTCCTATTTCATCTTGTGCTGCTGACTCAATATCTTCCTTTATCGTGTTCCAGTAGGAGTCTGTATCTCTCTGGTATTCTTCGCTTGGCCTTTGATTTCTTAACCTATTGGTAGTATTTTCCCAGTACTGTTTTGCAGCAGTTGCATCTCTCAGCTTTCCATTCCATTTTTTTGTATATATTTTTTTTTCTTTTTTTTTCGTATTTGGGTTCTACCTTTTCAATTTTAAAATTTTCGTATTAATAATTATTAATAATTAAATACCTTTACTTGATTATAATTTCCCCCATCCTATTCTCAGTTAAAAAAAAAAGACTAGTAATTTGTTTGAATGTTAAAGTAATTTTATCGTCATATAAAAAATTTACAATGAGGCTTTTTCAATACACTACCTTTTCTTAAGTGATTAATAATTTTGCACCTCAGTGGAAATATATCGGTCCATATAATGTAGATAGAAAAGATGTTTTAAAAAACACACAAAGAATATCTTAACAACCCATTGAATACAAGGGGTACGACGAATATTGACAGTATGAGATACCAGATATCAGAAGAGAACAGGTAGAGACTCTTTTACTTACCTCTATATACCTATAAGATCAAGGTCAAAGTAAGTCATCTGTCATATTTGAAAAAACATCACCATGCCCCACGGTTCGTAGACTTACTACGGTTGCCTCTTCCGCCTAACCAATGAACATTAAGCCGGAACTGTACTCTCGTGACGTAATTTGAATCGTAACATTCAGCCCTGTGATGTATCAAAAACGTTATAAATAACGTGCACTTTAACCTGTATTTATGTTAAATTCTAAAAATTGATGTGATGTATCACAGATAACGTTTATAATCTAAAGTTTTATAATATATAAAATAATGTTTATAATCTAAAACATAACGTTATATTTATATTTTCACACCAGCCGAAAACAATTTGAAACTGTCATTAGTGTCATATCTCCTTGTTAAATAAAATTTACTTGGTAGAAAACTAACGAATAGTCTAGTTCGCAGATTTACTTCCAGAATTAATTTACTTTGCGTTTATAATACGCAAATCTGTAGAGTAAATTATTTTACTTTCAAACTAAATTTTACTTGGCAAGTAAAATGTTTTATAATACCAGGCAGAAAATCAATATTGTTCTGGTCCTCAATGCAAATCAAGATCGACAAAAGATATGTCCCTATTTCTTTTTCCTAAACTGAAAAACTTGTGCTATCATGTGCTATGATATTTTCTGACAGGTGATCTCAAGTTAAGGTTGATTTCATGTAATCAAATGAACTATCTTACAATAAAGTCAAGTTTAAGTTATTGATTTATGTTAATATACAATAAAGTACTTACATATGTCAAAAAATACTATAAAACAAAAATTAACATATTAAAAACATAAGGCATAATATAAAATAATGCATATATTAGTTAAGACAAACATTACACAGAATATTATATTCTGCGTTCCCAGGTATACACAAAATAGGATTTATCATTATCAATACACAAGCCAGTTCAAAACATTAAAGTTAAAATTTAGGAATTCATCACGTGAAAAGTGCTTCCCCTTCAAACAATGGACTCTTTGCTTCACCACAATACTCAAAGATATCATTAAGGTTAATTTCCATTTAATGATATAAATAACTCATCTTCAACCAAACTAAACATGGAAAAGCAATTGTAAACATTCGACTGTTATGTTTATTTTTGTTTATACCATTTATATCGGCCATGACATTGCAATCGATCTGCCCTATAAACATAACCCTAAATAACTTTCAGTTATAAAAACACACCTTACTGATTTTTGAAAACAATTTCCAGACTAGAAATCAAAATGTCAATCGGCAAATGTAATTTTCATTGCAATCAATTTTGGTTTAATGCCGTATATAATATTTAACCTAGACATGACAAAAAATAGTTTCAGAACTTTTTTATAGTATGAGGCATCTTAATTTAAATCGCAAAACTAGCTAATTTTTATATTTTATCTGAAATTCTGATATTACAATCTGAAAAAGTATCTTATATTGCGATCCTGGATTTAGATAACATAAAAAACCTGGTATAATATAACATATAAGATAAAATGACTCTCAATGTGTAAACCTTTAGGTATTTTCACATGGTTTTAATAAACGTTTTCTCAAAATTAGTTAAGCATAAACCAAGTTTATTATACACTAGACATGCCACGTGAATCATTTATTTTTAATTAGTACAATAGTATATAATTTGTTTATCGATTTACTAAAAAATAAAGAAAATCGTCTTAAAAACAACCTCAATTTCCGCGAACAATATATAAAAATATGAATAATCGTCCCATCATCCCCTTTTATCGTGCTATAAAACGTCGACATAATGGCTTTGTGCTGTTTTTAAAAGTTGTTTTAAACTAAATATTAAAGGGAATGGTCTGAAAAGCTTCTTAACGAACCTTAAATGAACGGAGAATGAAAGAAAGGGTGTCGACTTAATATCGAATAATTAAATTTAGTTTACAAGCACGGCAAAATTAACCGATTCTCTAGAGACTGTCCGCGTTTCACAAGAGTAAAAGGTTTTCTTGAGTTATATTCTGAAGGAAATCTATTTATAGTGACACGAATTGGGTTTTTAAGCAAAGCTTTGTTTATGAGGTAATTTTGTTAGCCCTTTAATTACCTCTTTAGACTTCCTACGCGACTATATTTAGAAGGAAATCTGTAACGATTGAATTAAAACATCCTCTATTTTTACAGATTTGATGACATATTTTGCTAATTTTTACTATTTACGCCAGTAACTGATCATTTTGGAATGTAATTTTCCTGGACACGACGATTTGCTTAATTATTTGGATTTAGGTCCATCTTACCTTCTACTTTACTTTTGGATTAAAGCCCAGGGTTGTTTTTTCTTTGGTGGTGGAAAAACGTACGGAAATAGATAGATTAACTAATTCTAAGTAACCTTTCTTTAATAAGAGTTTCTTCACTAAGTCAATACTTTTTAATTATTTACGATCGAAATTGTCCATTTAGTAATAAAAAGTAAACTTAAAAAGTAAGTATTTTATCGAAAAAAATATTCCTAGCAAAAATGTGGTTTACAAAATAACCAACAAAGTCGTATTTACTTGGTTTGTAGACCCAGTAGAAGCAAAGTTGTAGCCCATGAAAAGTAGGTTGTTCTTATTTCTCAAATTACAAATCGAATTTTTCACCGTAAAATACTGGAAAATAAAGCTTCTTTCGGGGAACAGTCATCTAAACTTATATAAATTGTTTAAAAAAAGTTTTTTTCTTGTTTTCTAAAAAAGTTTCTAGTATCAAAACTAAGCGAGTTAAGCTCAAAATAAAATTCCCTTTTTTTGTAAATAACCGTGTGTCTCTCTCTAGTTGACACTCTAAATAAAAATCGTGCTCTTTATATTATTTAGATGATCCGTAATTTTTTTTATTTAAATTAATGTGCCTCGGCTGCAATGGCCATTGACACAAACAATATTGTGTACAATATTTAGAATGAACACATGTTACCAATTGCTACAGTTAATCTATAAGCTTAGAACCTGTGACTAAATAATACAACAGTTTTATCACTAAGTTATAAGTTAAAGGTAAAGTACATGGAAAACAACGGTTCATATTCTGTTGAATAACTGAATGTCTTTCATGAAACCAATTAGGTTAAAGACTTGATCGGGCGAGTTTAAAATGTCTGATATTTGACTTAAGTTTATGGTGCACTCTGTGTTTTGCGTAACGGAGACACTCGATCAGGATATATTTCACAGTTAATACACTTAAGCATATTTGGCAATTGAGCTTCGGCTCGGATTTCATTAAATATTCATGTGTGAATCGGGTATGTCCTATTCTTTTTCTTCGGATGACAGCTTTTTCGTTTCTAGACATTTTTGAAAGTTAAAATTTTTCAACAGTCTGCCGGATCTCATGTAATCCACTCTTGATTGTGTTTCAGTGGGTTTACCAGGTATACCTTGTTATAAAGATTCAGCAGTGTTGCGAGGCCGGAATGAACTTAATGTTTGATGAATATAATTGGGATATTGTCTGGTCCAGGGGCGGAGTTCGTACCAGAGGATAGTGCAAGTGCTAATTCTTCTTGTGTAAAAGAAAGGTTAATAGCATCAATGTCGTGTCTAGACTAATTCTAATTTCTAGTCTAATTCTAATTAATCAATATAAGGTTGAATGTTCGAATAATTAAACTTTGAGGGTGTACAAGGCAACTATCGAACACAGTGATTAATTTAATCTTGCCCAAGTACTTTCGATCAATAGATCATCTTCAGGGGCATTTCGTCAATTGTGGCCTATCCGACATAGTAGAATGTCATAAATGTAAAATCTGGACATAACAATACAAAATACACTACACTGAGACAAACAAACACTTTAAAATTTATAAAATTTAGTAGCTTCTCCATATAAATTTTAAAGTGTTTGTTTGTCTCAGTGTAGTGTATTTTGTATTGTTATGTCCAGATTTTACATTTATGACATTCTACTATGTCGGATAGGCCACAATTGACGAAATGCCCCTGAAGATGATCTATTGATCGAAAGTACTTGGGCAAGATTAAATTAATCACTGTGTTCGATAGTTGCCTTGTACACCCTCAAAGTTTAATTCTAATTAGTCAAACTAATTTGTGGAACAAGAGGAATTTGTATATTCTGGTTATTTGGACTTTCAATCTGTTCGACTTCAGACCCGAATTTTCATGCAAATTTTTCAGTCATGATTTGAGCAATTGTATGGTCATCTGTTATAACTTTTACATTCAATGATATTGCTGGAATTTTTGAAGGAGTTTTATGACCTTTCATTTGTCTTATTTTTATAAAAACTTAAGATGTTGGAGTATCACCAGTAATTGTAGAGACAACATTTTGCCAGGAATCTTCTTTGCTATTTTTAAGGACATATTTCGCTTTGATTCTTACCTTTTTGAAATAGATTAGGTTTTCTTGTGTTCTTCTTTTTCGATATCTGTTGAGGGCCGTTTTGCATTGGCATACATTAGTTTACATTCTGAATTAAACCATAGTACTGCTTTTTTATAGAAGCATATTGTTATTTTTTTCCATGCTTTTCTGCAAACATAATAATGCAGTTATTAAAGAGAGTTATTAGCTCGTCTAAATCTTCTGATTCTTGAAGTAATAAAATATGGTCTTCGGCGCTAGTTTGAAAATTATTCCAGTCCGCTTTAGCGATATTTCATTTAGTAATGGTGCAAGAATTTTTATTTCTATTTGTTATGACTATCGGGAAGTGGTTACTATCATATAAGCTATCTAAAGTATACCATGAGAGTAAATCGGTAGACTTAGGATTACATATTATGCTTAGATCAATAGAAGAGTAAGTTCCTGAGGCGATGTTAAAATATGTACTGGCTCCACTATTCATCAGACGAGTGTTATTGCAACTCAATAGAGTTTCTACGGTTTTTTCTCTACCAAATGTTTTTTTAAGCCCCACATGGTATTATGGACATTAAAGTCTCCAACTAGTATAAAAGGACTGGGAAGTTGGCAAATTAATTCATCTAACTGGGTTTCTGTTAAGTTATAATTAGATGGAATATATGTACTGCATATGGTTATTTGGTCAGGATACTAGACAGTTATTGCTATGGCCTCCAAATTGGTAGTTAGGATATATTGTATAAAAAAATAAATCATTAGACACGAATATAGATGTTCCTCCACTTGCTCTTTTAAGTTCACGTCTATTTGTTTCGTTGAAATTGGTTTCTTGAAGGTAGATAATATCTGCTTTTGTATTATTGATTAATTCAATATAAGGTTGAATGTTCGAATAATTGAACTTTGATGGTATACAAGGCAAATATCGAACACAGTAATTAATTAAATCTTGCTCAAGTACTATCGATCAATAGATCATCCTCAGGGGCATTTCGTCAGTTGTGGCCTATCCGACATAAGCAGAATGTCATACATGTAAATTTGGACATAACAATACAATACACAAAGATAAACAAACACTTTAAAATTTAAAAAAAAAAGGAGAAGCTACATGTTATATAGAATTCTGTCTCCGGCTTCTATATAACATGAAGCTTCTCCTTTTTAGGGTAGAACCCATCGCAGTTCCACTGCACTAACGTGAAAGTAAAATATTTTTAACATTGAAAACGTTGAGAGGTCAGAGAAGAGTCGGTTAGATAATCTTTATCATTTTTTGTAGATTGCAATGTTGTGCTTCCAATTTATGAATTGTCGAAATTAAGTTGCTGTTTAATTTTCTTAGAAATCCTGGCATATCTATTCTTAAGTTTGGATTTTGTTGATAAAGATTATTGATTGTAAGAACAAAGGTGGTGGTTAATTTAGACTGATTGGGTGCGACTTTCTTGGATTTTTTAGTTTTATGCTTTTTAGGCACGTTTGCATCGGGTGAAGGCATTTTTATGTCTTTGATGGGTAAGTCTGTTGTCATTGTTTGCGGCAATAAAAGTGGTGGATATATCGACAGTTTTTATCTGTTGACTGGGAACTGAATTTTGTGTTGCGTTTGGTGGTGCCATCTGATGTATATTGGGGTAGACGGGATGGGCTCAGCTGGAGACGTTTGTTCATTTGGGAGAGGATTGCAAGGAGGATTTTGACAGTTATTTGCTGTATCTTCATGTTTTTTGCATAGAAAACATGCCATTTTGTCAGTAAAGAGAAATACTCTGTATGAATTATTGTCGAATAAAGTTATTAATAATGTTTCGATTTCGAGGCAATCTGTAGTTGAAGTAACGTATACCTGTCTTTTGAAGCTTATAATATTCATAAATTAATAAGGTAATAGGTAATTAATAATAATAAATTCATAAGGTATTGATGGACAGATGTTGGAGATTATTAGTCTTTTGGCTGGGATTACCAGTCTTCTTACGGGTAGTTCTACAGAGTTGATTGTAATCGTAGGATATTCTGTTAAAATATGTTGGACGAGTTCAGAATTTGTTAAGTAGATGCATATGCGATTATTGCAAATTCTTGAGGCGAATCATATGTTTTTGGGGCTAACAATGTTACCTATGGTTTTGATGTAGTCGAGTAGTAAGAAGTTTGATTTAGCATGTATTAATATTGCTTGATCTTTATTGGGATATTTCGGTTTGAGTTTTGACATAGTAGCAGTTGCATATGAATTGTTTTATTATAATAAAGTTTTGAGTGATAGGCAGCAATTGTAACGCATATCTATATTACTGGTTGCCTGTCTAAAACCTGTTTTAGACAGGCAACCAGTAAAACAACCAGCCAGTCCTTGCTAGGACTGACTTATGTCGAATATGGCAAAAAATATCAACACAGCTAAATGTTTTGATAAGAAAATTATTAATAAACAATTTCGTACTAAATAATATTACAGCTCTTGACATTAATCACTCTACACAATAATTACTAATTAGTTTTTGATGGTAAACTACTTTTAAAAACTGGTATTTACTGTGATAAACAGCAAATTTTTACACTAATTTACAGAGCGGTATGTAACTCGTTCGAATCAATTTGACAACTCTCGAACCGTAAATTTGACCTGTTTAAAGTGCTTATTTAGAAATAAAACAAAAAAAAATGGTTTAAATGTAATAATTTTTTTTTAATTTTTAAACGAAAGTTGTCCCTTTTTAAAATAACTGAAAAAGTTTTAGCGATACAAAAAACTCGAACATCAAAGTAAAACACTTCGTTTGCAATTATTATTTTAAATTAAGAAAAATTTAACAATCCAAATGGATTAAAAGTTCATAACGTTTTAAGACTAGTCAGGCCAGTCAAATTTTGCAATACTTGTGTAAATAACCATCAAACCAAACAGTTGTTGGGTTTACATTGATAAAACCATACTTGAAAGTGTTAAATTATACAGTAGTATGCCGATGAAATTGGATTACTAACCGGGAACATAAGTTCATACTAGAAAAAATTTTACTTTTGCATCCAAACTTTTGGTACAATCTAACCAAATTAAAAATTTATAATTAAAATTTTCACTATCAATGATAAACACATCCGATGCGATTTTTATTTTCAGTGTTACTATGCCTTTTGTTTTTTATACTACATAAATTTTCCTTAAGTTTACTATTTGAAGCTCATCTTTTTTCTCGTCTTTTTTATGTGATAGTTTTACATTGATCAATGACACATTTTTTCCTAAGTCATATATTCCATCGATTTCTAACGTGTAATTTAATTGACTTTTTTTTAAATATTGCTATTAAAAGTTTTTTTAATTTGTTTCATTTAATCTCCAGTTGAGAGTTGTTACAAATTCTTACTTGTTGATTTTTCGTAATTTCACATTTATCTCAGATCCAACAAATTGGATGGTACCAAACGTACACATTTATTTATTTTTCACTTTTACAAGTCTTACAATATTCTCTTTCTTTCACTATTTTTTCAAAATATGATTTTTCCTTTTATTCTAGTGTCTTTATTCTTCTGAAGTGTTCTAAACCTCTTATTTCAATAAAGTAATCTTCAGTTTCTTTTAAAGTGTCTCTATTAATTCTGTAACAGCTATCAAATCAATAATAGTTTTTGTATCTAACTATCTAACTTATTTCATAATATTCTAATAAAGAACCATTTATATATCTGAACTCAATGGCATATCTCACCCTCTGTCTACATATGTGTGGCAAAACTTTATTTCATTCTTTCCAAGCAGAATGTATTGTATATTTTACAAGCATTGAACAGTATCAATCGATACACGATCCTTCTAAACATAGTCGTTTTTCGATTTTATCGATGTTTTGATCGATTTTTAATCTAGTACATTCACTATCAAATATTTCCATCCATTTCCAACCAGTGATTTTAAGTGTCAGTTACGCGCGCGAAACTAATTTAAAATAAAATTTGTATCTTCTAATCAGAGTGTACTATCGACAAAATAAAAATATGTTTAAAGGTCGATTCAGTCACATCAGTTCTGTCACAGTCTCGGCGCCAAACCGGTCCTGTTTGGTCAGAGAACTATTACAAAAAAAGAGGTTAGTCTTCGTAAATGGGTATATTTATTTAAAAACCCTTAAAAGGGCTACATAAACAAAAGGCTTACCCTTTTAAAGGTAAAAACCCTTTAAATTACATGTAGTTGTAAAAGATTATACATCATGTTGTAAAAAAACTGTGATGTTCAGTAATAAATTAAATATGACTTCAGGTAACATACATGCGTGGTTAAAGGTTGGTAAAAGACCTCAGAGGCAGTACGAGTTGTCGATGCTCACACTGCAATAAAACTCTGAGAAACGTCCACTGTTTTCTGACGAAAAAGTCGGAAGTTCTAGGAATAGAACTCAGCTCTGCCAACAAATCCTACTCTCACGTCCTCGAAGGCAATATGCCGCGTAACCACGGGGTGCATGGCGCACAGTGGGTGTGCGTTATGTAGCTGACGAGAGAGGGTGAAAGGCGAGTTTCTGGCGCCTTAAAACTGGAACATATCGGCTATGGGAATAAACCCAGACAGAAAATTCCGGTCCTCCAGGTTGGGGGTTGTGCTATGGACCAGCGATCCATACACGGAAAAATACACTGCTACGAAACGAATACTATTGCCTCGGAATAGGACAGATTATCAGGACAAACGACGTAAGCTACGAATAAAGGACACTCTATTAGGGACATGGAACGTACTAAGTTGGTATCGACCTGGAATTTCCACAAGAGCAATAAAACAGCTGGAAGAACTACAATACGATGTGACTGCAATCCAAGAAGTCAGATGGACTGGGTCTGGGGCAATCCAAATGGAGAAGTCAATAGTGCTATGGTCTGGACATGAAACACGTCATGAAAGAGGGTGTGGTTTTGTAATAAGCGAAAGGATTAAATCTGCTATACTAGATTTCAAAGCAATTAATGATATAGTCTGTATCATAAGAATAAAGGGCAAATGGTTTAATCTATCGATATTCTCAGTGTATGCACCAACCGAAGAAGCAGCAGAGGAAGAGAAGGAAGAATTCTATGACTCCCTAACCCGATTATACACGGAAGCCCCAAAACATGACATCAAAATAATATTAGGGGACTTAAACGCAAAAATAGGCAAAGAAGAACACATAAGGCCGGTAGCTGGAAATCAGAGTCTACATGACATTACCAATGACAATGGTTCAAGGCTGATTGAGTTTGCAGCAGGGTGCAACATGATTATCAAAAGCACCCAATTTGCCAGGAAAAACATATATAAGGTAACATGGAGATCAAATGATGGAAGAACGAGGAACCAAATTGATCACGTATTAATTGATGGGAGGCATTCCAGTAGTATAATAGACGTAAGAACTAGACGGGGACCAGATAGTGATACAGACCATTTCCTAGTAAAGGCCAAGCTCAGAACTAGAATCTCAACACAAACAACAGACAAACAGATAAAGATCGAAAGATGGAATGTGTCTAAATTGGAAGAAGAAGAGGGAAAGAGACAATACCAACTAGAATTGAGAAACAGATTCCAGGTGTTGGAAACGAAAGAAAATGAAAGAGAAAATATAGACCAGAAATAGCACTCCATTAAAACGATCATTACAGAAACAGCAGAGAAGTGTATAGGTCAGAAGAGAAAAGCAAAAAGAAAAAAATGGTTTGATGAAGAATGCGAGAATACCTTAAAAGAAGCAAACAAAAGAAGAATCGACTACCTAGCAAACCCGACGGATGAAAAACGTGAACAATATAATAGAGAGAGAGCCTTAGCCAGAAGAACAGTAAGGAGAAAAAAGAGACAACATTTACAACAACAAATTGAAAAAGTAGAACGTGAACACAGAAGCAAGCAAAATAAAAAATTCTACAAAGCAGTAAGACAGCATAAGAAAGGTGCATATATAAGAACACCGAACTTTGTGAGAGACAAAAATGAGCAAATGATTACAGCTGAAAATAAAATAATCGAAAGATGGGCTGAATACTTTGAAAGTCTGCTAAATGTCCAGGTAGACGCGGATGGAAATAAAGCAAATTGTGAGTACCAAACGGCCGAGATAGAAGTACCCCCGCCAAGCCTGGAAGAAATTATCACGGCGATAGAAACCCTAAAAAATGACAAATCCCCGGGACTAGACAATATAGATGCAGAACTGATTAAAAAAGGAGGGCATGAACTTAGAACTAAAATACACCAATTAATGAAAGAAGCCTGGGAACAAGAAATAATGCCAAAAGAATGGAGTGGCTGTATTATCGTGCCAATACATAAAAAAGGCAGAAAGGATACATGTGGCAACTACAGGGGAATCTCACTAATCGGTACTACATATAACATATTAGCTTCAGTTGTACTAAAACGATTACTGCCATATACAGAGGAAATTATTGGCGATTACCAATGCGGCTTTAGGCCTGGAAGATCAACAATCGACCAAATATTTACTATCAGACAAATGCTAGAAAAGTATTGGCAATATAATAAAGAAGTACACCAGATCTTCATAGATTTCAAACAAGCATATGATTCCATAGATCGCTTAAAACTGTGGAGTGCAATGATGGAGTTAGGCGTACCAAAGAAACTGACCATGATTGCGCGAATGTGTGTCAACAATTCCTTTGCACAAATTAGAATAGGAGGCAAAAATTCAAAGGCTTTCGGCATAAGCACCGGGCTCAGACAGGGAGACCCGCTGTCTCCATTACTATTTAACCTAGCATTGGAATACGCAATGCGAAAAATATATACCAGAGTCAAACCAGACATAACTGCCAGAGGAGCAAAGATTATTCTCGCATTTGCAGATGATGTAGATGCAGTAGCACAGACAACACTGGAAGTTAAGGATATAGTATCGAACTTTGAAGAAGCAACACTAAGCGTAGGCCTGAAAATAAACGAAGAAAAAACTAAATACATGGTCGTATCAAAAAAGGAACGACAGCGCATAAGACAAAACATTACCATAAACGATCATAATTTTGAGGTGGTCAAAGAATTCAACTACCTAGGAGCAACAATTACCAGTGAAAACACAGGAGAACGGGAGGTTGAAATACGAATACTGGCGGGGAATAAATCATTCTTTGCCATTCAACATCTAATGAGGTCAAAGCTTCTCTCAAGGCGTGCCAAAATCCAAATGTACAAAACCCTAATACGACCAGCAGTGACATATGGAAGTGAAACATGGACATTGAGAAAGAAAGAAATCAATAAGCTATTAGTATGGGATCGCAAAATCCTGCGAATTATATATGGTCCTTGCAGGGACAGCGTGACAAATGAATGGAGGAGCAGATACAACAATGAAATAGAGACTCTCTTCGGGAAAGGCAACATCGTAAGATACATAAAAGCCAATAGATTAAGATGGGCAGGCCACGTGGTACGGAGTGATGACGACAGACTGATTAGCAATGTATTTTGGGAAAGACCAGATGGTAAAAGATAGACAGGAAGGCCTAGAAAAAGGTGGAAAGACGCTGCCAGGGAAGACCTGGAGAAGATGGAAGTAAGGCCATGGGAAATAATAGCACAGGATCGGAATCAATGGAAGGCAATAGTAAACGCGGCAAAAACTCACGAAGAGTTGTAAAAGCCAATGATGATGATGTAACATACATGGCTGAAGTGAGTTCCAGAGCCGAAGAGTAAACCTCTTCACACGGAGAACAGCTGGTAACTGGAATCAGCAACAAGCATTACATAAATAAAGAAAAAAAAGGAGTGTTCTGTTTTTCTTTATATTATACAATATGAATATCCTCAGACTTTTCCGATGTTTGTAGATCGAGCGAGTACGCTGGTGGTGTGCTGTGTGAGAGAAAAATTGTAGTGTAATTTCTCTAAAACTTTAAACTCTAAAACTAAGAACGAATTCTCTAAAACTACCTTAGGACCAACTATTATCTAGGGCTCGGAATGTTAAACAGCTATAAATAAAAAAGAACAAGGAATGCATGTTACAGAAAAAACGACTAAGAATAAACTAATAGGTAAAATCTAGGTGTAACACCAACTGATGCCAAAATAAGAGACAATAATAATATTATCTCTATGTTATTTAGGACGCGTTCAACGACAAATAATAATTACCAAATAAGAAGAGTGATGTACTGAGGAGAATACTAGGACCTGTGAGGGAAAACGGAATCTTCAGAATTCCATATAACAACGAGCTCTATCAACTGTATAAGGAAACACCCCTGTCAAACTTCATTAGAATCCAAAGATTGCAATGGGCCGGACATGTGATACGAATGGGAGAGGATAGGCTACCAAAACGAGCACTGAACGCCAGAATGCAGGGAAAGAGACCAGTTGGAAAGCCAAGAAAGCGCTGGGAAGACACAGTAAGCAGCCACAGTAAGAGCAGCCACAGACAGACAAGGGTGGAGGCAAAAAATAAAGGAGGCCAAGGCTCATTTTGGGCTGTAGTGCCGTAGAGAAAGGAAGAGTGATGTACAAGTTCCTGGAAAGTGTACGAGAGTAGGAACAAGAAAGACCTTTAGGCAAGAAATGTCTGTGAAAATGATTGATATTGGTATGACAGCAGATAGTAAATCTTGCGGAGAAATAGAATTAAGGAGACCAAACCCGAATAATAAATAATTCAAAGAGCACTTTGTAATATCTTACGTTAAGAGGTGACTTTTTAATATCTTACTGGTATAACATTTTTGCCTTGACACATGATATTTATATATTTAAATCTAATGTAATCCAACCTATAGCATACGTAAAGATTTTTTTTCATTATTTAATCGTTTGACAAAAAAAGGTTTAATTATAATAAGCATATTTATTGTAGAGATCAAAATGCAAAAACGTATTTTTGAATGCTGCTAATATTCTAAAACGTCAGCAATATCTGGTTTTATTGTAAATATCAGTTTATTGGAGAATATTTTGTTGTATCAGTTATGTTTGTTGTACAACTATTTACATAATCTGGTGAATTTACCCGACAAAGCTAAATTGTTTATATTTGCCGACTATACGTTTTGCAAAGCATGGATGTGTGAACAAATAACTGCAACATTTTGTTTTTGTAGTCAATGGTTCTACATTGTAAACAGTAATGTTTTCTTATACTTTCGTGTAATAATTGGTGTTTGTGCATATACTAGTAATAGGAAGTTTTCGCGAGAATAATTGTTTTTATAATGAAGAGCAAATTGTTGTAAACTACAAAATTTTTAATTTAATTGTACATATTTATAGTGACTGTAAAGATAACGAATATTTTTAAGCTTTTTAACCTTTCAGTAGTCGTGCACGGTCTTACAGTCCGGGTTAAATTTCAATTTCTGATTTTGACGAAATTAAGGAAGCCAAGAAACTCTGGCTCACAGTACCTTCTTTTTCTTTCAATTTTTACTTTCATTTAAACGTCTTTCTCTAAGTAAAATGCAAAAAAGATGGTAATTTTCAAAGGTGAATCGTAGATGCATGTCGATGTAAAAGGATACTTCTAGCGTCGTTAAAAGCCTCTAGCAAGAGGCTTTGGATTTGCGGTTCACCTAATTTGCTATCAGAGAGGTCTCTCGACTTCTTGTTACTTCGTATAGATGTCGCTGCTAGCGTAACCTGGCTGTTATTTTGGTTATAATGACCAAATACTAGACTGCATTTTGATTTTAGTTAAACTTCGACAAGTGCTCATGACGATGGGTTGAATAATCCGAAACACGTGTAGGGCTATTATATAAATATTATTCTATATATAAAATATTACAATTTTAATTGGTCAATATGTATTGAAAACATACTTTAATATAACGTAACTAAACAAACGTGGGTAAATTTTTGTAAATAGACAATCTGGTTTCTTGACAACTTTCTTAGTGATTAGATAAAAAATTTGTGACGCTACCGGTTTTCGGTAATCAAAAAATAAAGTTTAGTTTACATATTCAAAATATGCACGTATTGTTGTAAAGCCAAGTTCCAGTCAATCTTAGCATGTAAATGTATCGCCAGCATCATCAGCAAGTTAAAATGAAACATACCAAAGAACATAGACAGGCGTTTCACATATTACTGGATAAATAATTACCAATAACAGTAACAGTTTATTACCACAATCCCTTGTCTTTTAACTACTTTGCTTATCACAGATGTTTATACGAACGTGTAGATACCTACAATAAAACCCAATATTTCAGATTACTATGGAAACACGCTATATATAGTAAGTCTGTTCACCAACACCTTTCTCCGTGTTATTTTGTTTTCAGAAAGTTACAGTATATCATAATAAATATACTGTTTATTATGTTTCCCCTGTAACATAAAGCATGACATTTCTAAGTGCTAGTTCAGACACGTAGGACTCCGGGCGGTTGTAAACCGCGAGGTTTCAATCCACGAGAATTCGAAGTATTCAATTCAGATTTATTGGTCCGATCAGTGTCAGAAGTAAGCAGTCGTTGCTTCGCTCGAACAATTGAAGCAAGAGAAACAATATCACAATGTGTGTATTTTCTTATTAAAAAAATGCAAACATAAGTACATTGTCAAGTATACTTAACTTTACTTTATAGTTTTATGTTTAATCACTATGAACATATTATTTAGTTAAAACGTTTAGTTAAAAAAATAAAATATTAAGGAGTCTTCTATCATTTAATCTCTTAATCTTACTCGGATTAAAAAGCTAATGACAACTTTTAATTAAAAATCCTTTGTAATAGGTATATATTTACGGCCCAAACGGGCTAAGTTAAAAAGACAAAACGTTTTCGGAAACCATGTTCCATCATCAGTGTCCTCAATGACTACGGTAATTTTTAAAATGTTTTTACTTTTAATAATTTATCTTTAATATATCGTTATAAAACCAAATATATATATATATATATATATATATATATATATATATATATATATATATATATATATGGTTTTATAACGTCTTACGACGTTGTCCGACTCCCAAACGCCACTGTATTCTGTCTTGAGTTAGGTCTTCGTCCAGATTTCGAGCGCTAATCGCTTTCCTAACTCCCAGATTCCAGCTCTGTGGTGGTCTTCCTTGTTTCCTTTTCTCTGGGGGTTGCCACATCATCGTTTTTTTAGACAATCTTTCGTCCTCCATTCGGCTCACATGCCCATACCATATGAGCTGTTTTCTCTCAATATCATCAACTATAGTGCCCTTTATACCCATTTGTTGTTTTATCACTTCATTCCGTATTCTATGGGCTCTTGATATTCTCATCGATCTTCTGATGGCATCCATTTCCATGGCTTCGACCTTTTTCTTATATTTCTCGGTTATTCTCCATAAAGTAGGCTAGTTTTAACCATTGTCTCATAGATGTTCCATTTTCTTTTCTTTGATAATTCTTTACTCCATAGAACTCCGTTCAAACATGCTATAGCTCTTCGTGCTTGTACAATTCGATGTTCTATTTCTCGTTCGTCTTTTTCACTACGGCCGAAGATGACGCCCAGGTATTTATATTCGTTGCATGGATTTATTTTTTGATTGTCATCGATATCGAGTTGCTCTGCTTCAGTTATCTTAAGGTATCTTAAGGTAACTTAAAACTCGTATAATTTATATTACAGAACTCTAAAAATATAAAAACTAATTAAACTCCACAAGGAAACAAAATTCCTGTATACCATGTATCACTAAATATTTATTTAAAAATTCCTTTATAAAAGGTGCAAAATATTAAAAACCCTATCGGACTTTATTACAGAACGTTTTCAGAATTATTATTCCATCGCTTGTGCTATTCTAAAAGTTTAATCACTTTAATTAAATCAAACAAAAGAGTTTTTGAAAATTTTGACCAAGGTTATTTAAAAAAGTGTGGTTAATACTTACTGGATCTACATGCATGAAGCCACTATGTATATGGGTAAAATCCTTTTAAATGTTCTTAAATTGACTTTAAGTTACGTTTTTTAAATGTAAGTTAATTTATCAAAGTTATACAAAGATAATTTAACAACATTTAAAGGGTTTTTAGTCATATATTTAGTGGCTTTAAACATGTACATCCAGAAAGTATTAACCACACTTTTTGTAATAACCTTTGTCAAAATTTTAATTTTTTTGTTTGATTTAATTAAAGTTTGTTATATTTTTAGGATAGCATTGATGATGGATTATTAATTTCGAAAACGTGGTTTGCTCACCCAAAATACAAAATTGGGTTAGATAATGTCAGGGATAGCACAACCAGAGAATATCCCTGGTATATAAAAAAATAAAAAAAATATTGAGAGTTAGAAGAAGTAGATCATAACAATACTCTTTCAGTATGAACAAAAAGAGTGTGAAGGATATTATAAAAGAATCGTAAAAGGGATAACGAAGAAAGATTTAAAGTTAAAATATCCTTCAATTCTAATACAAGTCTATTGGGGGACTTAAAACAGCAAGCATATGAGAAAGTGCTGCAATTAGAGAAGAAATTTTAAAGAGACAGAAACCTAGAAAAAAGTAGTATGAAGTAGTAGTAGTAGTATGAAGAAATATGAAAACTGAGATCACATGAAATTGAATCAAATCAAAACCATAAACAAGCAAGAGTAATACCTTCCTCATCATGCAGCAGTAAAAGAGGATAATACACAACAAAATGCAGATCCGTGTTCGACGCTTCCAGTAAAAGTTCAACAGAAATCAGTCTCAATATTATAATGCACTCTTACACCTCGTTTGCAACAAGATCTTACAAATATAATAATACATTGGAGGTCGTAATAGCATATACGGCAGATCTAGAGAAAATGTTTAGGCAAATAAAGATAGCTGAAGCAGATTAAGTTTATTAGAAGATATGTCAATAGTCTGTAACAGAACCAATAAAGGAGTACCAGTTATCAACAGTAACATACGGTACGAAGGCATCGCCATACCTTGCATTAAGAACGATATAGGAGTTATTGTTGATAGATTTGATCCAATGAAGAAGAGATATGTGTGTGATTGTTTGTTAAATAAAAGTGATGTAATATACCATTGTGTTATTAAAAGTTATTTATACTTATTCGAGAGATATATTTATGAAATGTGTGTTATTTATTGAGTAATTGTTTTATGAAGGTGACAGTTTTATGACAATGAATAAGTTGAGATGTAAAAATTGTGTGGGTGTGCAATTATTTTCCAACTTGTAGTTATCAAATTACTTTGATAAAGTTCTATTGGCAATTAGTAAATTATTGAAAAGTCAAGTAAATAAAATATTAAAATACAAACAATTAAGGATAATTTAAACACACTAAAACAGAAAACACTTAGAAGGGACGAAACAAACATTAAATTTAAAAGGGGGGAAGGACTTTAATGCACTACATCTCAGTCTTGGGTACAATGTATTACTTCCCGTTTACTGTCAAACAACTGCAATAATAGAATTGAGTTCTCCATTCAACAATACATAGTAGTTTCAACCATGATCTACCATCCATCAATTCATAGAGTACCGGCATCATTTGTTTAACTTTGTATCGAGAGGATACAAAGGATGCTTTGCATATTGTAGAAAGCGAAACCGGTCGTCTGATAGTTAAATTAAATTGATTGTGAGTAAGTCTTATTTATTATTTCTTTACCTATTTGAAATGAACTCACACAAGCAACACATTCATGATTTATCTGACTTATTTATATTGACAATTCAGACATATGTTATGCATTTTAAAGTAGACGACTTTAAAATGATATTGCCAATATTGTTTAGTTGCGCTACTGGGACGACTTTACTTATAAGATAGTTCATATGATTGCAAGAAATCAACTTTAACTTGAGAATATCCGTCAGAAATAAATCATAGCATGTAATTCGTCTTTAAAAAGACAAACACATGACATGATGACAGTAAAATTCTCCTGTTAGTGATTCTATTGTAAATTATGAGGGAGTAAATAAATTCCATAGTAAATTAATAGCTTCAGAACAATATTAGTCATATGTTTCACAATATTTTAATTATATACCATGAAACTAAAAAAGGTTAAGAAATTAAGAATAATGTGAGATTACAATTTAAGGGATTACTATGTGATTGAACACTGTGGAAAATTGTAGACTACGACTGAAGAGGAGGGCTGTTCCGAATGCAATAGTCAGCAAAACATTAATAAAAAATACATTATGATTTATACTAAATACATATATAAATATAATAAATAATACACAGTAATAATAAAATGTAAAAAACGCTTAATTTCGTTTTACAATAAAACCGAATTCGGAGAATATTATTCCACAGCAAATAGCCATTGTAATTAAAGTAACAGAAAAAAAATTAATTTTGCTGGCCAATGTTTTTATGGGATATAAATCTTTAATATATAAATTTAATATAACTTTATACAAATTTAATAACGTGTTACTTTCATATGAATATAATCAGCTATTTACATGTTTACTTTAATCAAGCTTGGCATATCTGTTTTGGCCCTGTTTTTAAATGACCCCTCGGCTGTGCAAACCCGCGCCTATCGATATAAAATCCAATTTGGAAGCTACTAGCAGACACAATTTGCAGGCTGGGACTTCCAATTAACCTAGAGTTACTTCGTTATCCGCCATGTTTCTAAATCATCTCTTAATTTTATGTAAATTGACATCGTATAAAATTGACTTAGGTAAATAATTGAAGTAAGTAGCTGCACTTTGGTCTCTCGGGATCTTATTAAGAAAATTCTATGAAGCAGCTAGTTTCAATTTTGTTTGCTTTATGTACAAGCCCAAGTTCCGCTGTGGAAAACTAATCCTAGCTTAACATTTAAGCGTAAGCTTCAGACGTCGTGTATCTAATACGAGAAGAAGAAGAAGGAAAATAGGAGATTATTAGATCCTTTAAATTTATGTTTTCCGCAATAAAAATAAGTTTAGAATTATTATTTAAAGTAGCTTAAAAAGTTAATAATAAAATCTTTCATTAAGTTTAAAATCGGCGTTGGAATTATTGAATCTTGACTTTTCTTATCTCACATAACATAAAAATACTTGAAAAGATGAATAACAAAAAAGCTCCAGAAAACGACGGAATAGAAAACTAATTACTGAAATATTGTGAAGCAGCAATGACAGAACAATTAGCAACATTAATTAACAAAAATATAAATCACAATAAAATACAGGAATAATCAAGAACTAGCGAACTTATTCGTCTATTCAAAAAATAAACTTACAAACTTACAAACTTACAACTAACATTTTACAAGAAGTAATGAATAGGAGGATATGTTTACCAGATGATCTACAGGGTTTTGGTACTGGATGTACTTCAAGATGTAATTAATATTCTGTAATAAAGAAGTTTTTCTAGATTTCATGAATAAAATCCTTAAAATGATGGAAAACAAAGAAGTAAACATACTCTGTTACATAGACGACGCAATATTGATAGCCCAAGATAAAGATGCCTCTCTTACTGTATGGCTGTGAAAATTGGAAGATGGAAGCTGAAATAGAAAAAGGAATATATGCCTTTGAGATGTATATATACAGACAAATGTTGACAATTGTATGGGTACACAGAGTTACTAAGGTTAAGGTATTTCGTCGCATGTGTAAACAAAAAGCATTACTAAGAATAATCAAAGAAAGGAACATGCAATACTTGGGTCATGTGTTGAGGGGCGAAATATATGAATAACTTTAAGTTATACTTGAAGGAAAAAGTACAGGGCTAAAGATCAATAGAAAGACGGCATAACTCGTGGCTGAAAGACCTGAGGAGATGGTTTGACCGCTTGTCCGCAGAAATATTTCGCGCGGCAGTTTCCAAAACTACAATTGCCATTTGGATCGCCAACTTTCGAAAGGAAATGGCGCCAAGAAGAAGAAGATAAGCATAGTCTGCAAAGACCAGTCGACAGATTTAACACAAGGGAAAATAATTTAATATCACAATCTCATCTCAGAACATTTAAACAATAAGAATTAGTAAAAAAAAATAATCAGATGTAAAATATAAACTGATGGCCTTAGTATAGAATAAGTAATGAAAATAAAATACGTTGAAATTACACCGTTTAGCTATGAAGAACCGGATCAAGAAGAGCTAGATCAAGTCTTCTTCTTTGTCAACCATTTTCCATCCATTTCTGAATGTAGATGCTTCAAGCTGGTCAAGTCTAAGAGACATTGCTGAGGTCCTCCACACGAACAGAAGTGTCATTAATCGTTTATGGTTAAGGTATCAAGGAACTGGTGATATATCTGAACGTCATACAGGCCGTACAGGGTTAACCAATGAATTGAAGACCGTTTTTTTATGTTGCAGGCTTTGCAAAATCGTACTATAACTGCATCACAATTACAAATGAGGCTGCCAAAACCCAGAAAATCTGGTATTTGTAAGTGGCCAAACCATTATAAATAGACTGCATAAACTAGGGTTAAATTCTCGAAGACCTGTGAGAGTGCCTTTTTATCTAGAGGAAATGGCACTCATCGACTTCAATGGGCACAAGAACACGCAAATTGGGTTAGACGTGAGTGGGCCTATATTTTTTTCACAGATAAGTCCCGATTTAAATTTGCAGCAGATATAAGACGGACAAGAATTTGGAGACGATCGGGCAATGCTGAACGATTGGCAAATGTGCAGGAGATTCATAGACAGTAAGGCGGCAGTATAATGGTATGGGGTGGCATCACTCTTCGTAGACGAACCAATCTTGTTTGTCTGGAACGGTTTTTAAATGCAACAGACTACCTCGATATGATTCTTTAACCTATTGTCGTATCCTTTGCACAGCAAGCTGGTCTCCAATTTCAGTTAATGCACTACAATGCGCATCCGCATATTGCCAGGGTTGTGCGAACATTCATCGAAGATAATGAAATCGAGGTTTTACAATGGCCTGCAAAATCGCCAGATTTGATTTAAACCCAATTAAGCATGTATGGGACATATTGGGCAAACGCATTTTACAACAAAATATTGCGTTTATTACAAGAGAGCAACTGTATGAGAGCCTTTTAAAGGAGTGGAACAAAATACCGCAGCTAGACAGAGTTTGCCTTACAGATATAGGACAGTAATCAATATACGTTGAGGTCATACACTGCACTAACTTAACCTAAAGATTACTTTGTTGAGAGTTTAGGTCCAACGAATTAGTTTTTTATTTTTTTTTTGTTACCATATTTTTACTTATGGAGTTCTGTTAATTTTGTTAAGAGCTATTGCGATAATTCTAAGAAAAAATGTTTGTTTAATGTATATTCGGGACACTTGTTTATAAATTTTTATTAAAAATATGTAAAATAAATTATTTGAAATCCTTCTTTAATCTCGAATTTTGTTTTTGTCCCCTAGATTATTTTATAAGTGTGAAAAAATTAAAAAGAGATTGATCTAATAGAAAAAAATATAATTGGGAGTAGAGATGTTAACCACATACATAATGCAAAAAAGCCAGAATTGGAGCAGAAGTTAAGAATGTTACTGTAATCCAAGTCTGCATTGAGGAAAACTAAATAATACTCTACTAAGCAGTAATAGCAATAATAACAGACCAGTAAAACTTTTTTGCTTTTCTGATAAACGTATTATTCTAACCGGTCGTATTATAGCCAATTTTAGGGCACTGATTGGGGTCATTAGGAACTAGTTAAGACATACAGAGCGAGAATCCCTTATAACTTTATTTGTAGACTCCGAAGAATCAGTCAGTTCTGAGTTCTCTTATTTCATCTCTTTATCTCCATGTCCTACAATTTTAAGGAAATGCTGTCTGGTCCAGCATTTTGCCTATGTTGCTACAAGCATGCAACATGCATAACTCTGATCAGGAGGCTGTTACACTTCGGAATTGATTAGCATAGTAGTCGCAGAACGAATTCCAACGTGTCATAAACTAGCTATACTGAGGATCTCTGTGTTTTGCACATTAACCATATGTATGAGTGCATGTGTGTGTATGTGTACTTTGTCTTTGTGCTTGTATGTATGTGTATTTTGTGTTTGTACCAGTATATGTATATGCTTGTGTGTATGTGTGAGTCGGAATAAAGTTAATTAATTATGTCGTCCATCTTGTCAATTTTCTGAGCTGATGCGTGGGTGTTTATTTGGTTATATCTTATTCACACCTGTCCTATTAGTTTTTATAAGTCTACAGGTTGTTATCTATTCGCCACTTTCAAATTCAATGAAAATATAGAGAATTTTAGAAAGAAGTTATTACAAAAATTGAGTTATAAAGAACAACAATATATAGAGATACAAAGAATAAATTGAAATGGAAAAAACTAATAATTACATGTAGAGAATAGCTTTGAATTGGTGTAGATTTCATACAGAATTATAATAGTAACTTTTTATTTCGAAAATATGTGTCTCGACAGCTAATGGTCATTGACACAGGTACAATTTACATTCATGTTTACAAAGTTAATACTTTACATTGTGTACAAATTAGTTACAATACATTTTGTTTTAAATTAAATTGTACAACTTTGTGTTTTGTAAGAAGTTTAATACATATTCATAGTTGCTGCTGTTTGAGATAAGTATGTCTTTTAGGTTGTTACCAAGATTATATTTTCTTCTGACCGCTAGGTAGTGTTGACAGTTAAGAAGTACATGTGATACGGAAGTCGTGATATTGCAGTACTGGCATAAAATTTGATTACTGGAATTTATTAGGTGAATGATAGATTTGTCCTCTCTTTTCATTGATGAGAGCTGGTGGTAGAAAATGTTTGGTCGTAGAACGCCTAACTTGGTATTGCTGCTTTTTAATTGATCATTCCAAAGGTCCATTATTTTATGTTTGATTGTTCTTTTTAGATACGATGATGTTTGAATGTCTGTTGTTGCTTTAAGAGAACATGCTTGTTTTGCTGCTTGTTCAGCTTTTTCGTTATCTGGAATACCCACGTATGCCGGGGCCCACAATATTGTTACTGTAACTCCATTAGTTTGAAGACGATTACATATACTCTGGATTTCTCGAACTATTGGGAGGATGGACTGTACGTTTCTTATGGACAGCATGGAGGACAGGGAGTTCGTACAGATTGCTATAATTTTATCATCAACAAGTGGAGTTTTCACTGCTTGTAGTATTCCATATAGTTCAGCAGTATTAATATTGTAATTGCTGGAGAATCTCGAAACAAGTTGAAGTTGACGGTGGTAGTCGTTGTAACAGCACAGCCAACACATTTTTGAGTCTTAGATGCGTCTTAGTAAAGGATCTTATCGAGGGTGTATAGATGTAGGATATCCTTGAATCTTTGTTTGATAATGGAAGGTGATATTTCATTCTTATCATATTTGGATAATTTTATATTGAAATTTGAAAGTTTACGTATCCATGTGTTGGGAAAGCATATCACTGATTTGTTGGTCATCTGTAATTATTTTGTCCTGAATGGTGAGAGCTGGAATTTTATATGATATGTAACGTCCTTTCATTCTCTTTATTTTTGACCATACTTGAGTCGGTGGGGTATCTTTGGTAATAGAGCTGGTAAAATGATTCCATGAATTTTGTTTACTGTTTTTTATTATGCGTTTTATTTTTGCTCTGAGCCTTTTGAAATCTATTAAGTCAGCTAGTGTGCGAGATTTTCGGAATCTGTTTAAAGCTCTTTTGCTTTCTTAAATTGCTGTTTTGCATGAGTCATTCCACCAGGGAACTTGTTTTTTTATTACGTTAATTTTGTATTTGAACTTTGATGGTACACAAGGCAAATATCGAACACAGTAGTTAATCAAATCTTGCCCAAGTACTTTCGATCAAAAGATCATCCTCAGGGGCATTTCGTCAGTTGTGTCCTATCCAGCAGTAATAGAATGTTATAAATGTAAATTGGGACATAACAAATACACTAAACAAAGACAAACAAACACTTTAAAATTTAAGAAGTGGAGAAGCTACATTTTATATAGAAGCCGGAGACAGAATGGTTGAATTTTATATTTGCCGACATATTCCTCTGTGGATAAAACTATGCAATGATTTGGTTGATTTATGTTCTTGTCTGTTATTTTGATATTTAAGTACATCTGTGCGTCTTTTTACAGTTAGTTTAAAGAGTTCCCAATTAGCAACTGAGATTTTCCATCTCGTTTTTGTATATTCCGATTTGACTACATTGTTAGTAATGATAATGGAAAATAATTGCTATCGAATAAGATATCTAGAGTATGCCAAGTTAGTAACGAGTTTATTTTAGGATCACATAAGCTTAAGTCTATTTATGAAAAGCTTCTTGACTGAATCTGAAAGTATGTACTATTTCCTGTATTTAATAAGTTAATATCAGTATTGGTACAGACTTGAAACCAAATTAAGGAGAAAACCTTGGTACAATGAGTACGATTACAGTCGAAAAAATATAACTACTATCAGCAGAATGAAGTTTAGTCATGCATGTTATCCAGCACATTTATTTAAAATAAAAATACTTGAGAGTGATCTTTGCGAAGCCTGTAATAAAATCGGTGATCTTGACCACATCTTTTTTTATTCTTTAAAATATAGAGCTCAATCTAATGAGATTTTCAGAAAACTTTTAAAATTAAACATTGAAAGCCCATTTAATATACTGCATCTTCTTGCTTTAGATAAAAAAGAAATTTATGATTGTGTGCTGTCTTTCGTCAGAACAACGAATATGCAAATATAACCACCTTTGTTAAGTCCTTATGTCTTTCCTTAATGTATGCATACCTATCTGTCCGAGGCCTACCTTTTTATCGTTTATAAAAATGCCCTGATCGGCCCCTGGGCGAGAAGCGTGTAATCCCTGTGTAATCCTTGTATCTGTTTTTAAAAAATTTGTGTCTGGCTGTGTGGGTATTTACCCTAAAGCCAATAAAAAAAAAATCAGAATTGGTAATGACATTATTGATTATTTTACCTTTACCATAATTATGTATTTTTGGATCCCCACATAGTGTTGTGTGCATATAGTGTTGTGTGCATTAAAATCTCCAATCATAATAAATGGGCCAGAAATTTCAGATATTAGGTTTTCTAATTCAGTGTTTATCATTCATCGCAGTTTCATTGAATAATTATCAATTTATGAATAAGAGGATTTTTAAGATGTTTGTGAGTTTTGAGATGTGTCAGAGATGTACTCATCATCAGTGGTTTCGTGTGATAAGTCAAAATTGGGTAATTTTGTAGAATCACCCATTAAGAGTTTGGTTTTGTACTTAAATTTTTTTATAAGGCGAGTTAGTCTATTTTTGGTTGATTTCTCATTAAGTTTGGGATAGATTTAATATAACGTAGAAATAAGTTGTTTGAAGTTTGTTGTGAATTTTAATGCTTCTGCGTATGGATCGCTACTACCGTAACAGTTTCCTTAAAATTTTGTAAAGTTTCTTTTTATGAAGGTTGCGTATAATTGTTTTTGACATTTCGGATAGGGTTGAGTCACAATGTGACCGTTTAAGTTTTTTCCTGCTTTGTGGTTTGAAAAACCCGGCATAAATATAAGTTTGTTCACTATCAGTAGATTCTTCAGTTATGCTGGTTTTGTCGCGAGGAGAAAAAAGTTCTGAGTATGTGTGTTTATAGTGTGTTTGTGTATTTGTCGTATGTTTACTTGGTTGTTCTAATGAGAAATTGTTATTTGAGGATGTGTGTGGTATATTATTGACTGGAGGTAAAAACTCTGTTGGTGTGAAAGATACAGTGTTGGTTTCTGGGTTTTTTTCAGTAGACGTAGATTTGGCTCTTGAAGAAGATGAAACCATTGTCTGGTCAAAAGAGCCACTTTCTGGTGGATTTGTGCCATTTGAAGCGACATGACCTGATCTTTTATAAACGAAACATTCTATTTTGTCAGTAGTAAAGAAGATGCGTTTTTCGATATTTTCGAAAGAGAGCACAAGAGAGGTTTGAAGCTCAAAAGTTTCGGAGGGCGGAAATACATAAACTTGTCTTCTAAAGCTAAGGTTATGTGAAAATTTCTCCTCCGGAATACCTGATTTAAGAAATGTTACTGGGTAAGCCAT
This sequence comes from Diabrotica balteata, assembly GCA_918026665.1. NCBI lineage: Eukaryota > Metazoa > Arthropoda > Insecta > Coleoptera > Chrysomelidae > Diabrotica > Diabrotica balteata. The sequence continues at coordinate 146,311,127 of OU898276.1, read as the reverse complement.
TTTTAGACCTTGGCTTTTAACAGCTGTTTTGATAATTACATGTGGGATAAACGGTGAGACATTGAATATTAAGATTCTTTTTGTAGGAGAAACGAAAGTTTACGTATGTTTAAAGTTAGGGAGCCAATTTGTATGGTAGGATGAGATTTTACAAGTTCATCTACTATGTTTTTATTAGTTAAATGTATATAGACCCTATTGTTCGAGATTCTGGAGGCAAAGCAGAGGTTCCTGTGTTCGATAATATCACCAATTGCTTTAACATAATCAATTAATTTGAGGCTGTGTTCGACAAGGAGTATGAGTGCTTGTTCTTTATTTGGGTAGGTTGGTTTCGGTGTTGTTTTTGCTGCTGTAAGATATGACATTGTAGAAGTGTTTTTGTTTGGTGTATCTTGAATATTGTGGATTGTTGAATCTTGTTGTGACATTGTTGTGGAAGAAATAGTTGGTTTAATGGTATTTCCTGTGCTGCTTATGTACACCTAAACTGGACGTCAATTGTTGGTATTAACTGAACAATTTAATTTTAGATGAACTTATTGCCTGGCCTATACAGCCGGCGAATTATTTGTATCAACTACTTTATACAATTTATCAGTTTAACAAAACAAAAGTTTTAAATCACTTTCTGACAAAAAGGTATTCATTGTTCTAATCGTAGAAAAACTACATCAGGCTCCATACACCAGTTTTTAAACGATATTTTCGATGCTGAACGCTCACGATGTTAACTCGTCGTCGTCTCTACATCAACTCTCCCAGTAACTTTTCAATTTACAAGAATATATGAATGTAGAATCATATAATTTATGAAAGATGTTTTAGGGTTTTATTGTTGAAAAAAAAAAAATTATTTCTTTTTCATCTTTTTAATATACGCACATGTCAACTTATCTATCTTATGACCCCGATTCACTGTTATAATAGCTAATTTGCAATAAGTAATAGGTAATTAAAGGCACTTTTCTTTGAAAAATAAACCAGGAATGGAAATTCAATATAAATATTATAGTAATAACTTAAAAAATGGAGATTATTTTTTTTATTATCGTATGATCTATAGTTTTTATATCTCCATGTATAAGTAATATATGTATATATTTTTATTTAGTTACTAAGCATATTCGTATGCAACTGATAGACGTATAGTATCTCGATGCATATATACCACAACATTAGCAAAACATAAAGCAATAACTATGACATCAAGCATTAATTGGTAACTCTGCCGGTGAGTAATATAACGCTGCGAGTGAATAGAGCGTATAAATTTGGAAAATATTTCATTTTGTTGGACGGTCCAGTTGATTACAATATACATATTTAATATATTTGTTAACAATGAAAACCTAGTCTTTCGGTAAAGCTCTTCTTTAAACTATTGGTGAATAATTGAGTAAAGCTTTGCTGCATTTTTGTTATTGGGAGCGGAATTGTAGGGTTAAAATTGGGTCAAAAGATAGAAGTATGCGCATCCTTTTATCCTATTTGATTGGGATACAGGTACGGGTATAACAGATGAAAGTGTATACTCGATAACTGGTGTATGATATTTTGAATTCCATTGGTACGCTACAAAAAATGCAATCAAACTTTATTGAAACTGCCAATATCAGAGAAGCAGCAGTATTTTAAAATATATGCGACAAAAAGATAAGAAATATTTTATAATATAAAGAGAAACATGTTTAGGCCTTTTACTGTTAAACATCATAATGGATTAAATTAAGATAGAAAGTTTCTATTATGTTGTTACATTGAAAGGTATGTTTTCAAATTAAAAATGGAAATACATTATCATAGAAATTTTTTCTTCTTCTCGTAGCACTACAACCTGGGATGGGTCTTGGCTGACTGCACAACTTCCTTCCATCTTGAACGGTCGTCCATAATAGTGGGTAGTCCCATTGTTCTTAGATCTAAGAATATATTTCCTCTCCATCGCATTCGTGGACATCCTAAGGGGCTTCTTTATTTTAATTTAACCTCTTGGAGTATATCGCTCGCTCTGTACATCTGCTTGATCTCAGAATTTGTTCTCATTCGGCAGTGGTTGCTACTAATGTCGTGATAAGGCCCAAGAAATCTTCTGAGGATTTTCCTCTCAAAACATCTAAGTTTTCTTTCAGTTTTTTTGGTCAGAATTTAGTCTCACATCCATCAATGACCACTGGTCTAATCACCATTTTATACATCTGTTTATTACCTGAATTCCTCTCTAAAGAAAACTAGTTTTCTTTGCCTCTACCTCCAATTTATTAAAAGTCTCCTTCACATTGGTTTTTCCCACAATGTCAATTTCATTTGCGTATGATAGTAGTTTTTTGGTCCATTTACTGTCAGTAAGTCTATCTTAGGTTGTGCTGCTTTTACTATTTTCTCCAGGATGATATCAAAAAGGGGGTGACAGGGCATCTCCTTGTTTCAGGCTACTGCTTATTTCGAAAGATTCTGAGAGTTTGTTACCTATTCGTACTTTTGATCTACAGCTATTCACAAATAACTTAACAAGCTGGATAAGTTTTATTGAAACTGAAAGTTCTGCCATTGCATTCCACATCTGATCCCTTTTAATGCTGTTGTACGCTTGCCGGAAATATGTGAAGAGATTATGGATAGTTCTATTGAATTTCCATCCTTTTCCAAGCAGCTGTCTTAGAGTGAAAATCTGATGTATGGTCGATCTGTGTTTTTTGAAGCCGGCTTGGTATTCCCCCATGACATTTTCTACAAACGGTGTCAGCCTACTTAATAGGATATTTGATAAAATTTTATAAGCTGTAATAGGTTGGGAGATGCCTCTATAATTAGAGCACTTGGTTTTGTCTCCCTTTTTATGGATGGGGATTATTACACTTCCGTGCCATTTTGTTGGTATTTTCTCTTGGTTCCTTCTTCTTCTTAAGGTTCCATCTTCTAACGAAGGTTGGATATCAACATGGCAATTCTTATTTTACTTACAGCAGCTCTAAATAGTTGGCTAGAGCTCAGACTAAACCATTCCCTTAGATTTCGTAGCCAGGAGGTTCGTCTTCTTCCTACATCTCTTTTACCTTTTATTTTGCCCTCTTCATTCCATATAAGTGTTATTAGTTTGTATATTTGTCTATGTAGAGTTTCTCCTCCATACTTAAGAAATTCTGCCAGTATATTGTCAGAACCTGGAGCTTTTCCGTTCTTCAATTTTGTAATTGCTTGTTAATGTTTCATCTATTTTGGAGTCCTCTACCGGTAGGTTCACCCCAAAATATATATTTTCTCCATGTTCTTCCTCTTGGTGTTTGTTTAGTAAAGTCTTAAAATATTTTTGCAATGTTTGGAGCAGTTATTTTTTATTTATTATTAATTCATCATTTTTTCTGAGTACAGACGCGCATCTAGGTATGAATCCTGTCGTTTGGTTTGAAACTGATTTGTAAAATGCTCGACTATTTGACTGTTCCTATTCCTTTCTATTTCTTCATATTTCTGTTGTTCGCACTTTCTTTTTTTCTCTCTAATGAATTTTGTTGTTTCTCGGTGTGAAGCTGCATAGTGTTCTTAACTTTCTGCTGTTCCTTGTTGAAGTATAATATTTCGCTCTATTTGTCTGTCGTGTAGTTTTTCTTGACATTATCTATCAAACCATTTCCTTGTTATCTTCTTGCTTTTTCCTATTGTGAGTTCTACTGACTCCGTAATTGATTTTTATATTTGTTTCCACTGCCTTTCGACATCATTGCTCTGGTCTACTCTATTTAGATGCTGTTTAGTTTCTTGTTTATAATTTTCTCGGATTTCCTCAGTTTGAATTTTCTCGATATTTCACTGTTGCAATGCTTCGTTGGCCTTAGGTTTCTCTGAAGATATTCTTAACCTTATTTTTGCTCTTACTAGGTGATGGTCTGATTTCCTTTTACTCTCCTGAAGCTTCTTACATCCAGGACAATACTTCCATGTCTAGCATCGATAATTACGTGGTCAATTTGGTTCCGCGTAGAGTCGTCATTATAGACCTAAGTCTGTTTATAAATGTTTTTATGTCAGAACATAGTAGATTTTACTAGCATATTTTTAGCCGATGCTTGCTCTATAAGTCTTTGTCCATAGTCGTTTAAGATATCGTGAAGGCTGTGTTGTCCGATTGTCGGTCTTAGGTTAGGTTCTTTTCAATTTTTGCATTAAAGTCTCCACAGATTTTCTGCATGTCATGTTTGGTGATTTTCTCAAGCATTTTTTTGAGTTGTTTATGGAAGTCATCTTTAATATGATCGTTTTTATCTTTTGTCAAAGAATGTCTGGATATAATTGACATATTGTACCATTTTCCTTTAAGTCCAATATAAAAAAGTCTTTTACTAATGGGAGTGAAACTTATAATACTGTTCAGGTATTTTTCTCATACTACGAAACCGTGTCACATTCATGTTTTCCTTTTTGTTTTCCACTGTAGAAAATGACCGCCTTGTCTACTTTTATGTTTCTCGTGTCTGGCCACCTTAGTTCTTGTATTGCCATAATGTCCATTCCTACTTTTTATAGCTGTTTTATTGCATGTATAGATGCTACCGTCCGGTAAAAACTTGAACATTCCATGTTCCAACATTCAAAGTCCTTGTCCATTGCGATTGTCGTTTTCCGTATGTATATATTCGATTCCGAGGCAATCTTGCAGTTTTCATAACAAATTGTTTTTTTATAAAGGCAGGTTGTTGGCCTTCTGCTTAACCCTCCTCCTTTATATGGGCTTGGGACCGGCAAGAAAGACTGTTAAGCTACTTGATCCATTCAACAGTCCCTTCAGAAAGAGTTATCACAGAAATCCTTATCAATAAAAGAATCCACGTCAAGGACGCTGTATTTCGTCAACATTAGTGTAGTAAAGATATTGAAGCAATGGAAATGCCAATATAGATGTTTGGGTGTAAAATTAAGAGAAAAGTGTTTTTATACGTTGCAATTTGCCAACAGTCAAAAGAATGAAGTCAAAAAATAGAGAAAAGGAAGAAACATAACAAATTTGAAACTCTTACTAAAACTAGTCTACTATACCGAGGAGAAATAACTGAGAATACTATGCCTTCTATGAATTACAAGGCAAATCAGAGAATGCTAGTAGATGTAAAAGAGATATAGAGAATCTAAAAGTGGCATTCCACAACATATCTCTTTAACTAAGCAAAAATACTGGGCAAATTGGTTTCTTGTACTCATAAAGAGTAAACCAAAATAAAAGAAAGTACAGTTAAGATTTGAATATCACGTATAGTGCCTCTGTATATTCGCTTATACATATTTCATCCTAGCAGGAATCATCACAGCAACTAGTACAGAAGCTCTAAATGTGAAAACAAATCTTTTCCGTCAAAGGAAGCATCAATAAAATGGCTTCAATATAGACGAAAAAAATCAAAGATTTCTATTGACGAACCAAAATTCAAATTTTTGCTGCGCAAAATTCTGTAATCGTTGATTTTTTTACCTTTGTGTGTCCAGTAATAATCGAGAAAAGCGTGTTCGAACTTTGAAGAAAATTGCTAAAAAATACTAAAATCTAAAAGTGAAACGTGTTACTCATCATTGTCGCTCAGTTTCACCGTTATCGCTTTCGTGGCGTCAAATCTCATGAACGTACGGTCAGTTAGTTCGTGTTAAAACTAATTTAAATGGAGAGTAATAAATTTGTTGTTATTAAACTACCCGTCGGCTGCGCCACTGAGTAAAGATGGTCTCGCGTAAGCAGTGTAGAAAAGTAAGTGAGACGTCCATTTTAAATCGCAAAATCGCAGTGTGCTTGAACTGCTAAAACAGCCTTAATGTGCACCTTCTATGAATTGCAGGGCAAAATACATTACAAATACAAATACAAAACACAAAATACAAAATACAAAAAAAAAATGCAAATACAAAAAATACATTTTTGATCATCGTCTGAATTAACTTAAAGTTTCCATAAACAATAATTAGCTATCGTAAAACCGTCATCTTCATATATTTATACACCGCAAAAAAAATTAAAATAGTATTGTTCAAAAAGCATTAATTTAATTTAACCATTTTTATACATAATTTGTTTTAACTATTAAGTATTTTTTTTAATCAGTTTTTTAGACACATTGATTAATCTGAATTCTAAGATATTACGCTATGCCTTAGAATTAACCAATGTGTCTAAAAAATTAATAAAATAAATTCACAAACTATACTCTATATATTCAAACAAATTATGGATAAAAAAGTTAATTAGTATTGTTCTGAAGCTATTTTCTTGTATCATTTTAAAGTAATTACTATTTAAATGGGAATAAGCCACAATTAAAGGTTAAAGTAAGTTTGTTGACGTTTCAATTTCCACTTCGGAAATAGTTCTCAAAATACAAACATTAGTGATTGTTGATTACTAATGATTGTATTTTGAGGACGATTTCCGAAGTGGAAATGGAAATGTCAATAAACTTACTTTAATCTGTAATTGTGGCTTATTCCCTTGTAAATAGTAATGAACGGTTATTAAATTAATGCTTTTTAAAAAACACTAGTTTTATTTTTTTTGCCTTATGTAAATATACGAGGATGACGGTTTTATGATGCACTAATAATTGTTCATGCACAAAATATGGAAATTTTAAGTTAATTCAGACGATGCTAAAAGATGCATTCTGTTTTGCCTTGCAAGATTGGAGGAAATTCAAATAACACTTTGAATTTTGTAGAAATTAAAAAAAAAATGTCGTGATTAACACAATCAAAAGCTTTGGCGCAGTCACAAAAAGCAGTCTCAGTGTTAAGATTATTGTTTAGTGCTTAAAAAAACCCCTTGTAGTGCAGAAAACATAGCATCACAGGTACATTTAGTAAATAAAATGCCGAAATTATTTTTTGATAAATGTTATTTTCAACGAGAAGTCTCTTAATAATTTTTTATAGTGCCGGTAATAAGGCAGTAGGTATATAGTTAAAGGAATTTGATTTTTTACCAACCCTATAAAAAAGAAAAATAATGGCTGGCTTTAGGTATACTGGAAATATACCTATCAAGAAACAATAATAAGTGAGACTAGGACTTCCAACTGTGTTTGCAACCAGTGTTAACTGGTCTTATATTAATTAATTCGAGACTTTTTTTTATTTGGGATTTTGTGGCAAAATAGTTCATGTAATATTTTTACTTATATTCGAAGTATCCATGAATATTTTTAGAGTTTGGAAGGGAAAATCGAGTTACGACCTTATGGTTAAGATTTTTTAGAGCTTCTTAGACTATTTTGATAGTTCATTTTTAGTTGTTTTAATAACTTTTAGATAGGTTCCTCTGTACTTGGTTATATATTCAGTGACAAAGACGTTAGTACTAACTTTTTTTATGTACAGTAGCGAACACATATTCTTGGCTGATATGCGTATATATTTGGTAATTCGGGGTTTGTGATGTTTTAGCTTAATTGTAATTAAAGAAAATGCCTTATTAAAAATGCAGACAAGTCTATCTAGTCTCTTCTAAAGGAAAGTTCCACCCAGAAGTCAAGCATAAATTTTTAAATTTACGAAAGTTTTTAGCGAAAAAGAAAATACTGCCCAAACGTCGGGTTTTCAAGGAGAGTTTGTCGAAAGTGTTATATTTGATAACAAAGTAAGCTTGAGTACCTCGGCCACGTGATGCGAAACGCAGAAAAATATCGAATTCTTCAACTCGTTATGCAGGGTAAAGTATTTGGCAGAAGAGGACCGGGACGCCGTCGTATCTCGTGGTTGAAAAATCTCCGACAATGGTTTGGTATGAACTCAGCGGAGCTATTTCGCAGAGCAGTCAACAAAACCATGATAAACTTTGATGGTATACAAGGCAACTATCGAACACAGTAATTAATTAAATCTTGCCCAAGTACTTTCGATCAATAGATCATCTTCAGGGGCATCTGAAATAAGCCAAGAAACGTTTTTTTATAAAAAGGAAAATTAATTCACTTGGATAGAAAACTCCAAGTTTATGGTTGAAAAAAAAGGTTTTTATGTGATAAACGTTTATAGACTTACTTCGTCAGTTGTGACCTATCCGACATGAGTAGAATGTCATACATGTAAATCTGGACATAACAATACAATACACGTAGACAAACAAACACTTAACAGCATTAGGTTAAAAAAACTGTGATGAATATGCAAGCTTTTCTGCAATTTTTAGTTTAGCTCTATTTAAAAGTTTGTATATAATGTTAGGATCATTAACATTATATACAAACTTCTAAATAGAGCTAAACTAAAAATTGCAGAAAAGCTTGGATATTCATCACAGTTTTTTCAACCTAATGCTTCAGATAACATCATATATTTCTCCTTCACTTATATTAGTAGCATTTCCAATAAAATATCTAAACTTTTTACTTCTACAATTGATAACATCAAAATTTCCTTTAAATAACATAACACTTTAGGTTCCTTCTTAATCAATACCAAAGATAGGATGAATACACTTGTTAAAAGTGGTATTTACAAATTAAAATGTGATGATTGTGATGCCTCTTATGTAGGTAGAACCATCAGAAAGTTATCCACTAGAGTTTCTGAACATTTGAAAAGACCAAATTCTTCAAGTTTTGATCAACACTTAGTATGCAGCAACAATAATTTTAACATCAATTCTGGTTCATCTATCTTACATGACATTAGTAGAAAGAAAATCTATCTTGAGTTGGATTTATTGGAAGATTTGGAGATTACAAGGAAAACAAATGAAAACTCTCACTGTCTTAATACTCAAATTAATTTAAATTGTACTAAATTTAATCCTATATTTAAAAACTTTATTACAGCTTCACCTCGTAGAGGGCCCAGCTCGACTGTTTAGACTTCATGCACTGAGCATTTCAATATTAATTTTAAAGTTCTTCCATTGACTGTGGATTCAACTAAACTACTTGGATTATAACCATCGAGAAAAAAACAAAAGAGGGAATGCACAGGTAGTGGGGGCAAACATATTGTTAGACAGGAAGTGTGATCTTTAGAGGCCACATTAAATAAGGAAAGAGAGTCTCTCTCCTTGTTTGACATCAAATTTAGTTGGGTTATGTTATTGTTTGTCTCAAATGTCACATGAAATCTTATTTATATTGAAGTTTTTTTAACAATTGTGTCGCATTTTAGACTCTTATCATTAATAATTAATTAAAACTTTCTCGTCTAAGACATATTCTGAAAAATATTATATAACTACTATTGATAAGTGTCGGAAAATTTAAATTTGGCGCATTCGCATTTCCGAATATGTCCGCCATCAGAGGCCACTTTTTTGGTCTCCTTTTCATAAGGATTAGATTCCCTCTTTTGTCTTATTGCTCGATGATTATAACCCATTTATATATTTTGCTTTCAATTTTGATTTTAACTTTTAATAATTTAACTGCATATTCAGATTTTCCTTTTTTACAGTACTGATAGCGATTGGTGGACCATTTTATTGTAGTCAACCATCCACTGTCTAATATATTGTTTAGTATTTTCTTACATTCATACTTTATGTCAACTTTAATTGCTCTCAAACTAACATCATAATTATTATAGACAGGTTTGAGTGTGAGATTTGGATTATTCAATCTACATAAAAAATATACTAATTTTATATTTCATCAGTTGATTTCCTATAGTGGTCTCAGTTGGACCTTTGGTCAATACTTAGTTTCATAGAATTTTGAAAGGTGCAGATCACATAACTGCCCTTTACAAGCTGTCATTTGTCACATGTCATCTCAATATTTCCGCCAGACCGGGAGCCCATTCTGTCTCCGGCTTCTATATAACATGTAGCTTCTTCTTTTAAAAATTTTAAAGTGTTTGTTTGTCTTTGTGTATTCTATTGTTATGTCCAAATTTATATGTATGACATTTTACTCATGTCGGATAGGCCACAACTGACGAAGTAAGTCTATAAACGTTTATCACATAAAAACCTTTTTTTTCAACCATAAACTTGGAGTTTTTTATCCAAGTGAATTAATTTTCCTTTTTATAAAAAAACGTTTCTTGGCTTATTTCAGATACCCCTGAAGATGATCTATTGATCGAAAGTACTTGGGCAAGATTTAATTAATAACTGTGTTTGATAATTGCCTTGTATACCATCAAAGTTTAATTATTCGAACATTCAACCTTATATTGATTTATTTAAAACCATGATAGCCTTGATGATCGCCAACATCCGGACCGGATAAGGCACTGAAAAAGAAGAAGAAATTACATTTGATATATACTGCTTTATGATCAGATAGTCCTGCGTTAATAATTATAGAGAGTACATCAAGTGGTGAGAAATCTGAGACAATTTAATCAATTATGGTAAATACTGTTTTATTCATTCTTCTAGGAATTAATATTTAAGTTACCGCATAGAATGTTGCTGCTTTAATGGACAGGTCATCTAACAAATTTAGCAAATTCTGAAAAAATAGTTCCGTGAAAGAGTCAGGTAATCTATAAATGCAAAGAATGATATTACCATTCTTATTATAAACTAAGAAAAACTCAAAGAAGGCTTTATTCAACAGAAGGTCATATTTTGTTACCAAAGAGACATTAGTATTTGTAGAAAGAATTAAGATGTCACCATGAGCTGAACTTCTACAATCATGTATAGCAATTATTGCGGTATATTTTTTTACAAAATAGGCTCGTTGACTTGTAATGAACTATTTTGCTTACCTCTGGGTAAGAACATGGGGGAGAAGATTGGGCAAACAAAATAATCGAACTAGTGCGTACGGCACTCAGAGGGTTGTTGGAGAGCTGGGTCGTCGATAAGTTGAAATAAAATTGGTCGGACTGGGGTATCTACAAAATGAAAACAAAGGGATACTTACACAAATCTTCTGGGCAATTAATACAACAAAAAAAGAAGATTCTAACAATTTAAGATAAGGGCATCGCTTCGAAGGATCCTAGTTTGAAGAAAAAAATTCTTCCTTCCTAAAATCAAAAATACATACAAGGATTAGCAAATTATTACAAATTCTTTTATTTTAATGAAAGCAATTATTAAAAATGTCTATATAACTTGAAAAAAAAATAATATATTAATTGTTACCTTATTTTCATATTTTGCACTACTTAACTTTAAAAAAAACTTGCTACATCTCTGGGGAAGCTACTTGAACAAATTCTCTAACTGGAACACAGAAAACCATTTCTATACTCAGGAACGAAAATCTGACGTAAATGAGTTCGGTGGAGGAATCAAGCTAACGAACAAAACTGGTGGAACATCCTATATAATCTTTAAAAATTTCATTAGTCTCTGGTACACTTCCAGATGTATAAATCTTCCGATGAGTACTCTGTCTAAACTGCTATACAAAGAGTATTATCATCTTATCTGTCACACAAAAAAATTGAATCGACTTTTGATTTAAATTTGCCCCAACATTATACCTCGTCTAAGTGCTATTTTTACTCTACATCGTTCGGTTGATCAGGCTTGACTTCACTTGCTTGACTGTCTATCTGCCTTTAGTTTTAAAATTTCAACGTAAATCCCAATTCTTTTCACCTCTCCGAAAAAGTTGCGCCCACAAAACCTAACCAAACAATATAACCCCTCGCTCGTCCCTACGAACTACCACAAAACATCTTTATTTTTACAGATAATGTAACAGAAAGTTGGAGATTTGAATGTAAACACAGACAAAAACATCTATATTTACTTTTGAATCAGTAGAAATACACGTATTATATTGATTATTTTAAGCGGAACAATTTTCTGCCTGACAATGTAACAGAAACAAAACATCTATATTTTTGCCTTATCTCGTCAAAAAAACTTGAAATATTCTAGTTCGAATATCATAATTTAAAACATACATTTAACTTTTCCGCCGAAATATAAAAAAAAATTGCTCCTTTTTTGTTTACTAACTTGAGATAAACAACCAGGGGTGTACTACAAAAATTTAAAACCGAATTTATATTATTATATAGACATTAAACATAAAACGCTACAGACTTCAAGCCAGTGTTCTGTAACCTCAAATATAGGGGAAATTTGTATTCTTATAGAAGCAAAAATAATTAATGTTTTATATATTATAGAACAAATATTAATCAGAACCAAGCTAAAGTTGCCATAACTAAAATAAATTGGGGTTTCTAGTCCAACATAATACGTCGTATTGTTTAAAAATTTCGGTTTGAAGACAAAAAGTAATAGTAATTTCGGTGACATCCTCTTGATTTTTGCAGGTAAATAATTTTCTTTTCTCCGAACTCAGAAAGGATCTAAAAGCAGCAATATTAGCTTTTACCTCAGTTTAACCAATTCCTAAGCAACGCTAAATTCTGGACGGATAGCTTAATGGCTTTTAAGATATCCAGTTCCCTTAATTTTGTTAGAAAATATCGACTGTTAGAGTTATTGGTTAATCTATCTCTTGGTCGGGTCAAAGGTTCCAGATTTAACAACGGTTATAAATATTTTTCTCGTAGATTTGAAAATTTAAAGTTTCGATAGCCTGCTTGTCTGTGAGAATTTTTGTGTTTTCCACTTCATTTTTGTTGTTGCTTGAAATGGTAATTGGATTTTTTAAGCTAACGTAGATTCTTATGTTCTTCGGACTAAAATTTAAGTCACATGAAAGCGTTATTTCGTAATATGTAGATGCTTACCACTTTTTTTTATTTAGCTTTGCGTGCCTCTATAGAGTAGGTCACTGACATAGGTACAATTTTATTACATTACATTACAAGAATATATTATAGCAACATTATAATTAATACAGAAATACATTAAATACATTAAATATTGGTACAATTATTGATTATCAAATTCTAAACTACGTTTCTTTTTCTAAATTTCATGGTAAAGCTTGGTTTCATAGAGGAAATTAGTAAGGTTTTGAAATTGATCTGTAACAGATTATTTTTTCTTTCGTTGTTAAAGTGGGAACAGTCTACAAGAATATGTTTAACAGATAGAATAGTACCAGTGTGTACATATAGGTGGATCTTGGAAAATCATTAAATGTTTATGAGTTAGTCTTGTATGACCGATTCTAAGTCGGCAAATTAGGATTTTGTTTTTTCGTGTCATGAAAGGAAACTCAAGCTTTTTAACGCTGGGATGGATGTCACGAAGCTTGGGAGGAATTTTATTCCAGTGATCTTGCCAAGACATTTGGATAATATTTTTAAAATACGACTGTAAATCTGTATGTACTTGTATGTTTTCAGTCTCCATATTAGAAGACGAGGCTTGTTTAGCAAAGAGGTCGGCTAGTTCGTTACCAGGGATTCCTACATGAGACGTAATCCTGGACACTTCCATGGAGAATAAACTATAGAAAGAGCTTGAACCAAAGAATGTACTGTGTACTTACTTTTAAGAGAAAAGATAGACGCGAAAAAGTCTGTACATATGGCTATTTTTTTAAATTCTAGAGATAGTAAGTTTGTAGCTTCGAGAATAGTGAATAATTCAGCAGTATGTGTGCAGCAGAAGAGCAGGAGATTACAAGATATGATTAAATCTGTGTTTCAAGTTACAGCACATCCAACAGTTATAGGACTTTTAGAAGCATCTGTGTATAAAATTTGGTCAAATATGTTGTTAGCAATTAATTCTTTAAAGGTTTGCTTTAGAAATGGTGGATTTGCCTGGTGCTTATCATAATTAGTTGACCAGAGACTAAAATCTGTTATCAATTTATTCCAGGAAGGTTTAAGTCCTATATTATTCAGATGTGGTGAGAGATAGTGTGGCATATATTAAAGTTTAATAAGAGAAGGAGAGTTTAAAAGTTCATTACTTAATAATTTATAAGCTGGGTTTTCGGTATTAGCGAAGATTCGAGACAAATATTTTAAAAGAAATTGCCGACGACGTAGGCAAAGGGGAAGTTGTTCATAAGCTTCTCTGTATAAACTCTCTGCAAGACTCGACATAAAAGCTCCAATGCATATTAGTAGTGCAATGTTGTGTACAGAATTTAAAAGTTTTAAATCTGAGGGCTGGCTGACATATAAATGAACCTGCAGTAGTCTATTTTAGAACGAATAAGACATCTATAAATCTGAAGCAAGGAGTCTTCGTCTGCACCCCAATGATGATTAGTCAGAGTTTTTAATAAGTTAAGATTTGTTATGTACTTAGTTTTAATATCTTTTAAATGCCAATCACAAGTAAGTTTAATGTCGAATGTAAGTCCTGAAATCCGCATACTTTTTACTGCAGATAGAAAACCACCATTTATGGTAATTTTAGGATTTATATTACTTTCTGACCTACGAGAAAACGTAATAATTTTCTTTTCCCCAGAAAAGTTAAATCCACTTACTGAAGTCCATTTAATCAATTAGTCAGTAGCATTATATAGTAGTTAACAAGTAGCAACAGTGTCTTTGCCTGGGCAGAAAATTATTAAATCATCTGCGTAGAGTACAAACTTGACTGGCAGCTCATTTTTTACATATATCGTTTATATCGTATTTTACAATAAAGACATATTTCCAGATATGCTATACTCCTCGAGTATAGCTATAATAAGAGACCCATACAGAGTATCGAATGCTTTTTCGATATCAAACGAAACAGCTATTGAGTCTTGTTTGTACTGAAAGGCGTTAATAATTAATGTTTGGGGGATTGCTAGATTGTCTGCTGTACTTCGATGTGATCCAAAACCTGATTGTGCCAAATTTATTATTTTATATTTTTCTGGGAAACACAGGAGTCTTTTATTGATCATTTTCTCCATAAGTTTGCACATTTTACATGTAAGAGAAATTGGTCTGTAGGAATTTGGATCAATTAAAGGTTTGCCTTGTTTGTTAACAGGACTTATTATGAATTTTTGTCACAAATAAGGAAATGATTTTTTGGCCTATATTAAATTGTAAATTTCCAGCATTTTAGCTAGACTGGGCCTTGACCAGGCCTTGATTCTGACCATTTAATGTTCACACCAGGTTGCCAAATTTCCTTAATCAATATTAAGTTATTAGTGGTCAACTGGTCAATTCTTGCCTTTACGTAAGAAGTGTATAATAATTATGTCAAACCAATTTATGATGTAAATATTTTACACCTTACTTAAAGTTTTATTTTATATCTCTGGCCCCTGTGAATAAGCACATAAGTCACAAAATTATCAAAACTGGGATATTATGTACTTAACGTTAAATTGTGTAATTCCCCAGCCTGTGAATAAACAAATAAGTCCAATATTTTTAAATTTAGAGAATTATGAGCATGTGAATATTCAAACATCTCGAAAATTAGAAAACGTAACAGAATAACTAGTGTTAAATATGGTTTCAATATATTTTTGCGAATTGGAAACAAGCCTATAAGTACAGTTATTTGCTTATTCACCACGCGATTTATCGGACTGGGTTCACTTGAAACTTCTATAGTAGGCATTTTATCCATGTTGTAAAATGTAAATGTTATTGTTTGTCATTCTTTTCTCACGCCAGGCATCGTCACTACCTCTTAGATGTTTATGACGCCGTAAGCCATAAAAATATGGAACTTAGTATCTTTGAAATTTAAACGGTTTAGTTTATGTCTATCTATAACAGTTGGAATAATTATATTAAGTTACTTCGTAAATACCTAAATCAGTTTGTTTTTATAATTATTGGAATAATGAACAGAACAGCATTTATTTGGAGCCTGTGTAATAATCAAAACAATCAATTTGGTAAGTAACACTGATACTATAAATATTTTTGTTTATTTGCAATTAGAACATTTCAGAAAATAATTCATCTTTATTAGTTTTTTAAGCCGAAATTTTTTATTTTGTCATTTGAAATCTTCGTCATGTTGTGTAAAATTTTTTTATAAAGTTTATTTAAAAATTCTCATAACGTTTCTTTTTAGGAAATATTGATAATGATGAAAACCAATGTATACCTCTACTGAGTTCTTCAGATATAGAGGAAACACCTTTGTCCAGAACCTATTCATGGATTAAAAAGCATAGCCTAGTCCAGATTGGATGTAGCCAGAAAGAGAATGTTCCGTGTCAAAAGGATCTACAAAATATTCAGGTAGTGCATGATTTAAATGTAGATTTCTAGTTTAATCAGAATGAATTAAGTAGAGAAATTTTGCCAGAAAATACTTAATTCCACGTAATGGAAAATTGGTCGGACGTACAGAATAATGGCACTATAACTCATTATTCTGCTGCACAACCAATACAAAATAATGATATTTCGTATCAATCACGGAGCATGCTGGAAGATTATTTTTTAGAAAATACTAAAGAGTTGACAAACTCTGTAACAGATACGGGCGAAAAATCACAAACGACAGTTAATAACAGTTTTAAAAATAGAGTCGAAAATAAAACCGAATTAAATCTTAGTGATAACAGTATAGATGATCCGAACTTTACCTGCCATTCAGATTTAAATAGCAGCGTAGAAAGCGATGACGAAACAACAGCAGTTCGAAGGAAAAAGAATATAGATGTTCTTACTCCTTTAGCTAAATGTAGAGGCAATGAAAAAACAAGTCGGTCCAGAAAACAGAGAAAACTAGCTAAAGTATTACGAAATACAGGAAAGTCATATATAACAGAAAAGAGAAAAACAAAAGCAGCAATAACAATGAACCCGTTAAACGACTGCCGCCGTAAGTGTAAAATAAGGTTTTCTGATGACACAAGACGTTCACTTTTTAATGAATACTGGCAACTTGGAGACCGTAATAGAAGAGCAAATTTTATATCCTTTAATTTGCATAGTGGATAAAAAACTGTTCGAATACGAAATAATTCTGACAGAGTACGAAAATTTTCATGTAAATATGAAGTTTCTGTAGACAAACAACATCTAAATTATACTTACAATCTGATTTGACTATTGCCAAAATGTATCGCCTTTATAAAGAGAACACTGAAATAAAAAATTGTGTTTCAATGACAATCTACTCTGCAAAATTCCATGAACTAGGGCTCAAATTTAAAAAGCCCCAAAAAGATACGTGTTCTAAATGCCATAGTTTAGCAATTATAATATCATATGCAGAAGAAACTGAAAAGGAAAACTTAATCTTAGAGCAGAAAAAGCATCACAGCTTAAGAAGCGTATAACGCAAAGTCAAGTGATAAAACTTTAGCCATAAATGATCCAACAACTGCAGTATTTGCTTTTGATTTGTAACAATGTTTGCCAACTCCGTATTTAAAAACATCCATTTCATTTTACAAACGGCAACTCTGGACCCAAAATCTAACTGTCCACAATTTAGTTACTGGTATAGCTACTTGCTATATTTGGAATGAGTTTGTTTCAGCCAGAGGAGGAAATCAAATTGCCTCATGTTTGTACCGACATCTTATGGATCTTCCATCAACCATAAAAAGAGTATGTTTATATTCGGATACATGCCAGCGCCAGAATAAAAACAGTCACGTGTTAGCAATGTTTATGAGCGTTTTAAAAAACAAAAGTGCAATAGAGTATATTGATCACAAGTTTCTTGTAAGTGGTCACTTATAAAATGTGATGCAGATCATTCTGTTATTGAAAAGGAGAAGAAGAAAACTACAATGAAAATTATCCATCCGTATGATTGGGTACAACTTATAAAAATCTGTAAACAAAAGAATTCTTTTATAGTAAAAGTAATGGAATCCAACGATTTTCATAATTTTGCAGCATTATTTAAAACTGATTTGATACAAAAAAAAAGTAACTGAGAGTGGCGAAAAGTTTCTTTGGAAAGATCTGCAGTGGGCACGTTATTCTGCAGATAATTTTACAACTCTGTATTTCAAGTCGTCACTTAATAACGAAGAAGAATTTAAGTCTGTCAACTACAGAAGAAGAGGAAAACAATCAACTCAGCTTCAAATACTAAAGTTTTATGATAGGCCAGTTCCGATAAGCAAAGAGAAAAAGAAAAACCTTCTGGAACTTTTGCCTTTCATAGATAAACAATTTTGGCCATTTTATCAAGAGTTGTTGGTAGCTGATGTTCCTGACAACGACCCCGATTTAGTGGAAGTCGATCCTGATAATATTTAGATATTTTTTGTGCTACTTTGGTTTATAATAAAATATTATGATTAAAATTTTGTGTAATTATTTTAGATGTAAGCAAATAAATCACACCTAAATGTGCCCAACATATATAACTATTTAAGACATCTTGAGATACCTCAAATTCACACCTATAGTACAACCGTGAATATACGGATAAGTCATTCAATCTCTTCTAAAACTTAATTTAATGTAACTCGTTATATTTGTATCCAATAATAGTCTCTTGTTCTCGTCAAAAAGGTGCTTTTAAATGTATAAACGTTATTCTGCGATTTTCCACGATCCCGTAAACATTGTTTCGACTCTCCTGAAAAATTTACTAAAAGTGACTTATGTGCTTATTCACAGGAGCCAGAGATAGTAAATAATATTTTTGACAAAATACTTAAATATTTTAAAAAATTCTTTTTCATCAATAAATTATTAAAAGGGAGTTGTTTATGATAAAAGTAAATGACACAATATTTTCTAATAAATATGTTATATTTATTCAAAAAAATCTAGCAAAGTAATAGTCTTTACAATTGAATTTATAGATTTATACTCTTTTTGTAATATAACTATAAAAAATCCTTTAAATTACTTTTATGTTAATATTTTTAATCTCTTGTGATATAAATTCAACTGCACTATAATGTACAACTTCTCTAATTAGGCAATTTGCTGCCACTATGTTAGTTCGTTTATCCTTCATAATTGTTTTAACTATTCTGACACCAACAGTCATCTAGTTCTGTATACAGTTATTCTTGTTTTGAAATGTTAACACTTTATGAAACTTCACAACTCTGATTTTCCCTAACTGTTTTGTTGCAGTTTCTCGGACTAATGGAGATTTATGTGTTTCGGTTGTCATGATTTTTAGTTATAAAGTGTAAAATTTCTCATTTTCTGTTTTAATAGCTAGTTTATTTAAGATTATTTGGTGGGTGTTGGTATTTTATTTTTCAATATAATATTTTGCTGTCTGAACATACTGAAATCGTCTCCAAAGTTAGCAAATTGTAAATCTATGACAAAACTATGATAGGAATTACCTCGGATATAGGCAAAACTCTTTTAGCGTTGAAGCATTTTTTAGCTTTAAAACATAATAATCGCTGAACAGTAAAACTGGAAAAAAACACAAAAGAAGTACTAACTGATAAACCATCTTATCTTTGCCATTGGAATTGTAGACTTTTAGTCTAGGGCCAACTTAGTCTAGCAAATTAGCGACGATAGTCAATAATAAAGTACTTTCATTCTTTCATAATAACAGCATTTTTGTTTTTTGTTTTTTATGGTCGAAGGATTTATTAAATAATGTTTTAGAATTTCAAAATCCAGTTTGTATAACATTTCCGGTTGACAAAAACGTTTTGCATTTAGACGGTAGGGTATCTTTTTGAAGCGAAGCTTGTATACTAACGTTATATTTTTGACGTGTAAGATGGCGTCGTCATGAGTAGCATAATAGATTAGCGGGTCTTCACACCGATTCACTACTCTCGATCAATTTGTTTATGGTCATTATATACTTACTCTAAGCAAGTTTAAATTAAAAACTTTATGAGAAATAACAAACTCCCAATCAAAATATAGACTTTTAAATGTAAAGTAAAAAAATTTAAAGTATAGCTGTCAATAAAATATAGTAAAACAAACAGAAAAATAAAAAAACGATATTAAAATACTGTTGGGTTTATATAGTTCTAATTTATTTGTCTTTATTCTAATTTATTGTCTATAATCTAATTTATTAAAACTCACGATAGCTAATTACTAATTTATTAAATAACTTTACAAAATGTATTTATTTCACGTTTCGTTACATTTAAATACCGCGTGTACTGATATTCTTATGACTGCCTCCTCAATGAAAGTATTCCCTTATTTATATAATTCCAAGCCGGTAAACAGAAAGGTGTAGAAAATACCATGCTGTTCTCGATGTAGACACAGCGGCGACTGGTCTCAAAACATGTTTTTTTTTTTTTATCGGCTTGTCGCCCCCAGAACATTCGATTCAGGTAGATTTTTGACCTAGAAATTACGAGAATCAATAAAAGAATTAGTCATAAAATATTTACAGTTCTATATGCCATAACATTTAAAATCGTAACATTGCCCCCCTCTTAAAAGATGGTTTCTCCTGGAACCTTGTCGGGACTGGAACTGGAACGACATGCTGATATCGGCAACTGGACCCTCTTTTACAACTTCCAGTTGTATAGAAATGACAAGGGACGGTTTTCTCTCCGCACCAGTAACTATGCGGATTGCAACAGACTAACACCTGGACTTCGGTGTCTTTAAAGATTGCCTCCACCATGTTTCGTATAACCCTCCAATCTAATTGGCGGCACTCCAACTTTGGCATGGCTAACTTTTGCACGTCGGACTCTAGTACGTGCTCTCTCAACTGAAGTAAGGCTTCCCATACATCTCGGTAGGTAGGTTGGTCACGGGCAGTGTCTTTTGTTACCAGGTAGAAAAGGTAACGTGATGCATCTTGAAGTTTCAAGGTTTTACCAGGAGCTGGCACTTGGCATTGAAGTTCTGCAACTCGACCAAACTTCCTTCGAAAGACGGATGCCAACCCTGGTGCATCTTTGATACTGGCCGGGATGGTAAGGGCCAGTGAGTAGTCATCGGGAAGCGCGAGTAGATCTTGCCTTTCTTCAGTGGTAACACCATGTCTTGCTTTACCGGTACCTCCATAGGCACCCATGAATTCCTCAAACGTGAGGTCAGACACATCTTGGACTTGGTTTACTTCCACTTCTTCATCTACGTCGTAGTCACCCTCGAAAGACGCCAACCGGTTATGGTGTACTATCATCGGCTTTCCTCTCGGAATCTTGCTTATTCGGTAAATAACATCATTGATCTTCTCCATAATGAGGTATGGACCTTCCCAAAACTGCTGCAATTTGGGAGAACAACCTTTTCGCTTTTTGGGGTTATAAAGCCAGACTTTATCGTTCTTCTTAAAACACCCCTTTTCGGCTTGTGTATCGTACCGTTTCTTCATTCGGTCACTAGCGATTTGGAGATGGGAACGGACCAACTCGTGTATATCGTCCATTCTTCTTCGTAATTCGATCACATAATCTTCACCTGCTACATCTTCTCCAGGTCGACACCCAAACTCTAGATCACAAGGTAGTCGCATCTCGCGTCCGAATAGGACTCTGGCTGGTGTCTGGCCTGTTGATTCATTAACAGCAGATCTGTAGGCCATTGTGAAGAACGGAAGATATTGGTCCCAGTCTCGCTGATGATCGGATACCATCTTTGTCAAATACTTGCCAACTGTTCTATTCATTCGTTCTACCATACCATCCGATTGCGGATGATAAGCCGTAGTTCTTGTTTTCTTCATACCTAGTCTATCACATATTCCTTGGAATAAATCGCTTTCGAAGTTCCTGCCTTGGTCACTATGGATCTCCAAAGGCACTCCAAATCGGCTGATATATTCTTGGATCAACTTATCTGCAACGGTGGCGGCCTTCTGGTCTGGAAGTGCGTAAATCTCGACCCACTTAGTGAAGTCATCCATTACTACCAACATGTACTTGCCTCCATTATCACTTTCTGGAAATGGCCCAGCAATGTCCAAAGCTATTCTTTCAAACGGGCTTCCAACATTATATTGTCTCATAGGAGCTCTCCTTTTTCGATAAGGCCCGTTACTCGTAGCACAAATAGTACATTTCTTACACCAGTCTTTTACATCGTCGGAACTGTTCATCCAATAAAACCGTTCCCGAATTCGCTGAAGGGTCTTTTTCACACCAAAATGCCCTCCTGATGGACTGTCGTGTAACTGACGAAGTACTTCGGCTATTCTGCTCTTTGGAATCACCAACTGTCTTCTCTTCTCTGAACCGTCATCATTTTCCAGGACTCGTTTGAGCAAGCCATCTTCCATGATAAATGAGTCCCACTGGGCCCAATACGTCTTAACTATTGAGCCTAGGTTCGATATTTCTTGCCAAGGTGGTCGACGGTTTTCTTCTTTCCATTTTCGGATTTTCTGTATAACTGGATCTCTCTTTTGTTCTTCCCTGATCTTGGTAGGCGTCCAGTCGTCGTGGACCACCGTCGTTCTTAGCACTGCTGCTTCCTTGGATTCCGTTTTGTTGCAGTGAGAACACTCTGCTGGGCATGGCCTTCTGGAAAGAGAATCAGCGTTTCGGTGGCTAACTCCGGCCCGGTGCTCAATCTTAAAATCATATTCTTGGAGTCGTTCGATCCACCTGGCTATCTGACCCTCTGGATTCTTAAACTGCATCAACCACTTAAGGGCGGCATGGTCGGTTCGGATTAAAAACTTCCTTCCATAGAGGTATTGATAGAAGTGCTCTACTGATTTCACTACTGCCAGAAGTTCTCTTCTCGTGACGCAATAATTCCGCTCAGGTTTTGAGAGAACTTTACTGAAATATCCAAGGACTCTTTCCTGTCCTCCCTGAATCTGAGACAGCACTCCTCCAATTCCCACATTACTTGCATCTGTATCTAAGATGAACTCTCCTTCTGGCAGTGGATACCCTAAAATCGGTGCTGTGATTAAATGCTTTTTTAAGGTCTCAAAGGCATTTTGGCAGTCTACATCCCAGCGGTATTCTCTTGCTTCCTCTGTAAGTCGCGTTAATGGTTTAGCGATATCTGCAAACTTCTTAATAAACCTCCGGTAATAAGTACATAGTCCAAGAAAACTTCTCACTTGATGTTTGTCAGTTGGTTTTGGCCATTCCTTAATGGAATCGATTTTTCCCTTATATACGGCCACTCCTTCTTTACTGACTATATGACCCAGATAATTGACTTTACCTTGAAATAGCTGGCACTTCTTGGGGTTTAACATCAATTGGGCAGCTTTAAGTCGATTAAAAACGTTTTCTAAATTCTTCAGATGGTCCTCAAATGTCTCCCCCAAGACGATTATGTCGTCTAGATAAACTAGGCATGTTTTCCAAGATAACTCTCTCAACACATTTTCCATAAGCCTCTCAAATGTCGCAGGAGCGTTACAAAGTCCAAATGGCATAACGTTGAATTGCCATAATCCAGATCCTGTGGTGAAGGCTGTCTTTTCTTTATCTACCGGGTCCATTTCTACCTGCCAGTATCCAGACTTCAAATCCAAAGTAGAAAATAATTTACTTCCAGCCAATGTGTCTAATGTGTCATCAATCCGAGGCAGAGGATAACTATCTTTCTTGGTAACGTTGTTCAGCAAACGGTAATCCACACAGAACCTCGTTGTTCCGTCTTTCTTCTTAACCAGGACTACCGGAGAGACCCATGGGCT
The DNA here is from genome assembly GCA_918026665.1 of Diabrotica balteata. Lineage (NCBI taxonomy): Eukaryota > Metazoa > Arthropoda > Insecta > Coleoptera > Chrysomelidae > Diabrotica > Diabrotica balteata. The sequence goes on along the minus strand of OU898276.1, from coordinate 146,287,798 downwards.
CGTAGAAGGTTCTATCACCCCGTCTTTCTTCATTTCCTGAACAATCGTTTCAGCTTCCTCTCTTTCCGCCTGTGGTAATCGTCGAGCTGTTTGACGAATTGGCTTAGCATTACCAGTATCAATTCTATGCTTAACAACGGTAGTTCTTCCCGTCTTTCCTCCTTTCGGTACGAAAATATCACGATACTGCCGAAGAAATTCCCTTAATTTCCTTTTCTCAATCTGATTCAGAGACTGTCCAGCAACTGCAACCATTTGATCAAATTTGTCGTTGGAATTATCAGACGTTGTCGTCTGACGGATTATGGATGTCACAGGTACACAAGTTCCGACTTTTGTCTCTTTCTTGATGGTCACTGGGTAGTCATTGACATTGATAAGTCTAACAGGAATTTCTTTAGCCGAGGTCACCAATTCCTTTCCAATTATGATTCCACGGCCAACTTCGTCGTCATGGTTCCAAGGCTCCATCATAACAGGTGACCCTTCGTCCACAATTCCCTGTAGCCGCGCTACTATGATTGTTTCACTTCTCGCAGGCACGACTGTATCTTCTTTAACGGCTGCTTGCATAGTTTTGTCATCATGTGGATGGAGAAATACCTCCTCGTTACCAACTTTGATTACCTTATTCTTAAAATCCAATTGGAATCCATCATTCATTATGTCCATTCCTAATATAACATCCTCTTCGATGTTAGCAACTATAACAGTATGGACGAACTTTTCTGCTCCAATTCCTAATTGTACCTGGATTTCTCCATGAATGTTGGCATTTTCACCTGTGGCGGTCCGAAGTCGCAACCTCGTTGGTAACAGTTTTTTTCGGCTGTTTATAACTGTCGGGCGTATAATGGTTCTGGTCGCTCCAGTATCCACCAACAACGTATGCTTTTTACCATTTATTTCTCCATCTACATATACACTATCTTCACGACATTTCAAAGAAGCTATTAGTATCAGAGGGTCTTTGGTAAAGTTCTGGGTCGAAGCTGCTCCGCTAAGGCCGACGCGTTCTGGTTTTGTCTTCGGTCTTATGGTCTTCGTTTTCTTGTGTGTCATGCTTTTTATCATATTAAAGAGCTGGTCAAGTTTATCTTCGTCTCCTTCCTCTTTTACAGTTCTAACTTTACTGTACCCGCCAGAGGCTAGCGTAGCTGACTCGTATTCGAGGGCGGCAGATAAGACATCCATCAGCGTCTTGTGACGAGCTAATCGTAGTGTTCTTTGCATCTCATGATCACGAAGACCATCAATAAACGTTTGAACGGCCAACTTTTCCATCATGTCTTCGGGAGCTGTTGGATAAGCATATCGCACTAATCTGGCAATATCTACTTCATATTCTTGAAGAGCCTCATCTTTCTTTTGTCTTCGATTTTTGAGCTGCGACTGATATACATGCTCTAAGTGTTCGTGGCCATATCGCATATTTAACCTCTTCTTCAGTTGTTCGAAATCATCCGTCTCCTCTACGGCTATGGTCTGGAGCACATCTAAGGCATCTCCTCGAAGAGCTATAGTCAGGTTTACAGCCTTTTCTTTTTCTGACCATCCATTCGCTCTTGCAGCTGATTCGAACTGTTTCATGTAGTTGTTCCATGATGATTTTCCGTCGAAAGTTGGAACTTTAACATGAACAGAAACTCCACATCCTTCAAATTTCGGCCGCGTTTCCAACTTACATTTCGTCTCGTCTTCTTTTATCTCTACCGGATCTAAAGCTACCGTATTAATTGGTGGTAGCACTCTCGTGTTAGTTATCATGGTCTCTAACTGTTTGATTTTCTCTTCTACTTTTTCGAATGTTTTGGAAACTTCTTCAAATTTCTCATTATTCTTTTTCGAAGTTTCTTCCATCATTTGAGAAACGTTTTCAAATTTCTCGTCGAATCTTTTTGACACATTTTCGAGTTTCTCGTCGTTTTGTCTAGCTACTTCTTTAATAATTTGAGACGTTTCATTGAATCTTTCATCATTTTTTTTAGAACTCTCTTCGATCTTTTGAGACGTTTCATCGAATCTTTTGGAAACATTCTCATCATTTTTTCTAGAACTCTCTTCGATCATTTGTGAGACATTCTCAAATTTTCCATCGATTATTTTAGTTAAAACGGCTTCTTCTGCTGACTGGAACTGGAATGTCTCTGGGTCGTCTCCATTCTTGTTGAGAACAGTCTTCAGTCGTTCTTGGAGGATCTTCTTGGACCCGCTGCAGTCTTCATCGCGTTCTTCTAGTTGCTCACGCAACTGTTTCACTGAAAGTTCTACTAGCAGCATCTTTGGTCAGGCACACACGTACTTTTTAAATGTTCTTTCGTACAACGATCACTACTGAACTACGCGGATGTTCCCGACGAACAATACCTTTCAAAAGTTCAAAAGTCTTTTTCAAAAATCAAATTAAATTTATCTACCATCCCACTTCTGCACCACTGTTGGGTTTATATAGTTCTAATTTATTTGTCTTTATTCTAATTTATTGTCTATAATCTAATTTATTAAAACTCACGATAGCTAATTACTAATTTATTAAATAACTTTACAAAATGTATTTATTTCACGTTTCGTTACATTTAAATACCGCGTGTACCGATCTTCTTATGACTGCCTCCTCAATGAAAGTATTCCCTTATTTATATAATTCCAAGCCGGTAAACAGAAAGGTGTAGAAAATACCATGCTGTTCTCGATGTAGACACAGCGGCGACTGGTCTCAAAACATGTTTTTTTTTATCGGCTTGTCGCCCCCAGAACATTCGATTCAGGTAGATTTTTGACCTAGAAATTACGAGAATCAATAAAAGAATTAGTCATAAAATATTTACAGTTCTATATGCCATAACATTTAAAATCGTAACAATACGATATGTAACGACTCTCGAACGTCAATACTCATTATAAATATCAAAAGTTATAAATACCATATCATCCAATTAATAAAAATATAAAATCGTCTGTTTAATAACGCCCGATATCATAATTAATTTTAAGTTAACATTAAATAAATTAAAAGTTCACTTTAAATGTAAATTTCAGTTTCAGAATACATACTACGACCCAAATTAAAATAAATAGTAGAAATTTTGTTAATTATATCTATACATTATAACCTTAAAATTCTGACAACTTTCTTTGTTTTACGTTTATTTAAAATGTTATTTTTGTTTTGAAATTTAAAATGATACTGATAACTTTTTCAAGTTATCTCAAAAATTTTTAGAGAAAGAATAAACTGTTTAGCATATGATGATGATTTATATTTTTTTAAAAGGTTTTCTTTTGCAAAAGATACAGTTTTGTTTCTATTTCAACAGATAGAGCCTTTAACAAAACTTCGTAACGCAGACTTAAGTAATATCATTAAGATATGTATAATAAAATTTGTCAACACATTAACATTGGCGAATAAAAACCCCTTGAAATGTCAAACCAACCCACCTTGTAGCATAATTTTTTTCCTTTTATTATTGAATATTAAAAATATAAAAAATTATTTGATACGCATCTGGCAAAATGCGTGACAGTGACCTGAAATTATTTAATTCTCAATGTTTTTTCGGACCATCTAACAGATAATATTAACGGTGTTATTGTCGAATTTTATCTCGATTAATTGCGTATTAATTTAAATAGATTACACAAAAATTTGAAGACCTAGCACTTCTAAGGTTCAATTTCGTGTCTAAAGAGTCGCAGAAAAGGGATTGAATTAGCCACAAATTAAGATTTGGTACAATAGTGTACGATCTTGCCACGTGAAAAAGAATACCAATTCAGGACTGGGCACATAAATACCGTTTTCGTGAGGTTTGTAAAACTGGCAAAGTTTCCCTTAATTACATGAGTTTTTTTAGAAGAATCTCATTTGAGCTCAAAATGCTATATGGCAATCTTTATAATGTGAGATATTACGGCTTGTGGTAAGCTATATACTGTGACAAGGGATTTGATAACAGCGTCTGAGGGCTACGTAAGCCGATATGGTTTTAATTGGAAAATAAGCAGAAGAAATAAGTGAAACTTCGAACAGAGTTCGAAGAATCGCATATTGTTATCATCCAGGATAACCTTAATTCCAGTTTTGGTATTTGATTTTATTTCTCCCAAGATTTGTCCAGCCTTTATTTTGTGTCTCCTATGGGTCGGATCTAGATTGCTTTAAGTTTGTAGGACAATGTGTTTTGATCAAATGTAAGGTAAAAAACTTTTTTTAGAAATTTAAAATGAAATAACTAGATAGTGAAGCAAGTACCTTCATTTGCTAGTTTGCTCTCATATCAATGTAAAAAATTTATAAATAAATATAAGTTTTATATATCAGCTAATAGTTGTCAAACTTTAGTTTTTTTTTTAAATAAAATTAACCTTTGATAATTATTACAAAGTATTACACAACGTAGTATATAATACCGATATATACCAAAGTTAATCTAGATGGGCGGGTAAAATCTTTGCTTTAATCTTTTATGTCCTCACGCTTCTAATATAGATTATTTTTGGTGTAGTTGTATAAAAAATTTACGCCCAGCAGATGTAAAACATCCTCGTTATTTTTTTAACAGCAACATAAAAAGAGAAAAAGCATATGCAAATACTAAATATTACATTACTTAAACAAATGAAAATGTTATAAATCGATATGCAAAAGTAACTCTAAACTTGTAGCAAAACATTTACGATTAAAACGTAAACAATACATCAGTATTAGTTTGTTTCTTGGAGAATTCTACCGTAACACCTCCCACACAAACCTAATTAATATTATTCAGCTAGAGAGAGATTTAGCTGCGTGTCTTAGTGAGCAAATTCCCGGCCTAGCATAGAATAGAATAGATTAAGACACATTCTATTAACGAAACCCTCCGTCCTGTCTGTACAATACGTTTATACATTTCTCTGTTTGTCCGCAGTGCCGTAACTGGCATTTATGTTCTAACTTAACAAGGGGCATTATGTAAATTCTGTCATTTCGTTTAGCATATAACATTGTCAATACTGTGTGATTTTTTCCAATGTTTTAATATGACGAGAACAATTTTAAAGAATATCATTCGAATTGGCCTGATTGGAGTTTTTACTTATTAACAGGTTAAGTGACAGGCGGTTTTTCCATAAACTCAAAAATTGTGTATGTCTACCAAAAACGGGTTGACAAAAACATTCAGATTTAGTGCTTCCGTACATCTCATTGTACGGAAACACAAAATTAAACAAACTCAGAAAATCTTATTGAGAAGAATGAATAAAGAAAAGGAAGTCATATTTACGATCAAAAAACGAAAACTGCAATACTTGGGACACATTACAAGAGGCGAAAGATATGAACTGCTTTGAATAATTATGCAAGGGAAAATAGCAGGAAAAATGTCCATAGGAAGAAAACGAAACTCCTGGCTAAAGAATCTACGGGAATGGTATAGCTGTAACAACAACGAATTGTTTCGGTCAGCAGTTTCGAAAATACGTATAGCCCTGATGATCGCCAACCTTCGGAACGAAGATGGCACTTGAAGAAGAAGAAGAAAATTTTAATTCTGAAGATGTAATTCATTCTGATGCTGTAAAAATATCTTAAATGAAAAAATGGACCTTTTGAGTTAATAAATTGCTTTCCACATAAAGCAATCTGTCCTTATCTTAGCTATTAATGTACTGAGTTACTCCCCTATTGATGTTGGTCGAATACGCTCAACTTAACTCTCTAATTTCTGTGTGCCATTGTTAAAATAGTTTTATCTCCAGGGTTTCTAGTAATATGAAAATTACGTCGTAGTTCTATTTTTTCAGCTCAGGTCAGTAATTATTTACAGTTTAAACGAAAGCTAGCTTAACATCTTTTTTATTTGTTACTCATGGCGGTATATATTGTGGTTTTCTTTTAGTATGACGTAGTCGCTGAGGATAGGAGAATATCTCTTTTCAATTAGGACCCCCCATAGGGACAGTAGAATCATCGTGATGTCGTGTATTGTACGTCTCTCGTCATTTCGTTTAACTAATGCGTATTTCTTTTGCACATTACTGTAATTTGATTGATCCATCTTGTTGGGTATCTTTCTCTTGATCTTTGGCCTTCTACTTATCCTTGGATAATAATTCTTTCCAAGAAAAATAGAAAAATTATCAAAATTTATATCCCACCCATTTTCGAGCTACATGTTGTGTATATGTGTTAAAACGTATACGTAATTTATCAAAGGTCTCTGTAGGAAAGATGTCCAAAATGTGAAAGGACTTAATATTTCCATAACTGACATACTGATATAAATCTTGGCTCCTAAGACAAGCGAAAAGACGAAAGATAGATTCCACTAAAATGTTCCATTTGAAAAGAATGTTACGAATTCCGTGGGCCAACCACAGGATAAATATTTTAATTTTAAAAGAGTTAAAATTCAGTAAACATCTATTAAGAAAAGTTTATCTCCAACAATTAAAATACTTAGGGCATGTTATGAGCACAGGCACAGATAACATGAAAGGAAATATCTAAGGAAAGTTAGAGGGTTGAAGATCACGAAAAAGATTCCCAAGAAGATGGATCGAATAAATTACAGGATTATGCAAAAGACCTATGCAGGAAACGAGCAGAGACAGAGATCTTTGGACACTGATAATACATGGCATTACGATGACCACTAAACTATCTTTGAAAGATCAGAAATAAAAGAGAGAGTTATGTATAGAGAGAGTTAGACGCAATATATTTTTTCAACGTAGAAGTTAGTTAAGTCAGGTATCTTCTTTGGCTCCATTGACTAATTAGTGGTTTTGCATGTAAAGATAACATCGCATTTAAATTGTGTTATTTTTAGGGGCTCCTTTACTTTGAGTGTACTTAATCTAGAACCTCAATAAATTCTCTTGATCCACTAAGAATTTTGCACAGCTTTCATATTTTAGTGTATTTCGAGAAAACCATATAAGGTTACAGTGCTAACTATATAATTTTTTGTGACCACTTTCTTTTATGGTAACCATACATCAAAATATTTCGGTCCCTAAAGCGGGCTGTAGAAGTACCAAAAAGCATCATGTGCGACCGGAAAAAAAACATGGATTTAAAGCCAACACAAGCCACACTGGGAAAATATTCCCGGTAGAATACAAGACAAGATGTATATTTCACAGGAATGTGCTAATAGGGCATAAGTACTGTGTAAGACAAGCATCAATTAGCCCAGAGTCATACATAACAGGCTTTCTTACTGGACATGCACCAGCATACAAGGGACACCTGCATACAATGGTACTGTTGCATGGAGACTTGCAATGCAGACTCCGTAGCAGAGAACTTAAAAACAGTCAACTATATCTTGCATGACTGCAAGGCATTGTATCACAGGTGGAAAATACTTTTTGGAGACACCGAAGTGACTAAAAATACATATGGTATCCTTTTCCTTCTTAGACAAATTAGCGAAAGTCTCTTGATCCACTCTCGGAGATTTCGGATCCAGCATGTTCTTCTTCGTCCTGGGCTTCTTCTTCCGGCAATCCTGCCCCGTATTATTAGTAGATTAGTATTAGTATTATTAGTAGATGTTAAAAGTTAAAAGGCAATAAATAAACCGATGCCAATATAAATTTTTGACAATATGATGGTCTTGGTCATTAATTTCCACCTGTTTAAAGACACCTATTAGTTTGTCATGGAAGATTTGATCAAAGGTTTTTCGAAGTCAATAAATCATACGTGTAAAAAGTTTTTGTACGTGGTTGATTACACTGATAGTCCAATGATCATAACATTGTTTAGCGTTTATTTATTTCGGTATCATTACAAATGGTGTCCCTTTACCAGCTTTATAAGCTAGTGCAGGTTTCCAGAATCGTGGAAAGAGTATCATAAAAAAAACGGAAGATGTGTAACAAGCTTAGAAAAAGGGGTACTTACTACAAAGTTTTTCATTGATTCTCCCTACAACTCTATCTACCCGCTGTGTTGTTGAATTTTGATTTATAAACTCAAATTGGTGTGATCTTATTAGATTTTTGTTTTTTAGTATAGGCATTAGCCTATTCAGTGTCAGCCTTTCAATAACTTTGAAAACCACTGAAAAAAAACTAGTAGGACCGTAAAACTGTACATTTTTGGTTTTTTTTATCTGGTTTTAGTACCATTGGTATCTGTGCTAATTTTTATTGTGATGGAAAACGACCTAATTTCATTACAGAGTTAAATATCCGTGTCAGAAATTGAAAGCTTTTCTCTGGTAGTTGCTGTAGAGTTTTTTCAGTAATAAGGTCGATCCTGGGCTTTTTTGATCGATTTTGTGTTGTATAATATTTTTAACTTCATTTTTTTTTGTAAATTTTTTAAGGAGTTTGAGTTTATAAGGTTTTACGAGTACTGAAATATTCTCGTCTTGAGTTTGTAGTAAGCATTTGCCGTCATTATACGTAAAAAGTTTTTTAAGGTGTGTTGAAAATGTTTTGGCTTTTTCTAGTAGATTTCTCGCCCATTTTTATGTCTCTATTCTCAATTGTAAGATTGTATAGTTCTGTCTTTGAAAGGTGATTGTAGCCTTCAATAACGAGTAGTGAGTCGATTGGGTAGTATTTATATTTGTAAGTATTCCTGAAAAATTGCATTTTTTTTATTATTAGTTGTTTCAGTTGTTTTTGTGCTTTATTACGGTCTATTTTCCTTTGAGGGTATCTTGTTATTTGCCATTGTTTTCTGAACTTCCTTTTTTACAAATTTTATTCATATATCCTATTGGAACATTTTGTATTCTTATGTAGGTTTGTAGGTAGTGGTGTTCAGTTCCATGCTGCTTTCTTTACAACTCTGTTAAAATGTTCCACAGGATAAATTAAAACACACTTTGATTTAAACTATTTTTGTTTATTTCTTTCACTACAGCAAAATCGAGAACATCTCTAATTTTCTCAGAGTCTACCGGCCAGTATGTTAGCTCTCTTGTGGATACTATGTTTAAGTTATCTATAATTATTTCTTTTTTAAGTTCTCGACCTTTGGTATTATTAAGTTTTGAGCCCCATATTAGATATTTTGAATTGTATACTTCGCCACAAATAAACACCAGTCCAAATGTATCAAAAAAGATTTTAAATTGTGGTTGATTAATTGCATGTTTTGATGGACAATATATTACTGAAAAAGATCATGTCCAATCTTCTTCGACTACATTTGTGGCTTGAATATATGTTTAACTAGACTTTATAAGGTAGAACAAGTTTCCAGAATCCTAGAAAGAGTATTATAAAAAAACGGAAGATGTGTAACAAGCTTAGAAAAAAGGGGTATTTACTCCAGTGAATCCAACAATTCAGCAAAAATCTGTTTATGAAAATAATGTCATTTTAACCTAACCACAAGAATTTATTCATTAGATACACGATGAGGACTGGAACAAATATTTAAAAATAATAGCACATTTGACAAATAATAACAAATACGCGCACATATTATATTTTCCGGTTCCTTGGTAAAAATAATCTACCCTAAATAGAACATTTTATCCTAAACGAAAATACACTTGTTTGCGTTAACCTACAACTTTATTTATCCAACCTTCTTAGGTCACATTTTCTGAATGTTCTGATTCCGTTTATGATCACAATTCATAACAACAATGTTATGTAAGTAATTAGCTGTATCTGTTTCTATATAAAAATACAATTTTGTATACAGTTCACCACCCTATATTGCTAAAACAATTTTATCTATTCGAGGCAATAGAGGAGTGACATTTCCTGGACGTGTCCGTAGTAGTTTAGTCTTTTACCTTCAATTGTGTCTATTATGTCTGAATCGATTTCCATTTATTTCCGAATATCTTCGTTTCTCACCCTAATAACCCACCCTAATTTTTCTTGCAACTGAGTACTCAGATTTTTGGAGAGAGTTCTTAGAGTCTTTTAATTGTAAGACTCCACTTGATATGCTTTTCTTCGAAGTTTTCTAAGCAGTAGTCCAATAGATAGGCTTGGTCGTCAGCAAGGTTTATCGTAAACAATATTTTTCTTGGGGTTGATATTAACTGGATAGCTTTAATTCGATTAACAGCGTATTCTAAATTCTTCAGATAATCTTCAATAGTCTCTCCCAAGACGAATATGTCGTCTAAATAAACCAAGCACGTTTTCTAAGATAACCCTTTTAACACAATTTTCATAAGCCTCTCAAATGTCTTTGACTGAGATGTCTCTATTGCAGAACTTGCTTCTTTATACTGAGATCGTCTCATTTAGATATATTTTGAAGGATTTAGGTTACGCAGTAGCCTCGCTTTTGTCACTTGCCAGTAGAAATTTCTTTGGTTAATTTGTTGCCTGTTTAAATGGATGTTAGTAGTCATATTTTGTAAAGCTGTTGTACTGCTTATTGTATATTTTTTCCCTGTTACATGTTTTTTATTTTTACTCAGAGGATTGATACTTGTACGCTTTTGTAAGATCTATAACGACTATATAAGTTGAAAGGTTGTATGCTAATCTTTTTTCAGTAATCTGCTTAAGAGAAAATAATATATCCTTACATGATCTGCATGCACAAAACCATTTGGATCTAATCTAATATGTCAACTCTTTTTTAATTTTATTTTTAATATTAATATTTTTCCTTGTCTCGAGTAAGAAATTATGACAATTGGCTGTCTGTAGTTTTTACAATTATTTTTATCTCCTTTATATATTTTTTTATTCCTTGTTTTTCTATTGCTACCCAGAGCAATGGAAGTCGAACAAGTGAAACAATACGTAAAGTGTATAATTGATATAGGTAAGAATAATGAACAAATACAAGCAGAACATAAGGTGGAATAAGGTGATGGTGTTGATCAATATAACTGCTTATTACAGAACTTAGTAAGATCATTAGAAAACAAATCAAACGAAGCAAACGTGTATTTACAGATAAGCCCGTAGACAAAATTAGAGCATTTAAAATTACTATATTACAATAATTATAATAGATTTGGAAACAAAAAACCGCAAAAAAAAAAAAACACTAAACAATTAAAAACAACAAAAGTTATAGAAAAAGTTTTGACACCTAAGGTACAGGATACAAGATGATGAGGATATGAAGATGAAAACAATAACATAACAATAGTCAAAGCTATATTATATTGGTATATAAAGATAATGAAAGATAAACACGGTCATAAATCAAAAACAGGTTAAAGGCAATTTAAAAAAATAAGGTCTAGAAAGAAAGGGAAATGGGAAATGGGAAATCTAAAGGTGATTTTATTGGGAAAGGTGATTTTATTGGAAACTTTGGACTGGGCACCTGTAACAAGAGAGGAGACAGGTTGGCTTAAATTTGCCAAGAGACCGATTTTGTTGTTGCGAATACTTATTATAATCTGTCACTCAGGACACTCTATACATGAAAATCTCTAGCAGACAACCAACAAAACGTCATGAGAAACCAAATTGACTACCTTCTCATCTGCAAACGATACCGAAATTCCATAAACTAAGTAAAATCATACCCCGGAGCTGATGTGAGATCAGATCACAAGCCAGTTGTAGGAATATTTAGAAATAATCTAAAAAGTCTTGTGGCTAAAACTAATGTAGAGAGGATCCAAGTATCCCGTTTGAGAGATCCATCAAAAAAAGGGCAAGTCATACTAAAAATTAAAGAAGAGCTTACCAAAATAGAAATTATTCGTACTGAAAATGCAAACAGGAAATGGCATACGTTAAAATATGCTCTTATACGCACATGTGAAACAACACTAACACCTTATATGATCAAGAACAAAAATAAATGGATGATCGATGGGATTATGGATCTCATGTGAACACGGAGATCTTATAAAACCAAACATAAAATATGTATAATATTATACACACAAAAATAAGAAGAAAGATCAGAGATGCTAAGGAAAGATGGTATAGTGACAGATCCGATGAGATTGAACAGTTGGTAGAGAAACATGATAACTTAAATCTACATAAAAAATTAGGGAATTAACAGGCTCTAATATTAAGAAAATATCAAACACATACTGCTAGATAAAAATGGCAAAATAATCATAGACGTCGGTGAAAGGCTTAAAAGAAGTAATATATTCAAGAGCTATTTAAAGACGAACGGACTAAGATAGTACTAGAGTAGGAAAAGTTCAACAACGGCCCAGGCATAACAGATGAGGTATTATAGGCGATAAAGCGAACAAAGAACAACAAGGCAACAGGTTTTGACAAAATACTGGTAGACATAATATGGTTAATAGAAGAACAGCAAATTGGAATATTGGTCGACTTATTCAATACAATATACAGTACAGGAATCATTCTGAGAGATTGGCTGATGTCAACATTCATAACACTACCGAAAAAACCAAATGCAAACGAATGCCAAGACCACCGGATAATAAGTTTATTGAGTAATACGCTCAAAATATTTTTAAAAATTATACACCCATGAATACACAACAAACTTGAGCAGGTCATAATTGACACACAATCTGGATTTAGAAATGCACTGGGAACTAGGGCAGCCCTGTTCGCGCTGACTGTACTTGTGCAAAGGTGCATGAATGTTAATCAGCCAGTATGTATGTGTTTCTTAGATTACAACAAAGTCTTCGATAAGGTCAGACATAAGACAACGTCTTATCAAATTACTTAAAAAAAAAACTTAGATATGAGAAGAACTAACTATGAGAATAAAAGTAAATGGCCGACTATTCAATAATATACTGTTTGTCGACGACACTATTTTTATAGCGGAATGTTTTGAGAAGTAAACGGACTGTCCCTAAACACGAAAAAGACACAATTTCTCGTAATTACAAAAGCCCAATAGCGCCACGAAAACATAACAATACATAAAAAATAAATTAAACAGTTGAAAAATATAAATATCTGGGTATAATAATTAACGAAAATAATGAGTACACAAAGAAGATTAAGGCAAGAATAGGACAGGCAAGAAATTCTTTCAACAAACTAAAAAAAGTACTCTGCAACAAGGACATTTCAATTTCTTTAACGGTAAGACTTCTGAGATGCTATAGTGTATTTTTATGTATGAGAGAGTAATAAAACAATAAATTATGTATGCAAATTCCTAAACTGTTGATACGGGTGACGCAATGAAAAACAGATATTTGTCAACAAGTTTACAGAAGTATATAGGAAAACAATTTTAAATTGAGTATGACCACCAGGTATAAAGGTTGGAGCAGAATAGAATACAATAGTGAGGGTTACTAATCCCTAAATAAGGTTGCCAGTGTCGGAGTGATGAAGGTTAACAGGTACTAATGAATTTGAAAGAAATGTAAGATGTTTATTTTATTGGTTATATATAACCAATAAAAGTTTAATAAGTACCTACTTATTTGCAAAATAAAGTTTAATTCTTTAGATAAAATAAAACGTTTTATTTTATCTGAAATGAGTGCTTTCCACGAAGTAAGGGTTTCAACAATCAAACATTTAATTCTTTAATTCCAGGAATCTACGACAGTAATTGACTAGATAATTACCTTCTAAACTTATTCCACAGAAGATGTGACAGTATATATGTGTTTCTTAGATTAAAACAAAGTCTTCGATAAGGTCAGACATCAACGTCTTATAAAATTACTTGAAAAGAAAAACTTAGATATGCGAGACATTAGGATCATTAGCGCTATCTATTATAATCAGACCGCTGTGGAAGAGAACAACGTCCTTTTAAATGAAATAGAGATCAATAGGGGCGTCAGGCAGAGCTATGTCCTGTCTCCTACTTTGTATTCAAACGAAATAATCCAGGAAGTACTAGAAGAACTATGAGAATAAAAGTAAATGGCCGACCATTCAATAATATACGGTTTGCCGACGACACTATTTTAATAGCGGAATGTTTTGAGAAGTAAACGGACTGTCCCTAAACACGAAAAAGACACAATTTCTGGTAATTACAAAAGCCCAATAGCGCCACGAAAACTTAACAATACATAAAAAACAAATTAAACAGTTGGAAAATATAAATATCTGGGTATAATAATTAACGAAAATAATGAGTACACAAAAAAGATTAAGGCAAGAATAGGACAGGCAAGAAATTCTTTCAACAAACTAAAAAACGTACTCTACAACAAGGACATTTCAATTTCTTTAACGGTAAGACTTCTGAGATGCTATAGTGTATTTTTATGTATGAGAGAGTAATAAAACAATAAATTATGTATGCAAATTCCTAAACTGTTGATACGGGTGACGCAATGAAAAACAGATATTTGTCAACAAGTTTACAGAAGTATATAGGAAAACAATTTTAAATTGAGTATGACCACCAGGTATAAAGGTTGGAGCAGAATAGAATACAATAGTGAGGGTTACTAATCCCTAAATAAGGTTGCCAGTGTCGGAGTGATGAAGGTTAACAGGTACTAATGAATTTGAAAGAAATGTAAGATGTTTATTTTATTGGTTATATATAACCAATAAAAGTTTAATAAGTACCTACTTATTTGCAAAATAAAGTTTAATTCTTTAGATAAAATAAAACGTTTTATTTTATCTGAAATGAGTGCTTTCCACGAAGTAAGGGTTTCAACAATCAAACATTTAATTCTTTAATTCCAGGAATCTACGACAGTAATTGACTAGATAATTACCTTCTAAACTTATTCCACAGAAAATGTGATAGTGGGTTTTTCCATTTTGTAGGAAGGTCCAAGTGGCGTATTCAAAATTCTTAACAGTTCACTAAAAGTAGGTACTTCAGTTGCAAGGTGCAGTTTATTGTGTATACTAGTGTTATGGAAAATTTGGCAGTGCCGTGCAAACGCCGAAAAATTGGTCCTTTAACAGTTAATGAAAAAACATTAATATTTAATTGTTTTAAATCATTTACAGACAAACGTTTATGTGAAAGTGTTGATGAGACCGTTGGGTTAGTTAGCAGTACACTTGGTGTTGGGAAATCTACTATTTACAGAGTTATTAAAGAAGAGAAATGTGGTAGTTTTCAAATGCCACGTAATGCTCCAGGGAAACCAAAATTTCAAATAGAATATCATTTTAAAGAAGGACTTCGACGGAAAGTGCATGAATTCTTCTTTAGACAAGAATTTCCAACATTGGATAAAGTTCTTGTTTCAGTTCGAGATGATAAGGATTACCCAGAAATGACTCGAAGTACGTTATGGAAACTTTTTAAAAAAATAGGCTTCCGCTGGAAAAAGAGTCCCAGAAAGTCTATTTTATTAGAAAGAAGCGATATTGTCATATGGAGAAGACATTTTCTAAAAACCATAAAGGAAATGAGAAACCAAAGAAGAAAAATATTTTATCTTGATGAAACATGGATCAACGAGGGTCATACACATAATAAATTTTGGCAGGATGAAACTGTTACAAGTCAAAGGCACGCTTTTGTAAATAACTTATCTACTGGTTTAAACCCACCATCAGGAAAGGGACGCAGGCTGAAAATAGTACACATTGGCAGTTTAGACGGTTTTGTTGAAGGTGGTTTATTAACTTTTGAATCAACTCGTACCGGTGACTACCATAAAGACATGAACGCTGATGTCTTTCAAGAATGGTTCGAACAAATGATGGATCTTCTTCCTAAGAACTGTGTAATAGTAATCACATATCATTGTGAATTAAACCCGATTGAACTGGTATGGGCACAGATAAAGAATGAAGTTTCAAGAAAAAATACCACTTTTAAAATTCATGATGTTAAACAGTTGTTTTTGGAGGCCGTAAATAATGTAAAACCTGAAAACTGGGAAAAGGCAGTAAATCACACTATTAAAGAAGAGGAAAAATGTGGAAGCTGGACAATATTACTGATAAAATGATCGAGCCAGTTATTATAAATCTTGGTTCTGAAAGTTCATCTTCTGAATCTGATTTGGATTTGTAACAAGTAGCTGTAAGTTTTATATTAATATTTTTATTCATTTATTTAACATACCTTAGACGGTTTTAAAAACTCTTTTTCTCTTTTGTAATTTTTAAAAAGTAAAAAAAATGTGAATTTTTTAAAACCCTTTTTAATGTAGGCTAGTTAGTTCTAATATAGTGTGTGATAAAAGAGGTCACTTTTGTTTACATACACATAACACTTTATAACACTGAAATAATTAATTTATTTTTTACAATTATTCAAAGAAATTTTTTAATTAATCTTGAGCACGCCCATGGAGTGGTCGGAGATACCAGTTAAAATTATGCTAATTACTCTCTCGTTCATAAAAATAAACTATAGGTGTTCTCCGTATTATTGTATGGGTTGAAGTTTCACAGTTGATTCGACTTGATAGTTTACAGAATAGTTGATAGTTTATCAACAGAAACAAAAGAATAACAATAGAATACCAACAGCTACCTTTGCACTTTTAAAAGTGATAATAATGGTGTATTCGTTATTTTTATCTCTTTATTTACGTTTTTCTTTTAAAAATGCAAGTGCTTCGTTATTCGTGCCGGTGAGTGTATTTTCCACACATATGTTGATATAAAATGAAATGATACAGTGAGTAGGTAAACATATTTTAAATGGTAAAAATAAAATATTTTTGTGTGTGTCCAGAATAAAAGTGGTATTCTCGATTAAACCTTATATATAAATAAAAAATCAAATATATGAATTTGAAGGAAAATTTAACCGCATCTGATATTTGCTATTACTTTAGTAAAATTGTCCGTCGAGTAACATAATAGATTACTATATACCGTAAACAGTGTGCTCAGTTCCGCCGCTGTTATCCTGGTATTTTAAGGGATTAATTGTAATGTTTACCAACTGCATAGAACGCCATTGTTTGGTTCCGCTACTATCTATTTCCGACTGCCTTTGTCAGCTTTAATACCTTCTTAACGCCAGCCATGAAGTTTACTTTTATTCACTGGCATTTCTCTGTTTGTGTTCGGGTTTTTGTTCTAGAATGTCGCCGAGTTTTCCACTCGCATTGTTCTTTCACTAGCCCGTTTATGCTGCCCACACAAATACGTTTAAATAGAATTATGTCTTTGTTTCTTGGTGATACTTCTTTAGTCTTAGTTATTGTTACATTCAGCTGATTAAAAACGAAGACAGTTTTTATTATTAAAACTCTAGCTAGTTGACCCAATTAGATAAACTTGATGACTACTTGAGTTTCAAAAAGCTGCGCTTTAAAAAATCTGTCAAAAATATTGAAGGCTTGTTGTATCGCTAGTTAGTATTTTATATTTTGATATTTGTAATAACAAGCAATTACTGTTAGAGCTAGACTTTCCCTAATATATTCACTCTTAGGTTGACTCTTTTTATGCGTTTTACTGCGTAACATAACTGCGTAACATAAAAGGGTTACTGCGTAACCCTTTTTTTTGTTTGATTCTTTGTATAAAACAATACATTACTTGTTACTTTCATTTTACTTGTTTCGTTTTAATTCGACATCGTGCATCTATATTTACGTATCAAAAAATATTTTATAAACTTAAATTAAAAGCGAGATCTATTTCTAACAAAGATTTATTTTAGACTGCCTTATTATTCATTCTCCATCGGAAACGATAAATTCGTCACCAACAAAGAATGATTTCACATTTTGTACTTAAAAAGAGCCAAACTGATAAAACGTATTTTTAAATGGTATTTACAGGTCCGTCGTGAGTATTTCTTTGTTACAGTCGGCCAAACCTTCATAAAACCTTCGCGCCCTCGAGAAGTCTCAGCGACGTTTACCTGTAACAGAAACAAAAACATATATTAGTTACCATAATAAGCCTAAGCTTCTTGGTGTAAGTTGACTTCTTCCTCGGACGTTTCCGAGCTTACACCCGTTTTATACAACTTTATCTTATCAGAGGGACATATTCCCTTGTATGACAGGCGCGTAAGTTTCGCTCCTGGCATATCTTCTACGACATATCGATCTTTATCGAGTACTTTCGTTATTATAAAGGGACCCTTATAGCGCGGCTCGAGCTTGGTACTTTTACCATCATTGGCGCTTTTCGCCCTCTTTACGAGCACGTGTTGCCCGACTTCATATACATGAGGACGGACGTGTCTGGAGTCGTAGGCCTGTTTCTGAACCAGTTGCTGTTCGGCAATCCTATCAGAAACCTCCTCTCTAACTACAGCTAAGTCCTCATGTTCGTCTTCGCATATCTCAGCGCTAGGGAATGCGTCATTTATGCCTCTAGGCTGATAATCCAGAAACACCTCGTAAGGCGTCTTGCCGGTAGTAGAACAAACTGTTTACTCCCCACCGAACCTTGCTAACCACTTCATCCGAACGCTCTTCGATTTCGACTGTTGCAGTCAGAGCATTAAGAATGACGCGATTTATCCGCTCTACTTGGCCGTTTGCCCTTGGAGTAGCGGTAGCACATAAAACGTGTTTTATTCCGAGGTTACCGTAAAAACTTTTAAAAGTCTGGCTTATATATGCAGTGCCTCTATCCGAAATTATGCGCCGTGGAACACCAAAAAGCTCTATAATTTCATTTAGGAATTTTATTACAGGATTCGTACTTGTATTCGGCTTCTCTTCTTTTTGTGCCACTCCTATCTGAGATTGGAAATCATCAAGGCTATTCTGACCTTGTTTACGGCTGACCTAAAGAGTTCATTAGTGGTGCAGCCAAACCACTCTCTCAAATTCCGCATCCATGACATTCTTCTACGGCTTGGATTCCGTTTTCCTTCTATTGTTCCCTGCATTATATTTTGAAGTAATGCGTATTTATGTCCTCTCATCAGGTATATATATATATATATATATATATATATATATATATATACATATACCTATTCAATTAATATTTACTTATTCTAAATTCCTTTAAAAAAAAATAAAATCCTCTATTTCTATTTTTTAGACTCACCTGATCTATAACACCGGGGCAACTAAATTTATCTAACTGAACTAAACTAGAGACACTATAGCGCCACTATCCAAACGTTAAAACTGTTTGCCCTTTACACTCTATTTTCTGCATACTTTTAATAATTTTTTCCTTATCTTAAAATGGTTATTTTCTTCCTATACCTACAAATTTTTCAATATTTGCTCTAAATTCATATTGAAGTGGTTTGAAGTTAATGTGACAGTCTGCATAACTTTATGCTCTATATTATCTGTATTTTTGTTCGGTTCCTTCGTAGATTTTAATTGTTGCTGTAAATCTGTTACCTATGTTTATCATTTATTTAGTATATCGGGAGTCCACCCTTTCTTTCTTTAATGCCTTTTTTAATTCCTCAATTCTTTATTCCATGAAGCTTTTTTTTGTTAGTTATAGTAATATTGTTAGTCACATAACACCAATCATAACCATTGTTTCTTTAAACAAAGCTATAAATTTTAAAGTCTAAATATATTATCTATACAAACAAACTTCGATTTGATAGGTACATTGTCATTAAATAAAATGCTTCCCTTTATCGCTTTCAGGCGTATTAACATGGATATTGCCAATGGACAGGTCATATAATACAATAAGCGATTGATACGTAATACTGTAATTGATTACATGTAAATTACTCGTATATGTGAAACCTAGTACTAAATGAAATGTCTCTCTTTGCTAAATGATAATACAATAGTTGTAACTTATATAAAATTTCTAAAGCTTATTAATCTAGTTATGGTATAACATATATGGTACAATAATCAAATTTATAAAATTTTAAGTGGTATACAGCGAAAATCGAAAATATTGATTTATGCTTAAAAGTGAAGTGCTTTTAAATTTAGGGGCAGAACAAAATGTCATTTTAATTTGGTTGTAGTAATTAAAAATGGGATTTAAATTTACATTCCTAGCCTTTAAATGATGTGTCACTAGGTGCATTAATTTTTAATTTCATTTCTAATTAACCTTATTCAGTCTACAAAATCAACAAATACAAAAGTATTTAAAAGTATTATTTAATTATTAGAAGGCCATGAATCTAAACTTGGACATAATTTCTAATAACTACAAACATTTTAAAATTACATTTTCTTGCATATCTAAATTTAAAATCAATTGCCTCTTCAGTATTAATTAATAATTTTGATTTTCCCTATCTACCACTTAATATTTAAGATTATTGATTAATGATTTCTATGTGATGCGTAACCTTTATGAAGAGTACTTTTTGTTATGAAATTATTAATAAAGAAATTTCCCATTTTTTGCCAACTTTTTCAGACATGAAACGGAAAAACTTAACATAAAAAATACATAACAAGTCAACGTGAATAAATATGAACCTTTTAAAACAAGTAAATCGGTACTAACCGGATTGACCGCAGACGTTCGGATACAATAATTACCGTCTCTTTATAAAGACAATGAAGTCGACTTTACGAAATTAACAAGACATTTACTTAACACTATACATTATTCTTTGAAATGAGGTTGAATGGTCGAATAAATGAACTTAGAAAATAAGGCTATTATCGAGCACAAGTTAATTAAATCTAGCCCAAGTACTTTCGCTTAAAATAGCATCTTCAGGGGCATCTGAAATAAGCCAAGAAAACGTTTTTTAGATAAAGTAAATTAGTTAACTTCGATAAAAAAACTCGAAGTTAATGGATGAAAAAAAAAGTTTTTGAGATTAACGTTTTAGACTTACTTCGTCAAAATGTAAACTATCCGGCAAGCGTAGAATGTGGAAACATTAAAAATGACATAAAATTGTACAAAACACTACACTAAAACGAGGTCAAACAGTTTAAAATTACTTAAAGATTTTACTCTACTAGTAGCGAAGAATCTTTAAGTACTTTTAAACTGTTTGTCCTCGTTTTAGTGTAGTGTTTTGTACAATTTTACTAATAATACATAAGACATAAAAGGACTTTGAGGACTTTTTTATTCTTCAATGTATTTTGGAAAACATTTTTATCTTTAATTTGTAGAATAAGGCTATTTTAGCTATTTTTATTTAATAATAATAATAGTTATTTAGACTGAATAATAAAATGTTTCATAATATCTGACTGTATTATTGTTTACTCGTATTTTTTGTCTAACATAATTTCAATATGTTGGATAAATGATGTTTATCATTTACATATAAGACTTTTACAGACCCATATTAAATTCATTTGAATTATAAATAAGTAAAACATAAAGATTAACCATTTTAAATAATCCAATTTTAAAAACTTTAATCTACAAGTATCTACAAGTATCTACAAGTATCTCTTAAGTTCGTTTAGTTTGTGCTATAACATACCCCGGAACACTTCCTGTGCTAATTTATCTATGCACACTAACGCAGGCTAAATATGCCGTTTCTCTATTCATGTAACTTATTAAAAATTTACGAAATATCTAAAATAGGTTTATATATTCTTGTCAGAAGTTTCAGTAGAAACGTACTTTCCTATAACGCTTTTCATATATTAAAATTGTTGTGTTGTTGAATTTATTTTTCAAAACTAAAGCTCTAGAGAATATAAGATGCAGGTAGTATACGACGAGTATTTTTAAGAGGAATAGGAGCATGACACAACGTCTCTGATAGTTTACATCGTTGAGAAGTACTGCAATTCTGCATTTTTCACGAAAATCAGGTTACCTAATGGTAAAAGCGAGTTGATCGTGAAATTCTCTCTAATTTTAACAGACTGAAACTGCCGTTACGTGCTTAGAATTGCGTATAGCGTACA
The DNA here is from genome assembly GCA_918026665.1 of Diabrotica balteata. Lineage (NCBI taxonomy): Eukaryota > Metazoa > Arthropoda > Insecta > Coleoptera > Chrysomelidae > Diabrotica > Diabrotica balteata. The sequence goes on along the minus strand of OU898276.1, from coordinate 146,266,193 downwards.
TGACCCTCAGGGGCGGCCCTAAATTAGGTTTTCAACTTAATCGACCGTTTATTGGATTTAAACCTTAATAGACTTAGTGTTTAAAATTATTGTGTTTGCCTATTTGTAACAATCCATAATTCGGATAAGCTTTTTTCTTTTCAATGCGGAGTTTTTTAACATAAAATATATTTGTTGTGTATAGGTACTAAAGAAAGTATTTTTTAAAATTTAAATGAGAAATTTCTACTGGTTGCCTGTATACCATAGTTTTAAAAAAATTGCAATGAAGTAAACACTTCCTTTGTAAAATGGTATGAATTTTTTTAAAATTTAAAAAGTATCCAAAATGAATTTATAAATTTTCAGAACGTTTTCGATCCTATGACATCATCATCAGTAAAACCTAGTGTTTTATTAATTATAATTTTAGTAACTCTAATTATGTAATTTAAAGATCATATGACCTCATTATATGGCTAGTTTCAACTACTTTAGAGCTATTTTTTACTGATGACGATCTGATAGGATCGAAAACGTTTTGAAAATTAATTAACCCATTTTGGATAATTTTAAAAGTTGAATAAAAATTGTATACCCTTGTAAAAACGAAGTTTTTACTTTATCTTAAGTTTTTTGATTATTTTTTAGTCACAGTAGAAAAGTTGGTAGGTATTCGTACATCTTCAGTGGTTTACAGAAAACAGCAAAAGAACTGTTATCTATACATGGACTTTATCTTCTTAAGGTACCTTCTCCATTACTGAAGGTTGGCTATAACTTCAGCAAGCTGCTCTATATCTTCAGCTGTTCTTAGTATCGAATGTGTGTCCATGCCTGTCCAGTCTCTTACATTATTCAACCAGGAGCAATTTCTTTTTCCTCGACCTCTTTTTCCTTCCACTTTCCCTTTCATTATAAGTCGTAAGAAGTTGTATTTTTATTCTTTGTAAATATGTTGAAAGAAATAGACATTTATTCTCTACAGGAAACAAAAAAGAAAGGAAAAGATCAATCAAAATTAGTTGAATACATACTAATCTACAGTGGAGTAGCAAATAAAACAGGGCCAAAGAAGGTGTAGCCTTGCTAATATACCAAAGGTACCAAAATCATATCAAAGGATATCAATACATATTAGAAAGAATAGTAACAGCAAAGATAAGAATTGAGAAGTAAGACCTGAACATCATCGAAGTATACGGCCCAGAGAATAATAAGCCTCAAACAACAAGGGAAGCGTTTTACGACCAATTACAACAAGTAGTAGATTAAATCAGAGGAAAGATGATAATATTGGGGAATTTTAACGCTCGAATAGGCATCCAAGTAATACCCGATATCAAACAAAAACATCACGAGAATGTGAAAATTCAGAATGGAGAACTGATGATTAACTTCTGCTCGAAAAACAAACTAAAAATAAACAACACATAAACACATAACACATAAACATTTGTTGACCACAAAGACCAACACAAATATATATTTAATATGTATTTAATATTACCCGTGGACAAAGATCTATAACAGATTATATTATAATCAATAGAGATATACATCCATCAAAAATAATCGTGTAAAATTATGTAAAATAATCGACGGAATACTTTTATACAAAAAAAGAATATCAGAGGAGATCGTTGGGAATGAAATATTAGAAAACGATACCATCGAGGCAAACTGAAACAAACTCAAAAATAATATAATTACCGCAGCAACAGGATCACATGGAGAGAGGAAAGTAACGAACACTAACATAACAAAAAAGAAAACACCATGATTTAGAGAGGAAGTGAAGACAAAATGTGAAGAAAAGAAGAAAGACTTTTACAATACAGAACACAAAAAACACAACATACAACCACTATAAACGAATCAGATATGAAACGAATACTTTAGTTAGACAAATGGAAAAGGAACACTGGCAGACTTTCTCAAAACAAATGGAACACGATTTCTACGGAACACAAAAAGAAATATGGAGAATGATCAGACGACAAAGAAAAGAGATGAAGGAACTAATAAAACGAATCGCATTTAGAAGGAAACATGGGTAGACTACTTTCGATCTCTGTTTGCTAAAGGTGACGATGATAAACTACCAACACCAGAGGTGACAACAAACGAAGAAATAAATATTAAGGAGGAAGAGGTAAAGGAAGCATTAAGGAAATTAAAAAATAGAAAATCACCAGGAGAGGACAGAATACCGAACGAAAATTAAGCAACATTTATTGTTATTTACTGGAAAAACTTTAAAAATAAAATAAATTTCTACCTTTACATATTCTTGAATGCAAAACTGGTTGTATATCATTAAGACAGGCTCAATAATTATAAATAAAACTGCCCAATATGGGTCTCTTGTCTCTTGAAAATAAATACAATGTTACGAACAACTAATTTCTTTTTAATCACATTGTTTGTTCTATTCTGTTCTCTATGTATCAGCGTTTAAACACACTGTTAAAAGATGTCATGAAATAAACTAAGTTTTACTATCCTGACCAAAATTTTTAGAATGTATTGTCTATTATTCCATTTTATATTTGTGTTGTTAATGTAGAGTGTTCAAGTTTATTAAATAATTTTAACGACTTGTAAGTTACACTGACGAATTGTGATATTTTGTAAATATTTGCACATATTTTTTTATCTATATTACAGTGTCTTGAAAAAAGAATAAAATAATTCCGAAAGCTTGACAAAAAGTCAAAAGAGTGTTTTTCGGGAAAACCTTCTGACTGCAGCCCTAATAAATTAGGTATAAATATTTATATATCGACAGTCACTAATATCCTGTATTTATTATATATAAATATATATATATATATATATATATATATATATATATATATAGGTATATATATATATATATATATATATATATATAAGATGGTGGTATTTTTGACTGTTGATTTAAATATAAGTTGTAATTTTTGAGGATGCAGTCAGTTTATTTGGCCCACAAGACAAAGAAAACTCTTTGACTTACTGTCAAGCTTTCGAATTTTATTTAATTCTTTTTCAAGACATCTATAAAAAGAAATAAATATTAACTAGTTAATTGTCTTACTTACTAGTCGTGAGATTACAGTTGTTAATATTATTGTACTCTACAAAACAAACCATTATAAATGTATTAAAAATTTTTTTATTAAAAATAACTATTAATTATAATTATTAATTATATTAATGACTAGTAAGTACGACAATTAACAATTTTAACTAGTTAATTTATATTTCTTTTTATAGATGTCTTGAAAAAGAATTAAATAAAATTCGAAAGCTTGACAGTAAGTCAAAGAGTTTTCTTTGTCTTGTGGGCCAAATAAACTGACTGCATCCTCAAAAATCACAACTTATATATATGTATATATATATATATATATATATATATATATATATATATATATATATATATATATATATATATATATATATATATATATATATATAGTAGTTTTGAGTTTCTTGAACCGTATTATATTTAATATAAAATTAATATTTCTTGGGTTAGGTTCAATAAAGACTGTTAAAGATGTTACATGTGGAACTAGAACTGAATTTTATTTTCCATTGCAATTAATCAACGTTTCGGCAGGAAACCCTTGCCTTTGTCAAGATTTAAAACGTAAAACGTGACACAGGCATTAACGAACTCAGTTCTTCTAACTACAATAAGAACATCAAGTTATTGTATGAGAATCTTAGAAAAAATCACTACCCTAAGATGCTTTTTAATAAACTGTTATTCCAAGATATGCCAACAGTTAGAACACACCAAAGACAAACATTAGAAGGAGAAACAGTAGAAGTTTTCTATGGGAGATTGCCTTACATCAGAGGTTTATCACCACAGATCACAAACCTTTTCAGACAGTTCAACATAGTGATAGCAAATTCTGTGTACAAATGATTAGGGATATACTTTACTCACCTGACAGAAAGAGTTAAAAAACTGGATAACTTCAATGTAGTGTATTCTTTTCCATGTTGTTCTTGTTCAAAAGTGTATGTCGGTCAAACCAGCCAGAAACTCTCAAAAAGAATAGCTTTGCACAAGAGTGACGTAGTGAGGAAGCCCACCTGCACAGTCTTTAGCCAACATATTAAGAATACTGGACACACTACTAACTATGAAAATGTGCAAATACTAAAGAGGGTTGACAACCAATTTAAGAGAAACTTCATAGAAATGTGCTACATCCATAACTGCAGCTCTTCTATGAACTGTAAGAAAGATGTTGAAAACTTAAGTTGTATTTATTCCTTTCTACTTCAACAGGACTTGACAAGATGTAACAAACTGGAGAATGTAGGGAACTTATCATAACATGCATAGATTACCTAGCTGTACTCGAGAAAAGACTTCATTTCTCTGCTGATTATGTTTCCTTGGGTTCTTTCTTTTCATATCCATGAGGTGCAGAAGTGAAAATTATAACCTCCTTACATATGACACCCGGATATTGACAGAAATCAGAAATATGTCTTCAAAAAAGAAGAATAATTCTTCTTTTCTACCTTTAACATGAAGTTGCTGTTTTTGTAGGTTTGTGTTTGTATTTGAAAAAATACCCTGTTATTGTAATGTTTTTATTCAAAGTTTTAAATGTATTTTTTAATATATTTAACATGTTTGTGACAGTGTTCTTCACCACTAGGACCAACTGAACATTTTCAATGTAGGTTTTTAAATGTTGATTTCCACCACTTGTACTAAAATAGGTTTTCCATTTAGGTGCTGATGAAGGTGACAACATATCACCGAAAATTTCACATTTAGAATAAAGTTCTACACCAAACTGGCTTATATCATCTCTAGCTGATCCTTGTATTGACGCTTTCCCGAAAGTTACCCTCCAAAGAATTATATATATATATATATATATATATATATATATATATATATACCGCGAGAAATCATAAATAGCGAAAGACAATACAGAGTTGCAAAATCTGTTCAAAGCTGGTGTGTGATGAACATTTTATAACCAGACCAACATACAACCATTGTATAAATATTTAAGTTGTGCATTGGAAACTTATTATTTAAAATAAAAAAAAAAACAATAGTTTACACAAATTTGTTTGATGACAATGCAATGTATCCCTAGATACACTTGTACCTTCTCGGTAATTCACGTCAATAAAAAATATTAAGATTTTTGCCACACAAATATATTCAAATTTTTTGTACACTATCTTCAGTTCTCCTACAAAATTAGTCACCTGGATCTTTTTTATATGTCAAATAAATAAAAAATTAATAGCAATACTTACACGTATACCTTCCAGTAATTTAAAGGTAAAACTCTATTTATCCGATTCATTCATTTTGCATGTACGATAGAATTAAATAAAAGTTGCAATGGCTATATAGCACAAATAAAATAAATAATAACATTACAAAATACAATCGCATCTAAAAAGTAAAGAAAACTTACACAAATGATTGTTAATTTTATTATTCTGCTGTTTAGGTTGGTAATTATATATTACTTTTGACTTCACATCACGTTAAAATATTACTCTTTTTCCAAAGCTACTTTTAGTATGTTACGTAATATTTGTCCTTTAATAAACTTCCAGCATTATCTTTAACGGTTATCTTCTATAATCTAGGTAATGGCTTCCCTTTTCCCGAAAACTCTAATTGAAAAAGTTTTTTTATCTCGTCTTTAAGGAAGGGATTAACGAAAACCGATTATAAATTTTGGCGGCCGCTTATCAATCATAACAATGTTAAACGGTTTCGGGCTTTTAAAATAATGTTGGTCCCATTAGGCTTGAAATATTCAGTGATGGCGTTAGATACCGAGTGTATTTGTAATATTTGAAATATATATTGGTATAGAATATATTTGCTCTCATGAATGATTTCAAAGCTCGTAAATATTACAGAGGTCGAAAGATCAGATTACTATGATTATCAAAGCCTCAGATATTTTGAAAATGTATTTATATGTATGTTTAATTGGTTAAAATTAAGAATAAGTCTGTCCTTAACCAATCCAATCCAGCAAATATTCGAAGTAAAATTTTCGTTGGATGAGCAAACGATATCTTAATGTTTTTTATACGTATCCAAGATGTCGGAGATTACTGCGTGGTAATTATAACCTGGAAAAATGTATATGTATTTATACCTATTTTTTTAACAACTAAAATATAATGCATTATAAGTTTGATAATTATATTCTGTAAAAATTTTTTTGTACTCGTATATGGCTATTTTTAAACAAGTCATCTATTTTTCTTTTTTCTTGTCTAGTTATACTTCTCTTTAGCTGAATATTTTTTACATATTTTCTTTATTTTGTGTGTTTATTAATATTTGGTCTGCATTATTACCTCTTTTGCCTCTTTTGCTACTGGATCTTAGCCCTTTAGGCTCAAAGATTAAATTCAGTAAAACCATGCAAAACAAGTATAAATAGAGTCATAATGTATCCTCTTGTTATTATGTTTTTTCTTTGTCAAACAGGATCTGGTTGATTTATTAACCAAAGAACCGTTGCGGTCCCAACGACTTTGAGAATTTTACTGGTTGAAAAATCAACAGCTTGTTTAATTTGTTAAGGAAATTGTGTCACCAAAAAAACACTTTAGACAACGTTTTATTCAGAAGACAATTATTGCTAGAGACAATTACAAATAAAAATGAGTAAAACATTCCAAACCAGGGGCAACATCACATTTTTTGCATATCATGTGGGATCGCTTTGACTTCTTCTCTGTGCTACATAAAGCACATTGCCAAGAGGTACCTTTTACAGATAAATATTCACCAACCATATAACTTTTAACTACAGGATCAGTTGACAACTTTTGTCCTTCAATATTGTTTATTTTACGAAATGTTATTGCTACAGGACTACTTTATACTCGAAAAATTATTTATAAATTCATTGGCAACAAAGCTGCGGTGTGCCAAATGTGACATAGGCTTGCGTGAATTTCTTTTCATTCCAAGTTTATACAATATATATAATTGTTTACTACTATAGCATTTAGGAGTAGTACAATAATTTCATCCACCATTTTTTGGATTTCCAAGAGAGCGTAGCAAGAAAGCATCTGATCGAATCTGTCGACGTCTGCGCCTCCCATAAACCAATTGTAGAGAGATCTAGCTCTTGTAGCTTGTCAATCCTAAGACTGAACATTCTGAAATAGAAACCTAATTTACTATAACAAAACATTTAATGTTACTGTTATTACCAATGCTTATAATTATTATTTTATTATAATAATTGCTATCATTATTATACAGACAAAAAAATAATTACCAGTTTCAAATCAACTATCATGTTGGCCGTATGAACTGGACATGATGATATGATATAACAACTCAGCCGAAACTTTATATACTATTTTATAATTTTATTTCATACATATAATATTTAGTTAATGGAAATAGGCTTAAAGAATTATGCTTACATGAATAATTTAAAAAATTAAAACAGAAATAAATGCACTCGTAACCTAAAAAATTTGCCACCTCACAATATTTTATCGGGCAATTGAAATTACGAAACAGACCACATGTAAGACAGCTAGTAGACTAATGGCGTACCGGTTAAATTATAAACCACTTGTGACTAGTTCGCACGCTTTTGCATTTACCGTTACTTACTTATCGAAAGATCGATAGAATCATGATAACGGGCTTATTCGCAAACCTGTGTGAGATTAAGAAGTCAGTGATTCACCCATACCATAATTTTTTTAAATATTTTCCTAATGACAAAGGAAGCAATTCTTTATAGAGCATAATCTAGTAGTCGGCTTATTGATAGCGTCTAATCCTACAAAATAGCATAGCTTGGACATTAATGAAAAAAAGTAGTATATTATTCTTTAAATAATTATGATGAGTAAAATCGAAGGACACAGGTAATTGGTAGAAAAGAAGAATGTCTAAGAATAAACCGGGATCTGAAAAGTGGAACAATTGTTGAGAATATCTAAGGACAAAGAGTGTCTTGCCGTGTTAGTCGCCAAATTCAAGAGGACTTAATAAGGCACGTTAAGAAGAAGAGATTGTTTAATGTTTATACGTTTAAATACTAACTACTGTATTTATAAGTTGCTCTTCTTTCTTCTGTCCGTGTCGTCCTGATTATCGTGCGTTGACTATAAAATTGTCCGTACTGTACTAAGTATTTTGATTGCATCTCAAAGATGGGAAAAGATTCCCACAATTGCCTAAGACATAACGTTTTTTTTTTCGACCTAAACTTATTCTTTAGTCTATATGACTTTCGATTATTAAATGGGGTATATTATACCTCTCTAAACGATGCATGATCATCATCATCATCATCAATATATAGCTTTATGCGTCCAAAGTTAAACACAGGCCTCCCCTAATTTCTATCCATTTAACATTAACACACGATTTATTGGGGAGGTTATTCTCGATGCTTCCATCTTTGCATATTTTTCTTCTTCTTTTTAGATAGACATGACCCTGTTTGTTTTTCAATGTGCCTCCAGTAAGTCATTCCATCGTTTTTGTGGTCTTGCTACGTCTCTTGCCGTCTTTACTTCTCTATTTGATGTCATTCGGCTTATCCGATCGTTTCCTTCTACTCTTCTATTTCTTACCCAGTTTTTGATGTTCTTCACCTTTCATCAATGTCGTCAAATTGTAGTTCTAGCTCTGTCCCATAGTGTCTTACCATCAATTTTTCTAAGTCTACCTTCTCTTTCATTATACATCTATTTCGATCCTTGGTTGACCAATGTTTTTTCTGAATTTTAAACTTTTCTGTTAGTGCTTATCATAGTTTTGTTGACTTCTGTATAATTTTGTATAGAAATTTTGTATTATCCTTAGTAAATTATCTTTGTTAATACGACATTTTCATTTTTTTTGCCATTTTCTCCTCTCTTAGATTAATGCTTGTGTTTGGGGACTTAATATTGCCATTCAGGGTGATGACATTTAGGTTTGTATTTTTATTAATTTAAAAATGGTGCTGATATATTTTTTCTTTAAATGCATTTGTTACCATCTAACATGGCCAAAATATTTCAGTTTGCGATTTGTAACTGTTTTGATCGCTTACGCAACTCTTACCATTCGCTGCAAATAACCCTCGTTTTTTTTTAACGAATTCTATCTACCCAATATGTTCGTAGGATTCTTTTATGCATTTTGATATGTAAGGCTGTCAGTTTTCTAAGAAATCAATACGTCAGTTTTCAACACCATAATATAAAACAGTAGAGCATATCTTACTAATCTTATTTTCAGTCTTAAATTGGGACTGTTTTCACATCAGATTTTCTTTATCTTAAAAAATGCAGCTCTGACCTCCTCTATACGTATTATCATTTCTTTGCTTATATCTTAGTTCTCATTTAGATTACAACCCATATTAGTGATACTGTTGGTTTTCTCCAGTTGTTCTTTTTAAGCTATTTCCACTTCTATTTATATATAAGTTTTACTAACCTTTCTCTGTGTGGTGTTTAGCTTTAATAAATATTTATTAACAGCTGTGGTAATATTATCATTTGGATATTTAAATTCTTCGTTACACTTACAATTAACACCGTGTCGACCCTCTACCCCAATTGACAACAATAATTTTTGTTCCACATTAAACAATATCCAAAGTATTGTCAGAAAAGCTAACAGCTGCTAATCCGTTGGTATATAGTCAGTCATATAAATTTTGTTAAAAAAAGGAGATCTTTAACCTGAACTTTCAATAAGCTTAATTATTCCAGGTCAGTGTATCATGTGTGTTGGGATGTTGTGTTAGACATCAGACTCAATGAAACAAAATGAATGAATGAATACAACTTCCACAATTAAATAAAATAGGAATTTTAGCAAATAAAATCGACGGAACTGCGGTCTGTTGATGATTCATGCGGAAAATAAATATTCGTGACACTTATATGGGTGAGATAACGGAGAATAATTGTTCAATACCCAAAAACCAGAAATTTTCAATCAATACTTAGGCTAGAAAAGGCCTGGTTGAAAGTGGCCAATAGATCACTACTTGATACGGACCAGTAACGGAAGCAATCGATCAATACTCGATCGCAGACGGGGAACAGAAATGACAGTAGGTAGCCTTTGATCAATACTTAAAGACCCAGGGTAGGAGCTTTTACCAGATCAGTACTCTGAATTAAACTTAATTCTTTGTGTTGTTTTACGGTGTTTTATGTTTTTCGCGGTGTTACATCTCTAACGCGTATCGATGGTAGTAGTAGGTTGTAGGTGGGAGTGCAGGCAAACACAGGCAAGTTGGCAGTAAGTGCTGATGGTGCATTGTTACATATGTCAGGTTTTGTCACTACTTTTTTAACTTTTACATCGAATTTTTTAGTTACTGTTAAACTGGGAATAAGCCACAATTAAAGATAAAAATACGTTTATTGACGTTTCAATTTTCACTTCGGAAATCGTTCTCAAAATACAAACAGTAAATTAAACAAATTTTGTTTTTTGTTACATAGTGAAAAATTCTTCTAATAATTTAATTTTATCTGACTCATTTATATTGACAATTCAGACATACATTATGCATTTTAAAGTAGATGACTTTAAAATAATATTGCCAATATTGTTGAGTTGCGCTCCTGGGACGACTTTACTTATAAGATAGTTCATTCGATTACATGAAATCAACTTTAACTTGAGAATATCCGTCAGAAAAAATCATAGCATATAATTCGTCTTTAAAAAGACAAACACATGACATGATGACAGTAAAATTCTCCTGTTAGTGATTCCATAGTAAATTATGAGGGAAAAACCAGGAAAAAAACCTCATAATACTATCCCGACATTGTAAGTATTTGTTCGTGAATTTAGTTTACCTTCAACAAACATCAAAATTCTGATTTTATATGTTACGTTATTTAAAAAAACATAACTGATGTATCCTCTATATGTTACTGACTAGAAACAATGATAATCAGGATGAGATATGTATGAACAATAGTATTCGTATGTTTTTTGTACTAACCCGTTACTTCTTAAATTTTTATATACAAATAAAACATAAGTTACTATTCTGTCGATAATGCAATAATAATATCATTTACTAATTTGATTATACATTTAGAATAAAACTTACAACTCTTTCTTCTTCTTCTTCTTCTGTCGTTTTATGGCCTCCATCACTTAGATACGTTGCCAGCTTACAACTCTTTCTAACTATTATTTATTTAGTATTTATTTGTATTCCTAATTTTTCATTTTGGAATGTTATGTATTAAGTTAAAACGAATAATATAATAAAGTAATAAATAACGAAGAGTAATTATTTAATATAATTTACAGTTACAGTTAAAATAAATACGCAGTAATAATTTTATAGAAAGTAGTTCAAAACGACAAGGATGTATACTATCTCTACAATTATTCAACATATATGGGGAGTATATTATGCGAAGAGCACTTGAAGGATGGGAAAAGGGCATCTCAATAAATGGTCATAAACTAAACAACCTACGTTTCGCAGATGACACAGCCCTTCGTGCAAATAGTCAAGCAGAGCTGATGGAACTTATACGACTGATCGAAAACGAAAGTCAAATATTTGGTCTGCAATTAAACATATCAAAGACAAAGATCATGATAGTGGATAGACTACACAACAATCATCCACATATAACCACAATAGACTGGTTCGAGGTTGTGAGCTCATACTTATATCTGGGATCATTAATCACAAACGCAGGGTCATTACAAGAAGAGATTAAACGTAGATATGATCTAGCAAAAGTTGCCACAGCAAAAATGACCAAAATATGGAAGGACTGTCAAATTTCAAGAGCGATAAAGATGAGGTTGATCAACTGCTTAATATTCCCAATACTGACCTACGGATGTGAATCTTGGACTCTGAAACAATCGGAGAGAAGAAAGATAGACGCCACTGAAATGTTCTGTTGAAGACGAATGTTACGAATTCCTTGGACCGACCGTAGAACAAATAATTCAATTTTAAGAGAGCTAAAAGTTAGCCAACGACTCTCTAGTAAAGTCCATCTCCAACAATTAAAATATTTTGGGCATGTTATGAAAGCCAACACAGAAAACATGGAAACGCTCATAATACAAGGAAAGGTAAAAGGCCGAAGATCACGATGAAGATCCCCAACAAGATGGATAGATCAAAATACAGGAATATGCCAAAAACCTATGCATGAATTAAAAGAAATAACCAGAGACAGAGATCTCTGGAGACGGACAATACACGACATCACGTCGACCACTACACTCCCCCTGGGAGGTCAGGATTGAAGAAAGAGAGTTCAAAACGCTTCCTTCAAAATGCTGAAGGAAGACACAGTTATTCGAAATTTAATGTCTCGCTTAATTTAATCTTAGATAATCTAAGGTACGATGGAAACAATCACCTTTTAATATTTATGCATAACAACAAAAGACGTCGCTGTGCCGGAGAGGGATGTAGCAACTATAATGGCATGTGATTAACTGCAATTATACTTTTCATATCAAGACACTCTAGTTATAATATAATTTTCATTGTGTTTCTTAAGAATTTATTTTATTTTAGTTACGCTACCGTAATGACCTAGCGTTAAATTTATGTAACACATGTTTTTTTTGTTGGTTTTTGGTTTAAAAAACTGTTAATTTGTCTATTATTATACATTTTTAATAAAAATATATTAGATTCTTTAATAAGTATTGCTATGTATTATATTAGTATGTAACTCGGGTCATAATGGGTTAATGGTCATGGACAAAATTATAGAAAGCGTAAATGAAGATAATATTGGCTACAAAGTAAAAAAACGAGCTTAGAATATTATTTAATATGCGAGTGATTGCAGAATTGTAATTATGGCAGAAAATGAAGATCTAGCGCCTACTTTACAAATTTAACATAGAAGCATACAAGCTAAACATAATAATATTCTACTAAAGGATTTAGTAAATGGTTATAGTAAAGATTCTCATCAAACGTAAAATAATAGTTATTAAACACATAATAGAACAAGTCATACATTTCTACCTCGAAATAGATGTATCGTATGGTAGCCAGAATATCGAAAGAATTATAAGCAGTAGAGCACTAGAGAGCAAAACACGAATATATGAAACATACGCAGCGGAGACACGAACTGAAACATCGCTTAGAAAAAAATTGATTAGAACTACAGAAATAAAAGTGTTAACAACTATCAGAGGGTTAATTCACAGAAATAGAATAAGGACTGATGATACTTTAAGAGCAGTTTCTCTTGTATGTGGTGAGATGGACATAAGCACGACGCAGCAAATAAAGAGACGATGTCGACAAAATGGACCCAGAAAGAATCGCAAAATGGGCAAAATTATATAAACTCAATACACAAAGACGACTGGAGAGACCCCCCAAAAAGGGAGTATGACAGCTGGACATCAACATTACAATTGCTCAGAAGATAGAATGAACGGAACTATGTCCTGCAACAACAACAACAAGAAAAATATTTATAAAATAATCAAGTTCGTCATATGACAAGTCATAGATATGTTTTACATTAATAGTCGTGTAGTGTTTATTATTATTTTTCCTAAATATGTGTGGTAGTGTTATATATTTTTATGTCCTTAAACCATTTCGCTCATTATTTTCAATCATATCCACTCATATATATATATATATATATATATATATATATATATATATATATAATATATATATATATATATATATATATATATATATATATATATATATATATACAGATTGAACCAAATTAAAACGGAACATACAATTTAATACATGTCTGTTTGAACTGCATTTGAAATAGTGGACCAATATAAAACTTGGACAAAAATAAATCCATACCTGGGTATAGACATTGTATAAAATATCGTTCAACTATCTGTCTCGTAACAATGTTGTTTGCGGAAGACGGGTTTGTCTAAGGGAGCGATAATAGTTCAGGAAATGAATCTCGAAAAAAGTTAAAACTTCGCAATTTTTCGTCCTGCATTTATCCAGTTGAAATTTTAACAGAAGGTCGGTGATAGCCCAAGGATCAAAATCTATATCGAACCGAAGTGCGCTGAAGGGTTTTAGGGGTGAAAACTACCCCTAATTGTCAAAAATTATAAAATAACATATTAAACCTGAATATGGGTAAGATTTGGTTTGAATTAGTTAAATAATGATTATTTAATACTTTTGAATAGAGTTCCATCGTATTTCAACCCCTAAAAAGCAACCCTTGTTAGAGATTAATGTAAAAAAATTACTAATTCTAAAAAAATGATTTCGCCTTGGATCGATTTGGATAAAAATTTGGATTTAAGCTCAATTCACCCGCTGCTTTATAGTTTATGTCATGTCGACGAACCCTGATTGTTCTTAGGGGTGAAAACTACCCCTAATTGTCAAAAATTATAAAATAACATATTAAACCTGAATATGGGTATAATTTGGTTTAAATTAATTTAATAATGATAGTTTCGTGCTTTTGAATAAAGTTCCATCATATTTCAACCCTTAAAAAGCGACCCTTATTAGAGATTAATATAGAAAAATTAGTAATGCGAAGAAAATGATTTTATCTTGGAACGATTTGCATAAAAATTTGGAATTAAGCTCAACTCACCCTCTGCTTTATAGTTTATGTCATGCCGATGAACCCTGATTGTTCTTAGGGCTGAAAACTACCCCTAATTTTCAAAAATTGTAAAATAATATTACAAATCTTAAGATGAGTGAAATTTGGTTTGGATTAGTTAAATAGTGATTTTTTTATACTTTAAAATACAAATTCATACATTTTCAACCCTTAAAAATCTATTGTTATGAGTGCTATAGGTGAAAACAATTTTTTGCCAAAATTTTGCAACTTCTCAACTTTTAAAAATCACCCTTTACAACATTGCAGTTTTTATAAACTAATTTATAAGATATAAATTGAAAAAAGTAGAATTAAATACAAAAAAATTTATCAACATAAAAAGGCACCATAATTATATTCTTATACATTTACATAAATAGTTGAAAATATTTACATTTATAGGTAAAACAATTATAATATTAATTTTATTCGTCATCAATTACATCTTCATCGTGATCTATGCCATCCTAATCTTCTTCAATTATTGGTGGACTGTTATTGCACCCTTTACCTGAGCACCCAGAACAAGTAGAGTTACAGTATAAACCAACTTTTCTGCACCCACATGAAACGCCGCATCCTTTTTTGCATTGGCAAAGAGTAATTTTTAAAAGTTCATCGGGTGCAGGTTGTTTGTTCATGCGTATGGGTAATAACAAACCATCTTTGGAATACCATCCCCAATCTGTTGCTCTGATATTTTTATTGACAAGCCATAGACACATGAGCAGATGTTTTATTCTGTTGTATGGGATTTCAAAATAAGAACGCTTACAATTTCGAATGTATAACGCCCCACTAGCTAATATACCGGTTTTGTAGATTATTATGCTCCGAAATGTACTGTACTATACTAATGGAATTTTCCGGAAAAAAATTAACTGGTTTTTTTAACGTATTTCCTTTAATTTTTAACGATAGAGTGTTTCTTCAAAACCGATTTGTAGAGGTTTTTAAGAGCTACAATGATCTGTGAATTAAATCTTGTTGGAACCCTTGGTTTTTAAATGGGGTGAGTTTAAAGGGCCCGAAAAAGATGGTGCTTGATCGTAAATCGATGCTTTAAACGGCTATATCTCGCCAAATATTCATTGTACAACAAATCTAAATAAAGGATAATTTTAGTCATTAAAAAAGCTACAATTTGGTCATTTTTATTTTTTTCATATATTCAGTATTTTCGGGCATATTTAAAAAAAGAAGGGTAAAAAATATGAAATTGTAAATCGTTTCTCGCAAGCTGTACTTTTTCTAAAACTAAGCATTTTAAATGGGTCAAACTTCTTGGACGTATTAACAATACATGTACAAAGGGAATTGCAGAAGAGTGAAGATCGATTTTAATTATGGGGGTGGTTAGGGGGTTGTTTTCATCGATTTTTTTCGTAAAAAATGAGGTATTGACCTTATTTTCATCATAACTCACTCAATTTTTGAGCTAGAGTCTTTTTTTATGATAGGTCTGTTTATGCTCTTTAAAAAAGGTTTTGTGAGTTTTCTTCCAAAAATGCATCATTTTCCCGATATCTGACTTTGAATCTTTCAAATTTGGCATTTGAAGAAAACCGCTGAACATTGATAGGCCGTATTTCGGTTCCTATTATATCGCAAATACATTTTAAAAAATGAATTGTATTTGTCTTTTTAAATGCTACAAATTTGTTCTCTACAATTTTTTTGATAAAATGCACAATTTTCGAGTTATTCGCGAAAAATCGATTAAAAACGTGGATTTTTTTGTCTTAAAGTTGTTACTTTCAATCGCGAATAACTTGAAAAATATCATTTTATAAAAAAAATGTATAGCACATTTTTTGTCTAGAATCACTTTTTTAATCGAAACCTGTAGTTAAAACGTAAAAAAAATTTCACCCCGGAGATGGGGTGGGAACCACCCCCTAGGCTTTGGCGCACTTTGGTTCGATATAGATTTTGATCCTTAGGCTATTACCTACCTTCTGTTAAATTTCAAGTCAACTCACGCAGCACGAAAAAATTGCGAGGTGAAATGCTTCATTTCCTGGACTATAACTGGTTTGACAGCATATTAAAATCGTAGATTTATGTGTAGCTTTCAATTTTTATGAGTTCAGAATCCAGCAGGTCGCTGAAGTATTGGATTTTTATAATATAATTATTTGACAATATTTTGTTGGCCAACCACCTACAGCAGAATTGAGCCGAAATACATTATATTCCTATGTTCCGAATTTATTTCGTTCAATCTGTATATATATATATATATATATATATATATATATATATATATATATATATATATATATATATATATATATATATGTATATATAATGTAATTAATATTGTAAAATATATTATTTTTATTTATAAATTTTAAAGTAAAGATCATAATAGTTTGGGCGTACGCATATGATTTAATATTTATTTACACTAAATGAAAGCCGTTTCTACATTAACCAAATCCCTAAGCTGATCTTACCTTAGTTTGGAGTTTAACTTTAGCGCAAATTTTAAACAATTCCCAAACATAATAAGCTTAAGAAAAGATAAGTACAGAAACCTAAAATCTCATTATCGCTTTTCGTAAAAGACATAATCAGTACACAATCTTTCTCCGAAAGGGCTTAGCGAGCATAGAAGGAGATGGGGAACATTTTTATAATCTGAAGAATTTCTTTATATTCATTATTAATTAGTAATAATTCGTAATTATTAATTAAAAATGATACAAAGGATGAATTAAACTAAAACACATTGTTAGAAATTATGTCGTGCTATATTTAATAGTAATGTTGTCAGAATCCAGTTTTTTTAATTGTATTTTTAAGTTATTAATCTTTCCCTATTAAACAAAACAGTACTCAACAAATTGTATTTACTAAAAAGGTAGTAATTACTAATGTCTTAAAATATTTATTTTCATTAAGCAAAGGTTTTAAAGCAAAGCTGCTTAGCGCTTCTTTACATTGTAACGAAATTATTTTGCCTACCACAAGGGGCAATAATATAAAGGGTAGAAAATTGGAGACAAAAATTATGTGGTTGGAGATAGGGCAAGCAAAATAAATCGAAACGTATGCGAACGGCACTCAGGGTTTGTTTGGAGAGCTGGGGTCGTGGATAAGTAAATGACAAGGGCGTTGGATTGGGGCAACTACAGAAAAATGAAACAAAGGGTAATACATCTCTTGGGACAAATAGAAACAAAACGAAACAGGAAACACCTCTAGTAACTTAAAAAGGAAGCCATTTCGAGGTTCCTAATTATAACTATTACAACAGCTAGTTGTAACTATTAAAAAAAATAATTAAAAATGAAAAACATATCTTTTTCAAATGAAACTGAAAACAGGGTTGGTTAAAAAAAATAAACAAAATGTTAAGAAAACAAAATTTAACATTTATTTGTATTTTACCACAAACAGTTGCACAAATACAGATAGTACAAAAAATATTATATTAGTTACAGAGATTCTAACCAAAATAATAAAGAAAATTTACATGTGTTCTATTGATTTACAAACTCGGGAGATGCTATAAAACCTTACAAATTGTACTGAGGTATAAACTGTGGCAAATATAAAAATTATTTGAAATAAAAAATTATTTTTTTAAACAATGAAAGCAATTATTTTTTTTTTAATGTCTATCTTGACTTTAAATTTTAGAGACGGAAAAAGTTACCTGAACCTCACTAAATTCCAAAATTCCACTCTGCATGTCTGGGGTCGGGAACTAAAATCATGCTGGAATTATACTGGGGGCAGATCCAGGATAACGACCCGGGATAAGAAGATGAGGGCGGAGTCCAGCACCGGCTGGAACACAACCTTGAAAACTTGTCTCCTTCAAAGACTGGAACAGGCACAGCATAATGGCAACATGACTGCTGCTCAATACCAAGTATACAACTGCTACTACCACTTTATATTACATTTCCATGACAAGAAAAGAAATAATGAAAAGATTTCGAATTTGAAAATAAATTCAGACGCCAACAAAACTAAACACGCCTTTACCGAGAGTGATGAAATTAACTTCTTAATATAAATATCTACCTATCTATCTACGTAACTTAGTATAAACAAAGCACTTGACGAAAATTAAAACGCAAATTATTTCAAACGCAGTATCGAGCGGTTCAAATCAAAGAAAAATATCGAAGAGAATTTGCGCCTGTGACACAAACAAACACTAAAATGGTTAACATTAACACAAGCCGACCGAAGAAGGAATTGAAATACATTTTGGGTATTTTAACTTTTACGATAGGAATAGAGATACATTAAAAATATTCTTCGATTTTTTAAACATATATGAGGGGATTTCAATTTATTACACATACGAGGGGATTTCAATATATATGTCAAAGAATCAATGAATTTGCAAAAGCTACAATATATATTCACTCCTCTAGATCAATTCGGTTTTAGTTATCATTTATACTAAGTGACGTAGAAATCCGGACACCCAGTTTAAATGATTTTATTTCAATAAAATTTGGTGTGATTTATTTATCTTACTAAAAAAAAACAAGTGCTAAAGTTTTTAGCCTTATCAGTTGAAGATTCCGGTTTTTTTATTTTTGTTAAAATTCACTAACAATCTAAAAATTAATATTTCAGCCGCATTAAAGATCCAAATTTTGCGGATTGTAGTTCTTGACATTCTTTACGATTGGTTACGATGCCTAGAGTACGGAGACGTGTACGATTTTGTCAACTTAGTGAGTTTGATAGGAGCCGTATAATGGGACTTCGAGAAGCTGGACTTTCTTTTCGGGAAGTTGCAGTTAGAGTGCAAAGAAGTGTAGACGCCGTGGTTAGATGTTGTCAGGCATAGGTTCAAGAAGGCCGCACGCAAACAGCAAGGAGCACTGGACGCCGCCGTAGACCAACAGACCGTGAAGATCGCCGCCTAAGATTATTGGCCTTAAGAGACCGTTTCTTCACTACCAGCTCCATTGCAAATGAATGGTTTGCAGAACACGAAAGACCTATTGGCATGCGAAGTGTTTACCGACGAATGAGAAGTTTTGGCCTGTTTTCATATCGACCACACTGGGTCCTCCAGAACACCGGCGTAATCGCCTTCACTGGTGCAAAGAACGGTCACTCTGGAATCAGAATTGGAACAGTATTGCCTTTAGGGACGAGTCTCGATTTTGTTTAGGCATGCACGATGGTCGAGCGAGGGATAGAAGGCGACGTGGTGAAAGCAGCAATCCACAGTTTTTTGTTGAAAGACATGTTCATCAAACTGTCGATGTTATGGTTTGGGGTGCTATAGCTTATGGTTCCAGGTCACCTTTAATATTCATCAGAGGTAACATGAACGCGCAGTGTTATATTTAAGAAGTTCTAGAACCTCACCTGTTACCCTATCTTGACACCCTGGCAAATCCAAGTTTCCAACAAGATAATGCCCGACCACATGTTGCAAGAGTCACAATAGACTTCTTTTAACATAATGATGTCATATTGTTAGCATGGCCACTAATAGCTCCCGACTTATCGTCCCCAATTGAGCACGTGTGGGATATGATGGGTAGGAGATTGCTCAATTTGCAACGTCCTCCTCAGACTCTACAAGCACTTTGAGGGGAGTTGGTGATTGCCTGAAATGAGATACGACAAGAGGACATTGACCACCTGAGTAGAAGCATGCCCAGGCGCGTTGGAGAATGCGTAACACATCGTGGTGCATCCACACATTATTAAAGGTAAAAGGGCTTTAAAGCAATGCAATCATTTTTAAACTTTGATCATTTACTTATTATGCTTCATTAAGTACTTATACAAAATTTTATTAAAATAAATTCATTTAAACTGGGTGTTTGGATTTCTATATCACTTAGTATATTTATTCTAAGCAAGTTTAATATAAAAACTACATGTAAAATATGTAATAAAATGCAGACATTAAATAAAAAGTACCTTAAACAAACTAAAAAAATACATGTAAATAGAAGAGTCAATTTGCAACGATTGCCAAAATTTAAAAGTCATAAATGTAATACGATTAATAACAATATTGAATTATCTGCCCCCCAAAATGCCCTCTATTCGCTACAACAGTTATAAAAAAAAGGAGAACTTACGATTACAGATTATACAAAAACACAGGAATTGTGAATTGTCACTAGCACGACAATAGTGTCGTTACAATTGCATCTAACTTTTAGTCAGTAAAACCACATCACCTAGTCAAACGGTTTTCCCATAAGGAGTAGAGACACATTTTTATTTCTCGGTAGCGTAGACCGCTGTGACCAAAACATTAGTCTTTATCGGATCTCTATAAGAGGGAAAAAAATGGTACGTTCTGCTAATAGTAAATGGAATTGACATGGTTATTCAAAACGCATGGCAATTGGATCGAAAACACGGAGGAAGCCTTGATCATCTTGAATTTAGAAGGCTTGCAACCTTCTGGAGCCTACAAAAAAGAACGAAATCCCAACACGGTCTTACATTCAATATATGATGGTATGAACCATTATTTATCAAGAAAAACAATCTCGTTGCGGACTTTACAAGAAAAATCTTCAATTTTTGTGCGAACAATGGAAAATACCATTACACCCTAAACAATGTTTTAAGTATTTCCATACTTTGTAATTATTTTTGTATTAATAAAATTTTACTTTCTAATACTGCTTCTTACTGCGGTTCTTTTAAGAGTGTATGACATATTTTAAAAGCTAATGCAAAAATATTTTAGTATTTTTTGTCGTTAAATAAGACACATTTTCTTATATTTCTTTTAAGTAAAGATAAAATTTAAAATAAAATAGTTTGTGTAATATGTGGGTTAAAATGATGTTGGGTATCCGTAATTAGAGAACAATTTGGAAATATTTTTTGTTTTAATTAGAGAAATTTAATTGCATATAAAAATCTAGTTTTTAATACAAACAACTTTAGTTTATGAACATTTTTGATATTGTAAAATATAAAGGTACTTTACTTCTGAGCGAAATTCGCATTTTTTTACGTACCTCGTACAATATTCATAAAATTTGATATCTAATTGGGATCTCATAGCTCTTGGCCTATACAGAGCTATCCTATTGGATAGGATAACTTATTTTCGTAAAATTATTAATAAAAAAAGTTTCCCGCATAAATCCAAGTTATGAAGATATACTGTTATTGCGTTATCCTCTAACTGTAAATATTTTATACTGGTACAGGTTTCAGGCTAGTGAAAATAATTTAGTTCAAATCTTGAATATGTTGCCTGTGGGAGTCCATTTCAAATAGGTAAAAAATAATGAATTGATTGTGAGTAAGTCTTATTCTTACTTATTTTACCTATTTGTTTAACATATAATTATTGTGTAGCATTTTAAATTTTTTTGGTATATGTTGAAATCCACTCCTATGTGTTAAAACACCGAAAAATAATTTCAGTGTATTTTTATTTTCTTTCGTACAACAGTTATTAAGTTTGTTTATCTATCTTGGACGCGTATTTCTTTGGTATATTCTTTTGATCGAAGCCGCTTAATATGTTTATGCTCAGTAGGGCGAATGAATTTAAAATATATTTGCTCACTCTTGCTGAGGCCGTCGTCAAGAGCAATTAGCTACGCTGTTGGTTCAAATTTTACGTCAAATTTGTAATGTTTCTCGTTTTTCGTCTCTTTTTATAGAAAATATATAGTGTATAGTAGACGTTCAATTATTAGTTGCAGTTTAATTGAGGTTTGGAAGAATCGTTGTTTCCATCCGTGTTTTGTTTGTCCCTGGTTGTCATCCCATGCTTTTTGGGAGTTTGTAGATAAATTTGTTTATGCGGCAGAGAGTGTAAACCCAGTTCTACCCCAGAAATTCCACTAAAGCCTAGTTTCCACCCCCAGAAGTTTTAGTGCAATCCAGGTAACTTTTTTGTTCAAAATTTTAAAGGAACAATAAACATTTTTATTAATAATTGCTTTCATACAGGTTAAAAAATTGCAATATTAAAAATTGTAAATTCTAGGGTCTGGTCATAGCTGTTATATAATTTATTCTCAGTTTTAAAATTTAATATTGACTTCTGACAGCTGGTTTTATTTTTTGACTTTAGTTTGTTTTGTTTTTTGAAAAACATTAACATCTATAAATATTTCACTTAAAGATATCTTTTTATTTGAAATGATTTATTTCTGATACAAATTATAGCCCAGCAAAATTTGTAAGTTTTGTAGTATCTCCAACTACTAGAGTTTGTAAACGGATAGGACTTAGTAAGTTTTTCTTCTTTGTTACTTTGATATAAATCTTTGTAACTATTATTATGACATTTTTGAGCTATTTATATTTGTAAGTGTTTGTGGTGAGACAACAATAAATATTTAATCTATTTCTCTAAACCAGTTTGTCTATTAATTTATTAAAACAAAAGATTAAAACCCTTTTTAGTTTTTTAGAATGGAAGAACCATTTCTTTCATCCAGCAGGAAGTTTCGTCGAAGCGGTGTCCATTTTAAACAGCTAGAGATTCTTCTTGTTGTTTTGTGTGTACATTTGTCCAGGAGATTTACTCCTTTGTTTAATTTTTTGTTGTTGCCCTAATCCAATCCCAGTGTTTCATTTAATTATCTACGACCTAGTTCTCCAAATAAACCCTGAGCGCCGTTCGTAACAGTTTCGTTTATTTTGCTGGCCCTATCTGTGCCCCAATAATTTTATTCACCAATTTTCAACCCTTCCCAGTACTATTTTATGTGGTAGGCAAAAATATTCGTTATAATTGTATTAAACTCTATTAGTTCTTTTTAAAAAATGTGTGCTTAAAAACTTACTTCTAGTGTAATTCACCAAAGTTTATGGAACTAATTCAAAGAAAATGGTGCTAAATAAAATAAAATCAATTTTTTAAAAAAATTGTAGATTAAACACAAAACGTTCGGTTCTCTACATTGTTTTACTTCAGACGGTTTCTGTGTTTACGTATCTTTCTCAAGTACATTTTGATAATACCTTCATTTTGTAAGCGAAACATAAGTTTTTATTGTTTTATTTGGAAAATATTTTATATTGTTTTAGTTCGAAAAGTTCTACATTTCGGTGAATCTCTTTAAAACTTTCAATACTTTTTTATTTCTTACAATCCCTTTAAAATTCCACAGAATTAGGGAAAAACTAAAAAGATCCGGTTTTAGCTGTAACTGTAATCGATTATAAGAAAAAGTAATTGCGAATATTATAGAACGGCGATTTCGACATCCGAAGCAATTTCTTGGATGTCAAACTAAGGAATTTTCACGAATCATTAAACCACCTGAATTAATTTTAAACTTTTCGTTTTCGTTATGCGAGCAGAAGACATTTCTCATCAAAGGCTCGGATTTGTTCGAAGATTTTAACGAGATATCGAAATAAGTTGAATTTGCATCCAGATATTGACTTCGATGAGTGTTGTAACAAGTTTTATCGGGACGATTCTTAAAAATAATTACTTTCATTTTATTTACGAGCTGAAGTTTGGAATTGTTAGTGAAATTTCCGAGATAACGTTTAAAATATTTATGACATTTTTATTTTATCCGTAATCTTCTTAATGTGATAGGGTATAGATTTCGAATAAAGGAATAATTCAAAGGAATTATTCATACTATACCAATGTTTCTGTTTGTAAGATCCGTGATATCTCAATGTTTTATCAATTATGAAAAAAATACTTATTGCCAAGTAGTTAACACTCAATTGGTATAGTGATTTAATTATCTTTTTAAGGTATGCTGGGTCGATGATTCATCATCATCAGTGGCGTTACAGCTGTTTATGAGCCAAAGCCTTCTTCAGAACAATCCTCCATTCGCCCCTGTCTCTGGCAACTCTTCTCCATGCTCTAATTCCGATAGACTTTAAATCATTTTCTAGGTTGTCTTGGTACCTAAGTCTCGGTCTTCCTCTTCTTCGTTGTCTGATCGGCCCTCTTCGGTCAAAAACTTTTATGACTATGGCATCTTCCTCTCGTCTGATTACATGACCTATCCATCTGAGGCGTGCTACCTTAATGAATTTTACAACGTCAGGTTCTCCAAATCTTCTATACAACTCAAAATTGTAACACCTACGCCACAAACCTTGTTCTTTTATGCCTCCATATATTCGTCTTAGTATTTTTTGCTCAAAACGTTTGAGCAATTCTTGGTCATTCTGTGTTAGTGTCTAAGTGTCTGAACCATATGTTAGCACTGGTCTTATTAGTGTTTTGTATACAGGTCGATGATGACAGGTCGATGATTACCCACGAAAAAAAAAACCTACAAAATTTTAAATATGCAAGATATGTTATTTTTTAATTAGATTATTTTATTTATTAAATCTTTAAAAAACATATAAAACAAAAAAAAATAAATGGAAACAGAATATGTACCTAATTATTATGAATTATTCAGAACCATTTTATTTCTTTTACGGTTATACGAAAACTAACTAAATAATAATTGAAATATTTAAAAATTTTAAATATAATTAGGTACTTCTTTTTGCAACATATTTTTTTATACTGTAAAAAAAGAAATAAAACATTAAGAATTTTAGTCAAAAAGTCTAGGGTATTTTGCATAAATAAATATCACACTGCAAACATTTTACGACTTCAATGCTATGCTTCTTACAAATACCCTTAGTACATACTAAGCACATGTTTGGATGTTTGTTGTCATTAAAACACATGTGACATCGCCGTCTTTTCTTGTCATGGTACCATCTTGTCTGGGTTGTTCTGCAGATAGTCCAATAAAACGCCTTATTATATACCTCGATGGTCAATTGGAATATTTCTTATTTCAGCAGTCATTTAAAGATGGTCCTTGATAAGTTTTCTTTCTAAAGAAATAATAAGTTGTCGCCTGTCCATTATCTTACTAGTATCTACAGCACTGTTATAAATAACGTGAGAATTTACAACCATAATATTTACCATTTTATAAAACATCGTCAGTGCCCAACGTCTACTTCTTCGACCTACATTATATCAGGCGCACTTTTGCTGTCTACTTTTCTTGAATTAAAAAAATTTATGATTTAATTTATAATTTAAAGCTTAACGCTTTTTAGGCACATTATGATAGGAGTGTTAGATCGTTTGTAAATCCAAAAATTGTTGACAAAGCGGGGCGGTCTTTATTAGGCAAAAGTTCAGGTGGAATTTCTTTTTTGTTTTTTCACAATGTTCCCATCTACGTTAGTCCACATTTTGTAAATTAATTTGCTAATTCACTTAATGAAGCCCAGTTATAAGTCGTGATATTTCGATAACTAGTCCAATTACTGAGGCTTAAAATATGGTAATACCTTCGAATTTTTTATAACTGCATCGATTTCTTTGAAAATTTCAAAATAAGCTTATCTTACCCCCCACTTCAAAATTTATATACGCTCTGGGTGCGCTTTTTGTTGTTAAGGGGTTGAAAAACTACCCCTTGTTGAAGAAACTTCTTAAAAGCTAATACTTTTTATAAAAATAATATGAAAAAATCGTAGCAGCTTGAGACATTTCAATTATGTATTTAAATACAAATAAAAATTAATACCCTAGCTATACAATACCATTTTATTTATTGAAAATGCAGTTTATTCGCCAAAAATTAATTTTTTGCGTATAAAATACCTTTTTATTATAATTTCAACATTTTAACCCTCACAATTAACCCCTTTTTTAAAAAATTAATTTAATATTTTTTATCAATCTGAAACATTACTTGAGTGCATTTTTTTAAACAAAAATTAATTTCTTGCTTATAAAATAACATTTTATTATAGTTTCAACATTTAAACCCTCACAACCACCCCCTTTGTCGAAAATGAATTCAAAAATATTTTTAACGATTTGAAACATTTTTAGAGAGCATTGTTTGTAGACAAAAATTAATTATTTACTTATAAAATGAGCATACTTTTTTCAACCCTTATAAGCCCCTTTTGTTGAAAATAAAACTCCCGAACTTAGACATGGATATAAATAAAAAAAATTTAGCTTATATTATATCACAATTTCTTTATTTTCCAAAAAACTAAAAATAAATATTTACATTATAATATTTACAATAATATTTACATAAATCGATCCCTACCTGTTTTCAAAACTTGTTATATATATATATATATATATATATATATATATATATATATATATATATATATATATATATATATATATATATATATATATATATATATATATATGGTATTTTTAAGCTCTTTTAAAAATATTATATGAGATTTTGTCGAAAAATATACCTGTTCACCGATATTTAACGTTAAATACTCGTATTGAAAGTCAAAAACAAAATCAAACCTTCTGTGAACAGCCATCACTCAGTTAATATTGAACTTAAAATACTCAATAAAAAGCCAATCTTTTTGTTTTTTATAAGCTTTAATTAGTCCTTACAATTTTTTTGGTAAAACTCTTAGTTTCAGAGCTATTCTTAAAAAACCGCGAATAACTTAAAAAATATTGATCTAGCGAAAAAAAGTTAACTACATTTTTTGTTTGAAATTTGTCCTTCTATCGAATAGCGTAGTTATGTGTTTCATAAAATCTAGCACATCTTGCATCAACAAAAAGTCCGAGATAGACAAATTAAGCAACATTTATTGTTATTTACTAGAAAAACACCAAAAATAAAATAAATATTTACATGTACATAAATTACACCTCTATGTATAATATGTTGCATACCATTAAGACAGGTTTAAAAAGTATAGTCACCTAAGAAGGGCCTCTAGTATTTCTTGAAAAGAAAGATAACATTAATTACACCTAATTACATATTAACTACAGTGTTTTTACTTTCCATTCTCTGTATAAGTTAATGTACACCAGTAAAACCTGCCATCAACCAAGTTTTAATATTTTTACAATAAATTTTAAAAATTTTATAATGTATGTATGTCCATAATTGTATATTTTAATGTGTGACATAAATGTTGACTGTCAATGCTTACAAAAATAATCTCAACGACTAGTAAGTTACACTGAAGAATTGTGATATTTTTTAAATATTTACATAATTGTCTTTTACAGTGTCTTGAAAAAGGAATAAAACCATTCCAAAAGCTCGACAAAAAGTCAAAAGAGTGTTTTATTAACATCCCGGCCAATATTCTGACTGCAACCATAATAAACTGTGTTATTTGTTTATATCGACAGTCACTAATATCCAGTATTTCTTATATATATATATATATATATATATATATATATATATATATATATATATATATATATATATATATATATATATATATATATATATATATATATATATATATATATATATATATATATATATATATATATATATATATATATATATATATATATATATATATATATATATATATATATATATATATATATATATATATATATATATATATATATATATATATATATATATATATATATATATATATATATATATATATATATATATATATATATATATATATATATATATATATATATATATATATATATATATATATATATATATATATATATATATATATATATATTTATATATATATATATATATATATATATATATATATATATATATATATATATATATATATATATAATATATATATATATATATATATATATATATATATATATATATATATATATATATATATATATATATATATATATATATATATATATATATATATATATATATAGATACACTGTGTCCGTAAAGTATGGAACAAATTCTTTTTTAGCTAAACAGAGCATTTTAAGAAATAATCCTGAAACACGTCGATTTTTAATTTTAATTTACCGTATTTTAAAATAATATTCTAATATACAGGGTGAATTCCTATCGAGTAATGACGTCACCGTCATTTTTTTTTTTAATTAAACACCCCCATTTTGTCTCTATTTTCAGATTACACTAGCTGAGCTGATTCCAATAATGTATCACATGTTGATTCAAATTGGTAAAGGGTGGACAAAAATACAATAGTTTTGTGTGTGTTTATAAAGTAACGCGCTAGTTAAATTCACAATATTATCAAAAATACTTATTGTCTAGCGGACAGAATATGATGAAATACATGACTTTTTATTACCGTTCTTGAGTATGCATTTAAAAGACTAACATGGCAACAGAAAGGAATATCCATCGATGGAGAAAGATTAAACCATCTACGTTTTGCGGACGATATTGTGCTTCTGTCAGATAATCTGGGAGAGATCAAAGACATGCTCCAAGAACTGAATGACATACTACAAGAAACTGGGCTGGAGATAAATTTTGAGAAAACCAAAATGATGACCAATATGGTTCCCAGCGAAGAGATACAGATCAATAACAACAAGGTAGAATTAATCGATAAATACACATACTTGGGTCATGAAATTAGAATAACCAGAGACAACCAAACCTGCGAGCTAAATAGACGAATTACTTTGGGATGGGCGGCATATGGACGGATGAGAGACATTTTTAAAACAAATATCCCAATTCACCTGAAAAGGAAGGCATTTAACCAATGCATCTTACCAGTCTTGACCTACGGAGCAGAGACCTTAACTTTGACGAAAGCTACTGCCGAAAAACTGAGGGTAACACAAAGGCGAATGGAGAGATCAATGCTGGGCCTGACCTTGAAAGATCGAGTAAGAAATGAGGAGATACGCCGACAAACTGGCGTAGACGATAGTATACTGCGAATTAATAAACAAAAATGGAGGTGGGCTGGACATGTTGCTAGAATGGAAGGCATGGAATGGAAGGCAGACCACCCACCCGATGGACCGACGACCTAAAGAGAATAGAAACAAACTGGATTGCAGCAGCTAGAGATAGAGAGAACTGGAGACGTTTGGAGGAGGCCTATATCCAACAATGGATGTGAAAATTCGGCTGGATGATCATGATGATGATGACTTTTTAAATTTTTGAACTGCAGCCCTGTCTGTATTTAACAGTAACCCAAACGTTGTACAAATTCTTGTTGAACCTTGTTTATTGTGTTTTGAAAAATATTGTTTATTGCTAATCGAATTCTCTGTTGTAATTCTTGAATATTTGCTGGTTTCGTTTGATACACAACATTCTTCATATGGCTCCACATAAAATAATCTGAAGGATTGAAATCTGGTGACCTCGCTGGCCATTCAACAGGTCCACGTCTACCTACCTTCTAACATCTACAGCATAATGTAGAGGTGCACCATTCTGTTTCAACCATAAACTTTGATAAATACGATAAACTATGATAAATATCCAGAAAGACCTATAACGCGTTCAACAGTAAGATTGAACAGAAATTTCGAGAAACTGGTACGGTTGAGAATGCACGGAAATCAGTTCGTCCCTGTGCAAATGCTGATACAGTATTAGATATTTTACTTAGTTTTGAAGAAGATGCGCACACTTCTGTGCGTAAAGTTAGTCGCGATATCGGTGTTAGTAAAACAACGGTACACAAACTATTAAAGGTTAAAAAATGGCATCCTCATAAAATCAAACTTGTGCAGGAATTAAACGAAGATAATCCAGATAGAAGAATGCAAATTTGCGAAGCAATGATGGATAACTGCCACCGAGATCCTCTCTTGGTACAAAACATAATTTTTTCTGATGAGGCCGCTTTCACGTTAAATGGCGAGGTTAACCGTCAGAATTGTAGATACTGAGCAAAATAAAACGCCCACTGGATACGTGAGCATTATACACAATACTCGCAAAAGGTAAATGTATGGGCTGCAATTGTAAGAAATCGGATCATCGGACCCTACTTTATCAAAGATAATTTAAACGGAGCAACGTACCTTAAGTTTGTAAGATGATATTTCGTACCTACTTTTCGTAATTTGTTTCTCAGCAGACGTAATCCTGGAGATTTTAATGAAAGTTAATGGTTGCAATAGGATGGTGCACCTTCACATTATACTGTAGATGTTAGAAAGTACCTAGATGAAATTTTTCCGAACAGGTGGATTGGTAGACGTGGACCTATTGAATAGACAGCGAGGTCACCAGATTTCAATCCTTTGGATTATTTTATGTGGGACCATCTGAAGAATGTTGTGTATCAAATGGCACCAGCAAATATTCAATAATTACAACAGAGAATTCGGACAGCAATAAACAATATTTCTCAAGACACAATAAACAATGTTCAACAAGAATTTGTACAACGTTTAAGTTACTGTAAAATACAGCAAGGGCTGCAGTTCGAACATTTATAAAGTCATGTATTTCGTCATATTCTGTCCGCTAGACAATAAGTATTTTTGATAATATTGTGAATTTAACTAGCGCGTTACTTTATGAACACACACAAAACTATTGTATTTTTGTCCACCCTGTACCAATTTGAATCAACATGT
This sequence comes from Diabrotica balteata, assembly GCA_918026665.1. NCBI lineage: Eukaryota > Metazoa > Arthropoda > Insecta > Coleoptera > Chrysomelidae > Diabrotica > Diabrotica balteata. The sequence continues at coordinate 146,235,247 of OU898276.1, read as the reverse complement.
GATACATTTTTGGAATCAGCTCAGCTAGTGTAATCTGAAAATAGAGACAAAATGGGGGTGTTCCATTTAAAAAAAATGACGGTGACGTCATTACTCGAAAGTAATTCACCCAGTATATTAGAATATTATTTCAAAATACTCTCTATATTCTCTATAATATTCTCTATTATCACTATGATAATAATAATCTATACCCAATGTATTACTTTAAAAATAGTTGTAGTTTAATAGTTTATATTGCCTTTACCAGTTAAACAAATCCATAATTTTAATAATTATTGCCCTAAATTATTATTGAATCGATCCAATTGGTAATCATGTTAATATGCTTAATTATCTAACCTTTGTAATTAATTGATCTATCCATATTACATTGACCGATGGTATAGGTATATTAATTATATAGTAACTCAAATTGGGACCGTATACAAGGTGATCTCACGTAGGTTCTACGTAGACCGCACGTTAGAGTTTCACAGAATCTAAAAATAAAATAATATGAAGGGTGTTCTGTTAAAATAACAAAGTTGATGGCGACTGATCATTTTTATCATCATTTCCTCTAATGAGGTTTTTTGCCTTTTTTTTAGAGGATCCGTCTTATTGACTGGATTTGGTTAATTGTTGATTTTTATGGAGTAAATCCGGTCAGGTATTTTTCATCTATGCCAACTGTGTTAACTTGTAGGCTTTTGTAGAGAATATTTGCTAGTATTTTGCAAGCAGTTGTTAACAGAATTATACCTCTGCAGTTGTCACATTGGAGCTGATCGCTTTGTTTATGTACCGAATATATCATGCCTTGAGCCATTCACAAGACATGGTCTCAATTTGCCAAACAATAAGTAAAAGTTTATGCGGTGCTTGTAGCAGGACGTCGCCACCATTCTTGTAGTGCTTACTACAAATTTGATCAGTGGCTGGCGCATTATTATTTTTAAGCGTTTTAATAGCTTGGCCAACCTCTTCAGTGGTAGATGATCTTTCGTTTGGGTTAAATAGATTTTAATCATTTCGATCTGTGACTATGTTGTCTGTTTTTTCGATATAGTGTTCGTTAAATTTTCTTTAAAAAATTTAACCCATCGGTTCAAGGTTCAAGATTGAGGCCGTATCACATTTTTGTGTTGTAACAAGTTTTGTTTTGGTTTCTTAGCCATTCTATGTTGTTCAACTGCTTTTCTTCAAATTGGCTTTTTTTTTCTTCTACGTAATCTTTTTTCTTTCCTTGTTACGGTCTAATATTTCTCCTTAGCTATTCTTGTGCAATAAGCTTAATTTGTATTTTGGTATGCTCTATTTTTGTAATATATGTTTTATTGGCAAGTCTCGTGAATCCATTCGTTTTGTTTAACTGATTTGGCTTTCCCCAATATTTCCAATGCCTGGTCAGTTAATATGTTTTTACATTTTTCCACACTTTCTCCTTTGGATGTATAAACATAGATGGACACAGCAATAAGATACCTTTAACACACAATGTTTTAAAGCTTCAATAGAATGTGATGCTTCCGCAATGAGCTTAAGCGTGCTTGAATTTTTAGTCGCGGGTAATTATTCAGAGTTTAAATTTATAAAATTATTACAATTAAATATAGTTGAATTCAAGTTAATCTTTTAATAGGTATCAATATATTTTCTCCTAAATTTGCTACCCAAATAGTTCGATCGTCAATATTATTTGGAAACCTACATAGAAAAATAAATGAGTTCTATTCATTTCACTAATTTATTTGTATCCATGAAAAATATTAAATTAAAAAGGTACTAAACATATCTTTTTTATTCATGATGTCTACTTACAATTTAAAAATGTCTACTAATTTCATGAACTCATAATCTTATTTAATACATTAATGAACATGAATAAACCCAATCGTACGCCTATTAAAATGTAAACAAACACGCTTCCCCATTTCCTCATCTTAAATAATGTAAATTGTATGTACTTACAAATGAAATGAGAGATCGGGATGTAAATATTTCGTTTATTTTATTTCACTTTTCACAAATATCACTCAAAATACAGCCAAAATATCGAAAAACAACTTTCCTTATTTACTGTAAAAAGTAAACAAACATGGAACAGCATTTCAAGTTTGATGTAGATCCATATGACAGAGAAATGTAAACAAGCGTTGCCATTTATAAATAGTTTTCAGTGCTTCTACATATAAAATAATTGATTGATATCTACTATACGCTATAATTAAATGATTATGCACACTATGTGCACACTTGATATTTTGATTACAATTAAATATATTAATCTAACCAATAATTTATTATTTTGGTTTGATAGTACCTGTAGAGTATAAAATACGGAATAATATTTTCAGCGACTCGCGAATAAGAAATTTTAAAACAAAACGTGACAACAGTTGAAGGTGCTGAGAATGTGACCTATTCAAATAATTTTGACTACACAATTTTATGTAAATAACTGAGTCCATCTGTGTTTATACGTCCATGCTTTCTCCACATTGTCCCGCTTTAAGGCTCTCTATTTCCCTAACCATTTGTCTCTTATAGTCTCTCACAACTATTTCAATACGGAGATTATTAACAATAATTATGTCTTGTTTCAATATGTTTATCATAAAACTTTTATATATCTTCCAAAAAATCCAGTGCAAAAAAATAAGAAAACTATAACATTATCAGCCTTATGATCAAATTACTTAAAATACTTATAAAGGTCGTACACAGAATAATATAATATACAAAACGCGGGGAAAAACTAAGTAGAACACTATTCGAATTTCGTGACGATCAGAAAACACGAGTCTTTCTTGCTGTACCAGTAACACCAGTGTAAGCGACCACTCTTTTAAAGGAGCAACCTACGTATGTACTCGACTGTAAATTCCCGATCATTATAAATAGAGTTCTGGGTTATTTATACCTCTTTATACCGACCTTTTTCTTAAACAACCGCGAGAACCAATTATCGGAATATCCTAGTAGGTATCTCTTAATGCCACAAGCCACAAATACCACAAACACCAATTAGGGTAGCAGGTATCACGCATTTACGATCCCAGTAAAGAATAGGTTGCTACAAGACTAGGTAACCCTGCCTTATTCTAGCCGCTGATGTCACTTCTTTCTATCATGGGGGAGTCAGGTCCTTATACCCTTTTCTGTCATTCTCCCTATATCCACACCTACATCCTTAACCTAAACCAGCCAACACGTCTTGGCAAGCACGGAACACATACTCCCCCCTCATTTGCTAATCTCTGACAGTTAAAAATGTGGACGAAAGCGTCCGGTATCCCATAAACAGTACAGTCTGCCGATGACGGATTTGCCTATTCTATTTGTAAAGGTGTCAAATCTACCATTTTTGGTCATAAACTGCATCAGGGAGTAGTTTAGTTTCCTGAACTTACATTCCTAACACGGTCTCAAATTGGAAATAAGCTCCTTCATCCTCCTTGCTTTTCCGCTATCACTCGCCCATTCTCTCTACTACTCTACTATCGTTTTTTCTCTCTTATTCTTGTTTATATTTATATCTATCCTCCTCGCATACACCCTCGCCCGCTCTTTGCACAACAAAACGATCAGTATTACCGCTCCAAAAATATATAGAGCTTCATTTGAAGCTGTTCTGTATACGCTAGATACCCTGAGGAGTATTCACTTTTGCGAAGTCTTCATTAGCTTAGCGTATTTCGCAGTGCTTAGGACGATATACCACACGGGGCAGCGTAGATTACCACCGACTGGAAAACTCCATTTAACACCTTTCTTTTGGTGCTAACTGGGCCTCCAATGTTTGGCATCAGCCGTATCAACGCCTCCAGATGTCGTTTCGCCTTTTCTAACGTCTTTTGGATGTGTATTTCGAACCTAATCCTTCTTACAACCAGACTCTCAGATATTTAATTAATTTAACCGGTGCAATCTCCACACCTTCCACTATAAACCGAAGAGAGGATTTTTTCCGGCTCCCTTTAAGAACTAACACTTTAGTTTTCCAAGGAGCTGTAGATCGTTTTCTGTGATCCACGTACTAATGCGATGTAGGACTGTATTAGCCGCATTAGCCATGTCCGTTGTCTGACTCGTCTTCGCAACCAATACAAGATCATCGGCATAGGCTACAAAAGTGCATCCTCTTGGCATCTGTAGCCTCAACACGCCATCGTACAGGACATTCCACAGGATGGGACCTAGTTCTGAACCCGGCGGAACACTATGCGGCAAACTGATGCTGGTATCTTTTTCTCTTATGGACCTGTCAGTAAAGTATCTGTCAATTACGTTGTCCAGGTACTCACTAACGCTTAATTCTCTCAGCCTGGACATGATTTTTTCCCATTATGCCGTATTAAGACATTTTTGAGGTAAAATCATTTCTTGGTAAGTATTTTGGGCCTATTTTACTTTAAAACATTGTTTTTTACCATTAGTGAGATAAGGAAGAGAAACGAGATCTAGGGCACAAATTATATCTGGCGTAAATTCTGAATGTACACATGTGGGCCCGCCCTGACATACACGCTTTGTTATCAATTAAAAACCAATGATTCAATAGGTAATAATGCACCAAGGGTGTTAATAAAATGATTACGGCCATAGAACATAATTCAGTCAGAGGGCCTCTTACCCGAGATATAAATATTATTCGATGAGCATAATCATCCAGTAACACAACTGGTACATACAAGATTTTGTTTTTCACTTCACAGAACAAAAAAACTAAAATTGAGAAGTTTAATTTTACTGCACCTACAAAAGATATATGCATAAGCACTTTATAAATGACTAAAAAACAATGATTTAAAAATGAAAATCTCATGAGAATGTTTTTCTGAACCAACCCGAACTTTTGACCTTGCCTTTCGGTATCATAACAAATGTACCTATTGTTAAATTCTTCTTTAAACATTTTTTAAATATTAATAATAATATTTTAATATAGAATAAGTTTTTTCAATTTTTGTTAACTCGCAAATTTCATAATTTTTTTTAATAGAAAAAAATCCAATTTTATATAAGTTATTCTATCATAAAAGAAACAAATCATCCCTTAGTTGCATGATATGGAAACAGAAATCGCGGCGTGCGTCTCTAAAATATCCCATAAAATACTTTACAGTTTATCCTTATCCGGTATCCCATATGGAATGTAAAGCAAGATTGATGATATTATTTTCTAGCAGGCGCAAAAGCAATCGGAATATTTTTCCTCTTGATTACAACAGGTATAGCTGAGCTTTGTCTCTGTTTATGGGGTTGCAGCTAGGTGTCGCTTCTGACGGCGGAAGCACATAAATATACGTTGCAAGAAGTACCAACAGTCACGTAAACACCTTATAAATTACCGTTTTATACTCATCCCCTTTCAAAAGTCGAATAAGGAAAGCGTCAGTGAATCTACCTACTTTCGACTGCAAATCTTTTCTCCGCGACATTTTCGTGACTGTGGAATGCAAAATGACTAGTGAAATAAATGGGTTGGTCCGAGGTGAATTTTATGGAGCGTGGCATGAGACTGCAGTATACTGTATAACAGTGTGTCTTTTAGATTTTATCTATCTACTCCCTTTAGTTCTAAATAATTTCTTCCTAAACTTATATACCGCGACGAAAATAAAGTAATTTAGTACACATTAAAGTATTATCTTATAAAATTATTTTTAAGGGCCAAAAAGCAACTTATTTTTTTATATCAAAAGCAACTTTTATTTTATAAAACTGTATTTTTATATAAAGTAATATGTTTCTAATTACATAGGTATAATTGTTATCATTAGTAATATCCCTAGGACATTGATAACAGACGAGATAATTTCATGACAATCGAAAGCTCGTTCCTTGTTAACAGCACGAATCCGAAGGCTAAGTGCTGTTACCAAGCAACGAGCTTGAGAAATGTGTCATGAAATTATGAGGCATTCATCAATGTCCGAGAAATATTCGGCGGATAATTTTTCGAAAAAAAAAATCATAGCTCAACATAACGAAACATTTATTTATTAAAAGTAAAGTTAGTGAAAGTACAATTATTAAAATTTAAGTGAAAATTCCATGAATACTCCCCAAATATATTTGTGACTGTAGGTTGTATTTCTGGGAATTTTTTCTTTGATTAGCGCATTTATACTTTGAACATTCTCCGAAAACGCCGAAACGTGACATTTTGAAATTTATTTGGATGAAGTTGTCAAACTCGATCGTGTTGTCATAGGGACTGAAAATTGCACTGAATGCAATTATCAGTCTAATGTTGACATGATTGGGTGAAAATGTTTCACATGACACAAAATAACGAAATTTGAATGGTTGTTAGAACAGTCGAAAAATTATCCAGAAAATATACTTTTATTGTCAAATACAGATCACTAAAAAAAACAGAAAATCCATTTCTTATTTTTAATTCGCTGTATTAAGGTCCCAATTAAGCTATCCAATTAACTATCAGGTGTTAGTTTTTTAGGTTAGGTATCAGTATCAGATACGTCGATGATACAGTGTTAATTGTGGATTCCGACTCAGGTCTACAACGACTCATCGAGAAGACCAACTCGACCTGTGAGCAATTTAGTATGAAAATAAACATTAAAAAAACCAAAGTGATGTCAATCCGAAAAAACCAAAACGTACCTCAACCTTGCACAATAAATGGGCACATCTTAGAACAGGTCAATAGATTTAAGTACCTGGGATGTTGGATCGATAGCAGCCTAAATCCTGATCAAGAAATAAGATCGAGAATAGAACAGGCCAGAAAATCTTTCGAAAAAATAAAAAAACTGCTTTGTGATTCTCGAATAAAACTCGAAATTTGACTACGTTTATCAAAATGCTACGTCTGGTCGACTCTTCTATATGCAGTTGAAACGTGGACCCTTAAAACATCAACCGTAAATAAATTGGAGTAACCAGTATTCCAGATACTGAGAAATAATAAGTACCAATATGCCCAACTTATAGTGAAAGGAAAAATCGAGGGAAAGAGAGGCCTAGGAAGGAAAAGACTATCGTGGCTCAGAAACATTCGACAGTGGACAGGGCTAAATTTTGAACAGCTAATAAGAACAGCTGAAGATACAGAAGAGTTTAAAATTGTAGTAGCCAACCTCCATTAAGGAGAGGTTACTTTAAGAAGAAGAAGAGTTTTTTAGGTTTGCACTTAAAATGTAGTATCACATCTTGGTCCAAATTTCTTATGAAATAGGGATGCGGATCGAGTGTATGGAGTCGGTACTGTACTATAGACCTCTAGTGAGGAAAGATGAAGTTAATATTGTTTTAATTGTATGTTTGACCTTCTTATTATACGACTCGCTATCATTAAAGATTCAAGGGTTTGAGAAGCAGTACCAAATATAAAGTTCATTAGGTTTTGAAATTTGTGATTTGTAAAAATTAGAGATTTGTGACAAAAGAAACGCCACAATTTCAGTTCCACAGGACTGGGTATCAGTAATTAAAATGACGAGCCCTCATTTTGATATAAAATTTATTAAGCAAACTGACTTTTTCAGATTTTCCAAACTTCTAACAACGCATTTTTAACAACGGATGTCTGATGGTTCCCGAAGAACCTCCACACTGCCAATATTGCAACTCCCGTCTAAGTGTACACCATATACTTGTGGAATGTAGCCAGTACGCAGCAGCATGGATCAAACATGGTATCCACGGAAGTTTTTGTGATATTTTAAAATCTAAAAACAATATGTCTAATGTGATAGAGTTTCTTAAAAACTGTAAATTATATCACCTGTTGTAATTGTATCATCTATCTATATTTCAATTTTGTAATCATCCGCTGGTTTTTTCTTTATTTTTTTTTTTTGATATCATCTGTATTAAAATTTATTGAATCAATGTAACTTTATTGTTATTCTGTAATACAGTTTCTCGTGTCAATGGCCGCAGCAGCCGAGACATGTAATTTGAAATAAAAAAAAACAACGCATTTTATAAAAATAAATGTTGATAAAGATAAAAATTCTTTCTTTTTGGAACAGCGTATTTTGGCTACATTACAAAAAGGATAGTTATATAGGCTTTAAATACACATTAGATCCTAACGAACCGTTTCGTTCAATGGCCATGTTAAGAAGAGGCAGGTCAACTTCCATGTCTAATATTTAGATACTTCCAGCTTATAGTGATCCGTTACCCATAGACTATTTGCAATATAAAGATATTCTGGACCTACTACCCTTTATAGATCCAGTCTATCATGGATTTTACCATTCGCCTTAACACACTCAAACCAGTACCACACAATATACAAGCGACAGTGATGAAAATTTCGACGCTTGAGTTTTAATTAGGTGCAAGTAAAGCCATATATTTTCACAGCACTGTTTTCTTATACAAAGAAATTGACCAATAAGAGTTTAAGTTCTTTCCTCTTTGACCGCTATCTCCATTAAAATACTTTTTAAATCTCTATATTTTTGATGCAAATTTGATATATGCCAATATATCAAAAACAGAAATGTTAAAACATATTTTGTTTGTTACATCTGTTAAAGCACTTAATAAAGTATTTAATGAAATATATTTGGTTTTTTATTTTGTTGCCTTTGATTTAAGAAACCTTCTGGAATGTAAAAATTGCCCTACTGAAAAACATACATTTTGGAGATAACAGATGTCTCCCAAACACCACAGATATATATAAAATTTTATAATTGTAGGTAAAAATTTGTTGTGTTATCGAAATGAAAAAATGGGAGATGTATGACGCGTTTTGATTGGATGAGATTGAAAAAGGTGGGATGGTTGGTTTGAGAATGAGACGTTAGTTAGTTTTGGAAGAAAAAAAGATAGTCGGTTTCCAAGGGTGCTAAGCGAACGGCCGTTGTTTTCGGGTAGTTTCCCAGAGGTAGGAAGCAGTAGTAGTGAAAGTTTATGAGTTTTTGTGTAGTTAGTATATCTGACAGAAGCTGATCCAGTAAAAGATTGTAAGTTATATTCTCTACTTATATTCCAAGAGTCACTGTTCAGTCCAACGAGAGATTCAGTTTATCGTAAAGAGAAGATATTCCAAGAGTTATTTTTCACTCAGGCCAACGAGAGATTCAGTTTATTGAGAGGAGAAGAAGCTAGCATAATTTTTTTAGCTATAAGAAACAAGGATTTGGACCAGTCATCATCATAGATGGTTTTGTTTTTCTGCAGTTTTTCTTTCATTGATAACACAATTTTTACAATTACTTTGGAAAAAAAATAAATATTTTGATTAGGACATTTAGAATAATAATTGGGATTTTGAGATTTTAGCTTATATTGTTTGTACCATTAATTTTGAAGGTTCACGTACGTAGAACAAAATTTTGAGAATCATTATATGAGATATTGTTTATTGAAAACATTTGAGTGTGAATTTTATTTCATTATTTTTATTTCAATATATAGTGTTATATCATTTATATATGTGTTATTCAATATATAGTGTTTTTTATTATTCCGATATTCTTTGGACCTTACCTTTCACATGTAATAGCATAGATATTGAAGCACAAATATAACACTGAGATAAGAGAATTAAAAAGTGTGATAGAATTATACTCATATCATCTAAATAATTTTAATTAATTAAATAATTAATTATCTAATTAATTGCTTGGCGCACTAAGACTTTAAATATCACAATAATATATATATATATATATATATATATATATATATATATATATATATATATATATATATATATGCCCAAATTCCTTTTTCGATTAAGATTGACTTAAGAATCGAAGTTAATAGTGCGCCGATCAAAGTATTGCCACAGAATAATAAACAATCAGAAGGGCCACTCTCAGATGCCGCCTTTGAAGTTTTTCAGCACGCGCGCCATGTTTTAGGTGGACACAAACATATAATTTGTGAGGTTATGCAATTGTTTACATTTATGTTTAATTATATTATATTTATGTTATTATATTTAAAACTGTTAATATAATTGTATAGTATGTCTATGATTGCCGTAAGTAAAATAAACCTGGTTTTTTTTTCCATGCACACCACATAAACAACACTGGTTCCCTTTAAAATCCTCGTAAAACATGGCGGAACGTCTGCGCGAGGGAGATGCGCGTACTTAATTTTCCGTGGAGAGTGGGCATTCTGTTTGTTTATTATTCTGTGGTATTGCAGTTTAAATGAAATACTCTTGAATCTTAAAGACAAATTTTTAAATTAAATTCCAGAAACATCTTAATGAAATCAAATGGGGGTCCGCTTGTCAGGCGGTACCCGCTTCTCACCGATATGGGCGATGTTTGGGGATTTTTGGCGATCAAGTAATCCGTGACAATAAATAATATGAAGTAAAGTAAAATACCAGACTTAAAAACAAACATGAGTTCTCCATATTTCATAAACCAACCCCTACTGACATCACTATACACAATTCATCATCCCATCCCACGCAACATAAACTAGCATCCTCCCATAGTATGTTACATAGATTAGCAGAAATTCCGATGTCAAAATACAACTTTGACATAGAATTAAATATAATCATACATATTATATATATATATATATATATATATATATATATATATATATATATATATATATATATATATTAGTATAATGGTAAGGTTAATTGGGTTAGCAGCTGAATAATGAAAGCCAAAGTGTGCTCTTTTCAACGACTTCGCTATATTTCGTTAAATTTCTTTAACATCTTCAGACGAATGCTACAATATGTTACAAAATGGTGAAATTGTGTATTTTACATAAGATGTAGTGAAACACTTACTTGTGTGAGGTTGCAGGCAAAAGTGGTATTTGAAAGTTCCATGTTGAAAAACTTTTTTGAAGATTTTTTTATAGCAAAAAAATAAGTTGTATGTGTTATATGGTGGCTTGAAAACTCAAACAATACAAGTGCATTTTTGTTATTTTGAGTTTTCAAGCCACCATATAACACATACAACTTATTTTTTTGCTATAAAAAAATCTTAAAAAAGTTTTTCAACATGGAACTTTCAAATACCACTTTTGCCTGCAACCTCACACAAGTAAGTGTTTCACTACATCTTATGTAAAATACACAATTTCACCATTTTGTAACATATTGTAGCATTCGTCTGAAGATGTTAAAGAAATTTAACGAAATATAGCGAAGTGGTTGAAAAGAGCACACTTTGGCTTTCATTATTCAGCTGCTAACCCAATTAACCTTACCATTATACTAATTAATAATTGGACAGCTGTGATCATTCTTCCTTTATATATATATATATATATATATATATATATATATATATATATATATATATATATATATATATAGCGTCTTGCGACGTTGTCCGATGCCTAATTTCCATGACACTCTATCATCCCATTGGCCCTCTCTAAGATCTCTTGCGCTCATCGCCTTCGTTGCTCCCTCTCTCTAAGATTTCTTGGGTCTTCCTCTCTTTCTGCAGTTGAGTGGTACCCATTGCATAATCATTTTTGGGAGTCTTGAGTTATCCATCCTCTGGACGTGTCCGTACCATATCAGCTGTTTTCTTTCTCTGTCTGTTGTTAGAAAACCGTCAACCCCCATTCGCTGTCTTATCTCTCATCATTACGTATTCTCTATCTGCGTGACACTTAGAATTAAAATATCATTATGCAAATAACAGTAAACAATGGATACAACGAACAAAAAATTAATGAAATTTTAAATCAAAAACTACACAAGAAATCCCTGAAATTAGTATGTCCACCACCAGATAAAAAACCCACTACCTTCTGCTCGATTACATGTACAGGCAAAATATTAACAAAAATAGCCAAATACATAAAAAATAAAGAAATAGCTCCAGCTTTCAGTACAAATAACAACTTAGGAAATATATTAAAAATAACAAGAGCCAAAATAAAAAGCGCTTACACAGTGGTGTATACAAACTTAAATGTTTCGACTGCCCAAAATCTTACATCGGTCAAACTGGTAGAAATTTAATTAAACTAATGGCAGAACATAAAAGGGCTTTCAATAATAGGAAAACAGATTCTACACACGCACTTCTCCTTTTAGATTATCATTCTTTTAATGACGAATTTAAAATTCTTTACATTCAAAATAAAGGCCTTAAGCTATCTGTGTTAGAATATATGGAAATTAAAAAGACTATAAAGTATAAACGCATGCCAAAAATCGATCACTTGAGAAAGGCAACCAGCCGTAACAGCTGTAGTGATAAGAGTTTATAATAAATTTTGTGGAAGTTTTGGAAATTTTCAGTATTTTATTGTTACATAAAATGAATTTCCAATTAATTTACAATTAAAGTGAAATATGTGGCAAACCAATAAAAATAAGTTTTAAGTTATTAAAGTTAAGACTTAGTAGTAGTTAGTTTAATGGTGATGAAGTCTCAAATTCACTCTTACCTTTTTTCTATAACCTGTCAAGGTAGTTTAATTACAATGCTAAATATTTTCTGATAAGAGACTGATGAAAAAGGAAACGTACCTCTCATTATTTTTATTTTTCTTCTATATGTGTCCAGCAGTGCAGTGTTAGTGTTTTTTGAAGTAGTACATAACATAATTTTCTTTTCATGTTGAATTATCATTCATTTTATATACAAGCAAAATACATCCCCAAGCTCGCCGTTGTGTCTTTTAAACCACCTGAGTGCCTGTTTGTGAAACGTCAAATTTCAGCTAGTCAAAAATTTAATTTTAATTTTAAGAAATATTGCAGCTTAACATAAACGTAATATTTACTTTAGACGTGTCACAAGAAAGCAGTTCCAGAACCTTAATAAATTAAATTCCCGTTCAGTGCTTTGAATAATAATGTAGGATTAAATCTTAAATTTTATGCAAATAATCTTTTCTGACATTGTCAATTTTAATAATTCCTGTATCAACAACGGTCCGCTTTAACACTCCAGACCAGTTTCGAGGCATATATCTGTTCTAAACCAACTAAACATACCTATCTGTTCGATCTTCTGTTCGGTGCGGTGCTCTGAATGCTAACTTGCTGTAGCTAAGCGGGACTAAAGTGGCGTAATTCCAGGATTATTAACTTTATCAACGTACCGAACTTTTTGTCTGATTGTGTACGTAAAGGTGTTTAAAATGTTATCAGTTGGGACAGTTTCAGTCTAGTGTTGGGAGGACGTGGCAGAGATACTGATAGGTTTAAATTATTTAACATTTTATAAAGAGAATTAAACAATGAGACGTGATAAGTTCTATATACAACGTGCTCTATATAAACTTACTTCATTATTTATAACAATGATTTACTGTTCGTGTATCTCCATATTCTCTCTTTATTTAAATAATTTATTCATAAATATGAGAGAACAGGCGTGCCAGAAAATGCATCCCGTCAGATACGAGCCTAATTGAAGGGCTTTAAGCTTTAAACGTTTTAATTAAGGAAATGAGGTTAAAATTTATAATATTTAAATAATTTGTAGTAAAGTAGATAATAAGTTTACGCATCTGTCATTTTTTAAGTACTTTTCAAGATATATTAAAACATTAGTTTACTTATACTAAGACTTTTACTACAAACGTCTACGTCAGTAATAGTAGTCAGTAATAGTGTTGAAGATTTGTATCAATATTTTTGTGCACGTTAGATAATCAGTAATACTGACATTAGTTTTATCAGTACTTTTCTGTCGGCAATTAAATTCGCACGACTATGGACCAAGCGTGTGTGGCAATTGAATTAGGTTTTGCAGTAGAAAAGAAAAAATAAAAAAAAGACGAATTTGGATGAAAGGCTGGTTGAAAAAAAAAAGAGATCAGGTGACGCATGTAAATATTCTAGATAAAATAAAATTTAAAAAAAAAACAGAGTATTATCATAATTATTATCGTATGTCAAAAGAGTTATTTAACCAGCTCCTCAAAATGGTTACACTGTTCATTAAAAAAAGAGACCGTTATAAGAAATTTCTACAAAAGAAAGACTACCAGTAACTTTAAGATGTTTGACAATAATAAGAACTTTTCAGGATATGAAGTTTACTCCATTGAACTCTCCATGAAGTATCAGTGAAATTGTACTTGAAACTTGTCAGGTCTTAATACAAGTTTTGAGCAATTTGATAAAGGTACCTTTATTAAATAAAATAAAATACAATAAATTATGTATGCTTAATTTATTAAACCACTAAAAGTACAAAAAATGAGGCAATGCCAGTTTCTTCACGATCTTCACCTGATTTTTAATGAAACGTATGTAGAGTAGTATTTGATGTTGGTGATGGAGTTGGTACATAAGTAGACACAGATGTTGGGGATGGTATATATTCATTTATGCGAATAGAATGTGGTTGAAGTTGGCCCATTTCTCCTTCAAACAGGATATTATTAATAGCTTTTTCAGCAAATGATTTTTGTTGTGGATGTAGTTTTTCTAATTTTGTAGTCCAAACTTTGGCAATGTCTTAGTTGGCATTACTACCCTGTTTTGATAAATAGCTACATGCCAAGGATAAAAATTCACTTTGTTTCGACGCGTTATCATCCAAATTACGCCTTCTCTTTTGTTGTTTCAATAACTGCTCTTGATGCAATGAATTTTTTGAAGACGATCAATATTACTGTCAGTATTTTAAATACTGACAGTTATTAATCGTCTAAACGCCGCTAATGTTTTTCTAAGATGAGAACAATATAATTAAGATAAAAACAAGTATGGTCAAAAACTTTTTTACTCTAATAATAAATATCTTATTATATTACTAACCATTCGTTCCATGCAGAACGGTAGTGTGAGATTTCTGTATACTAAAGACCTTCATTCATTAAAAAGCATGATGAAAAATATATGTGATAGTACTTGACCATACCTCAATTGCTTACTTACCTGGTTTCCATCACATCTACTCTACTACTTCTGACTACGTTCTTTACCTTCTTTTCTTTTTTCTTTTATAAAATTTCGTTAATTAAATTCATTAATTAAATCAAATATTATTTCATTTTAATTTTAGTCTTCAGGATTTTTCAATCTCCTGTATGCTTTACAGTACTTTATACCACACTTAAAAATATACGCACACATCAATCTGCACCTTGTCCATGCTCACCTGTTATAGGTTAAGTCCAAGACAATCATGTTCTGTAAACAGCTGGATTATATGACAGCTTACCTCTCCGTTTTCACAGCTGACTGAGGTTGATATGATAATGATAGAATGCCATGTCTAGTCAGACTTCCCGTCTCTTTCTTTCGGTTATCTTTTCCGCTTCTTTCCTTACTTATTACTATTTAATTCCGCTTATTTACTTATTTACTTACTCCGTGGCATTATAACCCTTTGTGGATTGATTTTAGCCGACTTGAAAAACATGCCGCCAGTCGTCTCTGTCTTGAACAATCTCCATAAATTTCTCCACGCCATAGATATAAAAAGTCGTGCGTGCATATTATCTCTCCGCAGCAGTCGGGGTGATCAACGTGATCTTTGTTCAGTTGGGGCTTCTTCACATACCAGCTTTACCATTCTTTCGCCATAATGTCTTCCTAGGTGTCCTAGCCACTGGAGTGTTCTGGACTATATTTCTTTTATTATTTTACCGTCTGGATGTAGTTCTTTGACTTGTTTGTTAGTTCGTACCTTTATTGTCCTGCTGCTCCATCGAAGACACTGTATTGCTATACTTCGAATACATCACATGTTTGTACTTAAAAAGTACCCTTTTTATATGTTGCGGTTAAAAGAGTACGTTTGGTTTTAAACTGCTTTATTCAAGTATTAATCTAACACAATCCCTCTCAAAATTTTGTTGGTTTTGTCTCATAATTAAGTTCTTCTTCTTCTTTCAGTGCCTATTCGTTCCGAATATTGGCAATCATTCTGGCTATAATTATTTTATTGACTGATGCTTTAAATAGATTCGTTGTTGTTGTGGAAAACCATTTCCTCAGGTTCTTCAACCATGATATTCTCCTTCTCCCAATTCCTCGCTTTCCGAATACTTTACCCTGTAGGATTACCTTCAGTAATCTGTATTTAGTGCTGTTTCTCATTATATGTCCGAGATATTCCAACTTTCTCCTTTTAATGGTATACATCACCTCTCTTTCTTTACCCACTCTTCGTAATACGGTCTCGTTGGTTATCTTGTCTGTCCATGATATCCTTAGAATTCGCCTTTATAGCCACATCTCGAAGGCTTCAAGTTTTTTCTCCATTGCTTCAGTTAGTGTCCAGGATTCAACTCCGTAATACAATATTGAGAAGATATAACATCGTAGGAGCCTTACTTTTATCTCCAGATTAAGATTGTGGCTTTTAAAGAGTTTGGCCATGTTATTGAATGCACTCCTAGCCTTCTCTATTCTACATTTTATTCCCTACCTATATAATTAAGTTAAAGCGTTATTATTTTCTCAAGGGAAAAAATATTTTGAACAAAACTACACTTTCCCTTTTCAAAGCTTAATTAGCCTAAGTCTAATTTATAAAAGGAAACACCAAGCCCAATTTTGTTCTAAGTTCGTTTTTAATCTACGAGCAATATTCGTTTTGACATAAATAATTTTTTTTTGTTTGAAGTTCAGTGCTGAAAGCTGTACAAAAAGCGCTAAGATAAATTATTTATTTTCGTCATTTTATCATTAATAAATTCGATGTATTATAGAGTTTCACAGACCAATTTTTTTTTTTTCAATGGTGCCCCTCATATCCTATGCTGGTTTTCGGCTTTTTACTATTTTGAAACTAATTTGGTCCACCTGTTTTCAGACATTTAACACATGTCCTACTCAGAGGTCAGTGATTTTTCTTAACGTGAGTTTAGATAATATGTATTGACTATTTGTTGTTTTTGCTGCTAACTACGAACACATTTATTTATCGAATCTTATGATTTATTTCTCATATAGGTACTTTAATTATTATCAATAAGTACTGAACTTTTTTAGTAAAAATATAAACTCAAAATTATTATTCAAAGATCTTATGAGATTATTATTAGTTTTTTGAGTATATTTCATAGTATGATTTATTCGTGCAGAAACTAATATTGTTAGCTTGTTAATTATGTTAAGAGATGTAACATATAATTTTGTAACCTTGATTTTAGTAATTACTATTTAAATGGGAATAAATCACATATAAAGGTTAAAGTACGTTTATTGACGTTTCAATTTCCACTTCGGAAATTGTTCTCAAAATACAAACAGTAAATTAAACAAACTTTGTTTTTTGTTACATAGTGAAAAATTCTTCTATACTCTTTTTCATCGATTTGGAAATCGTTCTCAAAATACAAACATTAGTAAATTAAACAAAAATTTTAGTATAAATGAAACAATGGCCAAGTGGATTCGTTCAGATTGCAGTAAAATATTCATCTAATTATAATTTTGATTTATTCAGATAAGAAAAGTATTATTATTATATTAATTAATTTAATTTGCGTATTGAGTTTATTTCAATTGTTTAAAATCTGCAGTATGTTTTAACTATAAGATTACTGATGACAATGTGTCATCATCTGTTGTTTAAGTTAATATGTATTTGTTAATAAATTTATTTTTGAGTATTAATAAATAGTTTTTCAAGATTTATTATTTTATTTCGTAGAGACGATAAAAATCTTTTTCTGTATTTAAATATATCAATTTTTATAGTTTTTTGTTGATAATTCTTCTGACGTATTTCTTTTTGATGTCTCTAAGAGAAATGTTTGTTTACTTTATTTAATCTTGAGTTTCTCATGAGTTTTAGAATAAAGCTCATAGCGTCCATTTTGTTTTGCAGTTTAGCTGTATTTGGTTTGTTTTCCTTGTCAATCTGTTATATTTGGTAACCTAATTATTATCTATCGTTTATTCATCTGTCTTTAACCTGCATTCCTTACCCACCACAAATGAAATTTTTAAACTGAGTAACCTAATCTTCGTTAAGTATTGGTGAACGAGAATCTTTTCGCCACAATACACCCAAAGATCTTTTTTAGTATTTCTTCTTTCCCAAATACGTAGTCGCTCTTCTTTTGTCTTTGTTATCGTCCACTTTTCGCTACCATACATCACTACGGATCGTATGACTCTTTTATATGGTTGTATCTTTGTTTAACTAATTATCTGTTTTGATTTTCTAAGGTTTTAAGGGATACAAAGACATCTGTTGCCGCCTTAAATTCTTCTGTCTATTTCTTGTCATTCATTATTGTCTGTAGTTAATTTTGTTTCAAGACACTCAAATTAAGTTAAAGTAATCTACGGTGATGTTATGTCCAATTCTATCTATGTTTCGGTTTGTGCAGCTTGTTTCTAATATTTAGTTTTGTTTTCATTTATTAGGAGTCCAACTTCTCCTTCTATGTAGAACCTGACGAAAGTCTCCTTAATTCGTAATCTGGTATTTCCTGTTAGATAAATATCATCTCCAAATGCCACCAATAAGTTTGGTCCTTCTCGATCGAATATTACAGTCGGTCTTTCGATGTTTGCCGTTCTAATTATTTATTCCAGAGCTAAGTTGAATAATTGTACTGAAAGTGGATTCCGCTGTTTAAGTCCATTGTTTATTTCAATTGTGTCCAATTGTTGTTGTCCTTACATCGTATTCCTTCCATTCACATCCGTCTTATCTTAACTAGTTTTTTTAGAAAGCCATGTCCTTGCATTGCTATCTACAGTCTAATCTTGCATGCTCTATTACATACCTAACTACTGTTAAACTGGGAATAAGCCACAATTAAAGATAACAATTCGTTTATTGACGTTTCAATTTCCAATTTGGAAATCGTTCTCAAAATACAAACAGTAAATTAAACAAATTTTGTTTTTAATTAAACAAATTAAACAACAAAAAACAAAATTTGTTTAATTTACTGTTTGTATTTTGAGAACGATTTCCGAAGTGGAAATTGAAACGTCAATAAACGTATTTTTATCTTTAATTGTGGCTTATTCCCAGTTTAACAGTAATTAATTTACAATGCCACAAGAAAATAGCTTCAGAACAATACTATTACATAACTGTTTAAAATCTATTAAGTTCTTATGAAGCTCACGACCAAACTCCCAGCATTGTTTCATTATCTATTTTATTGTGAATACCTGGTCAGCAGTAGAGCGACCCGGTCTAAATCCGCATTGATAATCCCCAACGATTTTTTCTGTGTATGTTTTTCTTCCTTTTAGTAGGACCTTTGCAAGAACTTTATAAGTGGTATGTAGGAGCGTTATTCATCGGTAGTTAATACAGCCCTTTTTTGTTTCACTTTTTGTGAATTGGTAAGATAGCACCTTCTTTCCATTAATCTGGCATTGTTTCTTTTCGTGAAATGCATTGAGTTAGCTTGTATTTATATCTGTATAACGCTTCTCCACCCCGTTTTCAGCACCCTGCGGGTATATTATCGCTGCCTGGTATTATATTATTTTTAAATTTTTTATTTGCCTCGGTTTCTTCCTTGTATGTTGGGTATTGGTATTCTATTTTAGCTGTGTGCACTTTTATGTTTGATATATTTTGGCTAGATTGGTTGTTTAAGAGTTGATAAAAGTATTCCTTTTAGTTTTTATGATATCCTTGTCATCGTTAATAAGCTGTCCGCCGTTGTTTTAAAGAAAGTTTTATATTGAATATACATTTTTAATTCAAAATAAATTTTTCATTTTTAAATTGTTTTTGAAATAATTTATTAATTCCAACTTTTTCTTTGCAGGTATAAAATTTACTGGATAGTTACTTATTGGTAAGAATTAAAATATTTATTTAATTTATTTTATAGTCCATTGCAGTATTAATTTTTTTAATATTTTTTAAGATGATACCTATATAAAAGTTTTTTTTATTAACCAAATCGCATCAGCCAAATTAGCTATTATCGAAACAATGATAGCGAACAATAATTTGTATTACATTTATAATGTGAGTTTGGATAGCATTTAAAACGTTAATTGACGTTAAGACACTTTTTATGTTTAAAATATTTTACTCTAGACCTAAAATATCGCTAAGTTTGATTGATATATTGATACAACATGCGCTTTGGCGTTAATGCTGAATATTTCTCTGATATAAATATGTTTGGTTGTTAATTTTTCATTACAGTTGTCACATCTTGGTTCTTTTTTGTTGGAGAACACATAGCTATTAGTTAGTCGCGTATGACCAAGTCTGAGTCGCGTTAATATTACCTGGTCTCTCCGATTTGTTGGTAATGTGAAACAGGGTTTTATCGATTTTTTAACATCGCTTATCTTGGCCGATGACACTTTCCACTTTTCTTCCCACATATATCGTTACTTGCAGTTTCTTTTGCACCATTGTCTGTTTCTTCATTTCCTGAAATTCCAATAAGGGATAATATCCAGAATAATATAATTTTTTTTTTCATTCAGTTAAGCGGTATGGATTTCTTCTTTTATCTTGATGACTCAAGGATTAGTTGGGTAGACATATTGGATTGGCTGTACAGGACCATAGAGAGTCTGTGAGTGTAATACATTTGATATTATTGGATGCGTTAACAGCAAGGGCGGCCTGGTATAGAGCATATAGTTCAGTAGAGTAAATGAAATACTCTGAAGGTAAGTAGTTTGTATTTATTTTTCGATGTTGGGGTTATAATTGCAGCACCAGTACCTTTATTTAATTTAGATGCGTCTGTGTATATATGTGTATAATCCTTGTAGTTGTGAAGCATGGACGTATAAACACAGATGGACTCAGTTATTTACATAAAATTGTGAAGTCAAAATTATTTGAATATGTCACATTCTCAGCACCTCCAACTGTTGTCACGTTTTTTTATTAAAATTTCTTATTCGCGAGTCGCTGAAAATATTACTCCGTATTTTATACTCTACAGGTGCTATCAAACCAAAATAATAATTTATTGGTTATATTAATATATCTAATTGTAATCAAAATATCAAGTGTGCGCATAGTGTGCATTATCATTTAATAATAGCGTATAATAGATATCAATCAATTATTTTATATTTAGAAGCACTGAAAACTATTTATAAATGGCAACGGTTGTTTACATTGCTCTGTTTTACGGTTCTACGTCAAACTTCAAATGCTGTTCCATGTTTGTTTACTTTTTACAGTAGATGAGGAAAAGGTGTTTTTCGATATTTTGGCTGTATTTTGAGTGATATTTATGAAAAGTGAAATAAAATAAACGAAATATTTACATCCCGGTCTCTCATTTCAATTGTAAGTACATACAATTTACATTATTTAAGATGAGGAAATGAAAAAGCGTGTTTGTTTACATTTCAATAGGCGTACCATTGGGTTTATTCATGTTCATTAATGTATTCAATAAGATATAATAAAATTGTATTTTAATTTTTCTATAAAGACGTGATTTGTTAATAGTTAAATTCTCGTTTTTTTTAAAATTCTTTGAACGTGTTTTTATACATTATTACTACTTCCAATTTTTAAAATCTGAATAATTACCCGCGAGTAAAAATTCAAGCATGCTTATACTCATTGCGGAAGCATCACATTCTATCGAAGCTTCAAAACATTGTGTGTTCAAGGTATCTTATTGCTGTGTCCATCTATGTTAATACGTCCATGTTGTGAAGCATATCGCTGAAGGCGGATTTGATTAACATTGAGTTTGTTGAATGTTTGTCGAAAAAAATTAGGCGGGTTAGGCACTGAGAGTTCTTTATTTGCCATGGAGGAATTGAGGACGATTGGGAGAAAAAGCATTCTAGAAACTTGTAGTTTAATTGATTTAAATAGCTTTTAGTCCTTGTGTAGAAAGGCTTGGGAGTTCTTGGCTTATTTATGAAGAGATTTGGGAACTTTTCTGTAAAACAATTGTGAATAGTAGGGGTTTTTGGGTCAGACCTGATTTTTGTGGCGTATGCTACACTCTGTCTTCTAAGGACCGTTCACCAACTTTAATGTTTTGTACAACATTAAAAGGGTTTGGTGATCCGCACCCCATTCTTTGTTGGCTAGAGATTTTAGAAGATTTAATCGCTTGTGACAAGATAAGATTAAATTTGTTGTATGAAGTTTTCAGCTTAGAGTTTCTTTGAATGTCTTTCATCGTTTGTTCTCAGTCTCTATCCTACCCATCTTGTACAATTTGTCTTAATATATCGTACTATGTTGTTGATTCCATATAGAGCTAGGAGTTTCTTATTATGATAGTACCTTGTGTAATAGACCGTATATTATGTTAATAAATTTATCATTTTCAGTAAAAATTTTTTGTCTGACATCATAGATAAAACTAAATCACTTTAAATAAGATAGTACTAAATCCCTTTGCGCGTGAGATTTGAGAAATATCAATGCATTTCGGCTTCAGACCCTTCAGTGATTAATATTCTCTTTGTTTTTATGAAACCAATATAGTTAGTATAATCGGTGTAATCATCATCATACTGGCTTTATAACCCTGTTTGATTTTTAACCTCTTCAAAAATTTCTCTCCAGTCATCTCAATAAATCGCGTTTCTCCGCCAAGCACGTATTACCATATTTCATGTCTTCATCGAGGTCATCAAGAAACCTTGAGTTTTGAATCTTCCTCCTCTTCTCTAAAGTTGGGCATTCACGTTGCGACTTGCGGTTTCACTTAGTAGGACTACTAGTTGGATATTCATCTCCACTCACGCTCCGACTAGCTATCCAACTAGCGGTCCAAATTCAGTTCTAGTTTGTTTTTACAACGATGTACATAGCTTACCCAAAAAATGTTTCGAGTAAACACTACGCAAAATATAGTAAGGAGGAGGAAAATGGCAGCATTGTGCTTGTTATTTTTATCATTTGAAAAAAAGAATAAAAAATGTTGGATGAAGGTTGATCGTGTGAACTATTGTAACACGAAATTGCTCAATGTCATTGATAAAAATGATTACAAAAACTACCTTAGGATAGACAACTTTACTTTTTCGCTGTTGCTTGAAAAAGTTGGTCTAATCATTTCCAAAAAAGATAACGTCATGTGTAAATGTGTCAGTACTGAACAACGCCTTGTATCAACTTTACGTTTTCTGGCCACTGAAAGGTCATTTAAAAATATGAAGTTCAGCTGTAAAATATCTCCACAACTTTTAGGAAAGGTGATACCAGAAACTTGCAGGGCTACAATAATTTTTCGAGTAGTGGAAAAATATTTTTTACTATTTATTTGCGAACTAATCATCTTTGCTCAGCGATGTCAGACAGACAGCACCAATTGAGATTTTGTTTGGAGCTGATGTTGTAAGCAAATTGTATACAGGGATGAAATATCAGTTACAAAGTGATCTTGATATAAATTTACTATTTTAATTAAGAATAAGCCACAATATGAGTTAGAAATTAAATGTTTTTGACATTTGGACTTCCACTTCAGAAATCGTTATCAAAATATTCCGAAGTCTAAGTCGAAACGTCAAATAAATTTAATTTCTAACTAATATTCAGTTTTGTTTCCAATTATACAGTAAATTTGCGTAATATGTCATAAGATAATAACTTCTGAACAATATATAAAGAATCAGTAACTTTAATTTTCGTTGTTTGTTGATAATTCTTCAGTAGCCAATTAGGAGTGTTGGAAATTGTTCCTGTGTTCAAAATTGAACTTCAGAAATGAAAATGATTTGCCCTAACAAAAAGCAGATGATTATGAAGAATAATGTATTTTAATAAGATAAATTTTGTGCAAGTTTATTTTCTACTAAATATTTGCTAACTAGGAATCGTTGCGTAAAGTAATTCATAGAAATATAATACGTAACAGGTGCCAAAGGTCAACTGACCAAGGAAATTTTCGATCCAACCTGTCATCCGACTTCCAACTTCACCATTCACGCTCCCACATAGTCGCCAGTCATAAGTCAAACTTTCAAGTCGTCCCTCTGGATGTTCCGACACTTACCACTAGTTGTCCAATTAGTCCAATCAGACCACTCACGGTCCAATTTCAGATTCAACTACGGAAGGTGGACCAGTAGTCGGACTACAAGTCGGAACGTAAATGGCTTGTTTTGCCAATAGGTCCATCAAGGAGCATTTTTCCAGCTGAGTCATTTTGATCCATTCCCAAAAAATGCCCTAACCACCTCAGTTGAACTATTTTAACATATACGGAACAAGCTATTAGATTCTAATTCGCTTTTTATTCGAACTGGACTCCTACTAGGTTTATATTTGTTTTCTATTCCGGTCTTATTCGGATTCGTTTCCAATTCGGTTCATTTTCGGTTTGTATATTCCTTTCCTATTCCTATTTCCTAGGTTTCTATTCTTTTCTTATTCGGCTTTTATTTAGATTCGGTTCCTCTTTGCTTTCTATTTGGTGTCTGTTTGGATTCGGATCCAATTTAGTTCGTATTCGGTTTCTATTCGAATTCGGTACGCTTATACTGTGGCTATTGCAGTGGGTATTGAAATTGCCAGGTTTTACAAAAATGAAAAAAAAAAAATTATTTTTTAATCGTGATATTAGTATTCATCTACGAACTAGAATGTTAAAATGCTATGTATTCAGTACTTTGTCAGTACGGTGTTAAGGCATGGACTCTTAAACGGAGAAATATTAAAAATCTTGAAAGCTTTGAGATGTGGTGCTACCGCCGTATACTAAAAATAAGTTGGGTAAATAAAATTACAAATGAAGAGGTAATACGCAGAATAAATAACGATCCAGAAGTTATTATGAATATAAAAAAAAGTTATTATGAATATAAAAAAGAGAAAACTTAACTACTTGAGCCACCTAATAAGAGGACAAAAGTACACAGTCCTACAAAATATAATGCAAGGAAAAATCCAAGGACGCAGAAATCCTGGCCGTAGAAGAATGTCCTGGATGAGAAATGTAAGAGAGTGATTTGGCTGTACCACTAACGAATTATTAAAAAAAGCAGTAAACAAAATTAGAATCGCTATAATGATATCCAAACTCCGATAGGAGAGGCACTTAAAGAAGAATAATACTGTGGCTGATGTAATTAAAGTTTATACAGGCAATATATTCACGATGTTCCTGTCGTGGCACCGGTTACTAAGTCTGTATCTGATGTTGCTGAATAAAGCGGCATTTTACTTTTGCTTAGGCGCCAAATCGGGTAGCACTATTAGACACAAAACTTAGTAAAACGCAAGTTTATTCTTAATAAAAATATATTTAAATAAATAACAAAAACTAAATTGACTTTAAATATTAGCTACACTCAGATAGGTAAGGTAAACGGCGGTCTCCGGTCAATACTCAAAAACGGGCGAACAACTAATTATTGGTAAGTTTAAGTCAGTGGTGCGATCGATCAAGACTCGTTGCAGACAATGAACGGAAATTACGGTGGCCTCTGGTCAATACTCAGAGACTTAGGGTAGGAGCTCTTACCAGATTAATACTACGTTCTCTAGCGTAAGTCATGACATTTGATTTTTGCCGGTATTCCATCTCCAGCGCACATCGATGGTAGGAGAAGGTTGTTGGAAGAAGTTGTAGGTTGATTATGAGAGCATATGTAGTTTATGGATACTTATATTTTTTTATGTACAATTAGTATGAAAATCAAAAAGTTTTTTATCTTCTACAAACAATAAAACAACATACCCTTAGTTTTAGTTTTCAATATAGTTAGTGCAATATAGATATAATAATGCAATTAAGTATTTTAGATTATAATATTTAATGCAAATTTTAATTTTTTGGGTATGCCATGAAACAAAATGAGTGACCTGAGTCAATTGTATGAATAGTATAACTTTGCAATTTAAAAAGGGCTTGTTCGAGAATAAAGGATGTCATGTAAAGCAGAAATCAAAATCTTAGTCGTCTGTTACTCTGTTAAGATTTATGAATTGTACATTACTTAATTATGTTCCAGAAATCCATAATATTTTTGATATTTGGCTCAAATTTGATGTTTCGAAAGGTTAAAGTTTAAGTAGCTCACATATTACAGAATTTTAAAATGACCTATTTCAAATTTAAGTATACTTATATTATTTAAAACACTGTCAAGGGTATATCCATTTAAATAGCGGTTTTCACAAAGTGGGCGAATGGGATTCTTCTTAAAACTTTAATGCGACCTAAAATAAATAATTTATAGAAATTTATTGCAGATGCTGGAGAGGATAAGTGATGTTTGGTCATGCTAAATCTCAGTTACGTGCCTGCAAATCTATGCCAACACTCTGGATTCTTGCGTGATAAAGAAAATATGTACACTTAGTATATTACATTTTGTAACAAAATTTACTGCGTTTAAATTTTAGTTTATCTTTTGATAAGATATTCTATATTGAAGCAAAATATTAATAAGGTTCGACTAAAGAAGGACAAAAAGTATTAAACGAATGAAAAATCTAAGTGTTGCTACTTAAAATACTCACCCATTATTTTACCTTTTTCGTTGGCTGTGTTTTTTTTTATATATATACAGTGCTTTTCAGATAAAACTATTCATCTTAAATAACTTTTGAACCTCTAATTTTTTAGAAAAACGCAAAAACACTACAAGTAATATCTGAAGGGGAAGGGGAAGGAATAATTTAAGGTTGATGGAAAATGCACCCTCTCACCCCCTGTATCAACCCTTTATTTTTTTTTAAATTACTTCCCCTTTTTTATTTTATATTTGGATTCTCCTTTTTGTACTTATTTCAGAAATGTATAATACATGATACTTGAAGTGATTAGTTTATGAGAAAAGTAAATACAAAAGTAAGAAAATTGGATTGACAAAAAATTATTTTTTAACAATTTTATTACACACATTTAGAACAAACATTTCACTACTAAAAATTGTTACAATAATTGTAAATGACTGCCTTTCACTTCCATACAATAGTCCAATCTATTTTGAAATTCTTCTGTGACATTGCTTAACACGTCTGCATTTAATTGTCGACATTCATCCTCTATTCTTTGTTGTAAATCATCTAGATATTCTGGTTGAGTAGCATAATTTTTGTTTTTAAATACTCCCATAAGAAGAAGTCTAGGGGTGTTTAATCCGGTGACCTAGGTGGCCAATCGATCATCTGTCGTCTTTTACCTATCCAAGGACCGGGAAACGTTTCGTTTAAAAATTATCACACAGGTAAAGCAAAGTGTGGAGAAGCTCCATCATGTTAAAATACAACCAAATAATCGGAAAGGTTATCATCATTTGCTACTATTGTTCTAACGATCAACCACTTGCCTATATAATTTAAGATACGATGCACCATTTAAGTTTCCAGTGATAAAGAAGGGTCCGATAATGTGATTACGTAGGATACCACACCATACGTTTAACCTTTGAGGATGCTGTGTGTGAAATTCGCGTACAATATGTGGATCACTCTCAGCCCAGTATCGGCAATTATATCTGTTCACCAAACCGTTTAATGAGAATGAGCATTCATCCGAGAAGCAAATATTGTTTAACAATTGTGGATTGGTAATGATGCATTTTATCATTAATTCGCTACATTCGGGACGACGATCAAAATCTTCTTCATTTAACTCTTGTACTAGTTTAATTTTATATGAATAAAACTTAAATTTATGGCGGACTCGGAAGGCTGTAGAAGATGAAACACCGATTGCTCTGCTTATTGTTGACAGTGACTGTGATTGTTAAGAGTCTAAGTTAACTTGCCCTAAAACAGCTACTTGGATTGCTTTTTTATTTATAAGTTCCTGTCGGTTATGTTTTCTATTGCAAACTGACCCTCTTGATCTAATTTTTTCTGCATCAGTTCAATCACACACTTATGAGTTGCATGTCTATTGTGGTGTGTTTCATTAAAAATTCTAGCAGCAGCTCTTGCACAATTATTATTTTTGTAGTATAAACCTACAATTTTGATTCTTTCTTGCAAAGTGTACACAATTTCAGCGATCAAATTGCACACGTATCAAAATAAGCTGTTACAAGTTATAACAAATTGTCGCTATTAACCGATTAAAACAAATGTAAAAATGATATCGAAAACCCTTGATAAAACTTGAATAAAAGTGAATTTTTTTGTTTCTTGGTTTTTAAAGATACTACAAATAGTACGGTTAAATATTTAAAGAGTTGAAATTATGCTACAACCTATTTTGTTAAAGTCAATTAAGGTAAGGGAGATACTGTTTTGTTAACAGGAAAACTGTCTATCTGATAAACTAATCACATCAAGCCAAAGGTATTATACATTTTTGAAATCAGAACAAAAAGGAGAATCCATATATAAAACAAAAAAAGGGGGAAGTAATTTAAAAAAAATAAAGGGTTGATACAGGGGGTGAGAGGGTGCATTTTCCAGCAACCTTTAATATGATATTATGTCTCCTCCTTCAGATATTAATTAATTGACGTGTTTTTGCGTTTTTCCAAAAAATTAGAAGTTCAAAAGTTATTTAAGGTGGATAGTTTTATCTTAAAAGCACTGTATATGGCTTCGGCAGTTTGCCATACAGCCATTAACATGATCTTTTAATCTTATTAGGCGCAGTAAAAAGTTTTTGAATTATTTGCAATCGAATAAACTAAAATAGATAAATTTAAAGTTGTGAAATCAGTACAACAATTAATGAAAAGTAGAGAAAAAATATATACATACACATATACATAATCCATATGGATATATATCCATATATAATTAACAAGAGTCACTCGCTTCACGTCTAGGGGCCTATTAGGACATTATTATATATAATATATACAGAAAATATAGGCCACGGTAAAAAGGATTGAACATATAAAGGAGACAAAACAAAGGTAGAAGGTAAAAACAATTTTTTTTTTTAAACAAAGAAAAATATTACATTTGGTCAAAAAATCGACTATGCAATCGTAAATTAATCTATTTTAAGTCGCTAGGGCAGATAAAACGTTAAACGGAGATTTACCGGCAATATAAACTATATTATTATATTATGTATATAATAAGGTGGATTCCAAATTATATTTGCGCACATTATATTTGGCACAACCAAAAATTACATGAAAATTAAAAAAAAAATTAATGGGAAAAACCCCGTAATTGGCTGTATACCATCGTTTAAAAAAACACAGAAGTTAAAACACTTCACAAATGTGTTTCCACATTTAATAAACTCATCCACAAAAGAGAATCTAGATTACTTCAAAATTCTGCTTTTAATCAATCTTCCTCTTCTACTTCAATTTACAGGTCTCTACCATTTCACACTCCCAAACTATCTGAAAACATTAAACGTATTATCACTAACTCATCAGAAAACTTACACATATCTTTCAAAGTTGGAAATACTCTTAACCACTTGTTGACAAACACTAAAGATCCAATACCATACATGAACCGTAGTGGAGTTTACAGACTGACTTGTGCTGATTGCGATGCCTCTTACATTGGCAGGACTTTTAGGTCACTTGCAACCAGATCTGCAGAACACTCTAAAAGAGATAATACATCAGCTTTCTCCCATCACCTTAAAGTCAACAACCATCATTTTAACATCCCTGATGGTGTCAAATTAATTCATAATATTCAAGATAAAAATACTTTACGTTTAGACCTGTATGAGGACCTTGAGATATCCAGAGACATGAAGACTAGCCCCAATTGTGTCAACCGCCAAACTACCCTCAATAGACCTTTTAATCCTATACACCGACAATTATTCCCTTAATTTTAATCAACTTTCCAGTTATTACTTTTAAATTTCATCTAGTTATCTCCTTTTTTTCTCTTTTCCCAACCACCCTACTAGCATCTAACATTTTAAAATTTCCTTATTAATCACCCACTAACTATACCATACTCAACAATTTTCCACCCCCTCACTGCCAATTTTCTATTCATTATACTCCATGATAGTCACATACCAATCGATTTCTCACCCACTCATTAACCTTCTTTCTATCCATCATATGACCTTCTTTGATATCATCTTATCCCATGATAGTTTCTTTCTTCTTGTCATCCTTTTGAATCTCTTTTGTGACTCTTCTAACTTTTCACACCTTCTCTCCTCATGTCTCTCACTTCTTGGGGTCTCCTTACTTTTTGGTTACCTTTTCAATACTTTTCATCATTATTAACTTCAAATATTAACTTTACACTCAAACTCCACAACCTCATTCTTACTCCACCATCCATCAACACACATCCCTCTGACACTTTCAGTCTGTGGATCCCACTACCACTCATAATTCTTATTTCACTCAATCAACTCAGACATGCAGTCAATTTAATCGTCTTACAGCCAACCCTACATTAATCTCTATATTTCAATTTTCTCTAATACATATTCACACACATCTAACAGGTTACATTTTCTCTCTTACATTAAATTTCATTCACTTATTCTCAGCTTCATATATATATTTGTAGATATGTGTGTATATATATGTGTATATATACTCATTTTACATACTATTAGAATATTCATTTTACTAATCAAACAAAAAATAATTTTTAAAACATCTGATAATTACACAGGTCTTTTACCATTGCTAGGCAACCACCTTTACACAATATATAAATAATAATTCTCACTTCCATATCATTGGATTTTAACTTAATTTTTTCAGTTATAATAATTTTATACACTTCATATACTTACATTTTTACTGTACCACATCAATACCCTTCTTCTTCTACTACATTCATCATTTTATCATCACTTATGATGGCATAAATTTCAACCTTTTATACTAATCCCATTAAATTGATAGTTCAATTTCAATAATATAGATTCACTGATCTAGGCAATAAATTTTATCATAAACAAATCTAATTGTTAAAGTCAGGTTCATTAATAAGTTATTATTCATTACTACAAGTAAACAAATTTTATAATTTCACAAATTAAAAATTACATTAATTTCGGAACATACTGAAATCCTGTCAAGTTTAGCTGTCTTTAAGTTATCTCCTGTGACATCAGCCATTTGGTCTGTGTCGTCGCTTCAACTGACAACGTGCAAGTACTCGAGCTTAGGAGACATGTAGTCCCTAAAGTAAAAAATTTTAAATTTTAAATACATCCATTGTCATCGACCTACAGTATCAACATTACCTAATGTAAAATGTGACACTTTACCAACTCAAACATGGAAGTCTTATAGACACCATATTTATATAGTTAGCAACAAATACTAGGCACTGAAGATGATCCGTAGTGATCGAAAACGTTCTGCCAGAACTTTAAATGTGACGACACTTTTTTAAAAAGTTTTAACTTGTTTGTTTTATACCTAAATACACATTTGTGAAGTGTTTTAACTTCTGTGTTTTTTTAAAAATTACATGATCACTCACATACTCTCAATCATATGAATTCTTGCAAGATGAGCACGAAAACAAGCATGTCAAAATTTTAGCCTAGATATACTTGTTATATAACGCCTAAGGACATTATAAGTTGAAATGTGAAATAGGGATAGTTGTGTGTAAAGAAGTGTATCTGTTTGGGTTGGTAAAAGAAAACTCAGACCATAGATCACTCCATTTATATATCAAAACTGCCCAGCGTGTAGCAACCAAATCCGAAATACTGGGTGCACATCCTGTACTGTCTTCTGATTTGGAGGCATCCGTGTAGCTAGTACTGTAGTAATCCCAATTGGATAAGATGCTTTTTATAATGTTGTTATTTGCTCTTCCAGTGTTTATATAATTGGGTTTAATAAATTTAACTTTATAAAAAATGTTTCAAAATCATTTATATCTGTGTGTGATTTTAAATTAACAGCTTCACCAGCAGAAATTGTGTTTTCTCTAACAGCTTCACATTTGGTCGGAGAGCTTTTTTTATCTAATATTTATTTGTTAAATCATAGTTGTTTAAATTTATTAATTCGTTATAAATGAAAGTGTTCTGGTGTTTAATTTTCAGTAAAAATTTTTCGGCCAAGAAATGTCTTCTTTAGAAGAGAAATTGGAGGCTCAAGTGCTTTAACAGAAAGGGACTCAATAGAAATTGTCTTCATGGCACCAATACATATCCGTAGACACTGGTTTATTAATATATTTAATTTTTTTAGTAAGTTCTTGCTAGAAGATCCATATAACCAACATCCATAATCTATGATAGAGCGAATGTACGTTCTATAAAAAAGTAAGGAACCTCTAAACATTTGTTCCCCACCAAGTTTTAATTGGTGGGAAATTAATTTAAATTTCTGTTACAATATATGTTCTATATATTAAAGTTACCAGTGGAATTGGTAACATGGCAACGTAAGACTCTACATGAGGTTGCTTGGTCCTGAGACAAAGTGTCTATGAGGACTTGTTGATAGCTACTCCAGTTTAACCAATGTTTATCTTGATTACATTGTTTATCTTTAAGCAACGTGTGTTACTTGTACTCATTTAGGAAGCCTAAACATTAACACTCACAAAAAAAGTTGCGTATACGATTCGCGTGACTCTTAGACTAAGACTGCAAAACGCCAGACGTTCGGTGTCTCTTTAAGAAATCAAATCCCAAACTAATAAAAACGTCGTAGACAAAAACATCAGATGCAATCGAAAAAATCAGCTCGCTAAAATGGAATTGGGCAGGACACGTCGACACGTTGTGCAAGACAAGAAGCACTACGGAGAAGAGGATGCCACCATACCAGAAATACTGATGACATGATGCGTATTAGCATTAACTGGATGCAAGCCGCACACTATATAGAGACAGATGGAAAGAGCTAAGAGAGACCTATGTCCAGCAGTGAACGCACACAGGTTGATAATAATATTTTATATTGCCTCAGAGAAAAAAGTTGGTTGTACTATGGAAATAGTATCCTACCTTTTTTTAACCTTTCCCATCTAGCTTTTAAATTTATCGTTTAAATGCTTATTTACGAAAAAGTTGTAGTGTACTGCAGCGTTTTCAGGAGTCATCCATATTATCTGACCGATGTTCAACGTTACTGCTTCCAATAATTTCGGAAATTCGGTGCCAAGAAAATATAGAAACTTTTATACATTTACGTGATTAACCAAAGAGTATGGTCCAATGACATTTTTTTCAAACATTCCAGCCGAAAAATTGAATTATCATCTGGTTTGAATGTGGGTGAGAATGTGGTATAGAGTAGAAATTAAATAATAGTGCCAATTATGTCTGTGCTCAGTACCAGTCTGATGAAAAGTCGCTTCATTTCCAAATAACAACGTCATCATCATCATCAATGGCGCTACAACTCTTCGTGAGACTTCAACATACCAGAATTTTACTTTTCTATACCAGCAATTTATTTACTTCTCTTTTTGTTACCATCCATGTTTCGCTTTCATACGCGACTGCTGGTCGTATTATGGTCTTATATATCCGGATCTTTGCGCCTCGTGAAAGAAGTTTCGACTTCATCAGATGCTGCATTGCAAAGAAAGATCTATTTCCTGCCATTATTCTCGTTTCAACTCCTCGCTCTAATTTGTTGTCATTTGTAATTGTTGCTCCTAGATATTTAAATTCTTGAACCATTTCGAAGTTGTGATCATTTATAGTAATATTTTGCCTTATTCTCCGTTGTTCTTGTTTTGAGACGACCATGTATTTTGTTTTGTCTTTATTTATTTTTAGACCGATGTTTAATGAAGTTTCTTCAAAGCTCGAGAAAATATCCTTAATTTCTAATGTTGATTGTGCCACTGCGTCTACGTCATCGGCAAAGGCGAGTATGATTTTTGCTCTTCGAGCAGTTATGTCTGGTTTAATTATTTTTTTATTTTTTTTGATTTTTTTTTATTTTTGGATATATTTTTCGCATGACATATTCTTAGGCTAGGTTAAACAACAATGGTGGATAACGGATCTCCCTGTCTCAGTCCAGAATTTACGCAGAAAGCATTTGATATTTTTCCCCCTATTCTAACTTGTGCAAAAGAGTTACTTACACACATTTGTGTTACCGTAGCTAGTTTCTTGGGTATGCCGAGCTCGATCATTGCCTTCCATAATGTTGCACGATTAATTGAACCATAAGCCTGTTTAAAGTCTATAAAAATCTGGTGCACGTCGTGATTATATTCCCCTATACTTTTTAAGCATTTGTCTCTTTGTAAATATTTGATCAATAGTCGACCTGCCAGGCCTGAAACCACACTGATAATCACCAACTATTTCTTCGGCGTATGGTACTAATCTTTTTAATAATATCGAAGCCAATATTTTATTTATGTAGTGTTGATTAGTGAAATTCCTCTGTAATTCATGCATGACTCCTTTTTCCTTTCTTGTGTATTGGTACAATAATACTACCACACCATTCTTTCGGCATTATTTCTTGTTGCCAGGCCATTTCTATTAATTGATGGATTTTACTTATGAGTTCATGAGCGCCTGTTTTAATTATCTCGGCATCAATATTGTCCAGACCAGGGGATTTGTCATGTTCTTCGTTGTTTCCACCATTTTTATTGTTTTCATCAGTGAAATTTTGGATATTCAGGAGCTCTTCAAAATATTCAGCCCATCAAAACGTATTCAAAGAAATTTGCAGAATTTTTTTTTACAGTACAACCAATTATTACAAAAGCATCTGCAATTTTCGTCGTATTATATACGTATTTTCAGTAACACAGTATTTAATTTATTTTTTTCATTTAGACTAGTTTTCGTTTGATCAGATTTCTTGTAATATACGTGTCTAGTCCGTTGAAACCGTTCTAGTATTCAGAAATTAAAACTCTTTTACTTTTTACTATATTGTAAAAAGAGTTCATATTACTTCATTAATGTTTCAATCGCCAGAGGCAATTTGATTTTCTATTAATAAGTAAAATGATTTGACAATATACGTACAGGATCAATTTATAGCCAGCAGCACAATAAACGATATTTGGTATTACAAAATTTGAGTTTTATCTCATGTGTAGTTTTGTTTGAATAATATAAATTACACTAATACATCAATAACGAAATTGATATATGTTGGATTTTTAACAAAAGTGGAGGATATTTGTAAAAATAAAAACAAATTTACAAATGTTCAGATTTTCATAAAATTTAAGGCTTGTTTATGTGCAACAAAATATTAATAATAAACAAAATAATTTAATTAAAAAAAAAATGGTAGAGTAGGCGATACAGTAGACCAGTTCAAAGCTTCATACTATGTGTATTCTATTTTTTAAATTTAAATACAGGTTTACGCAATTGAACTGTTACCAACTTCACATCGATATATCTGGCAAATCGATAATGATAGCTATGTCAAAGTTGGCCTGATAACACTTCAGTTCATTGTTTATAAGCTGTCAAAAGCATTTGCTTAAGTTTTATACATACAACAAAAGTTATTCGCAATGGAATTTAAACGTAATAATGTGATTGCATTATATTTGGCTGGAAAATCACAACCAGCTATTTTTCGTCAGCTCAAACACAGCAAAGTGAATAAAATGTTTGTATATCGCACCATAACTCGTTATAATGATACTGGTAGCATTGCTTAACGTTATGGTGGTGGACGAAAAAAAAGCAACATCACCTGAAATAATTCGGAACCTGAAAGCTCGACTTGAGCTAAATCCACGTTGTAGTGGTAATCAAATGGCCAAAGAACTAAAAATATCCCAGCGAAGCATACAACGAATATTGAAAAAGGAGCTTAAGGTCAAGCCTTACAAGTTCCAAAAAAGCACACATTCTTACACCAAAGCAAAAAAAGTTCGGCTTAAAAGAGCAAAGGAGTTGTTACGCCTGCACGAACGTGGCGAATTTCCGAACATAGTGTTCTCTGATGAGAAAAAATTCCCCATTGAGCAGTCCACAAACTCCCATAATAATCGTGTTTACTTGACTGAACGCACCTACGAAAGTTTGAGCTTACGAACGGCCACCCGAAGTAATTTCTTAGCTCAAGTAATGGTATGGGCAGCTGTAGCCGCCGATGGACGCTCTTATCGAGAGCGTCCATCTATACGCTATACGCTAATACAACTTATTATCGAGAAAATATTTTAAAAGCTGCTTTAGAGACGTGGGCACGCAAAAATTTTGGTTGTAGACCATGGACGTTCCAACAAGACTCGAAACCGTCTCATAAAGCTAGTGTGAACCAAGAATGATTAAAACACCATGTTCTATACTTCATTTCATCCACACAATGGCTTTCGAATGCTCCAGACGTAAATCCGATGGACTATTCCATCTGGTTCATTTTGGAGAGCAAGGTGAGGACTAAAAAATATGCCAGTATGGATGCGCTGAAGAAAGCAATTATACGTGAATCGGCCAAAATACCGGAAGATCACATTCGTCCAGCATGCAACTCGTTTTTTGATCGTTTGAAGGCCATAGTCTAGCAAAAGGTGGCCACATAGAGCTAAAGTGAGTGGATTCTGAAATTTTGATTATTTTCAACAGTTCAATTGCATAACCCTGTAGTATTTTGAAAAGTAAACAAAGTAATTTAAATATTTATTTACTAAATTATTAAATAAATATAAAAAAATATTATTTAATAGTAAATTTAATTATTTATAATATAAAATTATTTCGCCTGCGAAATTAGGTCATTCGCAGTATTAGCCCATAATATCCAAGAACTAAATGATACATATATTACTATAAACAATGAAATACCCTTTCAGGAGCGATAGACTTAAAATAAACTTCAGTAAAACAAAAATACTGAGCTAAGAACATACAAATATAACAATACAAAATCATACCATAAAGAATGTTAAACATTATGTATCTAGGTCATGTCATCAAACATGGGGCGCTTTCGGCAAACTGGCATATATATTTTAAAAAACATCTCCATTCCTGTTAACTCAAAGAAAAAGGTGTATAACATATGTATACTACCAGTTTGTACCTACGGCTTGGAGACAGTAGTCCTTACCAAAAAATCTTCTACAAAATTAGAAAAAACACAAAGAGTAATGGAACGAATCATGTTTGGAATATCACTAAGAGACAAGATTAGAAACACCGAGATAAGACGTAGAACGAAGATCGGGGATATTGTAGAAGAAATTACAAAAATGAAATGGCGCTGGACAGGTCACGGAGCCCGATATTCGGGATTCGAGACCAAGGACGACAACAAGAAGCATGGGATGACCTGAAAAAGATGGGTGGATGGGTAGATGACACAACAGCAGTGGCAGGTAAACAGTGGATTAGATTGGCGCAAGATAGAGAAAGATGGAAGCAATTGGGAGAGTCCTACATTCAGGACTGGATAGAAAATGCTTGACAAAGAGAGAGGTATGAAATTATTTTAAAATAGAAGTGTCATAAAGACTTACACATATGACTTTAAATTTTGACAATTATTACGAATTGAATATTTTATTGATAAATATTCTTTTAATTTTTTACTTTTCCTTTAATGTCTGTATTTTGTTAGTTAGTTTTATGCAGTTTTTAATTTAACTCTGCTCAGAATAAATATATGATGAGTAGAAATGAATTGATCAATGTTAAGATCCGTTCTTCCGTGACGAGTTCTCGTGGTATTAGTTCCGTGACGCTTGCCTCAGAATTTTATTTTAGAGAAAAAGTAATGCAACGTCAGCATCGAAGCTTCGCTTTAAAAGTTTTATAGTAATAGTTAAAGATAAAACAAATAATATTAAAGAGGATCTTCTATACTGGCGTTGTACTACTTTTTTCTCTATAGTTAAATACAGAGGCGTCACGAAACTGGCGCTACAAGAAGGCGCCTCGGGTACCATCACGAAATTGTAGTTCTTTACATCGATTCACTACTCTCGATAAATTTCTTTCTAGTCATTTTAATATTTATTTTAAACAGGTTTAAATTAAAAGTTGCATAAAAAATAACTAACAAAATACAGATATTAAATAAGAAGTAAAAAATATAATAATATCTATCATAAAAAATTTAATTCCTAACGATTGTCGTGAATATTATTCAGTTAATAACAATATTGGATAATCTGATTAAATTGTTATGATACTTCCCGTTTTTAAATAATTTCATATAAATGCAATTATTATTTTTAAACATCTTATTTTGTTTTTAAAATAATTAATAAAATTAACTATTTATTTATATATTGTCTGAATTTGAGAGGTCTGTCAGAAATAAACAACTTATGCTTTATTAATAAGTTCGCAGGTGACGTCAGAAGCAAACCAAGCAAATCATTTATTGAATTATTTTATGTTATTTGAATTTGTTAAACATATTTTTAAATTTTAAAAATACAGCAAACATAGTAATTCAGTACAGTACCGTACAATTAGAGCACGCATCGCAAAAGCTAGATCCACCTTTAATCGGATTCGGATCGCCTTCTCCAAGAGTCATAACCTCTCTCTTGATACAAAAGTAAGAATGCTGCGATGCTACGTCTTCTCTGTCCTTTTATATGGTGTTAAATCGTGGACCTTGAACGAAGATATGTGCAAATAACTGGAATCATTTGAGATGTGGCTATATCGGAGAACACTTAAGATCCCGTGGACTGACCGAGTCACAAATGAGGAGGTCCTCAGAAGAATGAATAAGAACCAAGAGGTACTGACCACCATTAAATCTCGAAAGTTACAATTCTTCGGACATATTATGCAAAATGAATCCAGATATGCTCCCCTTCAAGCTATCCTGTAAGGAAAAATATTTGGAAAGCAAGGTCCAGGAAGAAGAAGAACATCTTGGTTAAAGAACCTCAGAATCTGGTTCAATACAATATTTGTGCAGCTTTTCCGCGCTGCTGCAGATAAGATAAATATTGCCATGATGATCGCCAACATTCGTAACGGATAGGCACATCAAGAAGAAGAAGACCGTACAATACCTATTAAAACAAAAATACAGCTTTGCGATAAACTACGGTATTGGCTACTATACCATGTTTTTTATAATAAAGTTGGTTTTTGATATGGAAAACCATAGGACAGATTTTTTGAAGTCTGCCGTCAAAAAATAATTTCACAATAAAATTAACTATCATTGAACAAATAGCAGAAAACATTAGATAAAACAAATAAACAATGAATAAAATTTTAAACCAAACACTGCATAAAAAAGCCCTGAAATTAGCCTTTCCTCCACCACAGTAAAACCAGTACCTTTTGTTCGATTGTATATACAAGCAATATACAAGCAAATAGCCTTGCAAACACATAAAAAATAACTTAAGCAAATATATTAAGAACAACAATAGCCAAAAGAACACCTACACGGTGGAATAAACTGTGTAGACGATACTTTGTTTATTACAATTAGAGATCTTCAAGTCGAAGGTAACCGCATGCCGTCATTTTTTTTATTGAGATAATTTGGCTCTTTTTTTAATTTCTATGGCTTCTCATATAATTTTTGGTTTATAGAAGCTGATGGGTACTATGGTTCTAAAGATTTCAAATATAATTTTGTGACCTGCATGGAGATGGTGTTGATCTAGAGCTGAAATAAATCGGAATTACGAACAAAAATGAAATGTTCATAAATTCTATTTTTGGATTATACGATTTGTTTGGCCTATATAAGATAGGGGCAGTCTGCACAAGGAATTTTCAAACTCCGTATTGTTCATTTTTACTATTGTCTTTGAATAATCGGACAAAGGATAAAAGTTTTTGTTAAAGGGTAAATATTGTCTTTATTCCTCTTGATTTTAAAATTTGGTCGATTTTGTCGGTAAAACTTTTGATGTAAGAAAGAAAAGCTTTCGGATAGTAAAGGTCTAAGTCTTTGGGTTAAGATTAAGTGGGAGATTGATGTATGTGGATGCTTCTATTGATGTAGTTTTTGCGGTAACCGTATTAAATGAGAGCTTGTTTTAAACTAGAGAGCTCAGTGGGTCTACTTGAATCATTGCAAAAGCATAAAACATAAAAATTGTAATATCACGGGTATATTACACGTGAAGAGAAATAAACCTTGATCCTACTGACTATGCAGGGAAAGATCCAAGGAAAGAAAAGCATAGGAAGGCGTAGAATGTCTTTCCTGCGCAACCTGAGAGAATGGTACGGATGTACATGAAATGAACTTTTTTTTTTTCGTTTTTCGTTATGTAAACGTCATGAAACGGTAGAGATTAATCAGATCCATCTTCATCGTTAACTGGATAGTAGGATGTATACCCTTCAGATAGTTTGAAAAAACACCAAAGCATCCCTGCCATGGGGCCGAATGACGAGTATATCACCAACATATCGTAGCCAACATGTGGGCGTCGATTCATTCCTACAGCAGTCACTGTACATGTTAATTTTATTAATATTTGCCAGTAACGAAAGAATATAGTGCCTCAAACATTATGCTATTTCTTGTCCTCCTCTAGCGTCTATTGATTCTTCTCAAACCTGACAAATGGTATATTTATTTTTATTTATGGAGCTCTAGATGGTAAGGTTTAAGTCCAGAATGATCGTTTGTAAAATATAATATTGTTTTGAAGCATGGGTGCAGCGAAGAGTTTTTCTAAATCAAATGACAAAAATACAACCCTTTCAGAATTACAGCTTCGATATTTATCTTTTTTTGTCTCCTCTTGTCATGGCAGATCCTTTATCGATCTTCGATGGCAAGATGCTGGATATAATTCTCTTTATGAACTGCTTGTTCTTGCAAATCAAGTAATTTGTATCAATTAATGAATTATGCCACTCGCACTTTGTATAAGTATCATTAGAAGGAGGATGATACGACACATTTAATTTTTCGGCTAATATTTTTTTATAAAATGACTCTAGTTCAGGTGTTACACTGTGGGAACTACAATGATCTTTGTTTAGCCGATACATTTTTAAAATGTTTAAATCTTGAAACAAATATTTTTTTTTCAGTATCCGATCTTGAATTAATATTATTATTATTATAACATAAGCGAGGGCAGAGAAACTAAGTCCCTATTATGCCCAAAACAAAGAAATTTCATTAATACCCTACTAGTAAATTACAAATAAAAAAAATAAAATTACAATTTTATGGTTTAAAAGAGAAACAATATTTTAACTATAATATAAAACGGTCAAGTCTGTTTTTGAACGAGTTAGTAGAAGGAGCAGAGAAAAATGTTGTCGTTAAGGTTATTCCAGCACTCAAAAACTTTATTTGGCAGAAAGTTCTGTCTTGATCTACTAGAAAAAATTTTTTTCTTTAGTTTATACTGATGACCTCTGAGGCGTTTATCTTGATTTATGATAAATATTTCATCGAGGTTTCCAAAATTGAATTTTAGTATTTTAAATGTTGTACAGGTTGTCAGCGAAGTTCAAAAGTAGTTAGGTCAGCCATACTAAGTGTTTCTGCTTAAGAAGATCTTCTCGATCCCAAAGAAATTCGAGTGGCGTTTCTTTGAACGTTTTTCAACAAAGTCTTGTCTCGAACTAGATCAGGATACCACGTTGGTCCAGCGTATTTAAGTATGGGTCTTACGTACAAAGTGTAAAGTTTACAGAATAATTGCATTGAACCTTCGAATAAGATACAGTCTGGAGTTTGCACGTTTACAAATAGAGGTAATGGCTTACATACAAAGGAAAACTTTTAATATGGTCTTCTATTATCGTAACTGCTTTTTCAGTGACTTTCTGTTGGTACCCATACCTTCCTCTTTGGTCTTCTGGGCAGATACCACTTGTACAGTTTCTGTTTTTCTTAGTTATTACTTTTATTTTTTCTGGTTTTATATCGAGAGTATTTACAAATATAGTACAGAAACCTTTAACTTTTTGACCCTCTATATTTAAAAAATAAAAAATTGTTAAACTGTCTTTTGCTTGGCTGTCGATTGTAACGAAGTCTTTAAACTTTTTTTTTTAACTTTAATAAAATTCTAAGCAATAAACTGATTTTGAAAATTTACGTCTAGTGTAAAAAGTTGTTAAAACATTCTTAGTCTAATATTGTCAGGAAGTATCTCTGCACATTTCCGTTTACATGAGCAAGTAGGTTTTAAAAAATTTCCAGGAACAAACTTATTTCACGTTGAATAATAAAGGTTTCCCTTGTTCCTTGCATCCCAGCGCTTACTCGCTGCTAACTACTTGGCAGCATAGTAAGCGCTGCAATTTTTTTCCTCCTTGTTTTCTGTTTTTCTGTCAATGCATTTCTCCCTTTACCTATTTTTATGCGAGTATTGGAAGGATTCTCAACTAACTCATTACCAGATGACAACACATGGGATGGTTCATAAACAATTGAATTATCAAACAAATACAAATTATTGTGCACGTCAGCGTTCCCATAATCTTCGTCTGTGTTAGTATCTAATGATGGTGAATGTAATCCAGTGAAGGTAAATAGAGTATTCTCATCATTGGTATTATCTGGTAAAAGTTGGTTTGTGGATATGCCTGAAATAAAATAAATAAGTTAATCACACTTTTTTGTAATATATATAAATTTTTCATGATGCAATATGTTTAAATATAAACATATAGAGGGTTTTTTTATACTTCAGCAGTTAAATAATTACTAAACCATAAACAAAGCTATGAAGAGAAGTTGTTATGTACAAAAACAAATGACTAGATTGAACTCGGAACAGGCTGCTAGCCTAATAATTGTATAATAATAATTGTATCCTAATAAAAAAAGAGAATATCAATTATAGTACTTACAGTATCAATTTACCATTATCAAAATATATTACTAAAATTCCTTATACGCATTTGCACTAAAGGTTTTCCCCGTGAATACATTTTATACACTTCTTTCCTATTTCAATTTTTTATACCGAAGTTAATTTAGTCACAAAAATAACTTCAAACAATAGCAAAAACTAAAATCACATCGAGCACTTTATTATCTTCAAATTTGATACAGATATTAAAATCTTAAACATTATATAACTCTTAAGCCCGTGTCAGACGGTCAAATATGTGATCAAACTAGTTTGAGCAAACTGACGTAATGACGTCATAATTACAGTTTTTTCAAATTTTAAAAATCTACCTGTCACACAATAATTCAAATTTGATTAAATTGACGTATGTCCAAGAAATCAATTGTCTTTTTTGCTTATTTTATTGGTTTCTTGGGCTTTATTTACGGTTCTATTTTTTCTTATACACAAAGAAAATAAATAGTGTGAAAGGATTTTTATAATAACATGGATGTTTAACTTTATATAAACAGCTTCTTTCTCGGTATAAATCAATTATGTAGAAACTTGTTCCTGGCTGCAAGATATTTTAAATTTTTATTTTTATTTTATAACAAAATATAAAGACAAATAAACCACACACTGTCAACCAAACAACAAAGAAAATTAATTTAAATACGTTTTGTCTAACTGCTGATTGTCATTAATTGTCATATTTGACTTTATTTATATGACTTTATATTTATAGTTGACTTTAGATATTGTTCGACCAATCAAAATTAAAGATCCTCTATTTTTAGAGGAATAGATCAAACTCAGGATGTGATCTAATCCTCTAAAAATTGACAGCGCCATATGCTGTCTCAATTTTTTGGTTTGGTCAAACTAGTTTGTTCAAATATTTGACCGTCTGATGTTGCCGAGAGGGAGCATTTGGGCCTGTAGGACCCATCGCCGGCTCTTCGGACTTCTTCCTGTCCCCGGAATTTGATCGGGTGTTGACTATCTTTGCTTGTCGCTGGTAAAACGTGTTAATACTGCTACTGGAATAAAATAACAGTTACCGTGACAAGTATCTGTTATAGGTAACAGTTCCAAGGAACAGTTACAAAATAGCAGATCAAAATAGAAAACAGAACAGGTAAAATAATCTAAGTATTCTTTGACTTACGAAAGAAATAACTTAGTAAACAAGGAAATAAAATGGTATATAAAAATACAATGCACAGAAATTGTTTCTTGACTTACGGAAGAGACAACTTAGAATGAAAAGTAAAATACACAAGAATAAAAGAACAGAAAAGTGCAGAAATATTCCTAAGTGTTTCTTGACTTACGGAAGAAACAACTTAAGACAGAAATATAGATAAATGAAATATGTAAATATGAAACAATGTATGGAAATATTTCTGTTTCTTAGAACAGAAAACAACCAAGAGAATCAAATATAGTAAAATAAGAATACAAATATTTGTAAGTGTTTCTTGACTTACGGAAGAAACAACTCAGCATGAAATGGTAAAATAAAAGAGACAAATATATTAAGAAAATGTCTTAGATAAATATCGGAAATAATAATGCAATAATGATTATGAAAATATTTCTAAGTGTTCTTTTGACTTACCGGAAAAGAATGACTTAGGCACACAATAAAATTAACAAGTCAAATATCAGAGAAATATTTCTAAGAGTTCTTTGGCTTACCGGAAAGAACTACTTAGACACAAAGTACAAAATCAAATTTATAAAATAGAAAAAAGTAAGGTAAATATTTCTAAGTGTTCTTAACTTACCGAAGAACAACTTAGATACAAAATACAAGAAAAATAAACAATCAAAATAATCAAATAAAATATCAAATAATCAGTATATGAACAAATATAAGTCAAAGTAATATTCTAACCTGAAAAGGTCTGAATATACAATAATAAAATATAAATGGTTAACATGGTTAACAGGAAATAAGAAATAAAACAATAGCTTAGTCGGAACAATAATAGCACCGACTAGGTCTACAGTAGAAGAGGCAAGCTCGACTGACTGATGAGAGAAATTCCATCTGCTTTTATATAAAACAAATCCTTTGTTTTACGTAGCAAAAGGGAAATTTCCCTGCATCGAGTCAATTAGAAATTTGGATTTGCCCAAACTTGGAATTTCCAAGTATTTCTCCGAGTTTCTAAATGCGTCTGGCACGGCTGTCAGCTTCTACCTGACACGCCTCTGGAGACACTGACACGGACTTAAAGCA
Source organism: Diabrotica balteata (assembly GCA_918026665.1). Taxonomy (NCBI): domain Eukaryota; kingdom Metazoa; phylum Arthropoda; class Insecta; order Coleoptera; family Chrysomelidae; genus Diabrotica; species Diabrotica balteata. The sequence continues at coordinate 146,190,577 of OU898276.1, read as the reverse complement.
ACGTTGCGATGTTGCCGGTGCAAAAACCATACATTTAAAGAAGAAGTATCTGTTACCTTAGACAAAGAAAGAGAGAGGACGCGTAACCGTATCACTAAAAGTGAAGCCAAACTGCCAACGAGGACGTGGTCAGCGGTGTATCTTTGTATTTTTATTAACGAAATTAACGAAATGTATTTATTTATTTACTTATTTATGGAATTTTATGGAATGTTTTATGGAATTTTAACCCTCAACGCCCACTGCCACTGGCAAATCATCATGGTCTGTGAGTGAGATTATTAATTATAATACAATTACTGAAATATCTATGCATATTTAGCATTTTTATTTAGTAATTTAGATCTCACCTTTCCTAAAAATACTAATTTAAATTGGTTTTGAGGTTTAAAATTGACATAAAATTAAAATCAATTAACACCTAATTACACTATTATAAATATTTACCTATGAAACGATATTCCTGGTATTTTCTGCTCGCTGCGATTTTTACAAAGACTATATGCACAATTCACCATTTTGTTAAGTAAAACCAAATAGGTATTTAAGTCACTTCTTGTAAAAAAACCACAAAAACAAAACTGGTGTCAGGTCTTTTGTTTGCCACCAAAAAAATGGCGGACACATCAAAAAGTGGTATTAATTTTTGAAGATTGGTTGAACGAGCGTTACCCCTCCTCTCTCTTTCCTTGTCTAAGTATGTTACGACATAGGCAGTTCTGACATTAAAAATTTAAATCTCAGTACATTCGACATGCATTTCTTGTACAAATTTTCATTTTACCCAGAAAACTCATGTCAACATAGGTATTTCTAGTACTAATTTTAAACGAGACTTTGAGAAATAGGTATTTCTTGATTTTATGAAAATATGATTTTTAAGGTTAGATAGATTTAGGCACGTCTTATACTGAAACCGTTGTGATTTTTTAAGACGGTTAGACCAAAAACGCCAAAACTGCAAAAAGTGACTTAAGCACTTCTTGTGCCAAGCCACAGATATTCGCACTAATAATACAATAGTGTCTTAATTCAAAAAAGACGATTTTTTAGAATCAACGAAAAACTCATTAATCATTTCCTATTGTAGGTAAAATAAAAATTATTGCTAAATATGTTTCTAATCAATATTAAAGGGAGTTTCGTTGTATTCTTATTTAAATAAAATTACTGACAGTGAAGTTATTTAAAAAATTTGAGTTGACAGTGTATTGCTCTAAGCAAAATGGTCAAAATGAAACATTATTTTTAGTTATGACATTTCTTATGAAATATTTTATGTTACTGTAATTTGGTTTACTATTTTTTTCTGCATTTTACGTTAGTTTTGGACTTTAACAATTTTGCGAACTGATTCTTGGTATTTGTTAACAGAGATTGTATTAAATATTAACAATTTCCGAGAATTGTTGTTTTTGATATTAATAAATAAATCAAGACTGTTTTTAATTCCGTTTATATTATAATCAACCAAATTCAGATACAGATAACAAAATACAGTATTCTTGAACATTTTGTACTTAATCTATATATTTAACAAAACAGACCTTCCAAAAAAAAAACAACACAAAATTTACTCATTCGTAGTCAATTAAAAAAACATGCTTAAAAAAAAATTATTCAAATTTAGTTTGAATCAGTCTAAAAATCAATTATTACTGATAACAATTTTAATTATTAATCGGTCAAATCCTTATAGTAAGTTTCACAATAACTCCTGGGTATCACATTCTTGTCAAGTAATTTCTTTAATTCTCTTTGCCTATTTTGAGTTAAATTTCTATGACGCATTGTCACCCTCGTTTTAAGAGTTACTGCGAATCAGAAATTTGTGGGTTATGCTTTTGACATTCATTTTCTGTACTGCATATGCATATGCTGTGAAGACGTGTTAATTTTTTTTCTGTCCGTCCAGTTCTCTACCAGAAGTAGCCTGTATAATTGTGTCTATATATTACAGAGCATAACTCCCAATCCCATTTGCTGTTTCACTGTTTAGGTCAATTTCTTGAAGTACTTGATGAATCGTAAATGGTGAAAGTATAGGTGGTGGTTGTACTTTCGCAACGTCACTGTTTTCTATTTGAGCACCAGGTTTATTATTTGTACTCTCCAGTGACAATAACGACGGAGAAGAGATTACCTGCTGCAATCCTCAGCATTTTTTCTATAGCAACAAGTAATCGCCCACAACTCACGTATTGAACCTAAAAATAAATCAAGTAATTTTATTAGATTAAGTATATATGTACTTGATGCAAGAATGTCACAAAGGGTTTAGTTACTCTAAATTTATAAAATAAAGTTGTTGGTAAGCTTTCTTACTAACATTGCTACACATTAAAAAAAAAATATTACTATCCGGTGATCGACAAATAGGTAACGATTAATCAATGTTTTACAAAAAACAACAAAAATGATTTAAAGTGATGACTCAACAATAATGTAGCATGTCAAAAATATTTAACTGAACCAATAATAGTGTCGTTAGTAAAAATATTAATTAAAAAAGTGCTGGTGTAAATCAGTAATAACTAGAAAAACAACAATGTTATGGTTAGATTTTAATCAACAAGAATGTAATAACTCGAAATATAAATATGAAAATTATAACCTGATTCGGCAATAACGTGAAAACTCGAAATAATGAGCAAAGCAACACGTGCATTCCCGATCACTGTTGGTCGCAACTAAACATGATGAGACATTGTGAGGGGGTGACGACAGTCGGTCAGTCATGAATAACGTCTTATGGTGCCATCTCTTAACCATTTATTGTTCTATTAAAACGACAGTTTTATTGACTTATAGGGAATTGAAGTTTACGTGTGAATATAGTGTTATGTCAATTTTGAAACTTGAAATCTTGAGTTCCGAAACTATTGGTATTATTAGTGTCATATGTATTTCATTAATTATTATATATTTGCCGAAGTCCTCGGGATATTACGTCATTTTTTGTTTTATTTTAAGAAAAAAAAATCATTCATAACTAGCAAGGATAACTTTGCCTAAGTTTTAAAATTTGCTGCAAATGATCCCCCACAATTTTTATACAAAACTGTCTACTGTTCATGATTATTACTCTATTATATTTAAAAATGATTACACATCAATTTTTTAGTTTAACAGTACAAGGTATTACCTTTGACGATAAAAAGTTTAAAAAATAAAATTATTAAATGCAGCAAATCGATAAAACTTCTGTGCTTGCCTTAACTTTTTATTTTCTACAAATTTTATATATCGCTCTCAAGAAAGCTGTGAGTCAGTTGAGATTTTTGGTACATGTCGATCGGACGAACATAGTTTTGATATTTTATTTATTTAGAGATTGCATTCGTATCCTATGACATATGACGAAAAGTAAATATTGAGCACTCCATCAACTTCGAGAAAGACCTTTTAAAAATTTGATCAGTGTAATGTCAAACTCTCAGCATATTGAATATAGTTGTTGACAGTCTTAATAAAATGTGTCTCGAAGATAAAGTGGTACATTGACACGTGTGAGATATAATCGATTTTTCGTTCGAATATAGCGTAGGTTATGGTTTTCTGTCTGAATACATTTGGACGTTGAACATCAAAAACTAATATTCGATTTGATTTACAAAAAAAATTTAAGTATAAGCATATAGATATAATTGATAGAAAGAAAATAAAATAAGCTTTACATACAAGTTTCACGGATGAATAAAACTTAAATGAATTAAAATTAAATTGCTACTGACAATCAAACACAGATTTTAACCTAATTATACCGTATTAGTTGCATGTTTCACGCAAGTGACTAGTCGTTTATAGGTAACAGAGATTTTGGTAACAAACAAAATTGTGAATAATAATCTTTTAACAATAATGAGAGAAAATTTAGTGCCATGTGGCGGATGATAGCGTTAGCAATGCTTTTTAGAGATTTATTGTAAGTTGACTAGGTAGTTGTTTAAAATTGATAGAAGTTACTGTGATTGCCTACGGAGTAAGGCTAAATTGCTGTTTTTCACAACATACTAGATTTGTTGAAAGACGTAGCTCTGCTGAGACTTGTTGCTTTATATTTTTCAATAAATAGACTTATATTTCGTTTAATAAAAGCACACATTCCAATCTTGAACGACGATTATGTTGACAGGGCATGTTTCCGATGCATTTATTTCATATTTAGTTGCACTATCTTAAACTAAACGACGATTTCCTTAATGAATCACGCCGTAAAAAATTTGTGCCAGTTTAACCCGGTATCTGGTTTTGATGCTCTCAGGCAACATCATTTTTATAAGCCCCTAAATCAATTTCTACTATATATAGCCGTTATCTGACAATGATAATTGTAAGCAACAAGTCGTGTTAGTTATATAAAACTTGTGGCGACATCTAACATTCACTAGAGATATTTGAAAAAAAATTTAACTACAGAGGATACCAGTAGAGATCTACGTGTATGTGGGTGTGTCATAATTTTTATTACCAAACGTTTGTTAGGAGTATTCTAAGGTTGGATTTTTACTTGGTATATAAACAAAGTTTGTTTGAGTGTAATTCTCTGTTATTTCTTGCTGTATACGGTAAGTAATCATATTATTTTGTTGAATAAAAATCATGTGGCTCTCAAGCAACATTATCAGTTGAGCAATTGATTTTTTTTTCAGTATAAGATTTCACTATGGAAAATTTAAATGAAAAATATCAACTACATCTTTTTATGGAAAAAAGACGAAAATGTCGTGTATTGTTCCTGTCAAATCTAATCTCTCTGATTTGTCTGACACGGAGGAGTATGATGAAGAAATTGAAAACGTCAATGTAAATGAAATTACCGTAGAATCAGATGAAAATGATGAACCTCATAATCATCAACTGCTAACTGAAGAGGAGGTCAATCAAACGAATGAAGAAGACGAGCATGAAGAACCACCAAGAAAATGTAAAAAAGTAGTGGAGTTAGTATATTATAACTGGTCTGAAAGTGACATAGAAATCATTCCGTTCGAAAATCCAACTATAGACAATAATGCAGTAGAGTTAGCCTTGTCGATTGAGTATTTTACGAGGTTTTTTCACTAAATCTAATAGAGAATATTGTATACCAGACGAATTGTTACAGTACGCAAAAAACTGGGGTAAGTGTCAACACAAATACTTCCGAAATAACAGACTTTTTCTCCATTTTGATTTTTATGGGGGTAATACAGCTGCCAGCAATAGAAGATTATTGGGCAACCTCGTCAAGAATTCCTCTTGTTGCTGATGTTATGTCCCTAAAAAAATTTCAAAAACTGAGAACAATGATCGACTTCAATGATAATTTAGAAGCAGCTTCAGAAACAACAAACCGCTATTTCCAAAAAACCAATATAGAAAACCAATATTCTATAGATGAGGCTATGGTTGCCTACAAAGTTACATACGGTGGCAATTTACGACAATACATACAAAATAAGCCTCATAAATGGGGTTACAAGTTCTTTGTAAGGGCAGGTGTTTCAGGATATATTGCCGATTTCATTCCTTACCAAGGAGCTTCGACGTTTTCACAACTACAGGGAACTATCAATCAGATTTCTGAAGAAAAACAATCCTTGAGTAAAAAAAAAAAGAGGTTAATCTTTGTAAATGGGTATATTTATTTAAAAAACCCTTAAAAGGGCCACATCAATAAAACAAACGTTTTCGGACTACACAGTCCATCATCAGGTTATTAAAATCGAAAATGCTAGGTCATAATGCCTGAGCCACCAAAATATTAGGGTAAAAACCCTTTAAATTACATTTAGTTATGAAATGTTGTACATTGTGTTATAAAATAACTGTGATGTTCTATATTAAATTAAATTTGACCAAAGGTAACACATGGCTCAATTGGGTTCCAGAGCCGGGTGAGAGACAACCTCTGCACTCGGAGAACAACGTGGAGTTCCACGTATTACTAGCTAGTAATATCATAGTGGTGTTTTTTTGTTACTATGTGCAAAAAATGTAAATGTAACTACATTTAAAGGAAGTAATTCTTTGAATTGTCGGCAATAACTAAATTTTTGATTGTTATAAAGTTTGAATGTGAGCTTCTGCTTTCGTAGAACGCAAGCGCTGACAATTACAAGTAGTACTTTTGAATATTTATGTCGTTAAGGTTCATTGGTAAAACCGATGAAGTTAGATCCCAGTCTAAGGAGATATTAGTTTAAAATTATTATTAAAGTAGGTTAGTTGGTAATAGATATATCAGTCAAGTTAGTTATCTGTGATGTTGTATTGTTCTTGGTATCTGATTTAAGTAAGAAGTGGTATATATCGCTTAGATTCTTAATGTCACTCTTAACATTGATGGAAAAATCGTTGAGGAAAATATAAGACATTTCAATGAACTCTCTTTTAGATTTATTGTTCTCACGGTGGAGAATTGAAGTGTTCGTATAGTCCATGTGATGACCAGTGGAATGGACATGTTTGGCTAATGCACAGCGGTCAGGGTGAAGTCGAGAATCACTTTTGTGTAGTGTAATACGTGATTTCAATAATTGAGATGTTTGGCCGATGTAGGAATTGCTGCAAGAGAGGCATTAAATGTTGTAGACAATATTAATAAGCCTATCTATGGGAGTCTTATCTTTTATTTTCGAATAAAGATTATTAATTGTTAGGGCTGATCTACAAGCCACATCAAGTTTAATGTTATTATTATTATTCTCAAAGCTATTTTCAAAACTTTTTAGAATCCTTGTTAACCTCGGAGTGATATCTCTGAAATAGGGTAATGAAAAATATTTATTGATAGGAGTATCCGAGACTGGGTTCCTACTTAAGACATCAGGATCAGCATTGTTACTCACGATGGAAGGTGAAGTATCTTCGTTATGGATAGTGTTAAACAAAATCTTATTTACTAATGGTGTTGGATAAGAGTTTGAAATAAAAAGTTTCTGAAGGATTTGTAGGTTTTTTGTATGAAATAAAGGATCTGATAGTTTAATTACTCTATTTTTCATCTGTTTGATTAAGTTGACTTTGGTAGAGTTATCATGGTAATAGTGGTAGTTAAGGTATCTACCAGAATGTGTCGGTTTTTGATACCAATTTATTTTAATGTTGTTGTTTTCCCTAATCATCCTTATGTCGAGAAAGGGGACGGAACAATTACTATCTTCCCTCTCTATAGTGAACTGGATGTACGGGTCATAACTATTAAAGGTGTCTAATAGTTCATCTACCCTGTCATTGGGTATAACCAAAATTATATCATCAACATATTTTTTAATAAATGGAATTTGAAAGGATAGTAAAGGAATGACTGAGTCTAACACATAATCCATAACGTAAGTTGCAATGATAGGAGAAATCTTTGCTCCCATAGGGGTACCAAAAGTTTGTTGATAGAATTTACCATTAAAAGAGAAGTAAGTGTTGTTAAAGAGAAATTCGACGATACTGATGAATCTGTCATAAGACATGGAACAACAACCGTATTAGAGGCTATTCTTTCATGAAAATAAAATATTTTGATTCTTTCAGGAACATGTAGGCTCAAACTTATCTATCACACTGTTAAGCAGTCCTCTTGGTAGAATAATTTGGCGACCGTAAAAGAGCGAAGTACGTGAAATTATGTGTGACTAAATATGAATATTCTCCTGTTGGAAGATTAGTTTTCAAGAATATTGCAAATGTTCACTTTCAAATGAGACAACCCGTATAACCCTTCTAACAATCTTCAGTCGTGAAAAAAACCAAATTTTCGACGTGCTCAAAAGTCCTTTTTATTTTCGAATAGATCACGTTAGTTTTTGCCGAAACATGGAAAACGTATCCTCGCATTGTGCGCGCTAATGGTGCAGAACGACAAAGAAAACTAGACAAAAGACACCAAGAAAACAACGCGGTATTTGTTACGAATGAGTGACGTTCAAGTGTAAAAAAGAACCAATCTGGATCCGTGTTTAGTTCTCCGCAACTTTGGTCTGTCTTTCAAAGCTTTGTTCCAATTTCCAATCGAAAAAACCAGATATTTCTGGGCTGTAATTAGGGTTATAAACTGAGGGTATTGTTTTTACTTTTATTTTATCAGGGCACAGATAAGTTAGCTTTTTGTCATTTTGGGAAGAGTTCTTGTCATAAGATACAGTTTAATCATCAGTTGCTATAAACGTCGTCATTGAAAAAAATTATTGTTTTATTTTTCTACATTTGCGCATCGATGAACCTTTATACAGCGTGTGATAAAAGAAGGGGGATGGTCGTGTATTTCGGGAAATATACGTCGGATAAAGAAACTAAAATGCAGTTACTATTTTCGTTGGAAATAAACTACAATATTATTTTAGAATAATTTTATTTTTGACATTGAGATTTTCATTTCGGAAATAGTTCCCGTAATACAAAAATATTAAATTAAACAAGTTTGTTTTTTGTTACTCGGTGAAAAATTCTGCTATTAATTTAATTTTATTTGACTCATTCATATTGACAATTCAGATATATACTATACATTCTAAAGTAGACACCTTTATATTCATTGCCAATATTGTTGACACCCTCCTGGGACGACTTCACTGTAAGATAGGTTAATCGATTACATGAAATCAACTTTAACTTGAGACTAACAATATATTATTAAAACTTATATTAGGTTGTCTTTCAAAGACAACCACAAGCAATGATGACAGTAAAATTCTCCAATTAGTGATTCCATAGTAAATCATAAGGAAAAAACTTGATGATACTGTTCTAACATGGTAAGTCATCATCATCAGTAGCTCGACAACCCTTTCTGGGTCCTGGCTTGTTCTAGGATTTTCCGCCATTCTGTTCTGTTTTTTGCTTTGTTTTTCCAGTTGGCAATTTTAAGTGTTTTCAGATCTTGTTCCACTTGTTCCATGTATCTAAGTGTGGGTCTTTCCTTTGACCTTCATTCTACTAGTGTTTCCCTTATTGCAACATGGTAAGTATGTGGTGTTATATTTAGTTTACTCTCAACAAACACTAAACTCTGATTTTATATGTTTGTTATTTTAAAACTACAATGATGTATCCTCGATATGTTATTGACTTGCTAATAGTGCAAGCTATATCCTTTTTATTAATTTTTTTATGGGTAACCAGATTCTAGTGGCGAGGAATTTAAGATTCAATTGGTCTCATTTAGCATAATTAGAGCAGCTTCTTTGATTTTTTCCTTTTTAACATCTGTTTCTTTCAAGACTATACTTGAATCGTTCAAATAAACCGTAGTTCATATTCTTATGCGTGCTTACGTATTTAAGATCTATTGAATTCTTTATTTTTAATATAAGGTTGAGTTTATTTATATTAAAATTTACTGGCTTAGATTAACTTAAATAAAAGTGATCGCATTCACAAGGTATTGTGTAAATACAATTTTTTGTTATTTCTTGTTCATTGTACGGTTTAGTTTTGGATAAAATAAATTTCAATATGTTTGATGTTTTAGATGTTGTTAAAATGTTAAATTTTTAATCTGTCTTTTGTAAGTTTTTCCGGTAATCCTTTTGTGTATTGTATTGTTATTATTGTAGTATTATTCCTTGTAAATGTTGTAGGATCCCATTCTTAGTTGTCTTACTCCATTCGATATATTCTTAAAAATTCCTTATTTATAAACATTGAGGGATAATATTATAAAAAAAAACAGATGGTAACAAATATTTCTCCTCCAAAAACGATTTTCCATTAAAACAAGTATTTTTGGCTCTATCGTATAAGGATTAAATTATTTCCTTGTTAATATTAATATTATGATTTGATTTGTAATTTGGATATCTGTTGGTATGTGTTAGTTTTCTATACGTCTCAGTCTCCTATTTGGTATCCTTCTTTAAGATTAAAACATTATTAGAAAAGATAGTGTCTGATTATACTACTTGTCCATAGTAAATGTTTGTTTCTTCTTTATCATTTATATCTTTCAGTAATGTGTTCAACAACTCTGATCCATGAGACCATAATGAGAATACATTATTTACATATCTCCATCATACTGTGGGTTTTAAATTTTGTTCAGAAATAATATTCGTTTCAAAATCTTTTACAGATGTATTAGCTAATAATTGAGATAAACTATAGCCCATTTCTGAACGAAAATTTTGTTACTTAGTTGAAAATAAGTATTAGCAGTATATAATGTCAAAAATTCCATTATAACTGATACATTTAGTTGCCATATTGCCATTTAGCAAAGAAGGCCATGGAATTGAAATGTCATCAGTTATTGACACTTAATAAACAAAGTAGAATATTTTGGTTTGTGCTCAGCAAAATATCTTATAAAATTGATACGATCCGTCCCAAACCCTTTTTTCAGTGCGTCATAATTGTTCGAATTCTCTCTAAAGCATTAAGCTAGAAGTGACAGAAAAAAACGTGAGTCGCTTATTATTATACATAGAAATTAGAAAATTAGGTATCGTTTACGGGTATTCGCATATTAAAGCGAATTCTACTTACGAACGTATAATTGGTTGGAGTTTAGAATATGCTAAATAGATATCCAATCAATTATGCATATAAATATAATTTGACACAGATGATCTTGATAATGACAGTAACAGTACTTTCACAACAACTGATAAAATGATAATTGCCATTCCAGGTTAGTATTTTCAGACATTTTAACTACAGTGAAAATTAAATTCTGTATTTATTGTCATAAAAATATTTTAAATATTCCGAGATATACCGAGAATGAAAAAAGACTAATATTAAAATTATTAAATTAGTTTCAATTAGAAAATGAGGCTGAGTTATCTTTATTTCAGTTTCTGTCGCTCGCGAATCAGATTGTGAATTCCGGAATGATATTGAGGAAATATCTTAAACTAATACCTTTATGGATATTTATATGTATTAAAACGGTTCTTTTTAGAACCACGACATTTTCTTGAAATGTAGGATATAATTGATACCAGCCACATATCTAGTGTAATCATTGATTTTCAAGAATCAGATTCTGAATGGGATTATATATTGTTTGAAATATAATATTCATTTTTGTTATTCATAAAAAAGAAGGTAAACTTACATTCTGTATCTTGTTTTTTAACTAAACTCCATTAACACGATTTCATCTGGATATCGGAACTGGTAGATTAACTCAAGAATCAACTGCTTCACTATTTAAACTATTTATATTGTTTTTTTAACTAAACTTTATAACCTTCTTTCATTTGCACACCAAATCTGGTAGAATAACTCAAAAATCAACTGCTTCACTATTTAAACTATTTCCACTATTTAATGACAACTCTTCACAAAATTAAACTATTGGCTGCCACACAAACTTATCAGAAAATTCCTTATCCAAATATGACTGATTTAAATCGATATTATTTTATCGCAGGAATGTTTACTTTGATGCCTTGCAATTGTCAGTAATTTTTTTTACCTTGCAGTCAACTCTTAAAAGATTCTAGGAGGAAGCGGTATTTTAAATAAACAAACCTTCCAATTCCCTAGTGTTTGTAATAAATAATAATAAATCCATAAACAAATCTTAGCTAATTAAGCACTTTCCATGGAATGTATAAAATAGAACAGAATAGAATAGAATTATGACAAACTGCTATGCATTAAAAAAATAACCTTTTCACGTTTAGCCGATTACGATCCTGCAACTGTCAGATTTAACTAAAATGTCATGCAATAATTCTCGACATTCTTAAAATCCTATATGACGTCAAAATTAGTGACGCACTGAAAAAAGGGTTTGGGACAAACTGTATTCGTCGAGGTGTTTATAATAAGGTTGGGCGAATGTCGAAACGAGATATTGTTAATATTTATCAAGATCAAAACATAAGCAAATCGACAATTTATCGCACAATCAGAGAATGTGAAGAAGGGATACCATTATGTTAACTTGCGTAAAAGTGGCCGACCGCGGATTTTGAACGATATAAGAAAGGCAAGACTAATTGAAACTGCTAAGAACAAAATTGGGGTCTCACAGCGAAAACTGGCCAGAAGATTTCGTGTTGGAAAGGGGAATTTATCATGAATTTAAATGTAATGAATTTGACAAGAGCTATGAGTCCTGCCGATTTAGTACACAAGTTTACCTATTATTTAGAAGGTCCTAGCTCTTGTCAAAATCCATTAGCTGTAACTTACCTTTTTCCTGTGCTTGATAAATTCCAGATAACAACTCAGAATCAGTGTTATTATTGTTCGCTAAATACACTAAATACTGACTTCTAGATACTCATATTTTGTACAATTTAAATTGGCCAAATTATTCATTTTTACTCTTTATCATACACCTTTTCACATCAATGTTATAGAACTATTGTTTAAGGTTACTGAAGATAAAATGGTGACCGCAAGCTGGATAGTATAAACAAAGACATAATCGCAACTCAGCAATAAGTACATGGCAACAGTAGGATATGTGCGTAAGATAACTTAGTGTTACATTAATATTAATGACCAAAATAATTAAACGACAACATATAATGGTATGATGTATGTTGTCTTAGTGTTGCATTATAAAATTTGGGCTAAAAGGAATTTTTTTTTACATATCCTGCTGTTGCGTTGAGGCGGCGACGATATATATATATATATATATATATATATATATATATATATATATATATATATATATATATATATATATATAATTTACAGGGTGTGGCAGATAAACATTTACTTGGAAATATGTCGAGAAATAAATGTTGGCCTATTTAATGAAAATATCTTTATCTATCTTTGTTTATAACTTCGTTTTTTATTAATTATACACCCAGTGTATTTTTCCATTTTTAGAAATATTTACGTTATTTTGAACTCCTCTCTTGTTAATACTATCCCATACCCATTGTAAATTGTTTTTGAAGTATATTAGTTTTTATATGAAAATTACACTTTTCTATTATTAACATAAAGTTCAATATTCTCTAGTGTAATTTGAATAAAAGTTTAGATTAGTTTAAACCGTTTTTGAGGCATATTAGTTTTTATATGAAAATTACACTTTTCTATTATTAACGTAAAGTTCAATATTCTCTAGTGTAATTTGAATAAAAGTTTAGATTCCTTACGAACTTATTAACCAGATAAAGCATTATCGTTTACAGTATTTATTTAGACCTAACCTAACCCAACTTAACCTAACCTAAAAATAACCGATTTTATTTTTAAACTTGCTGTTTATTACTATTTATTTTAGTTATATAGATATTATTAGGTTTTTGCATTTACATAAAAGTCGTAGCCCAAATTCGACCCATAGTTAAATGGAAAGTCTAAAATGATTTAGTTTATTCATTTAGTATTATTCTTTAGAATCACTAGATGAAATACACAATATATTTTAATTTTCAAAGTAACTCCTTCGTTAATACACTATTGAATAAAAGAGATTTACAGTATAACAAAATTAGAACAGACCGGTCAAGCACTAACTCTTTCTGACGGTCAATTAACCCTAAGCTTTTCTACTTTCCTTCGGCTACAGTTTACTGATTTATCGTCGGATACCGTCTAAACCCTACATTTGTAGTCTTGTTACAAAAATTAATGGCTCACTCTTCCAGTCCTTTGACTTTTTAACTCATTAAGTTTATTCAATGGAAGTTTCTGGCCCTTGGCCAAAACACTGAACTGCCGACATATTGTATTCGTCAAATATGCGAAGAGATATGTTCGAAAAGCATAAGGACAAAGCTTAATTATTACATTAGAACGGCACTTCCGAAATATAATATCGGCGCTGATTTTAAATTGGTAGAGTTGCAAAAGCTAACATAAAAGTTTTTAACAAAAAGGTTAGAAAACTTTACTAATTAGTCAAATTAATTACATATTTTCTTCATTCATCAATTAATTTTTTGAAGGTATACTTCTATACGCGCGCTCGAGGTTGGAAATTTCTACAGGAGTGAATCTGTGAAACCATTACATATGTATGATATTGAGTAAGAGAGAGGCAGAAGATATATTTTTTTCTCTCTCTTCCTCTCTCGAGAATAAAAATGTTCCTTTTGTATATATATTTAATATTATATATAAATATTATATATAATATTGTATGTATATAATATTATATATATATATATATATATATATATATATATATATATATATATATATGAAATAACGAGAAGTCGAGAGACCTCTCTGATAGCAAATTAGGTGAACCGCAAATTCAAAGCCTCTTGCTAGAGGCTTTCAACGACGCTAGAAGTACATTTTTACTTCGACATGCATCTACGATTCACCTTTGAAAATTACCATCTTTTTTCACTCTTTACGTAGAGAAAGACGTTTTAATGAAAGTAAAAGATTGCATTTCATTTCGATAGGAACTCCACCATAGCCCGACACGTGTTTCGAGTTATTCAACCCATCGTCAGGAGCTCTTGTGGAAGTTCAACCGAAATGAAATGCAGTCTAGTATTTGGCCATAATAACTAAAATAATGGCCAGGGTACGCTAGCAGCGACATCTCTGTGAAATAACGAGAAGTCGAGACGGTTCACCTAATTTGCTATCAGAGAGGTCTCTCGACTTCTCGTTATACCTATGCAAATAGGGCTAACTGCCTTGTATATGGACGTTTTCCAGAGTAGTAACCAGTCAACTGCTTCAATCCAGAATTCGTTCTCACAAATACGACTAGAACAACGTCACTGCGCTCACAAAACATGAAAGCGGGAAGAAGCATAAATTTGACTTTGAAAACATCAAAATTTTAAAAACAGAAAAAAACAGAAAGAAGAGGGAGATATACGAATCAATAGAAATAAAAAGAAACACCAAGGCAATAAATGACAAAAAAGATACACAAAACCTAAATAAAATATATTTCAATCTGATTTAAACAATAATAATATATCATCATAAAAAGCTCTTAAAGTCATAACATATCTTCACCTTACCTTTTTCAAAAACATCAACCCATATAAAAGTAATTATATACTAATGACAGTAAACAATGAGATATCAGATATCAACTTTTATATGTCAGTTCGTTAATGTCTGTGTCACGTTTTACGTTTTGGTAAGTCATATATATATATATATATATATATATATATATATATATATATATATATATATATATATGTATAAGGATCACTCAGACGAGTGGTGGGTTCTTATATCGGTCTCTAGGTGGAGAAATAAAAGACAAAGTTGATAGGCTACTTTATCTATTTTGAAGACGTTTCGCTTTCGAGTTTTGAAAGCATCATCAGTTCATCTAAAAAATTATTACAATATGAGAACCACACAATCATGGAAACGATGTTAATTTTTACCTTAAAAAGATATGTAGCAGTCA